>CANSNZ010000477.1:1397500-2132500 GCA_947646795.1 Beta lomatogona
TTGCATACCTTAGAAGTTAGACTAAAATGGCCATCTCTTTATGGATTAAACTACTTACCCTACTAAATTATTAGGAGCATGGGCATGGATTATTTTTTATAGGTGTATGACAGCCTATCAATAATGCTTGCTTTGAATAATGTTTGCTTCCATATGCCTTAGTAGTCTAAACCTATAAAACATGCTCAAATGAAATGATGCAATGTGAAACTATTATAAGCCTTGAGTACCAGGAAGAAAACATTTGCATCATATGGAGCAATGTGCATATGCCTTTGGAATGTTAACGTTTTACGGGAGAAATGTTATATAATAGCATTGCTACCTCAAAGTATTTGTTTATGTTTCAGAGTGCACTAGACAAAAATTTCAAGTTCTTTTACGCTCATAGGAGAATACATCTTATGAGCCTTGTTGCTTATGTGCACGCAACACAAGAGCAATGATAACAAATGCCCTTTTTATCTTATGTTAGGACTATAGATATGATAATCAACATCTTCTTAAAAAGTACAAACCATTCTCTTTTTTAGTTCTTCAAGTTTCTATTAACAATATTTTTTCTACTCAATCCAAATTGTTATATGTATGATCAACAAGGGAACCGGATATACCACTCTAAGGCACGAAAACTACGCTTTCCTATTAGTTTAATTTCGCCCCTCTAGGATCAACGGGTTAACACAAAATAACCAATGAGATACAATAGAGAGAAAACAATTCACAAAGATGATCTTCTAAGTGAATCAACAACTTTATATTTGTTGTTTGTGAAGAGCACTTGAGAGAAAAGTACAGAAGTTTCTTTCAAGAAAAGCAAGTTTGTGATATATGAAAACTGAATTTTCTAATAACCCCTCATAAGAATGTCAAAGGTTGTATATATAACCTTCTTAGATTAGAGTAGTTATTGCATGAATATCCTTCTAATTCTCTAATTAACTTACCAACCGTCATTATTTGGATAAACGTACACAATACAACAGAAATAAATCGTTCACGCAAAAATTCACGCTCCAAATCAGGAAGTACATCACGACCCGCGAAACAGATCGCGAGCCACGATAGCACCCAGGTCGCGACCCGCCACCTTCCTGTTTCGCGTGTTATTTTACGAGTTCCGTGTCCTCTAATCTTAGCATACTAGCCCTCCTCCTCTTCTAGTATAATACCATATGAAATTAAAAACCCCATTACAATATAAATGTTCCAACAATACTCCTCCCATTTATAGGGTAATGTTGAAATGTTTTCCAACTTGCTATAAATCATAAACAAGACATGCTCATGCATCATGGAAATATCTTACGATTGAATCTCCACTTAGTAAAAGTATACTTTACAATAATTTCGATCATAATGATAGAAAAAGCTTTGAATCATATCATATAACCACCACAAACCATCGAAGATATTAATACACATAAGCATAAACTTAGTTCTTACTTCTTAACCTCTGATACCTATGAAGCCTTGGTGTCCTGATGTGTCCAAGTTATCCGCCAATCTTAGGCGGATTTCGGGTCGTTTTGGTGTCGGTTCGAGCTTAGTATCGGGATTTAGGAGAGTTTTGACGTTAGGAGGTGTTGTCGGAGGATGTTGTGTTTTGAGGAGTCTAGGGAGCGGTTTGCATGGTGGCTTAATCGAGGGCCGATCTTGGTCCTCCGATCACTTTTTGTGCCCCGGGGTCCTTGTCCTTGGTTTATTTATGGCGCATCTTCCGAGGCTTTCGAGCTTTGTTCGAGTTCCGAGTCCGAGTTTCGAGGTCCGTGGTTCAAGCTTCTTGGTTTGCTCGTCGTCCGAGGATCGTCTTCACTCTGGTTCCGCAGCTTCATGGCTTACTCAAAAGCCAAGTTCTCCCTCTTTTTCCTCTTTGTGCTTTGTTTTTGCGGTTTTGAGTCAGTCGCGACCCATGATCAGTGTCGTGAGTCGTGACCTGCGCATGGTCGCGAGTCACGAGGGTTGTCGTGAGTCGCGACCCCTGTGTCAGCCGCTTCTTTTGTTTTCTTTTCCTCCCTTAGAGGGTCTGGTTGTTAAGGTTTAGTTTTTAGTTTTTGTTAGAGCGATTGGAGAGAGTGAAAAGGAGGATTTCTTTCCACGGTTTCTTCCTTTCTTCTTTGGTAGATTTGTAATGAATTCTATTGCTTGGCTAGCTTAAACATCTATCTTGGATTTGGTTGTTGAAGCTCTAATCTATTTGTGAGAAGTTCTTATCCTCTACTTTCTCTATGGTCATTGTGATGCTTCTTGTATTTAATTTCATGATGTTTGCATAATCTTTGCTAGGAACGTTACTAGTATTGTTGTGTGATTCATCTAATGCTAATTCTAGGTACATAATCGGATTGTTGTGTTCCTAGCTCCATGTAGCATGCTAGGTGTTTGATTAAATGCTGAACATTAATCTTTTGCACTTAGAGAAGCATTACTTATTATTTGAATGTTATTGCTTTGATAACATTAGTAATCCTATCGTGTTCCTCGACCTTAATGCTACTTTGGTTTGGACTTAAGTGCGATTCATTTGAGTTAAGGCATAGTAAGGGCGGTTCAAACCACGCCGATCGTGTGTTCAGCCACGATCTAGGAGGATAGAGGTCTAGACTTCTCGATAGGTGACCATAGGAAGTGTCGGGGTTAAGATTTCGTGACCACAAACGAGGTTAGGGTGGATGCTAATCGAGTCCAAGGCCTTTTTATATTGTAATCTCTTCGTATTTTAATACTGTGCTTAGTTTAGCTTGCTTGCATTGTTCCAAACCCCCCCGCCCCCCAATTCGGTTACTTTGGCCTTAGCACATACTAGGGTCCTTAATTCACTAATTTCCAAACAAGTTCCTTTGCCCCATGTGGATACGATCCCTACTTCCATTATACTTGCTTAGTGTGCATGAGAGTAGGTTAATTATATTTGGTTAGGAGTACACGGCTAACGCCTACCATGTCCATATCCATTCATAAGCGTTCCAAGTCAAGCCTTAGACTTGGTGAAGCGGCCAAACCTCTAGCTCATATAGGTAAATCATTACGAACATGCTCCTACAATTGAGCACTTATCAAAGATTTATTAAGAAATTATATTCAACCTCTTAACATTGTAGAATCAAGCACTAACCTTAGATTGGGATGTGTTATACAAGTGCTTCCAACCTTCAAGAGAAGTACTATCCTCATTGAATTCGAGATCTAACATTGTATTAGACGTCAAATTGAGTTTTCCTTAACTGTAGGTTGATCAATAGGCTTAAAACCCATCCCTTTGTTCATTTTGTTCACTAGTTACTTTGGCAACGATTTAGTAAATGTATCCACCAAGTTCAAACTAGACCGAACAAAATCAATAGTTATACAATGTAACACCCCGTAATTTTCACCCTTTATTTTTGGCGTTTGTTTATAACATCGTGTTCTACACTCTGACCGTTGGATCGTCTTCAAATTTGGACAGAACGTTTATAACATCGTGTTCTACACTCTGACCGGAGCAATTTAGAATCTAGCTTTTGATCACCGGCAATCATGGTCGGAGCAGAGCAGTGTGAAATGAGATTTTTCAACGTTCAAGAAGAAAATGCCTAGTGACTGGTTGCTTCAATTCTCGTTCGTTGTGCCTTGGGGTTAGAAGAGGAATTGGATTGTATGCGTAGCTCTTAACTATCTCTTTAGACTCAGCTCTCCTCCCGACGTTCCAGGTAACTAGTAGTTATCTTAGAACCATAGTGATTAGAGTATTATTCGGTATTAGATTACTCCCTCCATAATATAGTCTTTTGGGTGCCCAAAATGTTGTGCCTATATTCTTTTTATCAATTTGTTTGGACTCATTGCCCTTCTTTCTACATAAAATTTTCAAAATACTCCTACCTTTCTTTCAAAATATGTGCCCTTTTATTATTTTACACCATTCCATGAACTTTTTGTTTTTTTATTTTAAAGTAAAAAGAAAAAAACTAGTTCCAAGACAAAAGTACCCAAAAATATTTATTTAAGTAGATGTATTTAGGAAATCCTAAAACTCCTTCCATTTTCCTTACTCGAAAATGAGAGTTATTTGGGGGGGGAGTATTACGCTAGGAATTATTTAAAATACTTTTTGAATGAAATTATTGACGAAATTTGACATGAATATACTTTATGCATGCTGTGTGATTACTGTAAAGAGAAAATAATTTTCGTATGATTTTTGGTATTTATTTGATTTAATTGGTGTTTTGTGCGTTTTTGGCTAAATTGCATAATAATTATTAAACAGATGTTAAAATTGCTGAAAGTATTTTTCTTAGATCATGTTGTATGCGTAGTATGTATTCCATGCCTTAGAATAATTTTTTCCTACTGTTTACAGGTTTATTTAATTGATATATCTGTTTTTGCAATTTCGTTTCTGTCAGTATATAAATCATAAAAATTATTTATGGAGGCCGAAAAATTCATTTATTTGTATATTATGTATTTCCGTGATTTTATGCATGTTTTGTAAATTTTTGGTAATTTTTGGGCGTTTATTTATATTTTTAGTTATTATATTGGCTTTATTGAGTAATCTGTATATTAACTTTTAAAATTACATTTGGAGTCCGAAAATTATAAATAAAATTTATACCATGTCAGTAGAGCCATTAGGGCCATATGATAATTTTTTTGTGATTTTACTGCTCGAACTTATTAGTTTAATAATTATTATTGTGTTTTTGTTGTGAAATTGAGGATACTCTTTTAAATTATTTGAGAGCTTGTTAATCAGAAATAATTTGTGATCTTTTATGTTCTTGGATGCTGGTGTTTAGTAGGTTGCTGTAAGTATTATTGGTATCATTATGTTTATGTCTGATTTATGTAAAAATGATTAATTGTGTACTATCCATTTATTTAATAAGCCTTGGAGTTAATTGGTGATGCATTTTTGATTGATGTTGTTAGTGCTGTAAAAAAACTATTTCACTATCATTGTTGATGCTTAGTGATGTTTAAAGTATTGTGGTTGGAGATATTTGTTGTAAATTTGTAAGTTACTACTTTGAAGATTTTAGAAAAATTACTTTTGATGAATTATGGGTATAAGGTCGGGTGGCATCCCTTTTGACGAATATTTTTGAGATGAATGATACTTTGATGATATTTATGATTTTATTTTGAGATAAGAACATCCGGTGGGATAGATGTAGTCCCCGGTGAAGAACATGCCGACCGCCTGGTTTGCGAACTAGGGGTACACCTGGGTTAATTGTTGTCGTCCGAGAGGTCAGGGAGTTCTGCGTGTTCTACCCTGCATTGGGAGTTTGGCCATTCTTAGACACAGGCAGTGGGGAACGTAAGCCCATAGACTGACCTAGAGATTACGATCTGACAAACCTTAGGAAGTGAATTGCGATTCACTAGCGTTCGGTTTCTGACTCAATAACTTGTTTTACCTATATTTTATTTTTATAAAAGTACTCTTGAGATGATTTATTTATTTTTATCCATCTCACTTGCTATTTATTATTCATTTGCGTTATTTGTGAGTTATATGGAAGTGGATGCATATTGTAGTTGACTTGACTTTATGCTTTCCTTTCTTATTAATCTATGTCTGAATCATGCTCTGATTTCTTTTGTTCTGGGAGAACTGCTAGTTACTCCCCACTGATTGTGTATATTTGTTGTATATTTTGCAGGTTTTGTTGATGGGGATTTTCTTTGATTTTGGGTTCGGGTTGAGATGCGAGAAATAATCTATTAGGGGTTTTAGTTCTAGACTTCTCTTTAGTTTGAGATAGTTTTCTCATTTCAATTTTAATCTAAGTAATTAATTTACTTATAGTACTTGCTTATGTTTGTTTTTATCACTTAGTTATTTAAACACTATTCTTGTAGTAGTGACATTCCCAGAAGACGATGTTTCCGCCATCGTCTTATTAATACTATTATTATTTCTTTCTTTTCCGCTTTGAAATTCTAGGGTGTTACAGTTGGTATCAGAGTAAAGCGCTCCTAAACTCTGAAAAAGAGTTGCTAATGATTCTTTAGAATTATTAGTTAGCCATAGGATATAAAATTTGTTTGGAATTAAGTTTAGTTGTTTCACTATAATGAGAGTGTGATGGGTAGAGTAAGTAAAGGGAAGCCTTATGGGAATGTGATGTGCTCTCATGCTTATGGAGCATATGTTATATGTATAGTTATTTGTATTATTGGTGGAATTAGTCTACCAAGTTTGCTAATCTTATTTGCAGGGCCTCTTACATGTAATTTATTTTCTCTTTTATCAGAGTGCGCAGCGAAAGCGAAGTAATTTATAGCCTTCTCGGTTTCGTTGTGTTTAATTTGTTTTGTGTTTTGCAATTTAGAAATAAGCTTTAATTTTATTTTAATATAGTCTTGTGTGTTGCATTGCATTTATTTTATTTGCTAGATGCTTGATAGTATATGTTATTATATGAGGCAGTATATATTTTCTGTTCTTTTTCAATTGATTGTTGTTTTTATGTGAGTACTACGTATATGTTTTATTATTTACAAAACTTTCTAGTTTGAATTTATATTCCAAATTATATTTTAGATCTTTGAACTTAATAAATTTCATACCTATATTAGAGTTATTTTCTGACTTTCAAATTTTGTTATTGTTAATATTTTGACATACTCTTTTGAAAAACGTTTAATTTCAATTGTCTTCAAATTTCTCTTACCGTTTTTGACCATCTATAGTTATAAATATTTTCCTTTTAATATTTTTATTTTTCATGATAATCCTTGTTTAGCCTTTAACTATGGTAATAAGTTTTGTAGTCTTTGAAAATAAAAGTACCCTAATGAGTTGTTTTGGTGTTAGTTTGAAAAGTAGATGTAAACTATTTTGTTTTAAAGGTTAGCATTCAACAACTTTTATTTTACTTACTAATTTACTTTTCTTATTAGCATTATTTTTTCAAACTCAAATGCGTGAAAGGATCTCATTTACTATTTGTTGTTTCTTGTGTAAATATTTAGTGCTTTCTCATTTCATATCAAAATTTTGGTTGTTTTCATCACTTCTTATTTAATTCTCTGATTTTGACTGATCTGTTTTATATATGCTTTGAAAATGAAATTTATATACTCAGTCTAAATTTTAAACTTGTTTGAGTTGATATTAAGTCATAATGGGTAATTCCTTTGACTTGTATGTCAATTTGATAAGTTGACGCATTTTATCTGTTTTGATTTAATTTCCTTTTTGAGTTGACATTAAGTTTATATTGGGTGATTCCAGTAACCTCTAATGTTGATTTGATAAGAAGACTTTCAAATATTGTTTTGTTGATACTAGATTGCAGTGGGTGGTTCCATGCACAATTGTGTCGACTTAGCAAATTTTATAATTGTTGTTAATAATTTATTACTTTATCGCCTATTTATGATTAGTGTTTCGTCGTTGTGAAATTTATTTTAAAGTTTTCAATTTCTTTTGTGAACTTTAATTTTCATATATATGTTTAGGAGGCGTACGCTCTTATAACATATGTCATGACTTGTGTTCGTAAGTGCTATTTTAATAAAGCAGCTAGCTACTCTTTATTATAGTGTTCTTATCTCTTTAAGTGGAGTATAAGCCCGTGTGGTTACCTCTATTTAAATTGATTTGGCTATCTATTTACGAACTCTTTCTTCTTCATTTCTTTTCTAAAAATATTTATGTATTGTCGGATTTATTCTTTTGTAATTTTACGTAAATATTTATTCCTGCTTCTTTTACAAAATTACCAATAGTTTATTATGCAAAGGTTTTTTACCTTAAACTTTCTAATACTTGTCTTTGGTTCTTTCACATTTTATAAAATAATGGTTGTTACCGTACTTCTTTACTGTACAACTCTTTTGGGCTTCCAAAATAAAATATATATTATTTGAGTTATCAAATTTTATACCGCAAAGTTGTTTAGTTAACTAAAATCCATCGATTTATGTTTTCTTAATGTTCTTTATCTAGAGCATTTTCTTTTGTCTCTTGGTTGTTTTGAAGTTTCGAGGACGAAACTCTTTTAAGGGGGAGTGATTGTAACACCCCGTAATTTTCACCCTTTATTTTTGGCGTTTGTTTACATTAAAATGATTTTTTTTTTTCATAAAAATAAATAATTTTACATTATTTTGGAACGTGTTGTGAAAATGTGTTTATATTTTTATATGTTGTGATATATTTATTTAAAGTTTATAGTTAAGTATTTTAAAGGACATATTAGTGTCGTTATTTATTTAGGCGTTTAGGATGTTGTTTTGTCGCGTAGCGTTTTGTAACGTTGTTGGACCGACTTGGGTGATGAAATGTTGCATCGCATGTGGCGTGCTAATGTGTTTATTATATTTATATTTATAATATAATTTATTAGAGTTATTTTCATTATTAAGTATTTTCAAAGTTTAGGCGCGATTTAGGAATTTATCGATTTATCGCGTGACGAACTTTTGATGCATGGACCTTTGATGACTTAGGCCGAAATCTTCTTGGTGTACTTGGGCTTGGACATCCGGCTATGGGGAGGGAGAAGGAAGAAGTTTCTCCTCTTTTATTTCATTTTTAATTGGTGACTCTTGGTAGATTGTAACCCCCATAACCCCCCCTAATCATTTCTCCTAAACCCTTCATTTTTCCTTGCCATAAAATTTTGATTTTTATTAAAGGAAGTTCAGCATCATTTGCATTTAACCCTCACCGTTTTCAAGAAAAGAAAGAGAGAAAAGGAAGAGGAAAAGAATAGAAAGGTTCAACCCGGTTTTTCCCGTCACACCTTCACGAAAATAACCGTATTCGGAGATCTAACCGTTGGATCGTCTTCAAATTTGGAAAGAACGTTTATAACATCGTGTTCTACACTCTGACCAGAGCGATTTAGAATTTGAGCTTTTGATCACCGGCAATCATGGTCGGAGCAGAGCAGTGTGAAATGAGATTTTTCAACGTTCAAGAAGAAAATGCCTAGTGACTGGTTGCTTCAATTCTCGTTCGTTGTGCCTTGGGGTTAGAAGAGGAATTGGATTGTATGCGTAGCTCTTAACTATCTCTTTAGACTCAGCTCTCCTCCCGACGTTCCAGGTAACTAGTAGTTACCATAGAACCATAGTGATTAGAGTATTATTCGGTATTAGATTATTACGCTAGGAATTATTTAAAATACTTTTTGAATGAAATTATTGACTAAATTTGACATGAATATACTTTATGCAAGCTGTGTGATTACTGTAAAGAGAAAATTAATTTTCGTATGATTTTTGGTATTTATTTGATTTAATTGGTGTTTTCTGCGTTTTTGGCTAAATTGCATAATAATTATTAAACGGATGTTAAAATTGCTGAAATTTTTTTTCTTAGATCATGTTGTATGCGTAGTATGTATTCCATGTCTTAGAATAATTTTTTCCTACTGTTTACAGGTTTATTTAATTGATATATCTGTTTTTGCAATTTCGTTTCTGTCAGTATATAAATCATGAAAATTATTTCTGGAGGCCGAAAAATTTATTTCTTTGTATAGTATGTATTTCCGTGATTTTATTCATGCTGTTTGAATTTTTGGTAATTTTTGGGCGTATATTTATATTTTTAGTTATTATATTGGCTTTATTGAGTAATCTGTATATTAACTTTTAAAATTACTTTTGGAGTCCGAAAATTATAAATAAAATTTATACCATGTCAGTAGAGCCATTAGGGCCATATGATAATTTTTGTGTGATTTTACTGCTCGAACTTATTAGTTTAATAATTATTATTGGGTTTTTGTTGTGAAATTGAGGATACTCTTTTAAATTATTTGAGAGCTTGTTAATCAGAAATAATTTGTGATCTTTTATGTTCTTGGATGCTGGTGTTTAGTAGGTTGCTGTAATTATTATTGGTATCATTATGTTTATGTCTGATTTATGTAAAACTGATTAATTGTGTACTATCCATTTATTTAGTAAGCCTTGGAGTTAATTGGTGATGCATTTTTTATTGATGTTGTTAGTGCTGTAAAAAAACTATTTCACTATCATTGTTGATGCTTAGTGATGTTTAAAGTATTGTGGTTGGAGATATTTGTTGTAAATTTGTAAGTTACTACTTTGAAGATTTTAGAAAAATTACTTTTGATGAATTATGGGTATAAGGTCGGGTGGCATCCCTTTTGACGAATATTTTTGAGATGAATGATACTTTGATGATATTTATGATTTTATTTTGAGATAAGAACATCCGGTGGGATAGATGTAGTCCCCGGTGAAGAACATGCCGACCGCCTGGTTTGCGAACTAGGGGTACACCTGGGTTAATTGTTGTCGTCCGAGAGGTCAGGGAGTTCTGCGTGTTCTACCCTGCATCGGGAGTTTGGCCATTCTTAGACACAGGCAGTGGGGAACGTAAGCCCATAGACTGACCTAGAGATTGCGATCTGACAAACCTTAGGAAGTGAATTGCGATTCACTAGCGTTCGGTTTCTGACTCAATAACTTGTTTTACCTATATTTTATTTTTATAAAAGTACTCTTGAGATGATTTATTTATTTTTATCCATCTCACTTGCTATTTATTATTCATTTGCGTTATTTGTGAGTTATATGGAAGTGGATGCATATTGTAGTTGACTTGACTTTATGCTTTCCTTTCTTATTAATCTATGTCTGAATCATGCTCTGATTTCTTTTGTTCTGGGAGAACTGCTAGTTACTCCCCACTGATTGTGTATATTTGTTGTATATTTTGCAGGTTTTGTTGATGGGGATTTTCTTTGATTTTGGGTTCGGGTTGAGATGCGAGAAATAATCTATTAGGGGTTTTAGTTCTAGACTTCTCTTTAGTTTGAGATAGTTTTCTCATTTCAATTTTAATCTAAGTAATTAATTTACTTATAGTACTTGCTTATGTTTGTTTTTATCACTTAGTTATTTAAACACTATTCTTGTAGTAGTGACATTCCCAGAAGACGATGTTTCCGCCATCGTCTTATTAATACTATTATTATTTCTTTCTTTTCCGCTTTGAAATTCTAGGGTGTTACAGTTGGTATCAGAGTAAAGCGCTCCTAAACTCTGAAAAAGAGTTGCTAATGATTCTTTAGAATTATTAGTTAGCCATAGGATATAAAATTTGTTTAGAATTAAGTTAAGTTGTTTCACTATAATGAGAGTGTAATGGGTAGAGTAAGTAAAGGGAAGCCTTATGGGAATGTGATGTGCTCTCATGCTTATGGAGCATATGTTATATGTATAGTTATTTGTATTATTGGTGGAATTAGTCTACCAAGTTTGCTAATCTTATTTGCAGGGCCTCTTACATGTAATTTATTTTCTCTTTTATCAGAGTGCGCAGCGAAAGCGAAGTAATTTATAGCCTTCTCGGTTTCGTTGTGTTTAATTTGTTTTGTGTTTTGCAATTTAGAAATAAGCTTTAATTTTATTTTAATATAGTCTTGTGTGTTGCATTGCATTTATTTTATTTGCTAGATGCTTGATAGTATATGTTATTATATGAGGCAGTATATATTTTCTGTTCTTTTTCAATTGATTGTTGTTTTTATGTGAGTACTACGTATATGTTTTATTATTTACAAAACTTTCTAGTTTGAATTTATATTCCAAATTATATTTTAGATCTTTGAACTTAATAAATTTCATACCTATATTAGAGTTATTTTCTGACTTTCAAATTTTGTTATTGTTAATATTGTGACATACTCTTTTGAAAAACGTTTAATTTCAATTGTCTTCAAATTTCTCTTACCGTTTTTGACCATCTATAGTTATAAATATTTTCCTTTTAATATTTTTATTTTTCATGATAATCCTTGTTTAGCCTTTAACTATGGTAATAAGTTTTGTAGTCTTTGAAAATAAAAGTACCCTAATGAGTTGTTTTGGTGTTAGTTTGAAAAGTAGATGTAAACTATTTTGTTTGAAAGGTTAGCATTCAACAACTTTTATTTTACTTACTAATTTACTTTTCTTATTAGCATTATTTTTTCAAACTCAAATGCGTGAAAGGATCTCATTTACTATTTGTTGTTTCTTGTGCAAATATTTAGTGCTTTCTCATTTCATATCAAAATTTTGGTTGTTTTCATCACTTCTTATTTAATTCTCTGATTTTGACTGATCTGTTTTATATATGCTTTGAAAATGAAATTTATATACTCAGTCTAAATTTTAAACTTGTTTGAGTTGATATTAAGTCATAATGGGTGATTCCTTTGACTTGTATGTCAATTTGATAAGTTGACGCATTTTATCTGTTTTGATTTAATTTCCTTTTTGAGTTGACATTAAGTTTATATTGGGTGATTCCAGTAACCTCTAATGTTGATTTGATAAGAAGACTTTCAAATATTGTTTTGTTGATACTAGATTGCAGTGGGTGGTTCCATGCACAATTGTGTCGACTTAGCAAATTCTATAATTGTTGTTAATAATTTATTACTTTATCGCCTATTTATGATTAGTGTTTCGTCGTTGTGAAATTTATTTTAAAGTTTTCAATTTCTTTTGTGAACTTTAATTTTCATATATATGTTTAGGAGGCGTACGCTCTTATAACATATGTCATGACTTGTGTTCGTAAGTGCTATTTTAATAAAGCAGCTAGCTACTCTTTATTAAAGTGTTCTTATCTCTTTAAGTGGAGTATAAGCCCGTGTGGTTACCTCTATTTAAATTGATTTGGCTATCTATTTACGAACTCTTTCTTCTTCGTTTCTTTTCTAAAAATATTTATGTATTGTCGGATTTATTCTTTTGTAATTTTACGTAAATATTTATTCCTGCTTCTTTTACAAAATTACCAATAGTTTATTATGCAAAGGTTTTTTACCTTAAACTTTCTAATACTTGTCTTTGGTTCTTTCACATTTTATAAAATAATGGTTGTTACCGTACTTCTTTACTGTACAACTCTTTTGGGCTTCCAAAATAAAATATATATTATTTGAGTTATCAAATTTTATACCTGCAAAGTTGTTTAGTTAACTAAAATCCATCGATTTATGTTTTCTTAATGTTCTTTATCTAGAGCATTTTCTTTTGTCTCTTGGTTGTTTTGAAGTTTCGAGGACGAAACTCTTTTAAGGGGGAGTGATTGTAACACCCCGTAATTTTCACCCTTTATTTTTGGCGTTTGTTTACATTAAAATGATATTTTTTTTTTTCATAAAAATAAATAATTTTACATTATTTTGGAACGTGTTGTGAAAATGTGTTTATATTTTTATATGTTGTGATATATTTATTTAAAGTTTATAGTTAAGTATTTTAAAGGACATATTAGTGTCGTTATTTATTTAGGCGTTTAGGATGCTGTTTTGTCGCGTAGCGTTTTTGTAACGTTGTTGGACCGACTTGGGTGATGAAATGTTGCATCGCATGTGGCGTGCTAATGTGTTTATTATATTTATATTTATAATATAATTTATTAGAGTTATTTTCATTATTAAGTATTTTCAAAGTTTAGGCGCGATTTAGGAATTTATCGATTTATCGCGTGACGAACTTTTGATGCATGGACCTTTGATGACTTAGGCCGAAATCTTCTTGGTGTACTTGGGCTTGGACATCCGGCTATGGGGAGGGAGAAGGAAGAAGTTTCTCCTCTTTTATTTCATTTTTAATTGGTGACTCTTGGTAGATTGTAACCCCCATAACCCCCCTAATCATTTCTCCTAAACCCTTCATTTTTCCTTGCCATAAAATTTTGATTTTTATTAAAGGAAGTTCAGCATCATTTGCATTTAACCCTCACCGTTTTCAAGAAAAGAAAGAGAGAAAAGGAAGAGGAAAAGAATAGAAAGGTTCAACCCGGTTTTTCCCGTCACACCTTCACGAAAATAACCGTATCCGGAGATCTAACCGTTGGATCGTCTTCAAATTTGGAAAGAACGTTTATAACATCGTGTTCTACACTCTGACCAGAGCGATTTAGAATTTGAGCTTTTGATCACCGGCAATCATGGTCGGAGCAGAGCAGTGTGAAATGAGATTTTTCAACGTTCAAGAAGAAAATGCCTAGTGACTGGTTGCTTCAATTCTCGTTCGTTGTGCCTTGGGGTTAGAAGAGGAATTGGATTGTATGCGTAGCTCTTAACTATCTCTTTAGACTCAGCTCTCCTCCCGACGTTCCAGGTAACTAGTAGTTACCATAGAACCATAGTGATTAGAATATTATTCGGTATTAGATTATTACGCTAGGAATTATTTAAAATACTTTTTGAATGAAATTATTGACTAAATTTGACATGAATATACTTTATGCAAGCTGTGTGATTACTGTAAAGAGAAAATTAATTTTCGTATGATTTTTGGTATTTATTTGATTTAATTGGTGTTTTGTGCGTTTTTGGCTAAATTGCATAATAATTATTAAACGGATGTTAAAATTGCTGAACTTTTTTTTCTTAGATCATGTTGTATGCGTAGTATGTATTACATGTCTTAGAATAATTTTTTCCTACTGTTTACAGGTTTATTTAATTGATATATCTGTTTTTGCAATTTCGTTTCTGTCAGTATATAAATCATGAAAATTATTTCTGGAGGCCGAAAAATTCATTTCTTTGTATAGTATGTATTTCCGTGATTTTATGCATGCGGTTTAAATTTTTGGTAATTTTTGGGCGTATATTTATATTTTTAGTTATTATATTGGCTTTATTGAGTAATCTGTATATTAACTTTTAAAATTACTTTTCGAGTCCGAAAATTATAAATAAAATTTATACCATGTCAGTAGAGCCATTAGGGCCATATGATAATTTTTGTGTGATTTTACTGCTCGAACTTATTAGTTTAATAATTATTATTGGGTTTTTGTTGTGAAATTGAGGATACTCTTTTAAATTATTTGAGAGCTTGTTAATCAGAAATAATTTGTGATCTTTTATGTACTTGGATGCTGGTGTTTAGTAGGTTGCTGTAATTATTATTGGTATCATTATGTTTATGTCTGATTTATGTAAAAATGATTAATTGTGTACTATCCATTTATTTAATAAGCCTTGGAGTTAATTGGTGATGCATTTTTGATTGATGTTGTTAGTGCTGTAAAAAAACTATTTCACTATCATTGTTGATGCTTAGTGATGTTTAAAGTATTGTGGTTGGAGATATTTGTTGTAAATTTGTAAGTTACTACTTTGAAGATTTTAGAAAAATTACTTTTGATGAATTATGGGTATAAGGTCGGGTGGCATCCCTTTTGACGAATATTTTTGAGATGAATGATACTTTGATGATATTTATGATTTTATTTTGAGATAAGAACATCCGGTGGGATAGATGTAGTCCCCCGGTGAAGAACATGCCGACCGCCTGGTTTGCGAACTAGGGGTACACCTGGGTTAATTGTTGTCGTCCGAGAGGTCAGGGAGTTCTGCGTGTTCTACCCTGCATCGGGAGTTTGGCCATTCTTAGACACAGGCAGTGGGGAACGTAAGCCCATAGACTGACCTAGAGATTGCGATCTAACAAACCTTAGGAAGTGAATTGCGATTCACTAGCGTTCGGTTTCTGACTCAATAACTTGTTTTACCTATATTTTATTTTTATAAAAGTACTCTTGAGATGATTTATTTATTTTTATCCATCTCACTTGCTATTTATTATTCATTTGCGTTATTTGTGAGTTATATGGAAGTGGATGCATATTGTAGTTGACTTGACTTTATGCTTTCCTTTCTTATTAATCTATGTCTGAATCATGCTCTGATTTCTTTTGTTCTGGGAGAACTGCTAGTTACTCCCCACTGATTGTGTATATTTGTTGTATATTTTGCAGGTTTTGTTGATGGGGATTTTCTTTGATTTTGGGTTCGGGTTGAGATGCGAGAAATAATCTATTAGGGGTTTTAGTTCTAGACTTCTCTTTAGTTTGAGATAGTTTTCTCATTTCGATTTTAATCTAAGTAATTAATTTACTTATAGTACTTGCTTATGTTTGTTTTTATCACTTAGTTATTTAAACACTATTCTTGTAGTAGTGACATTCCCAGAAGACAATGTTTCCGCCATCGTCCTATTAATACTATTATTATTTCTTTCTTTTCTGCTTTGAAATTCTGGGGTGTTACATACTATGTTCCATTCCTTATCATTTCACATACATAGCTATGTCTCACTCCAATGTGCCTTGACTTACCATTATAGACTTCACTATAAACTTTAGCTATGGTTGATGCACTGTCACAATGAATAGCAAGAGGTGACATAGGTTTGACCCATAAGTCAACCTCGCTCAACACATTCCTTACCCATTCTACTTCTTGACAGCAAGATGCCAATGCTATGAATTCCGATGCCATAGTTGATTCTGTTATACATGTTTACTTCTTGGATGCCCATGAAATAGCACCTCCTCCAAGAAGAAACACCCATCCACTTGTGGATGAATAATCTTCCTTATTTGAAACCCAACTAGCATCCGAGTAACCTTCTAAAATAGAAGGTTCTCCACTATGAGTTATAACATAATCCAATATTTTATTCAAAAGCTTAAGCACTCTTCTCAATGCTTACCAATGCAACATACTAGGATTACTAGTATACCTATTAAGCTTGCCAATAGCAAAAGCTATATCCGGCTGAGTGCTAGTCATAGCATACATTAAGCTTCCAATTAAGCTTGCATACTCCAATTGTGAAATAGGAGTACCACTACTCGGAACCAAGTGAAAACTGACATGGCCTTATATTTAAGTATGGTTCCATCAATCTTCCTTTTCCTTATGAAAATCCACTTACAACCAAGTGGTTTGCATCCCGGAGGTAAATTAGCTAAAACTCAAGTATGATTTCCAATTATTGAATCCATTTCATCATTCACTACCTTTTTCCAAAAGGCGGAATCATGAGACTTCATAGCCTCATCAAAGGTCCTAGGATCCTCCTCCACATTGTAACAATATGAAAATTGAGTCACAATTGACTCTCTTGACCCTACAACTAAGTATAGTTGAAAATTCGGCCAAAAGATTTCTCTTTTTTAATTCTTTTACTTCTCCTAATTTCCGGTGTTGTAGTATCATGATCATTGCTAATGTCATCCACAAGATTGGAACTGGTACTTAGTATCATGTCCTTTGGTCTTGGAATCGATGAGAATCGAGTCTCATCAAATATTGCATCCATTGATTCTATCACAGTATGGATAGAAACAAAATTATTTGGCTCAATGACATAAAACCTATAGGCTTTGCTATGTTCCGCAGAGCCTATAAAGATGCAATCAATTCCTTTTTCACCTATTGTTTTCCTTTTAGGTTCCGTCAATTTGACGATTGCCCTACAACCCCATACCTTAAGGTAATTGAGATTAGGCTTTTTGTTACACCAAAGTTCATAAGGGGTAGTCTTATTCCTCTTATTAGGAACTTGATTTAATATATAGCATGCAGTTATAATTGTATCACCCCAAAAATTGTCACTAAAACCCGAATTAGAAAGCATGGTGTGTTAACCATTTCTTTGAGAACCTTTTTTTTCCTTTCCGCTATACCATTACTTTGAGGTGAGTATGGTGCGGTTGTTTCATGAATTACACCAATGGAACTAAAATAGCTAGGATTATAGTATTCACCACCCCTATCCGTCCGAAGTCTTTTAACTTTTTTCAATAAGTTGTAGTTCCACTTCGGTCTTAAAGATCTTAAACTTTTCTAGTGCTTCATCTTTAATAAATCAAAAATATATGTAACAAAACCTTGAGTAGACATCAATAAAAGTCACTATATATATTTTATTTCCCAAAGAAGGTGAGCTATGAAAGTCACACAAGTCACTATGCACCAATTCTAGCAATACCGTTTGTCTAGTCACACTAGGATAAGGATTCTTTGTAATCTTATTTAGCATGCATGTCTTACACTTATCTAACTTTAAATCGAAAGGAGGTATTAAACCTAGCTTAGACATATCATATAATCTATGATAGTTTACATGACATAATCGATTGTGCCATAGATTAGAGACATCAAGCATGTAAATAGAACTAGTAGCTTTTGCATTAATACTAAATTTAAACATTTCATTACAATAATAACCTTGTCCTAAATAAATACCACCCTTAGAAACAATAAACTCCGATTCAAATACAACTTTAAAACCAAACTTATTCAAGAGATCGCCCGACACTAGATTCTTTCTAACTTCCGATACATAAACTACATCTCGGAGAGTTAAAGTCTTTCCCGAGGTTAGCAACAATTCTACTTGGCCTATTCCCTTTGCCTTCACCGTAGAATCATTCCCCATATACAAGATTGGACCATCATTCAATTCTTCCAAAGACTTGAAGAAGTGCCTATTATTGCACAAATGTCTAGAGGCCCCCGAATCTATCCACCAAGAATCATCAACCTGCACAACCATAATTTCATAAATCATAGCCACAAAGTTCATTTCTTCAATTACATTTTTATGTGCAATTTTACCTTGGTTTTGAACAACACTAGGTTGTTCATTCTTTGTCTTCTTCTTCTTCTTCTTCTTCTTCTTCTTCTTCTTCTTCTTCTTCCAAGAAGGACAATCCCTCTTAAAATGAGGTCCATTGCATACCCAACAAGTGAGGGCCTTCCTCTTTTTGTTTGCAACATTGGTTTTAGAATTGTTATTATTGGATTTATTGGTCCCACAAGACCTACCAACCTCTATCATATTCACGGTAGACTTAGGAACACTAGCATTAGTTTCCTTAACCCCATCTTGAGCCCGGATCCCTTCATTAATACGAAGATGGGTTCCTAATTGCTCCATGGACATATCTTTCTTCCTATGTTTCAAGGAATGCTTAGTGTCTTTCCAAGATTGTGGTAATTTATCAATGATTGAGGCCACGGCAATAGCCTCATCCATCACCATACCGTGTGATCTTATTTGGTTCAAAATATATGAAATTGCTCTATAAAAGGCATATCATTAGTCATTCTAAATGAATTAAAATTGCTAACAAGAAATTTCTTACTTGATGCATCTTCCGAAATATACTTGGGCTCAAGAGCATCCCAAAGTTCCTTTGCACTTTCCACATTTTGGTAAAGATCAAACAAAGTGTCGGAAAGAGAGTTGAGTAACGGTGCTAATGAGCCAGGGTGGCTCGCAAACTATTCGAGTTCGACTTGGTCAAAGCTCGGCTCGAGAGGGCTCGACACGAATTCGGGATCGTCTCGAGACCTAAACGAGTCGAGCCTGAGCTACCTTAAGCTCGGCTCGAAAGCTCGCGAACAGGCTCGATAATTTTTAAATTATTAAAATTATTTCATTAATGTTTAATATAAGTTAAAATAATTAATAACTATGGGGAAAAATAGTAGTCTTAGCTGTAAGACTACAATAGGATTCAAAGTTGTTAAACTAGAAAAACACCTAACAAAAGTAAAAAAAAAAACCCTTCCAAAAGAATGAAAAAAAGAAACAAGGCAATAACAAACTTGGGTTAGGAAACTATTGTGTAATGCTCAGCGTGCATTTGTATGTTTGGATACAAGCTGTAGTTGAATCATGAATGTGAATTTGTTATTTTAGTAAGCTGTAGTTAAGTTGTAGTTCAGAATGTAATGATATCCTACATCGAAAACAAATGATGAGGGTGTGCATGTGTAATGTTATAAAAGAGAACTTTGAGAGCTTGAACATCTAGCTGAAGTTTCAGCTATCCCACATCGCTCTAATACGATGAGGGTGTGTGGTAATGCTCTATAAAAGTGATACTTGAGTTTGGCTTTACTTACCGCTGGCTTACAAGTTATTTGGGCTATGCAAGTTTGGTTATTGGGCCGTTAACAATTAAATGCTTGGGCCTCCTAAAATTTGACCTTGGACTTGCTTTAGTTGAATGTGAATTTCGAGCTTTTCGAGCCCAACGAACTCGAGCCGAGCTACAAGTGTTTTCTACTCGATCTCGAGCCGAGCCAAATATTTCAAGCTTGATGAGCTTCGAGCTCGAGCCGAGCCCTATTAAATATATTTTCGACGAGCCGAGCCTAGTCAAGTTCGGTCTCGGTTCGACTCGTTAACACCCCTAGAGTTGAGGATGTGACCCCGGCAAATGTAGTTCATTCTCCCACTTTGTTCTCTTCCTTGCATTGTAGTCTCCAAGGTCTCTTCCTCTCCATCTTGTGGGAACGGTGGCATGGGTGTTGTAAGTACGTACACCATATTCAAAGTTGTCAACAAGAAATGCATCTTCTTTTGCCATCTACGATAACCCACCCCTTCGAGCTTGTCCAACTTTTGGAAGTTCATAGTCATGTCTTTGAGTGATTGAGCCATATCCGAAAATGAAATATTAAACTAATAGATTGTTATATGTATAATCAACAAGGGAACCGGATATACCACTCCAAGGCAAGGAAACTACGCTTTACTATTAGTTTAATTTCGCCCCTCTAGGATCAACGGCTTAACACGAAATAACCAATGAGACTACAATGGAGAGATAACAATTCACAAAGATGATCTTCTAAGTGAATCAACAAGAACTTTATGTTTGTTGTTTGTGAAGAACACTTGAGAGAAAAGTACAGAAGTTTCTCTCAAGTAAAGCAAGTTTGTAATATATGAAAACTGAATTTTCTAACCTCTCACATGAATGTCAAAGGTTGTATATATAACCTTCTTAGATTAGAGTAGTTATTGCCTGAATATCCTTCTAATTCTCTAATTAACTTACCAAACGTCATTATTAGGATAAACGTACAAAATACAATAGATATAAACTGTTCACGCAAAAATTCACACTCAGAATCAGGAAGTACGTCGTGACCCGCGAAACAGATCACGAGCCACGACAGCACCCAGGTTGCGACCCGCGAAGAATGTCACGACCCGCGACCACCTTCCTGTTTTGCGTGTTATTTTGCGAGTTTCGCGTCCTCTAATCTTAGCAAACTAGACCTCCTCCTCTTCTAGTATAATACCATATAAACTTAAAAAAAAACCCATTACGCTATAAATGTTCCAACAACCCACAATGAATCTGCGTCTTCGTTATGCCTTTTTATTTTAATAAGAAAGCCACCAACAAAAACATAGAAATGCAGTAGGTGGTTAGGAAAAGTTACCTCTTTGGGTCTTCACAAAGTAGCGATACCCATACTTGTTTAAGCAAATATTAGGCATTACAAGTTTAGTATGATGTCTTGCTTGATCGCGATTGAGATAAAGTTGAGTTATCTTCCAAAACCCTATTGCACTTACACATGAACGGTAGACGGAGCAAACTACAAAGGGTAAGGACCCAAATCAAAGACATCCTTTGGTAGGAAGAAAGAATGTAGTGTGGCATTGAGCTAGGACTTGCACACAAAGTAAATTGAATATACTTCCTCCGTTTTTTTTTTACATGTTACACTTTCCTAAAACGGAATGGTGCAAAATATATGTTACACTTTTTTTTTGTTTCCCAAATTAGTAAGTTTTCCCCTGTGAAATGACCAACTTACCCTTACTTACTACAATTAAGAAAAATAAAACCCCTTAAATTAACCTCATTATACACTAATCTAAATTAATTAAACCTCCTCTTTCTCTTCCACCACCCCTCCACCACCCCCCCCCCCACCCGCCCCAGCAGCCCAACCCCTTCCCCACCACCCCCGAAGCCCCCTCCCATCCCCCCGCAGGTTGCGCAACCCCCCCTTCCCTCCCCTATAGTCGAGCAACCCCCATCCCCCACCCCTTCGAATCCCGCATCCCTCCCCCTACCCCCTTTGAATCACGACGACGTCCTCACAACAACAACAGCGACAATCGGCAAGGAATTCAAAGAAGCGACGGGAATTCGAGCGGTATGAGAGCAAAGACGTTTGCATTTGTGACGAGATTTAAGCCCAAAATTAGGTGAAATTCCGAAGAATTCTCTGCGAATTGATTGAATTCGTGAGATGCAGAGACAAACAGAAGATGAAGAGAAGTTTGGAATTAGGGCTAGGGTTTAAGTGGTTGGAGAATAGAGCGCATCGATGCCATTTTCAGGGAGGGGGGAGGGGGGCTGCGGGATTCGAAGGGGTGATGTTATGGTTTTATATAGTGTTTTTCCCCCTATATTTGAGCTAAAATGTGTATCAATGGTGCTCTTAGGAGCCATTTTATGCTAACTTTCTCCATCGAGTTGTGGTTTTCTGTTCTGCGTATGATTGCAGGTTTTAGGGAGCTATCTCCCTATTTTCTACCATTATCTGACCATTACACTGGACTGGAGACGTTCGAAGACATATATGATGAGTTCGGGGGTCCCGAGAATACTTTTTGAGGCCTTGGACAAAAGAAGGAGTGAAGCCTTGGCGTCTGAAGCTAAGGAAGGAAGAATCGGACCTTAGCCCGATGACATCGGGCGCCTCAAGCCCGATCGGGCGTTCATCGCCATTAGAAACAAGTATTGTTGCGGGCCCGATCGGGCGACGTTGCCCGTTCGTTAGTTCGTTGTCAAGCCTGATCGGGCGGTTCGGCCCGATTTCATCGGGCATTCTTGGCGGTGTTGTGCGCTGGATGCTCAGAGTTGGTGTGCGGCCCGATCCCATCGGGCGCGTCGGCCCGACTGAATCGGAAGAGGCCTAGTTTTGGATTTCTGCTGCTGCTTTTAGCCCGATTTGATCGGGCTGACTTGGCCCGATCGGGCTTCTCTTCCGCGCGCTCATTTAATGAGTTTTGGGCTACTTAGTATAAATAGGAAAGTTAGAGAATCTTTTATGATCTCGGTTTTTTATCCTTATTTTTCTCATAGTCCTCATTCTCTCAAGAACCCTAGTTTTTATTACTTTTCATGGTGATTCAAGATCAAACATTTGGATTATTCGCAAGTTCAATATAGTTCTTTAATTTGGTAATCTTCTCCCTTGTTTTCTCCATTATTGTTTGCTTCCTCTATTATTGATTAGAGCAATTTCTTAGTTGTTTGCAATAGTTCAAAGTATGGATTTTTATATGAAATTTGTTATTGGATTCTCAAACATGAGTGAGTAGTTTTATTTCTGGGATTGTGGGGATCTATATATGCAATGAGGGATTAATAGATTAATATAATTACCCTTTATTTCAATTGTTTCCTGTGATTGAATCGTTCATGCTAGATTTATGAATTAGGCCTGATTTGTATTTCTATTATCGCAATACTGAATCTACTTCGAGAGGAGAGATTTTGTATAGGCTTTCAATCATTAGGCATAGTGATCCTTGACCATGCGAGAGCGGCTAGGTGATCTTTGAGGGAGGTAATGCCCGAGAGAAATTACATGTGCCCTAGATAAATTGACTTATTGGGTAGTTATTATTCGTCTCTGATTTCCCGAATTGTATGCATAGTGATCCATAATCCTAGTTCTTTATTAATTGATTCTTACCTTCATATTTAGTCCTATCATCTGCCTATTAGTTTAGTCACACACCCATTTTCAACTGATTTAGTTAGTATAATATTAGAATTCAGATACAATAATATAACTTTCTCCCTGTGGATTCGATCCTGACTTCCCTGACTACTTGTTAGTGGACCTTAGGTTATTTTTGATAAGGTAATACGACTTTAGCCTGTCAAATTTTGGCGCCGTTGCCGGGGAGACGGTTTATTTTTATTTTGTCTGAATTATAGTATTACACTAACCTCTACTCTGAAGAACACCTGTTCTTTGGAGCATCTCACGTTTATTTTAGTGTTTTTGGTGTATGAGCAGGAAATTGAAATCCTCAAATCTCATTCCATTTGATCCGGAGATTGAAAAGACTGCTCGTAGACTCAGAAAGCAAGCTAAGCAAGCGAAGTTGTCTGCAGGGACACCATCCCAAAAGACACCTACTCCACCATCTTCACCTATTACTGCTATAATGGGTGACGAAGCTAAACCAACCTTCACAGATTATGCACAACCTTCGCCTGACAATGTACCCACTGGGGTCCGGATGCCTACCATTGCTGCTACAAACTTTGAAATCAAGTCTCATGTTCTGAATATGGTTCAGAATAATCAGTTTGTTGGGCTACCATCTGAAGACCCAAATCAGCACCTGTAGCGGTTTTTACAATGTTGTGCTACTCAGAAACAAGCTGGTGTTACTGCCGATGATATGAAACTTATCCTATTTGGGTTCTCTCTGCGCGACAAAGCTCTATTTTGGTATAATAAGCTGCCTTCTACCATCACAACATGGGCAGAACTATCCAAAATCTTCCTCATCAAGTGGTATCCTTACCAAAAGACTGCAGATATGCGTCATGCCATAGTAACTTTCACCCAAGACCCTGGAGAATCATTATATGAAGCTTGGGAGAGGTTCAAGGATCTGCAACGCCTTTGTCCTCATCATGGTTTAGACCAGTGGTATTTGTGTCAGATTTTCTACACTAGAGTTGATGCAGATACAAGGAGGGTAATTGATGGAGCCTCCGGTGGGTTTTTCATGGATAAAGCCATTGATGAGGGGTATGAACTTCTGGAGAAACTCGCTTCTAATCAAGCATCTACCATTCGTTCCTCCATGAAGAAGGGAGGGAAACATGATGTCGAGGCCGTTTCTTTATTGTCCGGGCAACTAGCTGCTCTAAACCAGAAGATTGATTCCTTGAAGCTAGGTAATGACTCCTCCCATATGAGTGTTAATGCGATGGCTAGTGCTTCTAATTATATTGCTCCCATTTGTGATGCTTGTGGGATACCTGGGCACAACTGTCAAGAGTGCCCTGCGCTCCTATCTTCTAATGTCGGGAGCAACTGTGAGGCGGTTAATGCGTTTCAGTCACAACCTAGGGGCCAGTTCAATCCATATTCTAACACTTACAACCCCGGGTACAGAAATCACCCCAACCTCTCATATGGGAGCAATAATGTGTTGAATCCTCAACCTCAACAACCATATGTCCCACAGAATCAGGTTCAACAATATCAACCTCAACAACAAGCTCCTCCTGGTTTTCAGAGAAATCAAGCTCCACAACCACCTGCTCCTCCTACTGACCCAGCCATGACAGAGCTGAAGAATATGATGTTTCAGATGCAGAAAGGTTTTAATGCCTTTCAAGCCGACACAAAGGCTCAGTTGGAAAACTTGGATAAGCATAACAAGATGTTGGAGACTCAACTAGCTCAGTTAGCTAGTTCTTCTGCTAGTAGGCCGCCTGGGTCATTACCTTCACAACCCATGCAACCAAGAGATACTGCCAATGCCATCACTCTTAGGAGTGGAACGCGGTATGATAGTCCCAAGATGCCTAAAGATGATCTGGTTGGGTCCGACAAGGATGAAGCTGTCACTGACAATCCCACAGCTCCTACGGAGGCCAACAATGCAGAGAAGCAGACAGTAGCTGAAAAAGTTCCACCTCCCACTCCTGTGATCAAGGTACCGTTCCCCAATAGACTATTGAAGACTAAGCTTGATCATCAGCTCGGTAAGCTTTTGGAGATAGTGAAACATCTCGCAGTAATCGTCCCTTTTACTGAACTTATTACTCAAGTTCCTGCATATGCTAAATTTTTGAAAGAAATTCTGACTAGAAAAAGAGCCTTTAATGAAATTGAGACTGTAGCTTTCACTGAAGAATGTAGTGCTCTTTTGCAAAACCAGTCCCCACCTAAATTGAAAGACCCGGGGAGTTTCTCTATCCCTTGTAACATTGGCACCATTTTTATCGATAAGGCTTTATGTGATTTGGGTGCTAGTGTTAGTGTCATGCCTCTTACTATATGCAAAAAGCTTGACATGGGAGATTTAAAATGTACCAATATTACTCTTCAAATGGTTGACCGTTCTGTCAAATACCCCTTAGGTATCCTAGAGGACGTCCCTGTGAGAGTAGGTAAATTTTTTATTCCTATGGATTTTGTTGTGCTTGACATGGAAGAGGATACTCAGATCCCAATTATTTTAGGGAGACCATTCCTTCATACTGCTGGAGCTGTCATAGATGTTAAGAATGGGAAATTAACTTTAACTCTGGGAGATGACAAGGTAACCATTAGTTTGACCAATGCCTTAAAAAGTCCCATGCTAGAGGAAGCCTGTTATAGAATTGATGTCATTGATGTGCTAGTTAACGATGATATGCCTCAATCCCTTCTGCGGGATCCTCTGGAGGCTTTGCTTTGTTTTGCATCTTCTACAGGTGATGGTAATCCCTTGAGTGCTGTAGTGGATGACTGGGAAGCGGTTCTAGCATGTGAAGATCTTGACGGTATTACCACTCATGACAAGGAACGGTTAGTATATGATACTCAACCGGTAGAGGTAAAGAAACCTGAACTGAAACCCCTTCCCCCTTCTCTGCGCTATGCTTTTCTGGATGAATCTGAAAACTATCCAGTGATTGTTAGTGCTTCATTGAATGATGGTCAAATGTCTCAACTTTTGTCTGGTTTGGAAAAAAATAAACAAGCCATTGGATATAATATTGATGAAGGCATAAGCCCTGACTTCTGCATGCATAGAATTCACTTAGAGGATGATCATCGTCCTAGTATACAAGGCCAACGTCGTTTGAACCCCAATATGCAGGATGTGGTTAAGAAAGAGGTTATGAAATTGCTTGATGCTGGAATCATCTACCCCACTGCTGACTCTAAGTGGGTGAGTCCAGTTCAAGTGGTTCCTAAAAAGGGAGGTACTACTGTTGTGAAAAATGAAAAAAATGAATTAATTGCTACAAGAGTAGTAACTGGTTGGCGTATGTGCATTGACTATAGGAAATTAAATGTTGCCACTAAGAAAGATCACTTTCCCCTCCCCTTCATTGATCAAATGTTGGAAAGGTTAGCTTGTCACTCTTACTTATGTTATCTAGATGGGTATTCCGGTTTCTTCCAAATCCCTATCCACCCAGATGACCAGGAGAAGACCACCTTTACCTGCCCTTATGGTACCTTTGCCTATCGAAGGATGCCATTTGGATTATGCAATGTCCCCGCCACCTTCCAATGTTGTATGATGGCCATTTTTTCTGAGTTCATTGAGTCCATTATGGAAGTGTTTATGGATGACTTTAGCGTGTATGGAATTGATTTTGATGCATGTTTGCTAAATCTGGCTAAAGTTTTAAAAAGGTGTGAAGATGTCAATCTTGTACTGAACTGGGAAAAGTGACACTTCATGGTTATTGAAGGAGTGGTACTTGGTCATATTATCTCTGAACGACGCATCCAGGTGGATAAAGCAAAAATTCAAGTGATTGAGCAATTACCCCCTCCTGTGAATGTAAAAGGGGTGCGAGGCTTCCTTGGTCATGCGGGGTTTTATCGCCGCTTCATCAAGGATTTCTCTAAAATTGCTAAACCACTTACTTAGTTGCTCCTCAAGGATGCCCCGTTCCTGTTTACTGATAATTGTCTTGTATCTTTCAACAGGATCAAGCAAGCTTTGATTACTGCTCCTATCATTCGATCTCCGGATTTGAACCTTCCCTTCGAGATTATGTGTGATGCTAGCGACTATGCTATGGGAGCTGTGCTTGGTCAAAGGAAGGGCAACATTCTCCATGCGATATACTACGCTAGTAAGACACTAGATGAAGCTCAAGTTAACTATGCCACAACTGAGAAAGAGCTTCTAGCTGTGGTCTATGCACTGGACAAGTTTAGAACTTATTTGTTGGGGTCTAAGGTCATTGTTTATACTGACCATGCTGCATTGAAGTACCTCCTAGCCAAAAAGGAGGCCAGCCTAGACTCATTCGGTGGATTTTGCTGCTCCAAGAATTCGATTTAGAGATTAGAGAGAAAAAGGGAGCCGAAAATGTAGTTGCTGATCACCTATCCAGATTGCAGTATGAAGACATGGAAGAAGGTCTACCCATTGATGACTCATTTCCTGATGATAAGCTCCTGGCAGTCACTTCTGTCACCCCGTGGTATGCCGACTTCGCCAACTTCTGTGTGAGTGGACAGACTCCACCAGAGCTGAGTTACCAGCAGAGGAAGAAATTCCTCCATGAGGCTAAAAAGTATTTTTGGGACGACCCTCTCCTGTATAAGCTTTGCGCTGACACCATCTATAGGCGATGTATTCCAGAATGGGAGGTGCATGACATTCTGAAGCACTCCCACTCCCTGCCATGTGGAGGCCATGCTGGGCCCTCCAAAACTGTTGCTAAGGTACTTCAATCTGGTTTTTACTGGCCTACTTTATTTCATGATGCTAGTACCTTTGTTAAGTCCTGTGATGCATGCCAATGAACGGGAAATATTTCCCGAAGACATGAGATGCCCCAAACCCCCATTTTGGAAGTTGAATTATTTGATGTATGGGGTATTGATTTTATGGGTCCCTTTCCCTCTTCATCAGGCAATAATTTCATACTTGTTGCTGTTGATTATGTGTCTAAGTGGGTAGAAGCCCTTGCATCACCAACTAACGACTCCAAAGTCGTTATGAAAATGTTTAAAAAGATTATCTTTCCAAGGTTTGGGGTACCAAGGGTTGTCATAAGTGATGGTGGATCTCATTTTCACAAACGCACTTTCGAGGCTCTGCTTAAGAAGTATGGTGTCTACCATAGGACTGGCCTAGCTTATCACCCTCAGACAAGTGGGAAGGTAGAAGTGTCTAATCGTGAGATAAAGACTATCTTGGAGAAAGTGGTAGCTAAATCTAGGAAGGATTGGAGTGACAAATTATATGACACCTTATGGGCTTACAGAACTGCTTTTAAGACCCCTATTGGCACCACCCCTTACAGGTTAGTTTATGGGAAAGCATGTCACTTACCTGTTGAGCTAGAGTACAAGGCTTTTTGGGTTGTTAAGGAGCTGAACTTTGATGCTAAGTTAGTAGGAGAAAAACGCCTTTTGCAGATTAATGAACTTGATGAACTCCGGCTGAATGCTTATGATAGTTCGCGTCTCTACAAAGAGCACACTAAGAGATGGCATGATAAGAAAATATTGAGTAGAGAGTTCTCAATTGGTGACAAGGTCTTATTGTACAACTCTAGATTAAAACTTTTTCCTGGTAAGTTGAAGTCTAGGTGGTCTGGTCCATTTTCTGTCACTAATGTTAACAAGTTTGGTTCTATTGAGGTGATGAATGCAACAGGTGAAAAATTCAAAGTTAATGGCCAACGCTTAAAGCTATATCATACCGGAGCTCTTTGTGGATCTGTGGAAGATTTATACCTCCAACCCCCTTCTCCTTCTGTTTGAGGGATGTGGCATTATGGTCGTGATAAACCAGCGCTACTCGGGAGGCAACCCGATTTCCCCCTTCCTTTTCTTCTTTTTTAGTATAGTTTTGTTTTTAGTTTTTCTAGTTTCGTAGTTTTGGTAAGAGAGTGAGAGGGTACTAATCATCATCTTGAGGTTATATGTGTGCAGGAAAAGATCGCAAAATTCCGAGAAAGAGTTGTTTGGGCATACGCCCGATAGAATCGGGCTATAACGCCCGATCGGGCCCGCGAAGAAAGCTGGGCAAAAGCACATAAAAATAAGCGCCCGATTTCATCGGGTCATTTCGCCCGATCGGGCGGTTCTCCGTCAACGAAAACTAAAACCACCCGATCGGGCCGCATTCCGTCAAGTCCTGGGTAGACGAAGAAAATCGCCCGATTCCATCGGGCCGTATCCGCCCGATCGGGCCTGTAACAGATTTTGGGCGTACCTGACGAAGTTGCTCGCCCGATGAAATCGGGCTCCTCACGCCCTATCGGGCTGCGTACTGCGGTTTCATTAAATCGGGGTTTCCCCCTCATTTTTTTTCATTCATCTCCCAATTTCTTTCTCTCTCTTCTTCAAGCCCTAACCCCAACTCTCACCTTCTTCCCCAAATTCTCCCTCCACCATTAACACCCTCCAATCCAAGCTAC
Source organism: Beta lomatogona (assembly GCA_947646795.1). Taxonomy (NCBI): domain Eukaryota; kingdom Viridiplantae; phylum Streptophyta; class Magnoliopsida; order Caryophyllales; family Amaranthaceae; genus Beta; species Beta lomatogona. The sequence continues at coordinate 1,427,256 of CANSNZ010000477.1, forward strand.
TTCTATCTTCACAAAATCACTCCTCTCATCTTCCCATACCAATTACCCACTCCATCCTCTTCATTTTTCTTTTACTCCATCTCTCCCATCCATCCTCTTCCACCTTCCTTCCACCATTAAAGTGAGAGAAGATCTACCTTCACATCATCCCTCTTTAGAGTGAGTGTGAAGTCCTCTACATTTTCCAAGCAACATGAGTTCGAGGAGGCGTCACGGATCCGGCACCGGGCCACCACCACCACCACGGGACGAGACTTTTCCGGATGTCATCTTTTCGTCGCCAGAGCAGTGTGAATGGTTTCAGCGCCTAAAAGGGCGCGAGGTGAAGCCTACCCACTTTCTTGATATTGAATTTTTGAATAAATTGGGTATTGCCTCTGAATTCAAGGATTTCATGAAAATAATAAGGATGGAATCTTTATTTTTCGTGCATATTAATACATATCCTGTACTGGTCTATGAATTTTATAGTAGTCTTAAGGTTACCAAAACCCGAACTGGACCTGTCTCATATGTATCCTTTCGACTGCTAAATCAGGATTTCCACCTCACTTTACCGGAATTTGCACGGGTACTTCGAGTCCAATGTGGTGGGGAGATTGGGCACCCCCCTAACTACCACCATCGTAGCACCTACTTTGCCATCACCGGTGATGGAAATGACTTCACCCTCCAACATTGCAAGGGCAAATACATCCACCAACCCATCTTTAAAATTTGGGTTCGATTTATGTCACAAACACTATTTGGGAGGGTGGAAGGACAATTAATCCGGGGGGATGAACTGTACTTAATTGGAAGCTATATGCTTAAAGGAACGCCTGACCATTTTCAATACAACATCCCTCATCATGTTGCGCTCCAGATGGAGCGTATCGCCACCACTTACCCCAAGAGGAGAGCAGACGGTACCTTGACCTCTCGTGCCATTGTAAATGGGGGGTTAGTGACTCTTTTTGCTAGGAAAATCCCCGGTTTTGACGAGTCTCGCTACCAGCCAGCCATAGGACCCACCCTCATGGATTATGCTTTCCTAGATCGCCTCCATTGGTTAGAGAGGGCTGGGGATAAATATCAGTGGCGCATCAATGGGAGGCGCTCTATTGAGCTACCTAGTCCCTTAGCAAAAATTCGACCTGGGCAGCCCCATTACCACCTTCCCATTGCTGGTTCTGACTTTCCCACCCCCGTGCCTGAGATACCCCAGCGCACCTTTCACCGCCGCCCCCCTCATCCTGCTGATTGCCTCTACTTCTGATGCTCCCCCTCCCCCATATTCTGCTGCTCCTCCTCCTTCTTTTGATTTTCAGGGAATGATGAGCATGCACCAGCGGATGTTGTCTGGTATCGCTGCCAACTCTACCGCCATCCAGAGCATCGGTCAGCAGGTTGATGCCAACTCTGTACTTCTCCAGAGCCTTAGCCAGCGTGTTGATACATTGGCCAATGATCAACACCTAGCTCTGTATCCCATGTACGATGACTACTGCAGACTGCATACAATTGCATAAACAGATGCTCACCCGTCTTGGTACACTTGGAACCCGAGTTACAGCCAGCCGAGGTCCAGTAGTAGGGGTGGCGGAGGTGAGGATGATGGCGGTGAGGATGATGGGGGTGCGGATGATGATGGTGAGGACATTTCTATGGATGACTGATATCCATGCGTTCCTTTCCCTTGTTGCAATGAGGCCATTGCCAAGTTCAGCTTGGGGGAGGACTTCTGAAAGTATTAGTATTGTTTTTATTTTTGTTTTTATTGCTTTTTAGGTTAGTTAAGTTAGTTTAATTGCTTTGAAAAAATGAAAAATCACAAAAAAAATGAAATATTGCTGAAAAAAACACAAAAATACGAGTTGAATATGAATAGATTGATTGCTTCCCTGTGCCCCGAACTTTGTTCTGAAAAACGATTTAATTCATTATACTGGATAGCTGGGCATTTGTGATTGGGATGTTGTGATGTGATCTATGATTGCCTTGATCTTGAGTAGATTTTGTTGATAAAGCGCCTATTTTAACTGCATGCTTGAATTGGTTAGATTGTGAGGATTCATTCTAGCCCTCGGATTTATCTCTATATCCGGTCTATTCTTATGTGTTAGTTCCTCGTAGCATTCTTATCTTGGTTTTGGCATTGCACTCGTTGAGTTCTGGTAACTTTAGACTTGTGCTGTGATAAAGGCATTCATTTGTTTAATTTTTAAGCCTCAGAGTTGTTTAATGAATCAATTTTCCCCCCTAGCCCCGCTGAGCCTAATGACTTCTTTTTGAATCTATATTAAGCCACATTACACACCTTGAGCCTTTGCAATGACTATTGTCCCAAGCCTAGCTTGGGGGAGCATTTGTTAAGTTTATATCATATTGTGTGGTTGATTCCGTAGGGCGGTTGGAAAATAATGATATTTTGGTACAAAGAAAAGAAACAAAAAGAAAAAAATAAAGTGAAAAATGATAATGAAAAAATTTGAAAAATTTCTATGATCTTCACTCATTAACTTTCAAAGCATTGGAAATTATGTTGAAAGATGCAATTATTGGTTGGTTCGTGAAATTTCAAGAGTTGGTTGTTATCTTGGTTATGTTGTTGATGCCATGGGAGTTGTTTCAACCACACTTAGTCCTACTAGTGTTTTTTTGCTCCCCTTTCTTGGCTTTTCCACCACATTCCCTAAATAATTTCCGTGCCTTTACCCGAGCCCCATTGCAACCCTGAGAATGACCTTTTGAGCACGTGTTTGATTGTTTATTAGAATAATACTAAGTCAATATGCCAAAGTTGAAGATTAAGTTTGTTATTTGAGTCAACCTGATTAGGATGAGCGATATTATACCTTTCTAAACACATGAGAGTGTGAGTGGGAAGGGCTATTGTGGTTGGGTTGGTGAGAGTTCGGGCACATATTTTGCCTGCCACAAAATTGAGAGGAGTGACACCTCGGTGAGCACCTTTTCAAGATTTGCATGATATGTAGGGTAGCTGCGTTTGATGGTTTACTTAAGTGATTGGTAGTCAGGTGATCTGAGCAACTGAACTTGAATTTTGCTTGCTTGAACGATTTTGAGTTGGAAATAATTGAGTTTAAACTTTCCTATCTGAGGGGTGAAACAATCCTATTCTTATTCATGTTGTGCTTTGCATGAGGACAAGCAAAGGTTTAGCTTGGGGGAGTTTGATGTTATGGTTTTATATAGTGTTTTTCCCCCTATTTGAGCTTAAATGTGTATCAATGGTGCTCTTAGGAGCCATTTTATGCTAACTTTCTCCATCAAGTTGTGGTTTTCTGTTCTGGGTCTGATTGCAGGTTTTAGGGAGCTATCTCCCTATTTTCTACCATTATCTGACTATTACACTGGACTGGAGAGGTTCGAAGACATATATGATGAGTTCGGGGGTCCCGAGAATACTTTCCGAGGCCTTGGACAAAAGAAGGAGTGAAGCCTTGGCGTCTGAAGCCAAGGAAGGAGGAATCGGACCTTAGCCCGATGACATCGGGCGCCTCAAACCCGATCGGGCGTTCATCGCCATTAGAAACAAGTATTAATGCGGGCCCGATCGGGCGACGTTGCCCGTTCGTTAGTTCGTTGTCAAGCCCGATCGGGCGGTTCGGCCCGATTTCATCGGGCGTTCTTGGCGGTGTTGTGCACTAGATGCTCAGAGTTGGTGTGAGGCCCGATCCCATCGGGCGCGTCGGCCCGATTGAAGAGGCCTAGTTTTGGATTTCTACTGCTGCTTTTAGCCCGATTTGATCGGGCTGACTTGGCCCGATCGGGCTTCTCTTCCGCGCGCTCATTTAATGAGTTTCGGGCTACTTAGTATAAATAGGAAAGTTAGAGAATCTTTTATGATCTCGGTTTTTTATCCTTATTTTTCTCATAGTCCTCATTCTCTCAAGAACCCTAGTTTTTATTACTTTTCATGGTGATTCAAGATCAAACATTTGGATTATTCGCAAGTTCAATATAGTTCTTTAATTTGGTAATCTTCTCCCTTGTTTTCTCCATTATTGTTTGCTTCCTCTATTATTGATTAGAGTAACTTCTTAGTTATTTGCAATAGTTCAAAGTACGGATTTTTATATGAAATTTGTTATTGGATTCTCAAACATGAGTGACTAGTTTTATTTCTAGGATTGTGGGGATCTATGTATGCAATGAGGGATTAATAGATTAATATAATTACCCTTTATTTCAATTGTTTCCTGTGATTGAATCGTTCATGCTAGATTTATGAATTAGGCCTGATTTGTATTTCTATTATCGCAATATTGAATCTACTTCGAGAGGAGAGATTTCGTATAGGCTTTCAACCATTAGGCATAGTGATCCTTGACCATGCGAGAGCGGCTAGGTGATCTTTGAGGGAGGTAATGTTCGAGAGAAATTACATGTGCCCTAGATGGGTAGTTATTATTCGTCTCTGATTTCCCGAATTGTATGCATAGTGATCCATAATCCTAGTTCTTTATTAATTGATTCTTACCTTCATATTTAGTTCTATCATCTGCCTATTAGTTTAGTCACACACCCATTTTCAACAGATTTAGTTAGTATAATATTAGAATTCAGATACAATAATATAACTTTCTCCCTGTGGATTCGATCCTGACTTCCCTGACTACTTGTTAGTGGACCTTAGGTTATTTTTGATAAGGTAATACGACTTTAGCCTGTCAAGGGTGGGGGGGAGGGGCTGCGGGATTCGAAAGGGTAGGGGAGGGGGGGCCGCGGGATTCAAAGGGGTGGGGGAGGAGGGGTTGCGGACTGGAGCTGGGGCTAGGGCTGGTGGGGGGTTTGCGTGGGAGGGGGTAGGGGATTTGAAGGGGTGGGTCTGCGGTAGGCTTGTCAATCAGGTCGGGTTGGGTCGGGTTCGTGTTCGGGTCAAGTAAAATCGGGTTAAATACCCCTAACCTGAACCTGATCTGTTTTAATTTTCGGGTCAAGATCATTAACCCTAACCTGATCTGAAAATTATCGGGTCAACCTGACCTGATCTGTTTAACCTGATTTTTTTTACGGGTCAACTTAAACCTGTTTGACGTGCTTTTTTCAGGTTGACCCGAATCCATTAACCCATATAACCTGATTTTTTTTGCACCATTTCTTTGAATATTGCTGATCTTTTAAGTTTAAATATACATCATAACAAAGATAAACAAGTATCTCTTGGAAAATTTATACATAAAACTTGAAAAAAATTCATAATATTGATATAAGCAGATATAAAAATAATAGAAAAGATTACAGAATTTTAAATACAAAAAAAATAAAAGCATAAGTTAAAAAAATACAGAAAATTCAATATAGAAATTAAGACTTCTTGCAAAATACAGAAAATTACAATATAAAATCAAAAGAAAGTAAAGAAGTAGTATAAAAGAATGAATACATAAGAAAAGTAGATCTAAAACAAAGCCAATCTAAACATCCTTAAAAGTACGAAGTAAAGAGGAGATAACTATGGTTGATTGAAGTAAACGAAACACGAGAAGCTTCTTGAAGAGCAATATGAAATGCAGCAAGCTTGTTGATGTAATCTGAAGACCAGCGAAAATGATAGAGCAGACTAATAAGAAGAAGCGAAAAAGAGGGAGTGAGAGAAGAGGACCGATGAAGAAGAAGAGTATCCACCGATGAAATAGAGAACGACTGAGAAGAAGAAGACCAAAGAGGAGAGAGAAAATTTGAGAGAGTGACTGCGTGAGATTGAAATGAGAAGAATTAGGGTTTTGATGTTAGGTTAGGTTACTTATATCATATAAGTGAGAAGATTTGGGCCGGTGTGGTTAAGCCCAACTTATAGCATCTCCCATTTGAAAAAATGTGGTTAACCCAAACCCGCTATTTTCAGGTCGGGTTCGGGTTGGGTTATCAGGTTGGGTCAGGTTTTGCCAGGCCTAGTCTGGGGGCCTGCGGGCTAGGTGGTGGTGGTGGTGGTGGGGTTTGCCTGGGAGGGGGGTGGGGGAAGGGGTTGGGCTGTTGGGGGGTGGGTGGGGGAGGGGTGGTCCCCACTCCCTTTAATCCCCCTCCATTACTTTTACTTAATCCCCTATTGAAATTTTGCCTAGGTTCCCGCAATTTTCAAAAGTGTAACATGTAAAAAAAACGGAGGAAGTATAAGATTGTGCACTTCCAATCGCTTCATTATGCAAACTAATATTTCATGGTCCATCTCTTTCCACCTTCTACTTGAACATTGATTGTTACTCACCTCATCGACCTCAACCACTACATTCATTTTCACATCTCGCCACCTCTTTAAATATTTTTCGCTCGCCATCTGAACTCTAACTACAATTAAGGACTTAAGGATAGTAGATAACCACATCCAAGTATCGAATCATATGAGTTCAGAATACTCAAGAAAAAAAATCAATAACCCACTCATATTGTGAAAGAGTTTGTATAGGTGTTGTTATTTAATGTATACTAGCTCATATCAGCATTTTAACCAATCATATTGTGAAATAGTTTGTGCTGGGGTTCGTTCTTATGTGATGTATACTAGCTCATATCTGCATATTAAAAAACACTTGGTGGGTGTAGGCGAGTTTTTATTTCGCCTACGTGGTGTGAGCGCATATTTGATTTGACTACCCCATTGTAAAGGTTTATTGAAAATATGTTTTTGAAAGAGGTCGCAACAATTCTTTAAAGGAAGAATCATAAACCTAATTGGATATGGGAAACTGATATGTCATAATTATATATAGTTTTTAGATGCACCTTGATTGCATATAGAACTCCTTTTAGAGCATTTCGGCGCATAATGTGATGAATTACGTAAGTTATGCTCTACTACTCCCCGTTTGCCTGTTTCAATGATTTTCAGGTTATTTGGATCCAAATTGATTATGATTATCTAAAATCGATCCTATTAATCATTGAAGATGAAGATAGCTTGCACAAAGATCACAATGCATCCGTTCGGGACAATTTCGAGTTAGAATGAAGCAAAGAGTTAGTGAAAGAAGTGCCAAAACTGACACCCGTTCACTATTTTGATCATAACTTTTGATAGAAAATTGACAATCAAGAAATTCCAGTTGGGTTGGAAACTAGACTTGAAGGGATTTCCAAAGGCAGGTCGAACCTCCCAATCCGACTTCTTGTTTGAGAGATACAGCCTTCGCACGTTGACGCAAAATAGTTGTTTTCCCGCCCGGTCGACCGGGCGAAATGAAATTTTCACAGGTTGCAAGGCATGTTAGCCTGGTCAACTGGGCGAGAAAGGAGCCAAAATCGCTTGCGCGCCCGACCGGGCGGGCTCGCCCGGTTGACCGGGCGGATTTGCTGTTCTGTCGTAGTTCCTCAATCACCGTCGCCCGGCCGGGCGGATTTCGCCCGGTCGACCGGGCGGTTTCTCGTGACGGGTTTATTTGCTTTTTTTAGCCGGTTTTGTAAAAAGTATAAATAGGTTTTTAGTATTTTCAATTAGAACATCTTATTTTCTACGTTTTTAGGGCTAAACACTTAGTTTCTATCTCTTTCGTTTGTATGAACTTTTACCTTTGAAGATTATAGAGATCGTTGATTTCGTTTTCATTGTTCCTCAATCATTCGGTATTCCTCTTTACTTTGTTTAATTTAATGAATTCTTTTACTTTGATTAGGTTTATTGAGTTTCTTATTATCATGAGTGAGTAGACTTTTTTTAAGGCTTAGAGAGGGAAGCCATGTTTATACCTTTTTTATTGTGGTTTAAATTTCTTCGTTATTTGGATTGAATTAGAATAATTCCTATTGATTTGTTATGCTTGTTTAATTCATGTAATTGTGCAATATCATGAGTTATGTTTAGCTAATAAGAATTAGAATCGAAATATCGTATTCATTAGAGGCGTGTTACAATTGGTAGGTTTGATTATGTTGAGCGACCGTACTGGCATATGTTAATCTAAGAGTTGTTAATGCCTGACCAAGGATTAACGAAATACTTTCTTTATTCGAACCTCAATCCAAGTATTGTCGAACTATATTGTAGTGATTAAATTGGTATAAGCATGGTGGACCGATCGATTGCCCTAGGTTTTTAATTATTTGATAAACTTCCATCTTTTTGTGTTATAGTTTATTCTAATTTAGTTATTAATTCTTCAATCAATTTCCTCTCTTGAAGTAGTTAGATAATTGAGCATAAATCTGTAGAACTCCTCTCCCTGTGGATCGACCCGTATTTGCCAGTTTCTGCTAGACAGACACCGTGCACTTGCGGTATATTTTAAAACCCATCAGAAACCGTAGGGACAAATTGTGAGACTTATCCAATGTAGATTTCCCCGTCTAGACTCCATAAATGGTCAAAATGAACCAAAGATTGAGTTCGGGGGTGAGGGTACAAATATGGTGATAATGAACCATGTTTGCCCATTGCTGGCCTCTACTAACTATCGATTCACAATAAATTTTATGCCAAAGAATAATCATATAATATTTTTACGCACCCTAAAAATATTTAGTCTAGGTTAGTTCAAGAAACACATAAAAGACTAATTTTTAACGACAAGTTATTAAGCAATCAGATTACAAGGTTCCTAACAGGTTGTCCAAATTATTTGAATTAGTCAGGACAATTCTTTAGGTCTTGATTAGCAAAAATAACATGTGTGTGATAAAAGCAATAAATCAGGACAATCATATAATATGTATAGAATAATCAGGCAAGCATATAATAATGTATAAATATGAATAATAATAAGATGAATATAAAATAAAGTATAGAAAAATGGTTAGAATATACAGTAGAACGATTACTAATTAAAGATTTACATCATGAATAAATTATTAGTAACTTTCAAGCAATAAATATAATTGAATTATTCAAGGATCCTCAGGAATTATACCTATGCGGCTTAGGTCGAAGAGCGCAACGATCTTCAGGCGGAGCAATCGTGGAATCAAGAACGCAGTATGATCAGGAACTGGAGAATAATTTGAAGTATTGAAAGTATTTTGTGTTTGAATGTTCGTAATTTAATTCGTAAGTATTCGTGAGTTTTTGTGTTCTTGAAATAATAAATCGAAAAAGCCGTCCATAATTCGGGAAATCACAAGTATTTATAGGAAAAAAGAGCTTGCGTCTCACACGCTAACCTGCGCTTGGCGCAGGCCTACATGTCAAGCACACGTCCACGCGTCAGGTGCACATTGGTGTGTCTGACGCGGCTAGCCCAATCAGGGTTGCACACGTGTAAACACGTGTTTAAAAAGATAAAAAAGAAACTTATGTCTCACACAGGATCTGCGCCAGGCGCACGACTCTGTGTGAGTCACAAGTCCACGTGGCAGGCGCTCATTGGCGCGCCTGACGTGGTCTGACCAATGTGCTAGACGCACGTGGCGCGCTGAGCGTGGCCACCGCGTCCGGCGCATATTCCAGCATATTCCAGTTTTTTATTAAACGCGTGCTTTGAAGATATTTTTCTATCCCTAAAATTCGGAGATTGAATTTTACGGAATAAAAATCTGATTATTATTTAAAAGATATATCAAAGATAATAAATATATTTATTAAAACAATAAACACTTTAAATGGACTCAAAATATTTTATGGGCTTAAAATATAATTAATCATCATGAATAATTAATTGGGCTTTAGAATATCATTTCGAAACACAATTTTGGATTGGTTATTCAGATTGCTCTTTCGTTAGTTGCGCCAACTAATACCGCGGTATGTTTCATCATTGGACCCTTAAATGGGGAGACACGATTATGTGTCTACAGTGCACAACACAAAATATGTCAAGTTGATTGATTCTTACATTACAAAATAATTTATCAAAATAGAATTGGTGAAATGAAAATCTAATGAAATACCAACAAGTTAAACTAACAAAAATAGGATAAAAGAGATAAATCAAAGATAAATGACTGGGGGATTGGGGGATTTGCCAATTGCCAACAACCAATCCACAATTCCAAATCAAGTTGGAGGGAATTGATGTATCATATTTTTATATAGTTTCTAGGTGTATTTAAGTTGCATTTTAGGAGCATTAAGAAGCATTGTAGTTTATAATTGTATATAATTACATAAGTTGTGAAATATTACTCCTTTTGCGCGTTTTCGGTGTTCTTTCATAAATTTCAGGTATTGAGAACATAAACGAAGTACTATTGGACAAGCTTGAGTATTTAGGACCAATTGGATGGAAGCTACATTGATAAGGATCGTAATGAATATCTATGAGTGCAATTGAGCCATAATGAAGTTGGAATTTGATATAAGAATTGTGGAAATTGAGTCATGCCTACTATTTTGTTCATAACTTTTGACTCGATAATGATAATTGTCTGATTCTAGCGGCATTGCTAAGTATACTTGAAGATCTTTCCAATGATATGTTACACAACCGAAGGCGAGTGATATTCTAGGAGATATGGGCATTACAAGATCGCACTGATTTACTGGGGCGTGTTACGCGTACGCGGATTTGTTATATTCGCCTATTTAATGATTTAAGTGACCCTTATCTTGTAACTTGGTTTCCTGCTAGTATATTCGGAGATACAATTTTTTATTGGGGATTTTCTAATCAGGTTAAGATATTCTTTTCATTTATTCAAGTTAGACGTCTTATTTTCTCTCTTGGAACGTGACACAATAGTGGAAGCGTTTGTTTCTCTTTCTTGAGAAGAATAATTCAAGACTTCATCTTTCAATAATCAATTCAAGTATTCTTATTTATTTTGTACTTTTGATTATTAGTTATGCTTTTGTTTACAATTTATTTAGTTTATTTGATTATTATATCTCTCCACATTCAGTGAATTTGGAGGTTGTTAGCTTAATTTGTGTTGTAGTGTGCCTATATATATATGGCAAGGGTTATACTGTTGACAATGATTGAGATAATAAAATATCAACTTTACACCATTCTCTCTCTTAGTATTCTTTTGGTAAATTCTTTGATTTTCAGTGCTCAAAGTTTTACTGCATTTGGTCATTTATTCAGCATCATACGTTTGTAATGATCAAGTCATCGCCAATCTTGAACAAATTAAAATCGAAAAACTGACAAGAACTAGTATAAATTACTCTCAAACCACAGTTAGGGTTTTCTTAATGTTGGAAATGCTCTTCTGAAAACAAGCCAATGGTCACTTTCAATAAACAAAACAAAAATTTCTTTTTCGGTAAGTACATACAACAAAAAGTCAAGCAAAGGAAAAGCAAATACAACAGACACAAACTACATCATCCTACCATGCCTCGCCTCAACAACTAAGACATCTGCTGCATGAACTATATTCCTACCAACCTTAAAGACCCCTTTATAAATAAACCAATTACAAACTTTTCGAAGATAAAAAAGGATACTGGTTATCTCAAACGGGAGGTAACCCTTCTTTAAGGCATGAACTAGTGTATTGGTGTAAAAATCTTCCCAATTTTGTATTTGAAGTTCCTTACCTCGGTCAAACCCTGAAGTGGAGATCATAGTAGAGTTCCCTTCAAAAACTTTTTGCCCGTCCATAAAAGCAACCCACCCAATACAGCTGAAATGCGCTTAACATTGTTGACTTTCCACGCACCGTCCACTAAAATCATGCATATCTCCTCCGAAGGTTCTCCATGACTGGAAAAATTTAAACTATACTAAAGATGAATGTACCATTGTGTCTAGAGTATTCATCTTCCTAATATTACTTCTCTGCTCCTCATTATTTAGTAGAAACCTAACCAAATCTAAGACCTCTATAGGACCGGGATCAACACTTCTGAAAACAACATTATTCCTATAAAGCCACATGGCCAACATAATAGCTATATAAACTTTGTTACGCTGACTTTATGGTCCATCCTTTTTTCAAAAATATCGAAGTAAGTTCATAACCTAGTCTCTAAATGGGATTATTTCGAAACCCTGACACTGTAATTCCAATTGTAGAACAACTCCATATTCGATACATATGCAACAATCTCTTAACAAATGGCTTTCGATTTCATCATGAATTCTACAGAATTAACAATTACTAATTATTGTATATTCCTTTTACTCAAGTTCATGTTCACCTGCAAAGCATTATTTAATGGTCTCCAAACAAAAGTTTTCCATGTAGGGAAAACATCCATTGGCCACAACTTACTCCAAAAGCTCCTCTCACTCAGATTCAAATTTAAAGAAGTATCTTGCTCAATAAGGAAGGAATGGATGTCTTTTGTACTTGCCTCTCCTGTTAGTAACCCAAATGTAATCATCCTCAAGTTCTTCATGTGGAATGTGAGTGGCCAAGATTCTAATAGCATAGTCCTTTGAAAACATTCCTCATATCAGCGTCGCATTCCATTGTCTCTAACCTATATTCATAAGATCCATCACCTTACTCACTCCCATTTCATCAAGATTGTAACCCCTGCTTGAGGATAACCCGACCACCCTAACTCCATTTATCATAAAAAATATTCGTCTCAGCATTATTGTCTATCATTATCAGAAATCCAACTCTGCAATCTTGAATAGTTTGACACAAACCCCTGAAACCTCATGATAACCTCAACAACCTTTCCCTTGAATACCAAATGACACTAGAGAATCTTTATAACTGGACCTCAAAATTTTTGAATTAAAAAGTCCTTATTCCTATTAATTCTCATAGCCTGTTTTGCCTATAAAGCTTTATTGAAAAATGAACATTTCTAATTCCCGATCCTCCCCAAGCTTTAGACAATTCAATAATTTCTCTTCACTAATAAATTGGCTTTATATCCCATGAGGTTATCCATAGGAAACCAGAGAAAATGGCATCAAATTTGTTAGCAATTTTTTACCAAGACTTCATCGTGACTTCCTCTTCAGCTGCCGACTAATACTTTCTCGACCCCTTTTCAACTTGCGCATCTCTACACCTTCAACATCATTTTCTTCATTTCCTTATTCGTCATCATGAATGTACCTTCAACTGATGCAACACGAGCATTATATGAAGTACTGATGTTTGGAAATGAACCTCTACCTTGTGACAATTAAAACTGTTGGGACGCATGAAATATTATTTCATCTTGAGAAACATGATAATTTTCTTTTGGGTTAACTTGATTAAGCTGTGAATGTGGAGGAAATTAGGAGAACGAACTCGGATTATAGAAACTTATATTTTGTGAGGGATATTGAGTGGGAGAACCCATTTTTTCCATCCCGTAATTTGGATATTGAGGAAAATTTTGTGAATTGGGTTCCACGTGATTATTGAGATTGATCTGAAATGATTATTGCATTTTTGGATTATATTGGGGTTATGGAGCCATTTTGGATCTTTGTTGGTTTTTTCTCCCATTTCTTGGATTCATATATTAATTTTTTTGGGATTTTTGTCAATCTAAATAAATGTTAATAGAAAAGGAGTTGTGTGGAAAATGGATTCATATATTAATTATAAAAGGAGAAAAAATAGAGTCATTGGTATTGGAAATATTTTTTCATTAAATATGGTCTTTATTCCATAAATAACGATTAAAAAATCGTGAAGCAATCTCTTCAAATCTTGCCATTGAGTTTGAGTCTTCATGGCCATTAGATGACAAACGCGCACCAGACACCAGTCTTGACTCATTATCCTCGCGACATGTATCCTTTCCCCTTTCCCAAACCTGCCATCCAACACCTTTTGGTTTCTCTTTCTTGCGGATGATCGATTCATATAAATATGAACTATTTATCTCTCTCCTCCCTTTTTTTTTCGCTTTCTTCTTCTTTTATATTTTTTTCATACTTTTTCTCCTCTTGAGTAAAAGTTCAACAATTGGCTATACTCTAAATGCATCATTGAAGGCTCATTAATGTCCCACTCAATTTTACTTTAAACCTACATTTTGTTCCTATATGAATATATTTATTGCCTACAAGGGATGAGCGCGGATTTGACTACTTTATTGTAAAGGTTTTTTAGTTTTGAAGTTCGTTTTGGAGAAGTCGGCAATAATTATTTAAAGAAAGACTCATAAACCTAATTGGATTTTTGGAAAACCATACGGACAACTTAGGGACTTTTCCAATGTAGATTTCCCCGTCATAACTTTATAATTGGTAAATGAAGCAAAGATAAAGTTCGAGAGTGAGGGTACAAATATGATCGTGATTCATGAATCAAATTTGCCCATTGTTGTCCTCTACTTAATACTTCCTCCTTTTTTCTTAGATGACCCGTTTTGACTTATGACACTATTCACCATATATGACTTTGACTATCTATTGTGATTTGTACTTAAGGAAAAATATAGTCATGAGGGATATTGTTAGATTCTTTTAAATGTATATTCAAATATCAACTTTTGGTAATTTTTGCTTATTGATAATTAAAGATATAAGTGTTCAAAATAGCGCATTGACAAGTGTGCCCAAAGGAAATGGGTTAACTTAAAAAAGAGAGGAAGTACAATTCAATCTAATTTTATGGAAATAAATAACCAAACAACATGTTCATGCATTCTAAAAATTGATCTATGTTGTTCCATTAGACACAAAAAGACTAACTTTTGGTGATATGTTATTATGCAATCAAATTACTAGGAACCTAAATCAATTGTCCACATTATCTGATTAGGCGTTGGAACAATTATTTAGGTCTTGTAATTAACAATAATAAACATGTGTTGTGATAATGAAAGCATTAAAACATATAAGCATGCATATGAATAATATAATGTATAGAAACATAAAAAGAAACATTGAAGGTTATAATATACAAGAGTATAAATTCTTTGAGATCTACATCATGTGAATTCTTTGAGATCCATATCAAGAAAAACTTGTAAGTAACTTCAAGAAATTAAATAGGGATTGAAAGATTATGAATCCTTGGGAATTATACATTTGTCGTCTGGGTCTTGTATAACGATTCGTTGGAGGAGCAATCTTGAAACTTGAATGAAAATTAAAAGTATTTGAAAATGTGTTTGAAGTATTCTAAGTATTTAGAGTTATTTTCATGATTAAAAAGCATGGAAAAATCATATAAAAACATGGCTATTTAATTTATAGGAAAATAGAGCTTTGGGAATCCCGTAACGATAAAAACATAGCATGCGCCTGGTGCAGGCGGGCTGCGTGGCGCGCAGGTGGCCTGTGTTAGCGCAGGGGTTTTTGCATTTTTCTGGTTTTGTTGACTGTCTCGATGTTGCGTCAGACGCAACGCAGATCTGACCGGTTTTTATTTATTATCTGAAATTTTTAAAAAATTATTTCTATCTTGCCTTAAATAGTACTCCCTCCGTTCTCTTTTGTTGTTCCTATTTGGAATCGGGGAAGAAACCAATGCAACTCAAAAATGGGCAAGAGTCCACTATTTTAAATAAAGTTAAATGAACTAAAAATAAAGATTGTAGCCCTTTTGAGTTATTCTATATTAGGCAACCAATTATACAAAAAGTTTGAGGGGTAAAAGAGTAAAGTAACCACAAACTAGCGTGAACACATTTATTGCTCTTTGAGTTACTTTATGTTAGACAACCAATTAGACAAAAGTTTGAAGGTTGAAAGGTAAAAAAAATGACTACTCAATAGTGTGAACACATTTATTACATCTTAAAACTAATGGGTTCTTTAATTCATAAATTATTTATGGAATGATTCAAAACAGGAACAACATATTGAAATTTCCCAATGGGGAATACAGGAACAACAAAAGAAAACGGAGGGAGTATCATTTGGATTCGGAAATTGATTATGTAAAATCTGATTTTTTTTTTTTTTTTACAATATCTTTAATTTAGAAAATAAATATTATAAATTCAATTAATTATGAGGAATAATTAATTGGGATTTTCGAAAATGTGCTTTAAAAATGCAATTAATTATCATGAAAAATACAAATGTTCTGAACTTGGCCCAGCGGTGTAGTCCGTATAAAGCTTAATGATGTGGCGTGTTGAAGGTCGCGGGATCGAATCCCTACAATGATCATGTTATATTTATTTTTTTTACTTTTTTGCCCTCCTTTTGTTTTCTATTACTACAAATTATGTTTTCATTATTGGTTTTATTTTTCTTTTAATCCTCCATTATCTAGCTCTCCTTCTTCACAAATAATCCCCTCCCACCAAGTACTAATATATTAATAGGAATGAATCTGGTTTAATTTCCCTTGTCTTTCAATTTACTTGCTCAAGCAATCAATTATTGATAGCATTAATTATTTATTAGCCAAACTATATTACAAAGACCTTGATGTTGGTGAGTTGTTAATTATTAATAGCATTAATAATTTATTAGTCAACTTGTATAAGTGTTTTTAACACCTTTAGATATAATTATTAATAGTAAAAAGTTGCCATGTTTAAACAAGTTCGAACCCACGTTGTTCAAATCCTGGATCCGCCACTGACTAGTAGATACTGAACTGAACTGAATATAAGTTGGGGAGAACAGGCCCTTAGAAGCGTCCTTCACAAGAAACAATGTCACCACCAGCAAATGGTCCAGTTTCTCCGCCATTGAAATCCAAAACAGAAAACTTCAAAATTTCAAGAAACATGGGCAGTTCTCCCCCATTGTTTCAAGAGAGGGAAATTAGAAGAAACAAAAAAAATCCACCTTTGGTGGGTTTCTCTTTTGTAGACCCTCAATATTATTTTTATGAAAATATTGTATTAATGGTTAAATCCCCAGATGTCAATTAACTATGAAATTGGACCTGTCGAGTAATTCTTCCTGCTACCAAATTGATTGTATGCATAACCAATTAACTAGTACCCATCCCAAAAATACAAAGAAGCTAAAGAATTGAAAAGAAAAGTTTCACCTCAACTCACACTACTTTTTTTTTTCTTGCCAGCTTCTCACATTGTCAAGTGCCAACCTACTTATATATAGATGCTTGACGAAGCACCGGCTATGTCGGCAAAGAATTTTGGTTGTAGACCATGACATTAATAGAAACTAGGAATAGAGGAGAGATATTATAGATGACATTGGGACGATGATTCTTGAGTCTTCAACAATTCCGAAAAGATAGAGCAATAGAAAAATAAAGATTTGATCTTAAGATTCATGGAAAAATGCAAGGGAGTGATAGTGGCTGGAATACGAAACCACTAAACCAGTAGCAATGAGGAAGACGGTGATAGTAGCTGGAACGAGTATAAGACAGTTAACGTAAGGCCGGAGAGGATTAAGAGGACGGTACCGATGGTGGAGGCCATTAGAACTTGACGTTTTGGTGGGAGATTGGAGTTGATTGTTAGCGTTTTTGGGTTATTGGTTGTTGGTGGTGGTGGTCATGTTGATGTTGCCTTTGTTGATCATAAGACATTGGCTTGCATGTTCTTTTGTTTGGGTATTGTTTGTGTTTTTTGCGGGACATTGGCTTACATGAAACATTGTTTTTAATCATTTTTCAGGTTGTTCATGAGCTTTCGAGTAGCTCATGTAAAATATTAAATTTCCCACATTGATTTTTGTAGTGTAAAACAATAGTTTCTTTTTCAATAAAAAATGTTACTACTATAGCTATCCTTATTGTTTAATTTTAGTTGTCCTATATTGGTTGGAAACAAAAGTTTAAGTTTGTGTTCTTTTATAAATGGAACAAAAACTATTTATTGCATTTCTTCATTGGGTGAAAACCATTGTTTTCTACCAATGTTTGTTTCATAAAGTCCCACATTGGTTGGACAATGAAACACTAATTTTTTTCTTTTATAAAAGGCTACTCCAAGTACCTAACTCAAGGCACATGGATTGAATCAAGTTTGAGTTAAACCTTATTGTTTAATTTTAGTTGTCCCACGTTGGTTGGGTAACAAAAGTTTAAGTTTGTTTTTTATAAATGGAACAAAAACTATTTGTTGTATTTCTTCATTGGGTGGAAACTATTGTTTTCTACCAAACATTTGTCTCATAAAGTCCCACATTGGTTGGACAATGAAACACTAGCTTTTTTTCCCTTTATAAAAGGCTACTCCAAGTACCTAACTTAAGGTACATGGATTGACTCAAGTTTGAGTTGAGCCTTGATTCGAGCTTGATTCGAGTTCGAGTTCGAGTTCGAACTCAAGCTCGAGTTTAGGATTTCGAGTTCGAGTCGAGTTTGATTTTTTCAAGCTCGCGAGTTTTCGAGTCAAGTCGAGCTTGACTTCGAGTTTTCGAGTTTGAGTCGAGCTTAGCTAAATTCAAGCTCGGCTCGCAACATTTACACCCCTAGGTTGGGGGGGTTTAAGTGGGTTAAATTTTTGTTTGGTGATGGACCACATGGGCCGGACAAAAGTAGGGAATAATGATTGAGCATTTTACCTTATATAGATAAAGTAACAGTGTAACCATTATAAAGGAATGGCCCGAAAAGGAAAGTGTGTAGATTAAAAAAGAAACAGAGGTAGTATGTAACAGTTAACCCTCATTATAGGGGTAAATTTTGTAGATTCTGGTAATTTATTAAAATAAAATTGTATCATAATCAACATATTCCTAAATAAAATATGACATAATGTTTTTTTTTGTTTGACAACATAGCATAGGTACGTAATATTTATCACCAAGCATTGAAAGTTAATTTCCACATATCAAACTGTTGTATTGATAATACTTAACCTGTAGTTTATAAGGTTAAATTGTTTCACGTAAATAATTTTCTTAGCATAAATCATATCTAATATATTCCTAACCAAAATATTTTAGTGCATATTTTTGAAAAAAAAAAAAACTATGTACATTATATTTGACAATATTAGCTTGCCTAACAAAAAAAAATAGATCATATACATATGCGTCTATAATCTTGAATCCCCATAGTTAATAGTGCTTTTCCAAAATATATTCCTATCTAAAGATAATTGCACCACAAAGATAAAAGCTAATAATAAATATATTTTTATTTTTCTGAATTTCATTTTACTAAGGGTTCCTTTTTAATTTATAAAATCATATATTATGAAGCTATTTTTCTTTTATCCTCGAATAAACTTCATACAATGTGAAATACTTAGCGTTCATGCACAAATAGTAGAGCTAATAATCTTTAGGAGTAGTCCCGCTGTATTTTTTATCTTACCCACTTAGTACCTTGCACATAAATTAAAATGAGAGAGGAAAATGACATTCCATCACATAAGAGCACTTTGTGGCCAACAAGAAAGAGTAATGTGATCAAAAATAGTGGGGTGAAAGTGGCAAAGAATAAAAAACTAAAGAAAACTCTAGAGGAAGAGAGAGAAGCTCTCAAGATGGGGTATACAAACCCCCGACCACCTGAAACTTCCCATCTCTGCTCCACCACTTCCACCACTCTTCTGCTCTTCTTTAGCATCCTCCACTCTCCTCTGGCTCATATTTTCAGAAACTCCAACTTTCTCAAGTCGGTTGCTAACTCTTCTATGGATTTTGGCCAAAGTCAAGCGGTGAAGACGAGGAATTGCCGCCCCTAGCAAGTTGCCCACAACCGACGTCGTGGCCGCCTCCTTCGACCCGATTATCCACGATGATACTGGGTTTCGATCCAGTCCTGCTATGCTACCTGCACTACTGATCTCGGCCAAACACAAGTGATGAAGATGATGAATCGCCTCACCCAGCCAATTACCCAGCGCCGACGTTATCACCGCCACCTCCGACCCACTTCTATCCGACGCTATAGGTTTTCAGTCCAGGTAAGTACCTTATCCCATTTATTAATTTTCTTAATCTTGATTAATTATAAATTGGCACCATTTTTCCTGACTTGCAATGAAACCCTTGCTAATTTCCAATTGCCTCTCTAATATACTTAAATCCCCTTGTGGGAATTCTATTTTTTATATGTATGTGAGAGTATACTGTCGAATTTCATGGAATTCGTCTAAGTATGATAGCTTCTTATGGAGTCTTTGTCAAATTTCTACTTTGTCTTTGTATTCTTATGGCATTCAATTTGACCCCTCTGTTGTACCATTTTTCTATCAGCCTTGCTATACTAGCAACCTCTTCATCCTTTACACTTGTATCCATCTGTTCAGTTTGCAATGTTTGGAGGCATCTATACCTGTTGTTATAGTCTTATGTCATGTACTTCTAGGTCAAGATGTATTAGCTTGGTCTGCATGTCTATTAGTTGTGTGGGTTTCTATGCTGAAAAAGTATGCTGTGTGAGTCTTTGTACTAGTCTGCATCTACATTTTCGATGCAACACCATGGCTTCTATGGTCTACTCCAAGCTGGGGAAATTAAATAAGGCTATATTTACATGTTGTCATGTTAACATTTGGAAAGACTCTCGTATATGGGTGTCCTCTTTGATAAATAGATGTTCAATTTTAGATCATATTTTATGGATAACTGATAAAACTGTATTGCAGATACTAATCTGTACACTTCATTTCATGGCAAGGTCAGGGCCTTGGATGAATATTGTTCTCCCCTTGCTATTATATAAGCTTGATTGTAATTGTATTAATTGCCACAAGTCTGTGAGTAAATGTCAATTTGTTACTAATCTGCTCCACTCTTGGAACTGGCGCATAGCCTTGCCCAGCATCTTTCGATACCTGCCTCGACACTTGGTGTCTTTGAAACTTTATATGCTTGACCATTGTGAATACTGTTGGAGGCAATGCAACGTCGCTAGAAGACTCATACATTATCAGACTATACATCGACTATCAAGACTTAGCAAACAGCGTGTACGATGGATATATGTATATCGTATGAAACATAATTTAATTGTAACTTCATTACCTTTATGGTTATCTATGGGAACTCTCTATTTTCCTTGCATTAGTTCTACGCCATTGGCCTTTGGCCTAGCCCAACATTATGTGATGCCTACTGAGGCTTGTGTCTTATGTCGACAATTGAATAGTGATTTAAATAGAAGTTATCTATGAAAATTATTAGTTGGAATATTCAAGATGCTAAGAAATAGAATGCCCTTAGTGAGCTGTTGTTTCTCACTCGAAAATATGGAAAAAAGAATCTTATTTGATTACACCTCAAATGTCATCGTCTCGATTAGCCCACTTCATAGTTCAAGAAAAATGCTCGTATTTTTCTTTTTGGCTCACTGGTATTTATGCTCCTGCACAAAATATGGATAAAGCTCCATTTTGGACTGAGGTAACGGAATTCTTCTCCACTCTTCACCTACCATGGTGCCTTATAGGAGATTTTAATGAACTCTTGCACATCAGTGAATAAAAAGAAGGGGTTTATGCCACTCCTTCCCGTTGTCAGATTCTTTCGGACTTCGTGTTCTCGTGTCAGGCACAAGATGTTTTTAGCCCTCCGAACTCCTTCTCTTGGAAAAAGAGATGTAACGATCATTACATGTATGAAAAACTTGACCGCTGCCTAGTCTCCCCCATATGGGCAGCATATTATCGAGATTCATTTCTACATTGTGATGCTTATACCTGCTCTGATCATGCACCCATGATATTAGATACATCGTGAATAAGGCAACATAAGTCGCCCAAATTTCGATTCCAAAATGCATGGACTAATGATCCAAGTACACAAAAAATTATTAACAAGCATTGGTACCGACGACATTCACGTTCGCATTTTTATAATATAACCCGAAATCTTCAGTTCATTAAATAAGACGTCAAATTATGGGCTAGAACAAATTACAGTCACATCCAACAAAAGCTTGACCAAAATCATTCTAGATTGGTACATGTCCAACAACAAATGCTTCAGTTCCCTAGCCATCCTCATATTGAACAACACTTAAGTCGCTTAGTTCGACAACGAGAACGCCTCTTAGCTTTTACCCAAAAATATTGGGGCGAGTATTCTCGAAAGCAATGGTTGACGAAAGGAGATCGTAACACTTCGTTTTTCCATTCCAAGATTACAGCTAAGATCAAACGACAACAAATTTTGCGTATTAGAAATCATTTGAATTGACTCCCCGGATATCAACGCGTTTCTTTCTGAATTTCAAGATCGATTTAAAACGGCTCACCGGTCTCCTCGATCTATATCCATGCCTTCTATCTCCCCTATTCTGTCTGATTCTGACAATTCCCAGTTAACAGCTCCTATTACAGACAAAGAAATTCGAGATGCTATCTTTAGCATCGATCCCACAAAATCTCCAGGATCTGATGGTTTTGGATCTAAGTTTTTCCAAAAATATTGGGATATTGGAGGTTCGAATATTTGTAAAGCCATTCATGATTTTTTCAATCATGGTTTCCTCCTTCGTAGTGTTAATCATACGTTAATCTCTTTGAATCCTAAAGTAGGTACACCTGAAAAGCCAAATCAGTTTAGACCTATTAGCTTGTGCACCACATTGTATAAAATTATCTCGAAAATCTTGGTAGAGCGTCTTCGACCAATACTTGTTAAAATTATCAGTCCCTTCCAAAATGCTTTCACCCCCGAAAGGCTAATCCATGATAATGTCCTCATTGTCCAAGAAATCCTTAATATTTTTAATAAATCAAAAAGTAAAAGAGGTTGGTTCGCTCTTAAATTAGACATGGAAAAAGCCTATGATCGTATAGAATGGGATTTTTTAGACCATTGGTCGGTCCTAAAAGTACCTTAAAATATACCACAAGTGTACGGGTCAATTAAAGAAAATATAGGGTAAGCAAGATATCGTTTCCCACAAGGAGGTATAATCAACTACCAAATTAAGAGACTAATATTATTTAGACGATCCGGAAGTAGTGAATGGTGGTGATAAACTAAACTATTAAAAATAAAAACTAAACTAATTCTAACTCTAAAAACGTCAAACAATAGGTAAGAATCAAATATTGGAAATAGTTCTAGGACTTAGATTTCGCCAATTATCTTGTACTCCCTCTGTATTTTTTTATCTTTCTCACTTAGAATCTTAACACTATTCACAACTAGAGAGAATCTTTTAAAATTTTCTCAATATATAAGAAAAAATATAGTCATGTGGGGTTTTGTTTGATTCGTCTAAATGAGTAGTTTATTAATATTCAATTATTATAATTTTTACTAATATGTAATGAAAGATATTTAAGGTAGAATAAGTGCATTGGCAAACGTGCAAAGTCAAAGTAGGAAAGATAAAAAAAAATACAGAGGGAGTACAATGAAATTAAACTAGTTGTCGGGTTGAAAACTATTATATTGCAATGATCGAATTTCCTATAATATATTATCTCCTCTTCCAAGGTAGAAAACGTGTATTTATAATAATCTTACGCCTACTTTTGTGGTCATAACAATTTATATAAACCCATTACGAACAAGAAATTCATATAAAACCACCCCAAGTGTATATTCCTAAAATTATACTACTTGACGTTTGATCATCCCACGAACTAATATTGAAATTTCACTTCCGCTAATAATCTAATATCTTAAACATATAATCAACTGGCCAAATTAATCATATGAAAACAAACCAAGATTATCAAATTGCAATTATAATAATCAAACCCAAACAACTTAATTCAAATCATTGACATAAAATAAAAGACTACATCTAGTCCTAGAACATAGAAATTTAGCTAGACATAACAACTAAATTAACCCAACTAATTAGAAACAAAAATCTGACATTTAACATAGTAATAACGAAATTAAATAACATAAAAAAAGGAAAAATTGTTTTAAATAAGTCAACCTTTGCCCGGTCTTCCCATTTTAAGTCTACCTTTTGATTATCCCTTATTGAGTTAGACTTGTATGTCTGTTTTCTTCTATTGAGTTTTAGCCTGTTTGTAACTTGTTTTGTAGGTTAATTATGATACGTGTTACAATGTCTCTTCTTCTAAAACAGGCGAGGAGGCGAGGGTGGGGGTGGGACATGGTAACACGTATCATAAGTAACCTACTAAACAAGTCACAAACAGGTTAAAACTCAATAGAAGAAAACAGACATACAAGCCTAATTCAATCAGGGATAATCAAAAGGTAGACTTAAAATGGGAAGACCGCGCAAAGGTTGACTTATTTAAAACAATTTTTCCTAAAAAAAAAAGAGAAGAAAGAGATAAACTCCAGATTCATATGAAGAATCAGATGAGACGATGCTTCGTCTTCTTCCTCATGCGGCTCTCTCGTCCTCTGTATCTCTGTTCTTTTCTGTCTTTTCGGCCCAGCATCTAAACTTTTTAATTCTTTACGGCCCGTTTGGTTAGTGGTTATAAATAGTGGTAATGGTAATGAAATTTAGTCTAAATTTGTAAAGATTTTCACATGTCCATGACCATGGGAATGAAACTTTATCACAAAACATGGGTTTCTCTTTATAAATTTTCATTACCACCCAATATCACCTTCCCAAGTGGTAATGGATGGTAATGAGATTTTAGGAAGAAAATGGATATCTTGTGATGAGGTAGCATTACCATTGGTAATGACATTGGATTTCTAGTACAAATTTACACTATAATGCATTACCATTCCCACCATTTATAACCTCTTACCAAACGGGCCTTAAATGTTGTGCGTGGCTGTGAGACAACATTGGGCTTTATCGTTTGTGAGCTGCCATCCTTCCTTGGCTTTTTCTTACTTTTCTTTTATTTCAATCCTCCGTGTTGTTTTGTTTTGGCCCATGATTGCTGTTGGTCCTTTAGACCAAGGGAAGAAAGGTTTTCCCTTTTTTCTTTTTTTCTTCTTTAATGGCCTTCAATCTAATGATTCTTTTTAACCTTCTTTCTTTTGCTTCTTTTTTTCTTCTTCTAATTTTTCCTACAAACAAATCATTAGAGTAATAAAATAATTGCATAGTAAAATTATACTACTACTATAAATATTAAACAAGCCAAATTAACATATATGAGATTTGTAGTAGTAGCATCAAGGAAAATAATTTATTGAACACATTTTACATATTTTAAATCAACTTTATAACATAAGCAACTTAACTCTTAAAACGTTAAAATATGAGAAGAAAGCCTATTATAAGTCTCATAACTTATACCAAAGAGTAATATAACGAGCAAAAATCACATATAAAATATAGCCTTATCAACTATGCCCTCCGAAGCTATGGTTTTCATCACCAATGGATCAAATGGATTATGCAATGTATTTTGATTGTCTCTTACTCACTCGTCATAAATCAAGATACAACTTCTATTTTCCAACCTTCTCGAGGCCTTCGACAAGGTGACCCCTTATCGCCATACCTTTTTATTTTATGTATGGACATCCTCTGCAGACAACTGGGTTATGCAACAAAAACTTCAAAATCAGGAATCGGAAATAAACTTGCTCCACATTCTCAGATAATTCCAGGGCTGTTTTTTGCTGATGATGGATTATTATTTTGTAAAGCTAACCTGGCTTCTGCCCACTGCCTAAAAGATATTCTAGATTCCTTCTGCCTTAATTCAGGGCAATTAGTGAAGAACAAGAGAGAGAAAGAGATGAATTTAGCAAAAGTCAAACCCAGTTAAGGTCTAGTTAACGGCGTTACAAATTTCGTCCAGTTTAATGACAAAAATCAAGTTCAGGGTTATCGGAGATAGGCTTGCCAAAGTCAGGGTTATATTGGAAAAAGGCCTATAAATCAGGGTTATCTGAGATAATATCCCTAATTAGTAAGGAAAGTGGGTAAGATAAAAAAAAATATAAAGGGAGTAGTTCATTGCCAACTTTATGTATAATATAGTACATTTACTTGGATGGGAATTACTTTAAAATCAATTATCCAATCGAATAATTTATTTATGCTTTCATTCTTATTAGATAAAATTTGTTAATATAGTAAATTATTCAATCTATCAGTTTGTGTGTTCACTATTCTATTAACTATTTAAATTCATGGGTCATATTAATTTAATATATTTGACCTTTTTTAAAATGTATTGTGCCATTCTATGCATAAGGTGTACAAATTAGGGATGACAATTGGGCGGGTGCGGAGGATGGTCCATCCACACCCGCACCCGCATAAAATCCCCATCCCCGGCCCACCACCCATTGCGGGGGAAAGTTTCAGACCCATCTATACATCCCAGCGGGTACGTATTTAAACCCATCCGCGCCCGCGTCGTACCCACTTCATACCCACAACTATCCTCCCAATGATCCCAAACAAGCTGCCACCACTACAGTTGCTGAATAAAATTATTATTAATATCAGTATATAAATTGGATTTTAATAATAAATATTCTAATATATAATATGTCTTTGAATAGAGAGTAGGGTATGAAATGAAGGAGAAGTGGGGTGGCGGGGATGGGGTGGGTATAGCATAAAATCTACATCCGCTCCACTACCCATTGCGGGTACGATTTCTATCCTCATCCCCGCCCCATCCCCGCCAACCTAGACCTATCCCAACCCTGGTTGAGCGGGGATAGGGCGGTCTCCTACTTGTCCCGCCTCACTGTCATCCCTATGTACAATAAATCTATTATCAGACTAGGTCACTTTTAAAATGCACTTTCAAGTCAAAATGAGTCACTATAAGTTAAAAGAGGTAACTTTTAAACAAAGGGTAACTTTTAACCTTAAATGTATCACTTCTAAATAAATAAAAATGATATATTCAAGGTTAAAAGTTACTTTTTGTTTGAAAGTTACTCCCGTCTGACATGTAACTTTATACCTTAAAGCAGTCATTTAAGACAAAATGTTTCCCCCATTTCACAATAATTTATTGCACACCTATCTATTTCAACAATTTTGCAATGTGTAAATAAAATAGTCAAGCAATATTTTTTTTATTATATCTAATAAATAAAATACTTCCTGTGCATTTTGCACAGGTCCAAAAATAAATTATAATATCATGCTTTCTCGGCGTAGCATCCAATAACTTTGCACTATCAGTAGGTGATTTTTGTGGTTCTAAGATCTTAACACTAAATTAAATTTATTAAAACTCAAACATTAAATTTAAAAACATAATGATAGAAGTTACAAGTTTACTCAATCAAACTTAATCTTACTCATCCTTCTCTATCCATATTTTAAATATAAATTATACATTTGAAAGAAAAATTCTTAACTAAATTACATATTGTGCCAGTATGAAAATTACTGTCTTGGTGCCCTCTTGATCTCAATTTCATAATTTATGATATAAGTGAAATATATTATCTTTTTAATAACTTGAGTAAATATTTTTTTATCTACTAAAAGTAGAAAACGTAAATTCTCTTTGATTATAATAAATTATATTTAGTACATAGGCTTAATTATAGTATCGTTACTTTTTATGTCTTTAATATTACATCAAATATTTATAGCTTTTTACACCATGATTTTAGGAAAAGGATCATAAAATTTTAAATTTATGAAACAAAAGGTTTGCACGGGTCTAAAATCTAAAATATCTTATATACTTTTTTATCCTTACTATCCATGTAAAGGCTTTTAAATTTTAGCATTTTAGTTATAATAATATAGTAGATGCATTTGAATGATGAATTAAAAGAAGTTTGAAAAAACGGGGACAATACGGAGGAGACAAAAATTAATAATAACACATTGTAAAGCTTATAGTTACTTTAACCTTTTTTAGATGCTTGAGACAAATGTGTGGCAAATTAAGAGTAACGTAGAATAACTGAATATAACTCATGGTCCTATGTCAATGTAAATTAGTTATCCTAATTTTAATTAATTTATTTGCAACAAATATTACCAAGCTTTGTGATTACCTCGATATTTCTTTTTCATATTTCATAAGCAAAATTTATCAACTACAACAACTCTGTACTTATATAACCAATTCAAATGGATGATAAGAAAAAGACAATCATACAACAATGGATGTAGACTATATATAGCATGTGAAAAAAATATAAGTCTTTTATGCTCGCAAAGCGCAACAGAGACCAAGATCACAAGGTACATGCCTTTATTAGAGATAACCTGTACTTTGACCATTCTAGAAAAAAACAAGAGTACAAAATTATTTTTTTCCTCTTTTGGATAAGAAAATGTGAAATTTATATCAATACAAAACATGGGGTGAATATCATATGATAAAAAGTTTTTTTAGATCTTTTAACCTTTTATAAACATGGTGAATATTAATCATTGAGCAAAACATGAGGGGTCAATTTGCTCTAATTGAAACATATGCGTCTAAATTGAACAATTGGTGATCAAAGTGGGAAGGTTTAACTTGCCACATCATGAAGATGGCCATGTAATTTGTTGGGTGAAAGTAAATAATAGGAGAAAGAAAACAAATTGAAAAGTATATTGTATACTTTGTACCTATAGTTTTTTTTTATAGAATATATGTAGTATTTCATTCACTTTTATAAATTCACATAACATAATTTAAGGGGAAATTTCACAAATATTCAATATCTTATTGTTTATCAATTTTTTAGGGAACCATGGAATATATGTATATATTCAGTTTTATTGGAATATAAATATTCTTAATAAAAAAATTGCGTGTACAAAAGTTAGAGATGAAGTAGTACACGATATATATTGCACGGGTTTTAAAGGTGGAGACCTGCTTATGTCTTACTTACGAATAAAAACAATTATTTAATAAACAAAATAGTTCCCGTATATTATGCCTGAGTTCAAATCATATTTATATACTATAGAACCTCCCGTGCATTTTTAGTCGGGTTAAAAACTAGTAATTAATATATCTCTATTATATATGGGAACTCTTGAGGACTTTGGTGTCCACTAGAGTTTCCTAAAATACCCTTTATGTTTTTATTCTTCCAGGATAACTAATGAGGGCAAAAAATCATAGAACTTTTTTTTTTTAAAAGCTCTATTGTAACTGCCAGATTTCCCCCAAAAAAAAAAACTACCACCCTTTTTTTTTAGTGAAAGTAACTTCAATATTTTTGAAAATAAAAACAATATGTACAGGATCACCGCCATGTTCATGCACACATCGCGTGCAAAAAATACTAGTAGGGACTAAATGACAGGGGCAGATCTATTCAGCCCTCTAGGGGAGCATGTACAACCATACAATACAACCCCATTTTTTTTATGGGACTCTCTACTCACTCTTTTTGTGAGATTGAATGAAAACCCCCAACAAGTAAGAATCAACTGAGAAATAAAATCGTTTTTTCTCTCTAAAACGAGAGCCTCTCTCTCTAGTTTACTAGAGCCTTGTTTTCCTTCCTTTTCAAACACAAAACTGAACCAAGCTAACATTCTCTATTAAAACTCTTTTTTTCTCGTACCAAAATCTCTGTTAAACTCTGCTCTCCTAGCCAACTCTTAGATCATGGTTAACACTTACATAGATCCAAGGGCTAGCCCCTTGAATGGTATTAAAACAATGGGTCCCATTATCCACTCGGAAATCGGAGATATGCTGCCGTCCGATGTAGTGTTCCCGATGATGGTTCTAGGGCAATTTAAAGTCTATAGAAACTTTTCAGTTGAGCAAATTCAACAATGGGTCAACACACGGTGGTTCACGAATGAAGACATCAAAGTAGGAAAGACGGGTAAAACGTTTTTCTTCTATTGTACCCATATTGACGATAGAGACAACCTTCTAGCCAGAAGGAATGCATGCTTCCAAGGGGCCCTGTTAGTTCTTCAATGTTGGTTTCCTAGTGCAGCGTTAAGGAGCTTCGACTTTGCTTCGTGCCCTCTTTGGGTGCGGGTTGAAGGTATTCCCCTTACTTGTAATAGAGTGCATGTAGCTGAACGTGCCCTTCGTAAGTTAGGTCGCATTATTCGATTTGATGAAAACTCTCACAAGGAAGGTCCAAAAGAATTTATACGAGCAAAAGTCTTTGTCGAGGTAGACAAACCTTTAGTCCCGGGCTATTTTTATGAGTATGTGAGAGATCACTTCAAATGGATTGATTTCCGCTATGAAGGTGTTTTCATCTTTTGTAAAAAATGTGGAAAGATAGGGCATAAGATATCTTGTTGTAAGTTAACAATGGAGGAGGCCCAAAGGCAGTTTGGGGCAAGAATGGGAGAAATTTGCACGAACCAAGAACATTTGCTTGTAGGACAGCCACCATCTCCCTGTTTTACAAATAAAATCATTGGGCTCAGGCGCATTGAAATTCTTAGAACATCACGCATTGACCTCATTGCGGATCCTAGTGATGAGATTCCTTTTGAAGCAAGTTTCACAGACTCAACGTCGGACTCAGATTCCTCTAGTTCATCGGAGAGTCCCAGTGAAGGTGGATGTTCAAAACATGGCAAGCGCAAATACCCAGACACATCGAGTGATGAAGATACTCCGGATACCCAAAAGGCCATTATGGGTAAGGAGACACTCAGTTCCTCCCACTCAACTGGTCATTCCTGGCTCTCAAAAGTCATGTTCTACTTCCAAGAATCCAAAGCAAAATGGGGAGGGGTCAAGTACAAGGGGAAAGGATCACAGTCAAAAGGTTAAAAAACGAAGGATGGTATCTCCTCCGATGAGCGAACTAGGAAGAAAAAAAATACAAATTCAAACAACCATCAAGGACCGCTACAAGCCCGTATAAATGGGTGTTTTCAGGTCAGTCCTATAAACCCCTTTTCAACGCTAGTTGTGAGAGAGTTGAAACTTGGCATGGTCTATCTGCTTATCTAGATGTAGAATGGGGGTTTTTGTTGAAAAAAAGACCTCTAAAGTCAAAAACTAAAACCTTGCCATTATGGGATTCAAAATAAATAGTCACAAACCTAGTAGCTTTGAAGCCACCCCAACCACCTTCATTACTTTAGTGGAGAGTTCCTGCCTGTTAGATGGTATAGAATTTAAGGAACTGAAGTTTCCTTTGCAATATTTGTCCTATGGTCAATATTCTTCTGACAAATATTCACAAAAGTCACCTGATTTTAACTTCTCAAACTCTCAGAAAATCTCCCTAGTGCATCACTCCAACAGAAATTGTAGTTGTAATGCACTTGCTGACAAGGGTCCTTGTTACCCAAATTTTTCGGGTACTTATACCCCACAAGCCTCACTTGTTATGAAACATCCCTTTCCACACTTATTTTTTTCCCTTTTCAACTATCTCTCTCCCTCAGTCAAAAATTCTTACCTCCCTCAAATGGATTTTCCCTTTTCTGAGCTGGAGTTACGTGATTTTGAAGGAATTGGTTTTCCCTTTGGTGATTCAGACCGAATTTACTGCCCATCCAACCCACTAAGTGACCCTTTTATTCCCATCAACGAATTTATCAACTACCACACCACCCAACTGACCCTCTAAGACTTCCTTCAAAGCCCAAACTCTCCCTCATCTCCTAGCCCACAAGTGTCATCAACTGAATCCAATGAGGAATCTTATGATTCTTTTACCTTTCCTACCGTTTTAATACCAGACCCAATTATCAATACCTTGTCCGCAAGCAACCCCAGCCCAGTTAATAAAGTTCGTGGGCTCATAGGCCCAATCAGAAGCGAAGACTTTTTTCGTGGACCGATCATACGGGCTTACCCAAAAATTGGGAAGGAAAAAAGTGTGGTGGGTGGTACAAATTCTAGGCCAGCTGTTCGACCCAATTCTGACATGGAGAATTCCCATAAGTTTGTGTTTGAAGTCAATGTTTCCACCACTACTCTTGGGCTCCCCAAACTAACCGAGCCTACTGCTAAGCCCAATCAGGGTGCTAGTGCAAGTGCTGAGTTAATGGAAGAGGTGTTAGAGGGCAATTTGGTTGACCCAATGGAAGTTGATTTCACTACTAGCCCGGTCTCTCACTTATCAGTTGAACATAATATGGGCTTGTCAAATCTGCCACTGAATGTTACGGACCATCATGGGGCCGAGGAAGCCTTTTTCTCTACAGACTCCGAGCTGAGTCCGAGAAATGTCGACTGCATGGATGTTGAGCTCAGCAATGACCCAGCGGGCTCAGGAATTTTGGGCCCACACCCTCTGAGTATTGGGGGGTCCATAATTGAGAGAAACAAAATGAAGAAACCACGGGCAACAATACAGAAAGAACGTCAACTCAGAAACAACAAGATTGGTGAGCACAAGCTTGGATGGGTTGGCGCTTTCTGGGCAAAGATCTCGAAAGTTGATAGCAAAGGAAAGAAGCAAGATATGATTAAGGTGGGAGGAAAGCTTCCCACCATTGTCGAAATTTCAGAGGAAGAGGGTCCAAGCAAAAAACGCTGCAAAATTCAGAAAGTTTACAAGGGTAAACTGAACTTGAAATACGGCTTAAGTGAGGGTGACAGTGCTCTGTCAAGCTCGGATGATTCGGGAATGCTGAAGGGTAAGGTGGCTGGCCCCAAACAGCCACCAAGGAAGATATGAGAGCTTGCTCTTGGAATTGCCGGGGTCTTAAATCTACTGACGGCCCGACAATTCCTTTTCTGAAATGCTTGGTCAGTAGTCAAGCTTTAGATTTTCTTTTCTTAAGTGAAACCAAAAGCTCAATTAAGGAGCTAGAACCTATCATTTCTAGCCTAGGTTTAGGTAATTGGGGTGGGCATAACTCTACTGATCTCTCGGGAGGTCTAATTTTGTGCTGGGCTAACTCACTAGAGGTGACCATTCTCTTTGTATCGGCTAACTATGTATGTTGCAATGTTAAAGATGAATGCAATGTAGTTTATTATGTTGTGTGTGTATATGGTGCTCCCGCTTTGGAAGATAGACAACCTATCTGGGACACACTAAGAGCTTTTTTGTTGTCGCATCCGGGTAAACATTTATTACTAGGCGATTTTAATCAAGTGGAATACCAAGATCAAAAATTGGGAGGTAATTCAGTGATTAGAGGGGCAAATGAGTTTAGTATGTGGAAAATTGAGTGTGGTCTCACGGATTTACTATTCCATGGAGTACCTTATACGTGGACTAACAATAGAAAGGAGAGCTTTACTATACTTGAAAGGATTGACAGGGGCTACTGCAATAGCTCTTGGTTGGATTCTTTCCCCAATGCCTTTATAATGAATTTCCCAATATTCATCTCGGATCATGGACCGATCATTATTCACTGTAATCCTATCCATGAGAAGAAAAAGCGGCCGTATCGAATTGAAGCTTGGTGTTTTGAATTTGACGCAGTTATATCTAGGATTAAGGAGACATGGAAGCAAGCAATTACAGGCTCCGCACTCTTCAGGATTCAAAGAAAACTTGATTTAGTTAAAAGAGAGTGTAGATCATGGTGCC
This sequence comes from Beta lomatogona, assembly GCA_947646795.1. NCBI lineage: Eukaryota > Viridiplantae > Streptophyta > Magnoliopsida > Caryophyllales > Amaranthaceae > Beta > Beta lomatogona. The sequence goes on from CANSNZ010000477.1 coordinate 1,460,222, forward strand.
TAGATTTCAAGAAAGAGCATAACTTACAATGGGATCAAATCAATGCTGACTTGTTAGAAGCCCAAGGCACTTTGAATACACAAGATCTCAGACAAAAAGAGGGAGATACCAGAAGGAAAATGATTGCTAGTACGGACTTGAAGTTGGTCTATTGGAAACAACCTGCCAGGACAAAATGGGATGAGTTAGGGGATCAGCCAACTAGTTTTTTCTACAAGTGCATGAAATCAAGGCAGGGTAGGAATGAGATTCGAGCGATCAAAAACCAAGACGGATTATGGCTTTCTAAGAAGGAGGAGTTGAAAGAAGAATTTGTCCGCTATTACTCCGACTTATTTTGTAATGTTCACAACCAGGGGGATCTGAATGGGGAAATCAAGGAATGGATAGGTCATATGCCTAAGCTCTCTGCTCAACAAGTCATACACCTCCAAGAACCATTTACCCTAGATGAGATCAAAAAAGCAAGTCTTAGTATGAAGCCTTTAAAGTCCCCAGGTCCGGATGGTGTTCCTCCAGTGTTCTTCCAGCAAGTATAGGATGTTATATTTTTTTATGTAAAGACGAAGAAACTAATTCTATTTTCATTTTCTTTCCTATTTACTACGTCGACGAATAATAAAATTATCACTATATTTATTCCTTTTTCTACTTCTTCTTCCAAGTGCAGGATAACCCCAAGGGGTTGTGGGGTTTTTTCTACCAATTGGGGCCCTCCCTTCACCCCCCCCATGGGGATGGTCTACAGGGTTCATAACTACTCCTCTTACTACAGGACGCTTACCTAGCCAACGCTTAGATCCGGTAGGGAGGATATGAGCCAAGCGGCCTTAAACTTCCTTTCTGGAGGAAACATGCTTAGAGAAACGAATCGCACTTTCATTGCCCTCATCCCTAAAGTCGATAGAGCGGAACAAGTAAGTCAGTTTCGTCCCATTAGCCTCTGTAATACTTCCTATAAAATCATCTCAAAGTGCATGGTCAAGCGTCTCCAACCACTTATGATGTCCTTAATTGGGCAAAATCAAAATGCCTTTGTCCCGGGTAGATCAATTAATGATAATTGCATTATTGCACATGAAATGCTTAGCTATGTCAAAAAAAGAAAAAAAGGGAAGAACTACTCAATGATTCTGAATTTGGATTTGAACAAGGCTTATGATAGAGTCAACTGGACCTTCATTGAGGAAGTATTAAAAGCTATTGGTATGCCTGACACATGGATTCATCTCATCATGGAATGTATTACAACGGTTAGCTACTCCATACTTGTTAATGGAGAAGCTACTGGGCAAATTAAGTCCAAAGCGGGGCTTAGACAAGGGGATCCTCTTTCCCCCTACATTTTCATTCTATGTATGGAAGTTCGCTCGAGGAAAATGATTCAACAGCAAAACCAGAGTCTCATTGTAGGGCTTAAGCTAAGCCGTAAAGCCCCGGAGCTTTCTCACCTCTTTTTCGCCGATGATGCCCTTTTTTTCATCAAGGGAACATTGGACAATGTTTGGAACTTGAAGAAAGTTCTGGAAAATTTCTGCCAATTCTCAGGGGAAATGATAAACATCCGAGAAATCCTACACACGGTCTTCGGTAAGAATACCCCGAGAAAATTCGTACGCCTTCGAATCGAGGTCCGAAAGTGACTAACAAAGAAAACTGGGTAAGTATTTGGGCTGCCCAATGGATGTTACAGGACATTCCCTCAATATTTTCCAAGAACTCCCTGAGAAAATAGTTAGCACAATCACCTCCTGGAAATTCTCAGCTCTCAACCAAGCAGGTAAGCTTCTCCTTATTAATAGTATCTTAATAGCTTATGCTTCTCACGTTATGTCTACTTTCTTATTCCCCAAAAAGATACTTAGGCAAGCTTCCTCTGCTATCCTTAAGTTTTGGTGGAGTGCTAATTTCAATAAAAAACCAATTTATTGGAGAAAAAGAAGCCTTCTGGAAGAGCATAAAAATGATGGTGGTTTAGGATTGAGAAAATTTGAGATCCTAAATAAAGCAACGCTCTTCAAACAAGCTTGGAGGATCCAAAATAATCAGTCTTTGCTAGTGAGTAAAATTTTTACAGCCAAATATTCTAACAATTGGTTTGAAAAAAGTCTCCGAGGAAATTTTTCCCCGAAGTGCTCTTGGGGAGGGAGAAGTATCATGAGAAGTGTTAATGAACTAGCCTCAGGAGTGGGGAAGATCATAGGGGATGGGAAGTCAACTCTTATTCTGGGGTCACGATGGGTGGGAGGAAGAGAAATCTTTCTTAAGCAGGGCCTTGATCGGCACGCTCCTGAGTGCCCAACTTGGGTGGGTGACTTGATCACAGAAGATAGAGAGTGGGATGAGGAAAAATTAAATGATTGGTTTGAGCCAGGCATTGCAAAGTCAATTTCATCAATCTACTTGCCTAATCAATCAAGACAGGATGAGTTCTGCTGGGAAGCAACCTCTCATGGTAATTATGAGATCAAATCGGGCTACTGGCACATAAAAAATCAATCCCGTAATCCAAAGGATACTTCAAAATTCTGGATTCAAAAATTCTGGCCAAAATGGAAAATTTTCTATTGGAAGCTAGCCAATGGTGCATTAGCCACCGGAGTAAACCTTAGGAAAAGAAAAATCCTAAGCGAGAGCCCTTGCCCTCTTTGTGGTAAGCAAGAGGAATCGGATACTCACCTTTTTAAGAACTGTGAAATTTCTATGAGAATTTGGAAAAGCTCTAACCTCGGTATTATTTCGGAAGATTTCACAAACATTTCGGTTAAGGTTTGGACCAGGAATTGGTTATGGTATCTCATGCAGGAGAAAGAGCAAGTTTGTAGAGTTGTGGATTTTGTCGGCATACTATGGAGCATTTGGCTTCTAAGGAACAAGGCAGTCTTTCACCCCAATGAAGAAATAAAACCGAGTGTAGCATTTGATATCCTGAATCAATGGATGTCGAGATGGAGCATCCAACAAGGCAAATCTAGAAATTAGTGGTCTCAGGAAGAGGTTGAAATTGATTGGTCTAAAACCAAAAAAAGGGAGTGTCAGTGGAGTGTTAACTGGCCAGGAACGGGAAAGCAGAGTAGGCTAATCATTGATGGAGCTTGGAAAAGAAGCAAAAATAGGGATCATATTCCAGGAAGTGCTGCTTTTGGGTGGACGCTCTTAGAAGACAATAAAGAAGTTAGTTCAGGATGTAAGAAGATTGCGGCTGCCTCGGCAATCCAAGCAGAGACCTATGCCCTCCTTTATAGTCTAAAAATCATGATAAGCAGAAATATAAGTAATCTGGAGGTCTGGACAGACTCTGAACAAGTCATCAAAGGAATTCAAGATTTCACTCGATTCTCAGTTCACTCAAAACAGATTATGGGTGACATTATCAACTATATCCGTAACTTCAACTCGTTTAGAATTGTTAAAGTTGACAGAGGAAAAGTGGCCAAGGCCCATTTCCTAGCTACCACTGAAAGGAAGAGATGTTTTGGCTTTTTCTAGGGTTGTTTATCTATATGTTGTAAAAAAAAAAAAAAAAAATGAAAACCCCAAAATTATTTTCTCACTGACCAGACTTTATTATAACAACAAACTTGACAAACCCCAAACTATAGTCCCATCCCACAGCGGTACAACCACTACACTGTCCGACGGTGGCATCTGTCATTGACTTGGAAGCCCAGTAAGCCGTCGGTCAGTGTCGTCGCCTCCTATCTCAGTGTCTCTCTCTTCTTCGGTCGTCGTCGCCTCCTCTCGCTTCGCCGTTCAAAACTTCAACTTAGGGTCGTCGTCGGTCCGTTCAAGTACTGGTTATGGGCTAATCGCTGTTGCTGAGCCGCCGCGCCTGAGATTCCCGCCACCACTGCCGCTTGCTGGGTCTGCCGTCTGTGTGACTGTACATCTCAGGTAACTTTTTTTTTTTTTTTTTTTTTTTGTGATGGTTTAGTTGGAATTTTGATTGGTGGTTGTGAATTTTGATTGTTTGTTGGGCAGAAATTTTGATTGTTAGTACTGAATTTTGATTGCATTTTGAATCAAGCTCTTTTTCGTTGCATTTTTCCAATCGTTATTTGTTATGATTGTTAGTTGTGAAATAATTGATTGTTTTCTTTCTTTTTCGTTGCATTTTGATTTTATTTTGAATCTGATTTTGAGTTCGATTCTGATTTTTTTTATTATGATTATTGTGAATTGTGATGTAAATTTAATAAAAAGACAGGGTAATAAACTTTTATGCGAATTGTGCATATAACATTATTTTATAAAGTAGATCAACTTTCAACAAGTGTAGGACGAAATTGATAATTTCCGTTTTCTTATTGTTATTTCCAGAATAAAAAACAGGGTAATCAGTAAAATTACACACAGAAGCTGCCAAGGAGAGAAAGACAAGTAAAACACCAAAACGAACCTAAAATGCCAAATATGAGCATTAAAAAACAAAAATGCCAAGAAAGGACCCAACATTAAGAAAAGAAATATGAATACAAAATTAGAAATTGGGGTTAGTTGTACACTTGTACTTGTATCCGAATCCAATACTTTTTTTTTTTTTTTTTTTACAAAAGTCAAAAAGGTTGGTTTCGTTACACAGTCACACTCATAAATCATATAGGAGTAGTTTAAGGAATTTAATTCCAATTAAATTGGGTACAGAATGATGTAGCTTCCTTCGCCCCCTTTTCCTAATTGAACTTCTTTCCCTTTTCTATCTCTCCTTGTCCTTGAGTGTACCACTGTCGTTGCTGAGTTTTTTCTACCTTCACTTTTACAGGTTATTAGCTTTCTCTCTCCTCTCTTACCTTCATTATAAAAGTTGAAACTTTAATTGTTTTTAGTTTGATTGGATTTTGGTTTTAAAGCTTAATGCTTAGTTTGATTCAACATTATGATATTTGGGCTGTAACCATTTTTTATTCATCAATAAATTATAGTCTTCATCAATTTTTTTTTTTTTTTTTTTTGTGTGCAATTGGTGAAAGAGTTTTTCTGTAGCTTCCATATAATTCAAGTTAACAAGGATGCTGATTTCGATTTGAGTTCATTGTTAATTGGGTATTAATTTATTATCTGCGTCACGTGCGTGCTTGCTATCGTCTCCATATTTGCGTAGTGTGCTTTTTCTTTCTTTCTTATAATTACTTACAGTCTTACACTCCTTATTCTACCTAATTGTAATGTAGACTTATGATATACAATTTGAATTGTTAATTGTGTGGTTGTGGAGTTGTGGTTGATTTTAATTTGTTAAATTTATAGACTTTTTATTAATTATTGTCTTGAAATCTGCAGTTGGTCAATTCATACCTGTTAGGCTGTTACTGAATTGTTGATTGTGTATTGTTAGTAAATCACAACTTGTTTGAATTGGTAGTGAATTATAAAATTGTGTAAATCACAAACTTATGTGAGTTGGTTAAGAATAGTTTAGTTACTTATCTTGAGATATCATTTATAGATTTTAAGTCTTTATGCGCTTGTAATCAATAGTTTAACAATAGTTTAGTTACAAACTCATGTGAGATATCTTGAAATAACAATAATTATTTGTTAGTGAATTTATAGCTTTTCAAACCCATACTTATTCTTATCACTCTCGCAAAAATCATTGAGAATTTTACCAATTAATAGAGATGGAGAAGACAGATTAATCTCACCAAGTTTGGTCAATCATAAGATTATTTTCTTTGATGAGCAAAATTAATAAATAGGTCTAATAGTTTAGGATGATGATACTAATTTGATGAGATACCCATTTTGCTAAATAGCACAGGAATTGAGGGGAGAGAGAGAAATAAAGAGGGAGATGAAGATTTAAAATCAAATTGATTCAAATCCAAATCTTCCGCCAACTCAACCAAGCGAATAAATTCTTCTCCACCAAGCAGTATTTGGATTGCAAATAGGTCCCTAAATTTGAGATATAGTCATGAACAATTGTAATTTTCTTTTAATAAAATAATTCGAGGTTGCATGTGGATTTTGTAACATTTTGAATTTAGTAGTTGTGGTTTTTTTTTTTTGATATTTGATAGTATCACAAAATTACGCCACCCCTCATCCGAAGTCCAACTGCAGTTCTTCATCGAAGATAGAGAAAAAGAGCGAAATTTTAGTGATGGGGAAAGAAGGATACATAGTTCCAGTGGACCCTCAAATGGGATTGAGTGTGGGCTTGAAGAAGAAACCCGTCGGTTCGCGCAATTGGGTTTTACTTGATCTGTCGGGTCAGGGTACGGTTCTTGATCTTGATAAATACGCTATTATGCACCGTGTTCATATCCATGCCCGTGATCTTCGAATTTTGGATCCTCTTCTCTCTTACCCTTCCACTATTTTGGGACGTGAGAAAGCCATTGTTCTCAATTTGGAGGTCTTTTTTCTAATTTTTTATATTTTTTGAATCTCTTTCTGTGTTCTTTTGTGCTGTAATATATATTATATATAATTCCTCTTCTTATCTTTTTTGGGTGTGCAGCATATTAAGGCAATTATTACAGCTGATGAGGTACTGCCAATATTTACTCTTTCTTTTGATTTTTTTTTTTCAAATAATTTTTTATGGGTTTTGTTCAATTTTAGTTTACACTTTGTTAGGACAACAATATAGAAGCAAAGGAAGGGGAGGGGAAAGAAAGAAGATTTGATTGGTGTCTAATAGTTGGAGTCTTTTGGGAACTACAACAATAAGTTGGTACCAATTCAGAGTTAAGTTGGTTCCAAATTAGAATCAAGTTCTCTTATTTGGTACCAAATTTCTAACTTGCTACCATACTAAAGAGGAAAATTTGTTACTAACTTGACTCTAAGTTCTTATTTTTAGCCCGTAAAATTACCTAAATGCATTTGTTGGAGTCTTAAGTTTTCCGGTGATAAAGGGAGGTAAAGGGTAGAGCTTTGCCCATTTTTTATTTGCTATAAGCACTAAAATGTTTATAAAAACAAAATAAGTGGTATATTATATGAATGAAATGTTGTATATTGAGATTAATTAAAATTTTATTAATGACCAAAAGAAAAGCACCAATAAACTATTGAAAGGCTAATGATGCACAAAAGGCTCCTCATTAGTCATTACCCACCTTCTACCTTCTAGGAAGGGTTGTGCAAGAGGAAAGCTCAGGAGCAACCAATACCAAGCACTACAAAACAGCTAAAAGGCCTTAATTAAACACCAAGTAATCGCTCATAGCATCAACCAAAATATTGTTGTCTTAATGTAGCTAACATATGTTTGTATTATGTTGGTCTTTAAATACTACTATTTTTTATTTACTGTATTATATACTGCTTTTTTTACATAATATACTAGCATACATTATTATAAACATTGTAGCATCTATAGTAGATTTTAACTGGGAATTTCTCCATAATAATGCAGGAAGATTTGTTTAAGATTTTGACAATTTAATTCCCCATGTTATTGCATTACTTATTGAGTTAGTTTTGTTATTGTTGTTGTTTTTGTTATCACTTTTTCTTTGAGAGTCAAGGGTGAGGGACTAGGGAGTGGTTAGGGGAAGATTGTCTAAGCTGCCCTTTATAGTCGCATTGGAAGTGAATCAGTGATTGTGTATGGTGCTTAGCTGATGGATGACACTATAAATTGAACCATTCTAACAAATTAAATTTGCTAGTTTTGGGTTTATATTGGCGGGTAATTTTGGGAGGTTAGCAAGACTAGCAACCGTAAAAAAGACCACGTATAGTTCCATGCTACTGATGCCCACTTATTGTTTCTCATTTTCAAACATTGTTGTGTGTGTGAAAGAATGAAGCTTATAGTTTATGAACTGTTTGTATACTAATAGGTCTTACTTCGAGACCCTTCAGAAGAAAATGTAATTCCTGTTGTTCAGGAACTTCAGAGGCGGTTATGTCCTGCTGTGCATAGAATTCAAGGAGATGGGAAAGAGTCGGGGGGACATGATGTTGAAGCTAATGATGAAGATGGTGAGCTACTTGATTTTCACTCATGACTGGAATTGTGGCTCTTACGGTACTTGGTATTCAAGTGATCCATTGTCTTTTAATTTGGTTCTATTTTAGCTGACCATCTCTATCAATGTTGTAGAATCTCCTTTCGAATTTCGTGCTCTTGAGGTGGCTTTGGATTCAATATGTAGCTTTCTTGCTGCACGTACTACTGAACTCGAAACTGCTGCTTATCCTGCACTAGATGAGCTGACGTCCAAGGTGATTGTGCTAAACTTATGACAACTTTAACTAAAGTAGTTTAGATTTTGATGCCTGCTCCTAATGTTCGGATTCATGTGTCAGTAAAATTTGGGATTAATTTATATGGAATTTAATTTTGCATTGCATGTTTGGCATGTTGGTAGTAGAATTTCTATGTTTTTATCTCTTGTTTTGGATCACCTGTGACGACATCTAATTTGCATAATGTAAATTTTAGCCTTATGTTAGTTATCCTAATCCTGTTTTTGGTGTAGGGAAATTGACAACCATTTTGATTGAAATAGGTAAGTTTTTAACATGTATTCAGTATACATATACTAATCGCTAGGTTTTATATGTGGCCGGCCATACCGTTAGATAACGGTGCGTCGAGGCCACATATAAGCCTAATTATTGCTCCCTTAAGTTGTACAATTTTGAAATTAATTTACAGGTTAATGAAAATGATTTTATCGAGCTAGTCCATTTTTCCCAAGTGATGTGTTGTATGATTCTTTTTTGTCCTTCATATAAGATTTAACAATGTTGATTATTGTTACTCTTCAATCTTTATGCTATCTTTGTCCCTTTTATAATGTCTTGTTTGATTTGCAGATAAGCAGCCGGAACTTGGACAGAGTAAGGAAATTGAAGAGTGCAATGACAAGATTGACAGCTCGTGTCCAGAAGGTGCTACTTTCTCTTTTATCGTTACATTGTCTGCTAGATACAACTTTTGGTGTTTGCTCTATTGTATACTGACCAATTCTAAGGTGATTGGAGAGTGATGCTTTGAGTTTTCCAGTCTTTTTATGCTTGAGATCAGCAAAGATATATGACTAGTATCTAATGGCATTAGAGATGTTATTTGTGTTCTAGAATGATGATTTGCTGATGCTCAAAATCCTTGCACGTAGGGGTAGACCAGTAGTTTCTAATCTTGTGCAAAAAGGGGCTTTGTTTTCACATTTATTATGTTCATCGTTTGAGTTTTATGACCAGAAGTTTTGTTCTTTCATTACCCAGTAGAATGTAGTAAAAGTTGTGTGTTAGTTTATTTTTTGTGAGTTCAATTATTTGATTGATTGTAGGTGAGGGATGAGCTTGAACAACTTTTGGATGATGATGATGATATGGCTGACCTTTATCTGTCCAGAAAGGCTGCACCTGCTTCACCAGTTAGCGGATCAGGAGCTGCTTGGTTCCCCAGTTCACCTACCTTTGGCTCTAAGATATCAAGAGCAAGCAGAGCAAGTGTGATCACAGGTCGTGGTGATGAGAATGATGTTGAAGAACTTGAAATGTTGCTTGAGGTTTTAACAATGTCCTTTTTAGTTTAGGTTAAAAGAGATGACTTACTTAGTTCTGCCTCTTTGCATGCATTATTTATCTTCTCAGTTTAAAACTTTGTTACGAGTCTTAATCTGCAAAATCAGCCCACTTTGGTGTAAAGAACTATAATCTTGATCCTTTGTGAACTTGATTTGCAGGCTTACTTCATGCAAATTGACGGGACATTGAATAAACTAACTACGGTATGTATTTATTTTGTAATGTCATTCCTTAGTTACTCTACGTGTATCTACGTGTATCAATGTGAACATATGTTTTTGAACATTAGCAGTAGATGTGAGATTGGTTGGAACTCTAAGAGATTGAGGAATGGCAGCTGAAAGTAAGACAAGTCTGAATGCCATAAAAAAATAAGGGGATTTAGAAGGAAATAGAGTGAAGATATGAGAGAAACATGCAAAGAAGAGAATATTCTCGATCAGCTTATCATAGTATCATACAAGGCATCATCTTTAGCTCTATTCCTATTAACTTTGTTCTTGGCTTACTCAGTCTTTTCACTCAAGTTGTCTTGGAAGCTTATCTAACTTATTATAGTAAACCCCAGTAATATAGTATATGGAGCTTGTTATAATACTCCTAGAGAGTTGTTCCCTAAGTGTGAACTTGTAACGGAAACTCATAATATGGTGCCATGCTTGCTTTATTTACTTTGAGCTGATTTCTGTTGTCTTTCTGAGTTGCAGCTAGTTTCCTAATGTTAGTAGAGTGATAATAGAATGTGCTAGTAATAAGTGAGCCCTTTAAAACTATTATAGTAAGGAGAATTATGGCTTTGTTCACTAGGAGATTCATTGTTTATCACAAATTATGCCTTGGTTCTAGTGGGAATGGAAATTATGAAGTATCAGCTGTGCAACTCACCTTTCAACCATATTTTGCCCATAAATGTCGCTATGCCCTTTTCCGTTTCTGTTGCCTATGGTGCAGGAAAAGAATTTGTGCTTTGCACACGATTTCTAGCATCAGCTATTTGGTAAATGATCATATTAACCTCATGGGAAATGGTTCACTGTTCCATCTTTCAGATAGCTTATGTACTAGAAATAAAGATAGCTTATGTACTAGAAATATAACCTACAATGTTTCTCTTCACGTGGGCCAGGGAAGAAGTTGGTGTGTAACTTAAAATTGATTGGATTTAGCATATCATCGTTGGTTATTGGTCATTTTGGTAAAGGAGTGAAAGAAGTTGGTTCTGGGTCATGATGTTTGCGTTCTGCATATTGCAATCTTTTTTGACCATTAGTTGATGATCTTGAACTGGAACTTGCAGCTTCGTGAATACATAGATGATACCGAGGATTACATTAACATTCAGGTGTGTCAATCTGTTGAAATTGCTTCAACCTAGAAAATAATGTGTTTAATTATAATATTCTGAAATATGAATACATTATTGGATGTACTGACTCTGATCTTGTTTGTGCAGCTTGACAATCATCGAAATCAGTTAATTCAGGTGTGCCCCCCCCCAAAAAAAAAAATGGTTTTCCTTTACAAGTTTACATGCTCTCAGAGTCAGGACTCTGGAAGGGTGTTTACTTTCCCCTGTTCTCTACCTTCTGTATTAGGGGTGTAATTCGATTTGAGGTACTGACTTCCAGTCTTTTACCTGACTATATAGTTTGAGATGTTACCCTTTGGTGTTACCACCCATGATACGGCTATTGGACTTAGATATTGATTAGTACGACACTAGGACATGGCAATGATACACATACATCTATACTAATATATTAAAAGGCGTGCGTGACAACGTATACACGCCACGTGGCACCTCTGTTACTCAACTAGAATTGTCCAATGTGTACGTATGTCATGTCAATTAACAAAAGTAAAATTGGCTTGCAACAAGATTTGAACACGTGACCTTCTTGCTATTATACATGACACAATTACCATCTCAACCAACTTTTAATCATGCTTTAAATATCCATAGTATTATATTTGTACCTTTTAAATGTTGAGTTTTCTTTAATATATATTTTAATGCGAATGGAAAAAAATGCATATCAAGTTTGGAAAACAATACCATCCAGGGCAACGCTCGGGCCCAAATACTAGTTATTTATTACATCCATACGCAAGAATAACACTCTCGGTGCACCCCTCTTTAAGAATCAAAGCTCCTTATATTCTCTTTTTTATATTTGCTGTTCAATTGGTCATTTTTTTTATCTAAGTTTTTTGAATGTAAACCCTAGACCTTTCTCCTTTAACACGAGCAGGTGGCAGTGGTTGTTCTAAGCTGAGTGCGCTCCATATTCCTTGCTCTTATTCTTTTTTTTTTTTTTTTTTTTTAAATTCGAGTCGTGTTGTAACCATGTGGGCGTGACAGCTACTTGTTGAGAGGCCGAGAATCATAAATTCAGATTCTTCCCATCCTAATGTGCCAACTGATGCCAACTATACTTGCAACCAGTAATGCCAGACGATAAATGCCAGTGACCACTATGTCAAGTTTGCTTCACAGTTGTGCACTTGTCCTTCCCAAGAGTATGAGTGAAAGGTGTATGAGGAACATAATTTGCAATGTCAAAAGGTGCACACTTGGAGAAATGCACATAGTTGAAGTTAGAGAAGTAGGAAAATGATTATTGTGTACTTTAAATTTTGAGCTGAAACCACTGGGAGAAAAGAGACATGGTCAAAAACTTTTTAGTGGTCATAATGTCATTTTGTCGGTTTAATAAGTCTGCAAAAAGTGCTTGGGTAATCTAATAAAGTGCAGAGGAGTTAGACATTATAAAGAGCTCCATTGTCAACTTTCTACGATCATTGCCTACCTTTTTGTAAGATGAATCCACCACGATATTAAAGTTGGGATCAAGAGCTTTCAAGAGTGGTCATATGAGTTATGTGGCCAAGATTAAAGATTTATGCGTCTTTAAGGTCGATAAATACACCACTAGGGATCTTGGCCCTAGACTGAACTTATGGAAACTTAACTACCATATTGTAATTGTGATTGAAGTTAGGTAGCTCTTTTTGGCCATGAACTTAATCTACTTATGGACTCTGAACTTACTTATTTTTTATGAAATAAAGGAAAACTAGGTGAGTGTACGCATGGTCCAACTCTTGTGTAACTCAAACCCAGGTGGACACTTCCTTACAGATTTTTAGCGAGAAAATCAGCGACTTATGAATCTCAGAGGGGAGTTATTGGAGTGTCGGTTCTTGGTCTTTAATGGCACTATGGGAAGGGAGAGGGATCGTTTTGAGAGGTTGCAACAAACCTGTCAGTGGAACTTGGTTTGGAATTCAATTTGGGTTTTATTTGCAATTCAAGAAGCTCCATATAACAATATTTTTATTCTCCTGTACATATCTCATTCTTCGCGTCATCATGACTTTGTGATTGACCTTAATAGTCTATTATGATTTTGATATATGCTGTGATTAATCTTGTTTGTGGCTACTTATAATGCAGCTGGAGCTCTTCCTGAGTTCCGGAACGGTTTGCTTATCTGTGTACTCTTTGGTGGCTGCAATTTTTGGCATGAATATACCATATACTTGGATGGAGAATTATGGTTACATCTTCAAATGGGTACATATAATAGTAGCATATATATCTTGAGTTAGTAATTGTTGCCCAATTCAACCATACTAATCGAGATTTCATGTATTTTTTGTAGGTAGTCATCCTTACAGGACTTATTTGTGCTGTACTCTTTGTATTCATAATCTCATATGCTCGTTATAGAGGTCTTGTGGGATCATGAGATATAAATAGCACTCATCTTTTTTCATAGAGGAACAAGATCATGAGGTCTTGCCAGGGTAACCTCATACTTACATTAAATCTTCTTTGATCGCAAGCAGCAGCTCATACTAATTCCGGAACATAATCAACACAACCCAAATTTCTTGGGTGATTATCACACTATCTTTCTGGTATCGATATACTCGACAGACTTTGTATAGGCTTTTTTTCTATAATTTTCTCCTGTAAATTTATATAACCTCACTAATAAGTTTTACCTTGTTTGTCAATTGATTAAACAAGAGATTGCATCTGAAGTTCTGAATAGTGCTTGCTATTGAATGCTCGTTGTCAAATTTATGTGTTCTGTGATAGAGTATAACTTTACAGCTTATTGCCTGGGATCATAGCTCGGTATCAGTAGTGGATGTAGGAATTCAATCATATGGGTTCGGACTTCGGAGCCGGCCAAATAAAAAAAGCTACAATCATCTACTTAAAAAATTCAATATATTAATTTAAAAATCAAATTACAATGGCTAAATAAGATGTTATTGCCTTCTTGTATTGGATTTGGAGGTTCTCTTAAAGTAGGGGGAGAACAAGCGGGCGATTTTTTAGACTTTCCCGCACGATCTTTTGGAAAAATTTCTAACCCTTCATAGATAAAAAAAACAGAATTTTTTCCTTGAATAATGCAAAATAGGGTTTTAATTCCCGAAATATGTTGAAAGGGAAATTAATTCCCTGCGTACCGTCCACGTAGGACGGCACGCGAGAAAATGTTTTTTTTTTTTTTTTTTTTTTTATTCAACCGCTACTTGAAGTAGCGGTTTATTTAAATTAAACCGCTACTTCAAGTAGCGGTTTATACATATTAACCGCTACTTGAAGTAGCGGTTTATGCATGTAAACCGCTACTTGAAGTAGCGGTTTATGCATGTAAACCGCTACTTGAAGTAGCGGTTTATGTGGTCAACACCTTCCCCACACTCACACTCTATAATATGAAAACCGCTACTTGAGATAGCGGTTTATGAGAAAAAAAAAAGACCTCTCATTGTTGCTTCCCCATAACTGGTCCAAATGCCAGAAACATAAAAAAAAAAAAAGCTTTCCAACCTACAATTTCAACACCAAATTCCATCCAAGTCCATACAAAGTCTATGCACACATCAATCACCAAACACCAAGTTCATCCACATTCACATTTATCCAATAAGTAAGATTAAGAAAATATGTCAATCACAAACAAAGTTTAATATTTAACATAGTGTTAACGAACTATACAAACAACAAATGAAAGTGCTAAGACCCCCTCTTCTTCTTTTGTGAAGGTCTAGATGAACTAGGTGTGGTCTCACTAGACTCGCAATGGCATGAAGAGAAGATGGAGTGGTGGCGAACGGCGTCGGTAGGTCCTCCGACAGACCGGAGGCGAAAGCAAAGGTGCTGTGGTAGATGTATGGGCAGCAGACATAGAAGGTGTAGAAGTCGAAGTATGTACCAGCAGAGGTAGGCACGCCCTGTAAGATGTGGCCATGTCCGGCTCGGCTAAGCGCATCAATACACGGTCCCCTCATGGTCTGCAATGTCCGTGCAAACAAGCGGCGCCCCATATCGGGAGGCAATGACTCGGCGGCCTCTAGTACAGTCTTTGCACCTATGAGCAACATCGAGATAAAGTATGTGCCTCGCATAGAAAGAAAAATACATATTATATAGTCGGATAAATAAATAAAAGTATAACTACAAATCATGGCACTTACCAGTACTACATCTGCAGACGCAGGCTGATAATGTGTAGAAGGAGGTCGCCTCAATGGATCTGTCATGCGTAACCTCGTGATGCGACGATACCACACCATATACTCCTCAATGGCATGAGTACGACCAGTAAACGGAGTCCCCTGAACAACACGTCTCTCGCGCTCATCCCACTGCGCTATGTAAGGGCGATGTCTGAGCGGATAATTCTTGTTCTTCGACCTCCGATCTATGCCATGAAGGGCTGTGCTTGTATCACAAGGTGCTGGAATCCTCTGCTCGAAGCCAAACTGGCGCATAACTCGATCAGGACAATGGAACTCCACAATGTCGAAACAAATAAGTGGAGCCAATGTGCGCCATACATGTCGATCAGCTCGACATATAGCAGGCAACAACTCTAGTCTTCGACGGTGGTGTCTAGCCAATATGCGCCACACATGTTATGTCTCCCAAACAATTGCTTGCATGTGGACCACCATATCGTACAATTTTGAATGAGTACGACTTAGTCATGATTGCACGCAACCTCCAAGGACAGTGACACACTTCCTTTCGGGCACATTCAATGACATACTTTGTGGGCTCTGACTCTAACACCCGAAACATCTGGTTTCTAGAGATCGACCAGACTTTCACAAAATTCTTTAATTGCTGCAATGAGGCAAACTCTTGTCCTATCTCAAATTCAGAACCCACAGTCAATGAACCAGTGCATTTCCAAGTCATCTATGCATCTAGTAACCTTTGATCAACTTCGTCAATTCTGAGCCAATCAGATGAAGGAACACCAGACTTTATTGCATTGTCAGCTGTTTCCCTTGCATCATCGTCCTCCTCCCTATCAGAATCCACATGCTCCTCCTCATTTCCCAAAAAATCAACATCATTTCGATGTAGAGTATCAAGATGGAATGTGGACGGTATGTGGGGAGACGAAGCAGGAGAACTGAACTCATTCATGTGCTCATTGACATAATGTGGGTCTGACAACATGCTAGTAAATGATTCAAATTGCATGCTAGGAGCTGATGCCGGTACCTCCATGCTATCCCTAAAGTCCATTGTAGGTACATAACCCACATTACTTTGGAGATTTATCTCCTTGGGAACTTGTTCAATGTACACCTCCATTGCCATGGCTGACGTTTGTGTCACCGATAACCACATAGCACTTAGTGACTCGTCATCCTCTAGTGCAATTGGCACATATTTCCCCGGCATCGGATATCTCATAAACAATTTCAGTTCCACATACATACGATCACATCCAACAACGTCATATACCCTATTCAGAATCTCTTGAAACATCATACCAGAATTGATGAACAAAAACTTTTTCCTTCCACCTCTATACACAATATCAACGTCATTTTGAGATAGTTCACCATTCCAATAAAGGTATAAAGGATATTTAGGTTGTTCCATATTCTACATACAAAAAACATAATGTTAAAGTTATTCTTATTCTACACATTCAAACAATATGAACACCATTCTTCACCTATACTAGTAGCATTTGCAACCTAAACACAACAATTCATGCAAAATCAACCATCACATTTGCTCAACACCATTTTTAACCAACCAATATAACCAATAAATCACCTTCCAATTCATGCAAAATCAACCATCACAAAACGATAAATTATGCAAAATACTAAATTATACTAATCAAACCAAACAATTTCCATCTAACAACAGTTACAAAGCTAAAATACATAACAAATATGGCATGCTAAGCAAATTAAATTAAAAAAAAAAAAAAAAAAAAAAAGACTACTCACCTGGGCTAATAGACGGTGGCGTGCGGTTGGTGGCGCGGCTGGGCGACGGTGGCGTCTTTATTCTTGGCGACGCCGGGACGACGGTGTGACTCGGCTTTCAGCCGGGCGACGATGGTGTGTAGCGTGGATGGTAGGCGACGGTGTCAGTCGAACACCGCTGTTGGCTGGCGTGGATGGTAGGCGACGATGGTCGGCTGAGCAACGGTTGTCTTCGACGGTGGTGTGTAGCTCCGGTGGTGGGCGACACTTAGTAAGAGAGAGAGAGAGGGAGAAAAAATTTGAGAGAACAATCGTCGAATATGAGAAATTGGGAAAGTTAGGGTCTGATTTGGGGATTATAGTAAACCGCTACTTCAAGTAGCGGTTTCTATTAATGAACCGCTACTTGAAGTAGCGGTTTACTTCAGTCAACGCCAACTTGGTCCAGGTACCACAAAACCGCTACTTGAAGTAGCGGTTAACCTTTATTAACCGCTACTTCAGGTAGCGGTTTATTTTTTATTAACCGCTACTTGAAGTAGCGGTTTATAAAGGTTAACTGCTACTTCAAGTAGCGGTTTTACTTAAGTAAAGAAAAAAAAAAAAATTTCTCGCGTGCCGTCCTACGTGGACGGTACGCAGGGAATTAATTTCCCTTTCAACATATTTCGGGAATTAAAACCCCATTTTGCATTATTCAAAGGAAAAATTCAAAAAAACAGCTCCACAATCTACACAAGCAACAACAATAAATTGGGTACCCGAATTAATGCATTCGGCATTTCCACTATTTATTACCATATAATTAAAAACAATCAACACATAGCTCAAACAGTGTAATCTAATATTTCAACTATTTCCATAATTAAAGAATTTCAAACAACAAGCAACAACAAGTTTCTCACCCATAGACCCAATTACTACTAACTATTTATAATTATTAGAAACTCTAAACAAATTTTAACAAATTAATAAATATTCTAATGTTTCAAATCTGAAATTCAACTATATATTTAGATTGAAAAAACAAAAATTTACCTTTGGCTCCGAGGCGGGCAACGGCCACATGCAATGAGTGGTTGTGGACGGCAATGGGGAGATGGAGGATGGTGGCAACCGTTTGGTCTGGCTTAGGGTTTAGAGAAGGGAAAGGTGTGTGTGGGAGAGGCAATAATTAGTAAAGGAATGACAGTGACCAAGACTTTAGATAAAACCAAAAGCCAAGATTCAAGAGGTGAAAAAAAAGAAGGAAAAAAAGAATGAAAAGAAGAAGGAAAAGGAGTTTGATTGTTAGTAAGAGTCTATCCCGCGACAAGGAGTAGCGGCTGAAGTATCAAACAAAACCATCTTGATGCGCTTAGTTTTCGTGTTTAGTGTTAACAACTAGCTCTTCAGTCTTCAGGCCAAAATTTGAACTACAAAGACATTTTTAGGTTGTCCTAAACCTTTCCCAAACTAAAAATATAGGCCACGCTGAACTCGAAAACCCAGTCCCAAAATACCTGCATATGCCCGGGCACTTTTTGGGCGGGGTCGGACTCAATTTAATCAGCTTTAAGGGCATGTTCTCCCCGACTTATTTTCAGTTCAGTTGCAATCAGTTCAGTTCAGTTTCAAAATTATTATCATTATTATTAATTATAATTTAATTCAGTTCTGTTCAGTTCAATTCAGTTCAGTTGCAATCTGTTCGATTCAGTTGCAATCAGTTCAGTTGAGTTACAATCACTTTAGTTCAATTCAATTTAGTTGTTTTATGCCGAAGTGAACCATCCCTAAATTTAGAATAGCAAAAAAACATTAAAGAAGAGTTCATGAGCCCAAATAAGTAGGGTCTATACCCGCAGATGATCAGAAAATCATGAACATGAACTGCATCAACTTCAATCTTTAATTTTCCCTTAAACATAAAAGTAATGAAATCATAAATAAACATCTTGTTCTATAGCGTATACACTCTGTGACTGTGAGTGGAATGTTGCAGACTTGCAGTGAAGAGAAGTGTTAATCAGATATGCCGCTAAAAAAAGAACTTTGCAGAAATTTTCAGCGTGGCAAGTAAGCTCCGGGTTTTTTTTTCTTTCAAATTTTCATGTTCTGTAAATGTCAAAGTTACTGCTAAAACTTCTGCTACTTTCTTTAATTCCCTTTGATTTCTTGGCTATAAGTTTTTATGTGTGCCCTTTATTTTCATTGTTAATTGTAATACTTGAGCTTTTGCTATTTTTGGTTTGTGGGTTTTTGTGGGTTCAATTTTAGTTTTCTAGTTTGACATATAATGAGAAGTAAATTGCCTTATTACTAAGTTGATAATGAAAATTATCATTTTGAATTTGCTATAAGATTTTTGGTATGTAGAAGAAGAATGCGAAGAACGCCAAGGGCAGAAGTGGAGTTTCTTGTGAGAACAATTGTATAATTTGACAAAAATGATGAGATTTTCTGTACAATTCAGCAGTTCTAGAGACAGAATTCGGTTCTTTTGTGTGTGCGTGTGCGTGTGTGTCTGTTGTGGGGGGGGAATCTTGTTATTTGCTTATGATTGATCTAAAGTGCCCTTACAAGAATTGTGTGGAAACGAGACAAAGGTGAAGAAAGTAATTAACTTTCCATCTGAGGCTTTTAACCGGGATACACAACTATTGCATATCACAATGACATTTTTTGTAATGTTGGCGAAATGCACTTGTAGTTCCCAGAAAAATAGGGGGTACTTTGGAACTATTTTCCCTAAAATTTTTAAAAATGCTAATGTGATATGTATTGGCATAGCCGAGTGTTAGGAGTTTCTCCTTTTCACTGGTATGTTATTAGACTTTTAGAAATTGTACAAGAATTGGTTGAAGAGGAATGTAAGTCATAGAAAAGACTTCCATAAGACTTTCACCTGTCTTTGCATCCTATTGGTGAATTTGGACGGAAAAGAATGCTATGTACGTAAAAGTTTATTTCCTACCAATCTATTATAATTAGTTTAATCAGAGAAAGGATACCTTTTGATTCCTGTGAACTTTACCAAAGAATGGAAATGCTACATCCTTCCTTTTCCTTCATTTCATTTGCATAATTAAAATCTTATTAAAGGCTGATTACAACTATTATGAGATGAAAAATACTATGCAGAGAGAAATGCAGCCTTTTCTTTCTTCTTTCATTTTCCTTTTTCTGGGGAGGGCCGGGGTGTGCAAATACTAATGGACAAATGAATAGTTGTTGAATTGCTACTTTCTGCTGCCATTTGTGGGTAAAGTTCATATACTGTAGAGTATATACTGATGAAGTGCTAATAAATCTTTTGCTGTTGAGTTCACCAACTATATCTGAAACTTCAACTTCTTTCTCCAAACCAACTGAAATTTTAATATCCTCATTTACCTGATCACCAGCTTCTTTTCTTTCCTTGTTCTAGTCTTTTTGGTGCTACACAGCTCTGATTTTAGGTGATTGCTTCAGAGTCTTGTACGCAGTTTTCAGTTATTGATTGCATTTCCCCAAAACTAGAAGTGTCTAATTTGTGGAATAGAATGAGGAACTAGAGATATGAGTTTCTGGTCCATCTGATGCCTGCCTCCTTGGCATTATGTTAATCTCTCATAAGACAGTCCATTTCTGTTTTTTCTGGACCACCAGGCTGATTTGATTAGGTAATAGTTTTTCACCTCCTCCTTTCACATGATTACGGGCCCTTGGGGTGAATAGATTTATTTGTTTGAAGTCAGGAATAATTAGCTGTGAAATATGGCATTTTTACGAAGATTCCACACCGATTTGAAGTAGTTGACTGGCCTCTTTCCTATTTACAGCCAAGGACTTTTTTTTTGGAAATTAATGATTTCACTTATTTAACTTAAAGGCATGTAGATTTATTTCAGTTCAAGAATTATAGTATACTCATTCTAAGACTTGAGAGTGCTTTAAAAATTCCTTCGCCTCCCAACTACGGAAGAAAGCTATTAAATATCCCGAGTCAGATATTCTGATGTGCAGCTTTTTGGTGGAGTAGACTGAAACATTACTATCCCAGAGGTTATCTTATACTGGCTTTTAACAATAATGGTGATGACAAAACTGTTAAAAGGCGCTCCGTATTTTGATCGGTATTGGATGATCATCATGGATCCATAAATGCTGCAAAGTTTTTAAGTTTTCCCATCATAAATTAATAAGTTTATGGTTAAACCCATAATTTTCACATTGGAGTTTGGATTCTTTGCCGTTGTAGTTCCATTTTCAATTATATTCATTTGGCCCAAGTCTACCTTCTTTCATAAGATAAGGAAAGAGTGGCGCATTGAATCTGCATAATTGTCCATCAATATTTCTGTTAATATGGAAAGGCTATAAGGTGTCTTTATGTGGTATATCATTCAGTAATGCATCAGCATATCTTAGGTTTCAGGATGCTCCATTAGAGTCGGTGTAGATTTATTCGAGTCTGTAGTTTGATGCTTGTAGATCCTTGTATGGACATAAAGAGAATCTGATCATTGGGTTTGGTAAGGATGGAACTACTTGTTCCTGTTTTTCCATAGTTGTTACCAGGATATCACTTGATTGTGGTAAGCTTCTTACAATTATTTCACTAAAATGGGATCAAGAATTGGTTAGAAGGAGCTTGAAATTTGAATGCAAGATATCCGCAACCTTAGTGCGGAGTCAGTGTATGCAACGTTACTGCAATGAGAGAAAATTATTTCTTATCATTACGTGCATAAAATTGAATATAGCTGATTGGGTTTAGTTTTCTGATCATCAAAATGTTCATATCTTTTTCAGCTGTCACTTTGGTGATAGATGTAAATTCTTGCATGTCACTCAGCAACAGCCAAAATCCAACGGTTTTGGGTTTGGTTCACAGACTGCCACACCTTTCCAGCAACAGAAGCCCAATCCTTTTGGTTTTGGCGTCCAGAATAGTGGTCCAACCAGCGGAGCTCCATTTTCTGGAGGGCATGGGCAATTTAATGCATCCAAGGTTCCTGATATACTTACCTGAAAATGCTATGTTTGCTTACTGAGGAGCTTCTTCATGGCTCTTAATGTTCTGCATGCTTGCACAGTTTTTGGTCTGGTCATCTTTTTAAGATGTTTGGATGCTATTTAGTTATTGTCATTTTTCTGGCTACTAATAAGAATTAAGAACTTCATGTTTTGCCTTTCACTGATTGTACTAATTCACAGCCTTTCGAGAATAAATGGACGCGTTCAGAACAACCAACAAGTCAGTCTCAGGCTGCTAGTCACAAGTGAGTATATTGGGAAAACTTTCTTTAACTCTTCGATTGGAAAATGAGAGGAACAACTTTCTATTTTGCGCCGTTGTAATATTTTTTCCTTGCTTATAATGTGTTTTTGCAATACGTCTGTAGTTGCACAGATCCTGATTCTTGCAAACGCCAATTTGTTGAAGATTATCAGCACGAGAGACCACTTTGGAAGCTAACTTGTTATGGACACTATAAATAGTAAGTTTTTTTTTGGTTAGTTATAGTTAATAGGTTTTCCTTACCTCATTTGTTCATCTTATCTTGTGATTGTGTTTTATCGTGTTTTGCTTGTCGACAAGGCAGGATTTACTCTAATTTCTCATTAGTCTGTGAACAGCTTGAGTAGTCTAGTTTCTCCTGTTAAGTACGAGTTATACTAGTAGATGAATTGTTGTACTAGTAGATGAACTGTTTGCAGATATTACTAAATGAGATGAATCATATCTTTCTGTGAATGGTTCTGTTTGCTACTTGTATATTTGTACTCACAAAAATCCCTTGGCAGAAATTGGATGAGAGCAAGAAGAAGAGCTTATTGCAAGGGGTTTCGCGGCATCCGAATTGACGCTGAAAGTGTTCAGTTTATTGTTATTCTTTTTCTTTATATCAACCTTATCTCAGACATAGCTGTGACATCTATTGTGTAAAGTGTCATCCACTTCTATAGAGGGTTTAATGAGGGAACAGAGTGGAGTTCATAAAATACAAAGACTTCCGAAGAGTTAATCTTATTGAGTACTGTTCTTGCCAAATTGCAATTGTAAGATTGAATTGTAGTGCTGCTAAACAGTTACCCTCTTAAGAAAGGTTTGGGGTTATTGTCTTACCTCCAAGATATTTTCCTGTATATGGGAAAAATAATGCCTTAAGTCACTTTAATCTGATTGAAGCGTTTTGCTGCTAAGACACTATGGATCCTTGGTTACTCTTCTCTTCAAAATGGATCACAGTGTGCTGCATGGATCTAAACATATATAGACTTAGTGTAATTATATGTAAATGGAACTTACTTGTGAGGAAAGATTTTCAGTATCTAGCTTCTATTGAAAAACCTGACTAACTGTAAATTGTAGATTTGTGGTTCCTTGGTGGTCTAGAAGACCCTAGAATGGAAACTTTTGACTGTATGAATACTTTCCAAACCTAAGTATTAGTAGTACTTTTTCGGGCATGTAAAGATTATGTAGATTTCCAATTTTTCCCTTTTCAAAACATAGTTGAAATATCGAAAACACAGTTACAATTGCTTTGTAATTATACATTTGCAAATCTGAAACAACACAAATAGATATCACTTATTTTGTTTTCCATTCCTAAAGTGCATTAGACATTTTATGAAGAAGCATCATCCACTCATCTAAAGGTGATAGTTTTGACTGTTGATGCCTTTTTGAGCTGTGTTATTAATTTCGAAACATCTGGCTCCTCTGGAATTATTGTTACCTTCAATATTTTTTAAGGAGTCCTGAATATGTTTTTTTTGTAGCTTGCCATGTGATATTACTGGCGACATAAGTTTTGAAGAATTGCGGGCAGTGGCATATGATGATGCTAAACGTGGCACTAGTTTTCCGTCAATTGTAAGCTTTCTGCCTTTTTAGAACATGCTTTTGTTTGGCATTATTGTTCCAAGGGGTCTTAGATTATGATCATTCATAGCAAGCTCGTCCGACATTCTAAAGTTTAGTCTTTACTTCCTAGTGCTATCAAGATATGTAATCTTCATTGATGGTGACTCATTGACTTTTTTCTTGTTTAATTGGTGCCGTGTGGGAAATAAAGTTATTACAAGTAAATTAACTGGATACAGTTGTTTGTCACTTTGTCTGTGTATAGGGTTTTATGTATTGTTTTGGAGAGCACTTTAATGAAAACGGCAGTTGTTCATGGTGATGAAAATACGAGTTTAACTTTCACATACTAAATGCTACTAAGTTACTTGTTTGATATAGTTGCAGTCAGAAAATATAAGATTTAACTGTGAAAGTGATTGTAACCTTTTGTGGAACTTTTTGTTTCATGATCCCTTTCTTACCAATATACGTTTGTGCTTGTCCATCTTATATATCATCAGTAGCTTAGTTCTGTATAAGTGTACTTTTCTTTTTTTGTTTCATGAGCTCTTTTGTTGATTGAGTTTGTGCTGAAGCCATCCTGTCAGCCAGAGGTTGTTTAAGTCTTGAATTTAGTAGCATTTAAGATTTCTTGACTATGTTTTTACATTTCCTGCAGGTCGAAAGAGAGAGGAGTTTAGTGAATTCCAAGTCGTCTGAATATGATAAGTTGCTTCAAAATCCTTACACAAAGAACGCAACACCTCCTGCTCAGTTGAACCAAAGTCCATTTCCTGCATTGGGTGTCAACTCACCTTCACCAATCCCTCAAAATAGTGGTCCTTCTCTATTTTCAACTTCAAGTCAGCAGAATCCGTCCCCTAACTTGTCATTTGGTGTGAGGCCTTCTACTCCACCTAATAGTGGTTTCGGGCAATTCCAAGGCCATCCTGGTCCCGTTGGGAGTAATATTTTTCCGTCAGGTTAGCAAGTGCATCTTTGACATTTCTGTGCATCTAACATGTGCTATCCTCTGTATATGTTCTTTCCGAGTAAAGTACTAGAGACTCCTATTTGGGACTGGATATTTCAAACATGAAAAAGTTTATTTGGCTAATTCAGTTAGCTAAATATAGAAAAGTTGTGAGTCTCCGCAGAGTGAAATTACAGAAATCATTCGACTCGTGACGAAAATTTTGCTAAACAAAATTTTGCTAAATATCCCGACTCATAAGACATTTCAAGTGACATTATGCACAAATCTGTGAAGACTATGTGTGTTCATGGATTGCACACATATATTGGACACTTTAGCAGAGTCCATATGCCATGCAATTGGTGACCTTCAATCCGTAGGGTCTCATCCATGCATCTTTTTATTACAAGATGGAGATAATTTGTAGGACTAATCTTTAAAATTTGTAGGTTCCTTTGGTACTCAAGCTCCTACACAAACTGGGGGAAATCTGCTGGCTGGCAATGTAGGTGGCTTCGGCAATAGTGGCATGAATAGTCAAGGTACTCAGTTTCCTGCACAAACAGGGGGGAATACCTTTACTCCCAACGTAGGAGGCGTCAGCAATATTGGTGTGAGTAGTCAAAGCCCTCAAGTCCCCGTGCAGACAAGTGGGGTTCCATATACTTCCTTCTTAGGAGGCGTTGCTATGCGTAGTCAAGGTAGCCAATTACCTTCAACTTCATCAGTATCACTAAACACTCAAATTTCAGCAGTCAATAATTCATCTATGCTCTTCAACGGACTTGGTGGCTCTAATGCCGCTCAACAAACAATGTAAGTTCATGGTCAATATCATTCATCGGTATCTATACATAGAGCGACTTACGTCTAAACTTATGTTTTCTTTTTGTTCATAGATGGTGGGTCAATATCTAGTTGATCGATGAGAACTGTGTATTTTCTCTTCCCTAAGTCATAGGCCACATTTCATCCAGAGTCATTTGTAAGGAATTGAGAATATTTAAATTTATAGAATATGTCTCTACCATACTAATGTGGGAAAATTCTTAGTTAATAGTGTCGTAAAGGGGTAATAAGAGAAAATTTTGAATTCAACTTAATAAACTTAGAAAGAGGCATATAATGGTCTAAAAATAGTTTTTATTTTTAGGGTTGGGAATCCATGTTTATATGCCATGAATTTTGATTGATGTTATTGATGGTTTGATTAGTCATTGTTTTGTCTAATTGATTTGGTTTATTTAGGGGCAGGATGTAATTATTTTATTTCTTTCACTTTTGACATGTCTTCTGCAGAATTGGACCTTATCCTAGTATGTTTAAGCCTTCTATTTTTTTATATGCCAATGATTGTATTGGCAAGGTTCACTGATCCTCTTGTTTGCAGAGACAACAATCCCCAAGAGGCTTCGGCTACAGATGCAAGTGTTTGGCTGAAAGAGGAGTGGAAACTCGGAGAGGTAAAATCTGTTATCACGATTTCTTTAGATCTATGGACTTATTTTCATACCACTGTATGGGTGTCAATTGACGTACCTCTCAACAGATTCCAGAGCAGCCACCTCCGGAAGCATATGTTAGATAGACTTTTTCATGGCTTCAAGTGGTAGCCGAATTTCGACCCCTCAATAACTAAAGTGTTATAGGAAATTTGCCTGCTTCCATCTGACGGAATGTCGGGAACGTTTTGTTTTCCACATAGATTGAGTTGATCAGATCAGATCATATCTGAGGACATCAATGTTGTAATGCATACAGACTTGTTAATAGAAGACTCGCCTCAACTTATATGAGGATTTGCTTTTTGTACTGATTATAGACTTATAGTACGATATTTTTGTAGTGTTAGCAATATACTATTAATGTAAGGGGACGTTTGTTTCAAATAAGCGTAATGGTTTTGATTCTTTGGTAGTTCTGTGATTGAGCCGTGGAATGGTTCCATTTGCGTTTGATGATTCTTGTTATCTGTTTCATTTGATTGTAACCTATACTCTATCCGCATATTACATTTGTTCCCCATAACTTCTGACATTTTTGAGTTATCTTTGAGTATGTACTTTATCTTGAATGATTTCTGACATCCTTAAATTATTCCCAGTTTGCGATGAACAGAGCAGTATCAAACGATTCACATTAGATATAGCAAATCATGAAGGGAACTTTGTATAATATAAGATGTTGACAAGCCAAAATCACATAATAGCATAGACTGTGAGGGTTACAAGGAAACCTAACAATGCTCCTCCTATAACTTCAACCTCAGTGTGGCCAATTGATTCTTTCAGAGTCGTATACGAAGAATTAGAATTACTTCTGCCTAATTCTATCTCTCTCTCACCTCCAATTCTAGATCCAACTAATTGAGTACCACCTGCCTGTTCTTTACTAAAACCATTCGCTTCTTCAATGAAACTTGAGCTTTTAGTGTTTCTCGGAGAATCAATGATATCTTCACCGTCTTTCATTACAGACTTCATCTGGTCCCCCCGCAGCCGCCTGTTTAGTGTTCTTGCATGAATACCAACTTCTCTCCTTACTCCCTGACAACAAAAAGTTAAAAAGCAAATCAAATAAGCCCTTTAGATATATGTAATCATTCAGGAATATCTAACAGAGAGACAAATCTGTCATTTGTTGGTATATGATCATCAAACAAGTACTTTCATGTCATTAAGTTAATTCGAGCTAATATCAAATCAATCAAATTTGACCATATCATAATACTTACACCCTATAGAAAAATCTTATTATATCTATATAAACTTGATGAGTTTTAAAACACTGAAATCCTATCTATGAAAATAATTGGATAGAATCGCATTCACGTCTTAAATGACAAAAATCTTAGAAATTGCACTTTTCTTGTTTAGAGCCAAGAAATGGTTCTGTATCATCTGTACTTAGGCAAGTTTTTGTGAAATTAAACTCTAAACACTCTCAGGAAAAAGATGAGATTGCCTACTAAGAGGATCTAAAATGTGCAGCCAGAAGCAGAAATCATGTGACAGCTGACAGTCAACTGAAGCCACAATGCACAGAATCAGCATATTCTTTTACGAAAAATACTAGAAGATCAAGACAGCCAGGTTCCGGTTCTATGTAAAAAAGGAAGACATCAAGACGTATTTCAAAACACAGGGCTGTTTTGCTAGAATGCATAATGTAATTAGCAAGGCATGGGAAATGACAATTGACAGCTAACACAGATTGATCAGTGTTTTTTTTTTTTTTTGTGAAAGGAACACAGATTGATAAGTTAATACCTGTGCATCATACATAATAAGACCTGCGTAAACAACACTTATTCCAAATATTGAATCAGAGAAGCCCCTGCATTTGAATAGATAAAGACAAGGTGTCAAAAACACAACAATGAAGTAACACAAATGTAAAAAGTGAAAAGAGTATACAATTAGTAAAAAGATAATAGCAATTGCAAATATTAAGGTTGTACAAGAGTCTACCTCTCCAAGGCCAGAGATGTTGCAGCAGCCACAACTGCCTGTCAATTGGAAAAACAGAACACCTAAGAAATGCAAAAACATCAGCTTATACAAAGACATCAACTTCCATAGTCCTGTGAAAGGGTATAGATAATGTAGACATGCTACAACTGGAAGACAAGGGACACTACTGCAATCACGGGTATGCTCAAGAAAGATTGGAACATAAACCTTGTTTTCTCTCATATAAGAACATGAGATAAAATTACATAGCACTCAAGCATTCTGACAGCAAGCACTTTCACTTGCTTCATAAATCTATGCATGCCAAAAAGACATATCACAATAACAGCAGTCCTATGCAAAAAAGCTTACATAAAAATTCCTTCACATGACAACTTGAATGAAGTCTCACAATTCAATGTTAAACACCAAAAAAGGTATACGATAAGTTAAATTGCTTATTAAAGAAAGAAAGGATCAAAGACTAGGACGGAACGAGTAGTAAAGGTATATGATAAGTTTTCTTCATAAAACATCCTTGTTGACTGAAACAGCACATTCCACTTGATCTCTACACAACACATGACAAAGTGCCCAAACACTCCACCTAATTGATCTCTCAAATTCTGTATGGAAGTATTCCCTCTGTCTGTCAATAAACTTCCCATTTGCTTGTTTTGACCTCATCTCGAGTTCCCCATATAGGCTGTGTACCACTTTCATGAATAGTGAGCTAATGAACCCCACCCCAGTCATGCAGTTTTTCACATCTTTCACAAGAGAGTGCTAGGAAGGCTTTGTGGTGCACAAGATAAAAAACAACATTGTCCTGATAACAAAGTTCTAAGCCCCCTCAAACCCCTCTCCCAAAAGAAATACCCCATGTATTCCAATCTTATAGTCATGTAAAGAGCATGCAAAAATTTTACAGGAGGTGTTGGCTATAGCATTGGAACTTAAAATGTACCGAAACAGATTGATTTGGGAACGCGGATATAAATGATCACAACTACTTGGATAAAATTTAGGTGACAGAAAAAAAGAGAGAAAATTGGGTACCATCTCAACATAAAACTGAGAAACATAATCAAGATAAAAAGAAATTTAAAGACTACATCTACCCATCAAACAGTGGGGAAAACCAAATTTTTTTTTTCTTTTATATCTTTTACATTCTATATTGTTCTCTTCCTCCCTGAACTTCTTCAAAATTAAACACATGTTTAGTTATTACAGAACATATAGGATGACAATCAAACAACAAAAGATAATAAAAAAATTGAAAATTCATAACAACCTCCAAATAATAACAAACAAAAAATCCAATAATTAAAGAAAATAGATACTCACAGAGGAATGTGTAGAAGGAAAGCCACCAGCTTGAATGGCAGTTCTTAGATCAAAATTTTTACCATACAACAAATTTGAAGTAAAAGGCTTTGCTAATTGTCCAACAGCTGCTGATACTCCAGCTGCAATCAAAACCTACGCAAATTTCATAACATTAACAAATTTACCACAATCATTTCATTTTACCTTTCAAATAAAAAAAAAAAAACAACACTTTTAGAGAAATTCATATAAATTGAAGGATACCCATTACATTAATTAAGAAAAAATCACCTTGTTTTGGGTAATTGTTAGAATATCTTCAAATCCAAGATGAAGTTGACATGTGAATGTAGGAAAAGAAGAAGAATTTAGAGGGAAATGAAGTTGACGATAATTAAGATTCTTCTTTTTTGGATGAAGAAAAGAAATGGGTGTTCGTGAATATAAGGTAATGTGGAGAGAGCAGCAGTGTAGTGACATGGTTGAACTGTGAACAACACAAAGGAGAAAACTTTGCTTATGATTCTAATACGTGGGTTTTTAGTTAAGAATAAGAATGAGTGGCTGCAATGATTTTTATTTGAAAAGGGTTAAACCTTTTCTGTTGCGTCACACAATGTATGAAGAACAACCAATGTCATTAATGCCACATTTGCCGCAAATTATATCGTGCTACGATTAGCAAAGGTGTAACCGTGTGAGTGGACTGCGAAAAGTCCATTAATCGAGTCCACTTCAAATTTATTGAATTGGATTCAACTGAAAAATTTATGGACTGAACTTGGACTCAAATTTTCGAGTCCATATATTTTGGTGAATCTGGACTCACTCCTTTGGAGTCCAAAAAGTCTAATTCATTCCTAATATATTTTAGCATATATATAAGTTTTAATTTCTTTGGTTTTTTTTTTTTTTTTTTAAGTTTTAGACTTTTGAACATTGCCGCTTTAAATTTTTGTTAGCTGGCGCCTGATTTTTCAATTACCCTCCAAAGTGAAAAGTCTAAAGTGACCTTATCCTTCTACCCTTTTGTTAAATAAAATCATCAATGATAAATCTCCAACCCTATTTCCTAGTAGTCGATTTAGTCATCTTCCTCAGCAGTCACTCCTCAGTTCTCCTCATTCTCTTAGTCTCTCTCTACCTTGCATTCGTACTCAGTTTCTCTGCCTCCTATACTAATTCATAACTCATCTAACTATAAACATTTCCTTTTCTCTGTCTCCTCTCAACTTAGATTGAGGTCGCTGATTGTTAAGAACTTGAGATTTTAAGAAAGCTTTTTAATTATTATTTTAGGTTGAGTCTTGTATATTGCAATTTGTTTTTTATTATAGACTTTAAGATGGATATAACTTACTTTATTTAATCGATGTAATGATTTTATTTTTTCAAGTTTCAATTATGTAAAAACATTATGAACCTTAATTGGGTAAAAAGTCAATATAATATTCGGAGTGGACTAGACTGGATTCAGACTCAAGAAAAATGATTCAAATTGGACTGGACTGGACTGGACTAGACTGAACTTCAATAGAGTTTTGATCGGATTTGGACTCAATTTTTCAAGTCCAAAAAACTTTAGACTAGATTTGGATTTGGCAAAGTCCAATCGACTCCAACCAAATTACACCCTCTAATAGCGCGCATAACAAACAACGACGTCATTTTGCTTTTAGTGAATTGTTGAGCAATGTTCTCTCTCTTCTGATTTTTCGAACATGCATTTAATTGTCTGTCAGAATTATTTTCTCTCTCTTCTAATTTGTCGGCTACAAATGACTACATATGTCTTGTTTCATGGTTCTCTCTCTGTCATGCTTTAGAGTGTTACCAATAGTTGGTCTCTTGAGAGTCCATGAGGAGAGAGAGGGTAAAAAGAATAATAAACAATGAAGAGAGAGAAAAAAAGAGAGGAGAGATGTATTTGCCCAGTTCATGTACATGAACCGTTTACCAATTTTTTTTTCCTGAAAAGTATCACTTGGGTGTGACAAGTGGCAAAAACATTATTGGTTCATGGGAATTGTGTCTTGGATCTAATGGTTGGTAATTGATTGTGATGAACTGTTGAGATTGTGAAGAAATTATTCATGCTTTTTTGACCCTTTTTTTAAATAACGATCATATTTAATAATTAAAAAGTTAAATAAAAAAAAACTTTTCCAACAGCTCTATTTTTCTCTTCTCTATAAATAGAGCCCAATATTGAGGTATTTCCATACATCTTTCATAGATCTCTTTTTCATTAAACACTTAATTTTTTTTGAATGAAATAATTTTCTTGTACTTAATTTTTGTGTTCATATAATTTGAATAAGGTTTTAAAATAATTTCGATTAACATAAATAATTCGGTTTTTTCACCAAATGCCCCCGAGTTTTCACAAAATTCACCGGGTACCCTCGCACTTTTAAAAATACACCTGGTACCCCTCAATTTCAACATAATACACCCAAATGCCCCCTAATGACTAACAGTGTTAACCGCCGTTAGTCTTAACTCTAATTAAATTCTAATTAGCCTTAATTAACCTAACTAAACCCTAAAACCTAACTAACCCTAACCTCCACCACCACCCGGCCCCCTCCACCGCCACCTAATCCCCCTACCACCGGCCAGCCCCCTCCCCCATCCCCGCAGCTCTCCCTCCTCCCCACCACCGTCGAATTCCCCCCACCGCACCAATTACATTGCTTGTCCCCCCACCCAATCCTGCAGCTCCCATCCACACCTCCTCTTCACGAAATTCCATGACCCCCCCCACCCCTTCGAAGTCTGCATCCCCTCCCTCACTCCCCTTGACGAAATTCCGAATCCCTCCACCTAACCAAGCACCGCAACAATGCCGAAGATTTCAATGTTATTTCTCGCTCCAAATTCGTCGGAAGTTCGATTTATGGGGATTGAAAATTCAAGGGGAGGGGGCTCGAAAACCAGGTGGGGATGAAAGTTGCGAAAATCGAAGGGATGGGGGCGCGGGGGGGGGGGATGGGTGGGGCTGCTGGGATGCGAGGTGGGGGAGGGGGAAATCGAGCTGCGGGGGGTGGAGGGAGGGCTGTGGGTAAGGGGGGAGGGGGTTTGGGGTAGGGGAAGGGCCGTGGTGGGGAAGGGGGCCGGGGGTGGGGGGAGGGGGATTCGACGGGGGTGGGGAAGGGTGGGGGGGATTCGATGGGGGGGGGGGAGCTGCGGGAGGTCGACGGGGGTGGGGGGCTGCGGGAGGGTAGGGGAGGGGGAGGCTGGCTGGGGTGGGGAAAGTCGACGGGGTGGGGGATCTCGCGAGAGGTCGACGGGGGTGAGGGGGCTGCGGGAGGGTGGGGGAGGGGGGAGCCTGGGGTGGGGGTGGTGGGAGGGTGGGGGGGGGGTGGGGGAGGGTTAGGGTTAGGGTTTAGGGGTTAGGGTTAGGGGTTAGGGTTAGTGTTTAGGGTTAGGGTTAGGGTTAATTAGGCTTTAAAACAGAAAGACCGAAAAGTATACCCATTTTCAATACCTTAACAAATTTATTTTTTGAATTTCACATGGATGGTTGGTTTACACATGATAATTAGCTTAGGCATTTTGTTCACAAGAGAGTATTTTAAACATAAATAACTTTTCATTACTCTTGCTTCAAGAGAATAAGACATAAATCCATGCTATACACTTTTGTTTCATATCCCTTTGTGTTTAACTAATTGAATAAATGAGTGAACTTTATTAGTTCAAATTAATGTTCCATTATCATACTTGAAACAGTAAGCATACAATCTTTCTAAATTATGTAAAAATATATATTCCCATGATCATCACTCCATATATACTCTTTTATTCCATTTATGCTGAAAATTTCTAAATAGTCTCCTCTTGATCAAACCATGGGCTCTTCTTAGGCCTTTCAATGTTCCTAAGAGCCCTCCACACAGCACTATTGCACTTAAAACCAGATCCAAATGTTATTTGCCAAACTCTATCACCTCTCTTCATTTTAGTATTAGCTTCTAAGTAAGCTAACTCATACCAAACACTACTAGAAGAGGTGTTACCAAATCTCTCCAATGTTTTCCTTGATGCTTCCATGTGTTCCTTCGTGAGATCTAAGTTCTTATCGAATTCATCGAGCACTTTCTTGCTCGTAGCCAAGATGCAGAAGTGATCGAATGCTTGCTTGTAGTTCGGAATGTAAGGTCTAGACGAGTTGTTTCTAAAGAGCAAAGTAGTGAAGAATTGAAATTGTTCAGCAAATGGCAAGACTAGTGGCCCAAGAGTGGTGATGTTAGCCTTAACCGCATGTCCTCCGATTTCTAGCACATCTTTGCTCACTGAAATGCCTAACTTCCCTTCTTCATCTTCTTTTAGGTATATGCTGTTGAAGCTTTTATTGTCTATCCCCTTATGGGTGCGAACCACCTACAAAACATAGGGAGGAGGAGAAGGAGATCATCTAAAGCACAGTTATAAGCTGATGTTGTATCCTAAGTATTCTAACATAATAGTAGCTCTTGGATAACAAGATCGTTGATTGTTAGTAATTACGTACAACTCATGGGAGTTTGTTGATTAATTTACACTTGAGGCTTGACAGTTAATATCTAGATATTTTAGCCAACTCGGTTAAACATAATTATTCTGATGATAATTATGAATGAACTGGTAATGAATAATCAAAAACAGAAATTTTAACCAACACCCAAAGTGGGAAAAAAAGTTGCTTCATAGGGAATGGGTAGTGAAGATATCATTTGAAGTATAGAAAACAAAAATGTGTCCTATTATAGATATTGAGTATGTGAGCAATCTAGTTGGTAAAGTCCCATGGGGTGTACCCAAATTCTAGGATTGAATTCCGTTTACATCACCATCCTTTGTGTCTCTCTACGAAGCCAAAAAATAGCTGAGCAATGTTTGTCTTTTATTAGTAAATTAAACCTTGATCTTTGTAATGATATATTGATATGTGGACGGATATTGAGAGATATGTACCTGTTTTAACTCATACTTGGCCTTAAAACGTGCAAAGCGGCGATTTGAGAGAAGCATAGCAGCACCTCCCATTCTAAGGAAGCAATTAGAGAGCATCATGTCCAAATCTTTTCCTGTATACCATGTATGGCTAACTATCTCGGTACTAACAACGAGTGCGTATGATCCCGGATAAACATTCAAGAGGTCTTGAGCCAAATCAATAGCCACAGTTCCAGCAGCACAACCCATGCCACCAAGATTGAAGCTCTGAATATTGTGCTTAAGCTTGTAATGATTGATTACCATGGCAGAAAGGGATGGTGTGGTGTTAAGTGTACTACAATTGACAATGAGAATAGATATGTCTTTTGGCTTGATTTTTGTAGCAGCTAAGAGATCATCAACAGCTCCAAAAATCACCATTGCTGCTTCTTCTCTAGATTCCTTGAGATTTTTGTTGAATCCAGGGTGAAATATTGTCTTGGGTAAATATGTTTCATCTCCAATGCCAGATAATGTTAGAGCTTTCTCCTGAAATCTTAATGTTTTTTCATCAAAGTTACCTGATTTTCTAGCCAACTCCATGAATTTCTCCTTTGAAACCTGCCATGCATAACATATATAATTTCATTTGTATATGATTCTACATAAATAAGAATGTCAATACCACAAGAAACTATAAATATTCACCTTAAGCTCCTTTGGTGGGCAATAACAAGCAAAATCGACTAAGAAGGTAGGTCTTGGAAGAAGAAAGTTCACATAAACAAGACGAACCAAGTATAATAGTCCTAGAAACATAATGACACTCGAAAAATCAGAACCAAGGTCATAGTCATCCCATATGAGTTTGCCTAGTTGGGCACTACAAAATATGGCCACAAATGGTGCGATTAGAATGTAGAAGCCATGGCTAATTAGATATTGGTAGCCAAGCTTCACATATTTAAGGTTCACAGAATTGAGAAAGTTAGGTAAACCTCGTCGAACCTTAATTGAAAAATTAAGGGACCCTGCATAAGGACCAACATCTTGAACTCCTGTATTAACAATATCTGTGGAGAAATTTTCTATCTTAGTTGACATGCTTATAATGGTCCTTAGGAAAAAGAGAGACAATATACAACTTGAAAATATTTGTATGTAACATTAAACAATCAACTATGAAAGTGGGTGGTCCAAAAGACTAATAGATCTAGCATGAATATATAAATTTGCACATGTTAGATTAACAAGAATTGAGAGAGATGTGAGGGTCAGAGAAGATTTAAATTAACATAATAGAAGAAATGACGTCGAGGTTTAGACAGGAAACACATGAAAGTAAATGAGAGAAAGTTGATAACAAACAAAGGGGGGTTTATATGCATGAAAGCGTAGAAGTGGCAGGTTTTTTGTAACCAAATCAAAGAGCTTGCATCGTGTAGGTGTAGGACTGCTTTGTTGCTGCATGCATAGTCTGATACCCCAATTTGCCTCTTACAGTCTCACTATGAATTATGATGATGGTGATGGTTATCATTCTTGCTCCCCTATAACAAGAACAAGTTGCTATCCATGTATTATGCGTAGCCGAATCTCAAACGTTAATCATTTTATTTGTGCTTAGATAAACAACGATACTACGGGATGAAAATCTTGACACAAGTACCTTTTTTTTTTATTAGTAAGGAGAAGACTCTATTGAACTAGAAGCCGTTGCAATCAAGTGACGCGTAATTCAAATCCAGTTTTACCTGTCAAGCTCTTGGGAGGGGAGGGGAGGGGAGGCGAAGGAAAATATAAAAGAAATCCATCCCTAACCCCAACAACCGTATAGTTCGTAAGAATAAAATCTCTAAGACTGCAATCTTGAAGTCATGAGGTTAAACTTCTACAAACAACACTACATTAAGTACTACTTGGTTCTTAACATGCATATATGAATTCCATACTTTAAGCACTTCTAATTAACATACTATCGGGATGCTAATGATCAACATAAATCAACTAAGGAGGAAAGGAATTGGGGTTGATTCAAGTAGTCGAGCTTTCCCATCTCCACCTAACCAAGTCTGGGGGAACTTGTTTGCAATGGGCCTTTGGTAGGGGGCCTAGGGGCCCAGTGCAAGGTGGTGATATTTCTTACCACTTTTAAAAAAAAATTAGAAAAGGAAAATCAAGACACTAGAACCTCCTAAGCACCACTAGTAGAATTTGATAGTGTTAGTTGGAAAAAAGAATCATTTTTTGATGTGCGATATTCGTATTTCTTACTGCATTATAGAAAATCTGTTCCATTTCTATGGACAAAAAATCGTAACGGAATTAATTCATAGCATAGGTATATTAGGGAAGAGTAAGTCTTACGTGGACCTGGTCCACAATAATATTATTGTGGACCAAATGGACCAAAACCACTTATTTAACATAGTGACCATTTAGCTCCATATAGTAACCTTTTCAAATTTTAAGTTATACTATACAGTTACTATCTACCATAGTGACTGTTTTTTTCAATATAGTAACTCTTTCTCACATTAGTTTATTATGATGAAATTTTCACTTTGTGACATAGTAACCTTTTTTTTTCATAGTCAAACTTCATAATTTATATCTATTCATCTTTTATATTTAATTTCTTATATAGTGATCCTTTTTTTTTTTCCATAAATCACATAAATTAGCATTAGGTCCACACTAATTTAGTGTGGACCAAGTCCATATAAGTTTTTTACATTAGGGAAATATAAATGCAACTAAAAGAAACTAGGACCAAGATAGTAGTTGCATTAGAAACGGAAATCAATATGTTATATCTAGGACTAGCAATGGGTCGGATTGGGTCAAGATTAGGTTGGGTTGGCGGGTTAACAGATTGAGAATCCCTTGACCCAACCCGACCTGTCAACTTAAATGGATTGGGAATTACAACCCAAACCAACCTTATGATAAATGGGTCAACCTTTAGGTCGACCCGTTTAATTTTTTTCGTGTTTTTTCCAGAAAAAAAAAGTAAAACAACAAAAATTATGTTACAAAGCAAGAGTAGGCAGCAACTTAGCATTAAGCCATTTCATAACCATATGCTAGATATTGTTCAAAATCAACAGAGTTTTTCAAAATCAACAAAATCAACCCAACCCAACTGTTGTTCAAAATCAACACCATACAACTCCATAATCAATTCTTCAACATTAATGGTAACGAGTTAGTGTTTTTTCCTTTTTAACTTTCTATATGGGGTAGCCCAACTTTTTTTAGCCGTGAAATGAGTTAGGATTTTTGAGTTGTTTCTATAAATGGGTTAAACGGGTTAAAATCAGGTCAAAATTTTCAACCTGATCGAACCCATTTAATTAAACGGGTTGGGTCAGGTTGACCCATTAAATTAAACGGGTTGAAAATTTTGACCCAACCCATTATTAATGGGTTGGGTTCAAGTCGGGTTGGCGGGTTGGGTAATGTTTTGCCAGCTCTAGTTATATCCTTCCTCAGCTTTCGAGATGTAAGGACTATAAAGACCATTCATCTTACTTTTTCTGAATACCCATTTCCTCTAAGTAACCTCTACTATTAATACATCAGTTCCCCTTTTCTTGCTTCCTACTCCAGCTCCCAATTATTCCACTTTTTCTTTATTGGAAGCGGACCTCGCCTAAGTGTGAAAGTATTTGTACCTTGCCTAGTAGTATTATTTACATTCATTATCGGCCTAAGTTAATACTGCCTGTCACGAAAAAAAACCTAAACCAAACACAAGAAACATCTGTATATAGCATTCAACATCAACACACAACATCATATGTCCGCATCAGCAGATGAATCAGGGTTCTCCACAGCTGGCGCAGCATCTTCGATCATAGTTGCAGTCGGGGCAACATCAGTTTCAACATGGACATGATGTTGCCCAGTCTTGAACACAAATGTGCATTCCTTTTTCTTGCAAATGCTCCAACAATAATGTGCATCCTAAAGGTAAAAAAAAAAAATATATTAGAATATTTCCGTAAACCGGAAAAATAGAAAAATTTCAAAAAAAAGAAACCAAAAATAATACCTTAACATGTAATATGAAACTAGACCATACCCGATGGTGACCGTCCTTCTGGGTTTGTTCATGACACACACGTTACAGATATACTCAAATTCACCCTGGGCTACACAAATTCTCGTCATCATAGGAGAAATCTGAAATAATATTTGGTCGGCACATGCTCCAGTTTTCACGTGTACACCAAGTTGTCAATGTTGCAGACACAAGTTCAGACTAAATGCAAAGTGCAAAGATACCAAACTGAACCACGAAGCACATATAAGACGAGAAAAAGCAGTCATTGGCTATCAAATACTTAAAGATCATAAGAAACACAGTCACATAGATCCTACATATGTGCCTGGAGTTACTATTGGGACTTGCCTAAATTGTATTAGATCAATAGAACATTCAGTACATCCTTTTATTATTTGAAACATTGAAGCATGACACAAGACTTCAGGATAGGAGAGAGATAGAAAGAGATAAATAAGGGACCCCATGTGTTAAACGAGAGAGACATAGAATATATTGCCAAAAATGTCAATGTTGCAAGTAATATGCAACTTCCTAAATTGGAAAATGTTGCCAAGAAAAAATATTAATATGGTAATGCCTCAAAATTTCGGAGGTTAAAGTCATAAGACTATCAAAATTTTGGAGGTTAAAGTCATAAGACTATCAAAATTTCGGAGGTTAAAGTCATAAGACTATCAAAATTTGGAGGTTAAAATCATAATACTATCAAAAGATCACTATGGATTAGGAAAAAACCGCCATGGGTCTCACAAATGACCTCTATGGGTCCAAGAAAAGCCTATAATGGGAAAAAAAACAGAGGAAATGATCACACAGAGGATCAAGAATATCATATAAGATGATCACACAACACAGAACATATGAAGGGAAATAATTGTGGCCATCATAACAATGATGAATAAATCAAGAGGAATAATAGGAGGAACAAAAATAGTGCCAGAATTTGGGAAATGACAACTCAGAATTGATGTTTAGATCATGAAACTGCTTAGAATGAATGCCTGAAAAATTCAGAAATGAGAGTGGTTTCAAAGACACCAAAAAATTGTGAAGGATCCCGAAGTTGAGAACTCATAACATCCCAAAGATCATTTCAATATGCAATTAGCAATAATGATCAGAAAGCCGTGCAAGAGAATTAGATTACCAGCCAGATCCAACCAACAGAAATACAGTAGCAACCCGACACAACAAACCCAGAAAACACTGGATACAATTTGATTCACAAGCGAACCACAAACTCAAAAAAAACCAAATTCACCAATAAACCACATAGTACTCCAAAATACTTCGCCACAAAATACCAATTTCTATAATCAGCACCTTAATGAAATCAATCAAGAAAAGTTCAAGGAATGTTGACGCGAACCCAAATCATCCCGTAGAAGAAGCATGGTGTAGCAAATTTGAATCAAAATTAACTCAAGAAGAAGAAATTTTCGCATCAATCAACAAGAAACTTGTAGATTCGACACATTTCAACCAAAAAGTCAAGAAAATCAAGATGAACAAGCTTAGCTCGGCTTAATACCTCATTGAATCAATATAGAAATTTTATTTTTAGAAAAAATTACCAGATCTTCGAGCCATTAATTTGAAAACTTCAATAAAACCCAGATTCTCCATCTTCAAATTTGATAATTCCATATTCTTGATGAAACCCATAAACGTCCAATGCGGAGGAAAAAAAAACCGAGTTCAGTCAGCGAAATTCGCTGAACAATTATGTGAACCCATTGCTAGATAATGAAACCCAGGATTGAATCAAAGTTGCAGAAAAGAATTCGCAAGAATCAATCACCAGATTTTGACGAGTAATTCAAACACGAATTTGTAACTAAAAAATGTGTAAGAAAAGAAGAATTGAAGATTTTACACCCAAATTCTAGGGTAACCAATCATATGCATCCAAAGAAGGCAAAGTAACCAAGAAGGCAAAATTACGAAGAACACCTAAAGATTAAACCCATTTTTTCTTCCTTCTTTCTCAATCAGTGTGTGATTAAACCAACTGAGAGGCCAAAACTTTCTTTTGGGGCTTTCTTGTTTCTTTCGAGAGATAAAACCAAATAATTAATACATATTAACATGTTAGGACTCTAAATATTATATGCGTATGATTAGGATTATCATATGTGTTAGGATTCTTGTCCATTGGATGTATAAATACTTTATTGTGATGAATGAGAAAGGCGACTGAACTTGAACCTAATTTAACATGGTATCAAGAGCCAGAGACTAAAATTTCTCTCTACCCAAAGTCTAAAAAAAAAACGAAACCCAAGGCTCGATTTTTTTGAGTTTCTCTTTGAATCAACCGAACCAAATTTACATCCTAAGCTTCGATTTTTTTCGATCCTCTTCTTGATTGTTCATCAGAGATTCTTCTATTCGAACGAACGAGCCAAATCTGGATTATCGAAATCAAAATAAACGAAGAACGCGCCGCAGGAGGAAAGCACCGCACATCCCACATCGCCGGACGTCAAATCTGGCCGCACCACACAACTTGTTGTGCACGAAACCCCAGAAGATAGAGACAATGAGTGCTAGACCCATACATAATTACACCTCACCTGCTATATTTTCGTGATTCTTCAAGCCCTTAGTCAATGGATGCCGACGGTATTTCTTTTTCAAAGGCTCGTGAATATGGCCCAGTTGATGACAACAATTGCGATTTTCCCCAAATCAATTGGCAATTGATAGACCACAACAAATCAAACACAAAGGTGCACCATACAAACAGAGCCATGATGACACGCGAGAAACACACCAGCGCT
Source organism: Beta lomatogona (assembly GCA_947646795.1). Taxonomy (NCBI): domain Eukaryota; kingdom Viridiplantae; phylum Streptophyta; class Magnoliopsida; order Caryophyllales; family Amaranthaceae; genus Beta; species Beta lomatogona. The sequence continues at coordinate 1,501,344 of CANSNZ010000477.1, forward strand.
GTTGGTCCGAGCGGTACGCGTGGGGGTGGTGGGGCTGATGCTATGCTGCCTCGTGATGCTATGTCTGCAGGATTAGCAGACATTATGGAAAAATCTTTTGGATTTGTTAACTCTTCCTAAACCAAAAGATCGATTGAATGGAAAATCTTTGTGGATTTTAGATACAGGTGCAACTCATCATGTCACAGGCACTTTATCATATTTACAGGATGCATGGAAAATTGATGGATATCCGGTGGGTTTACCGGATGGTAGTTCTGCAGAGGCTACCCATGAGGGAGATGTGATTCTTCATGGAATTCTTAAATTTACTAATGTTTTATTTGTGCCTAATCTAGACTGTAATTTGATTTCTATCCCGCAGTTATTAGATTCTGCAAATTGTATTATTAAATTCACTAAAACATTATGTGTATTACAGGACCGCAAGAAGATTATGTTGATTGGAGCGGGTGAGCGGGAAGATGGACTTTTCTTTTTTCGAGGTGTTCCAAAGGTGAAGATCCTGGCTGTGGATGGAATGGCATCGATAGATATCTGGCATAAGCGTTTGGGTCGCCCTTCGGAGAAAGTTCTGCGTCATTTACCGTGTGTGAGTCCATCTAGTATTAGTAGTTGCAATAAAGGTGGATGTGATGTCTGTTTTCGTGCCCATCAACCTAGAACATGGACATATTTTAAATGTTGCCCGTGCTTTGAGATTCCAGGCTAATCTACCTTTGAAATTTTGGGGGGATTGTGTGCAGGCAGCTTGATAAATAGAACTCCCTCTGTTATTCTTGATTATAAGACCCCATATGAGTGTTTGTTTAGTAAGCCCCCTACGATGACACATATTAGAGGTGATCATGGGTCGGGTTCGGGCCGGGCCGTGACTAAAAAAATTTGCCCATTGGTCGGGCCGGGCCAAAATTTTGTGCCCAAAGCCCGCTATTTCGGGCTGGGCCGAGAGGGCTTTTCTGGCCAAAATCAGGCTGGGCCAAAAATTAGACTAAAAAGTCATTTTTGGCTTGCCCAAAGCCCGTCCCCAAAAAAAATCGGGTCGGGCCCGACCGCGGGCCAAAAAAATCTGCCCAACCCGGCCCAAAATCGGGTCGGGTCGGGCTGGAGTTGATCAGCTCTAACATATATCAAGATTTTTGGTTGTTTGTGTTATGCCTATAATATTTATCATGGGGGTGATAAGTTTGAGCCGTCGATTTGTTTTTGTTGGTTACTCTTATACTCATAAAGGATGGAAACTATATGACTTAGGCACCAAACAATATTTCGTTTCCCATGATGTGAAGTTTCTTGAAAATCAATTTCCTTTTGCCGTGTCTGAACCTGTGAATGAGTTGGTTGTTGGGGGACAGGCAGGAGGTTGGTGTTCAGGGAGGGAGTAGGGAGGATGATGGAGAAAATTTGGAACGAGGGAGACAAACAAAAATCCCAAATAAAAAGTTGCAGGATTATGTGACTCATACTGTAGTGAAAAAGAAAAGTTCATCAACTCAGGCACCCGTTTCAGCATCGTCCTCAGGTACTCCCTATCCTACTACACATTATGTTAGTTGTGAAAATTTTTATGATAAACATCGCAGATTTCTAGCAGCTATAACTGCAGGGAACGCTCCAAAGTCATCTAAAGAAGCTATGAAACATGAAGAGTGGCGTGAAGCCATGGGAGCTGAGATAAAAGCTCTGGAGGATCAAGGCACTTGGGAATTGCAACCTCTTCCTCCCGGCAAGAAGGCATTGGGGAGTAAGTGGGTGTATATAGAAAAATATGATGAGCGGGGAAAATTACAACGGTTGAAGGCCAGATTAGTTATATTCGGTCATCATCAGATGGAAGGAATTGATTGTAATGAAACTTTTGCCCCTGTTGCAAAAATGACAACGGTTCGTACTTTCCAGGCTATTGCAGCTGTGAAAAAGTGGGATATTCATCAGATGGATGCCCATAATGCATTTTTACATGGTGATTTGGAGGAAGAAGTATATATGAAAATTCCTCCTGGTTTTCAGGATGGAAATACTAATCTGGTGTGCAGGATGAAAAAATCGTTTTATGGTTTGAAGCAGCATCTAGGTGTTGGTTTGCGAAATTGGCCACTGCTTTGAGAGCATATGGGTTTAAGCAATCATTCTGACTATTCCTTGTTCACTTTGACCAGGAAAATTATTCAGCTGAATGTTCTTATCTATGTGGATGATATGATTATTGCAAGGAATGATCAATGAGCTTTACTGAACTTCAAATCTTACCTTGGAAAATGTTTTAAAATGAAGGATTTAGGTGTTTTGAAATATTTCCTAGACCATGAAATTGCCAGGGGGCCGCAGGGAATTTTTATGAATTAACGAAAGTATGCCTTGGATATCATATCTGAGGCCGACTTACTTGGTGCCAAACTAGTCGAGTTTCCTATGGAACAACACCATCAGCTCGTTTCGGTTGATGGTCCTTTGTTTGATGATGCAGAGAAGTGTCGCAGATTGATGAGCAGGTTGATTTATCTTGCTGTTACTAGGGCTGATCTGGCATATTCTGTTCACATTTTGTCACATTTTATGTAGGCTCCTAAAATTGTTCATTGGGAGGCCGCTCTGAGAGTGGTTAGATATTTGAAGAAAAATCCAGGACAGGGAGTATTATTTCGTTCTGATAGTGATCTCCACCTCAAAGGGTGGTGTGAATCTGATTGGACTAGTTGTCCTATTACTCCAAAAACTCACGATATTCATCATTCCAACCAAAAAATTCACGTTTACGACAAACTACAACAAACGATCCATCAGAGTAAATACACTTCCACAATAAATCTTAGCACAAGTTCCAAAAAAATAAGCAAACATCCAAATCTAGCAACAAGCATCACATATCAATTAAATGAATCAAAATTCTCAATCAATAATCATATAAACAGCTCTAAAATCACAAAATTACGTATCAAAAAATAGCGAAATTCGGATCAAATCGAAGAATTGCAACAAGAAACTTACGTATCAAAAAAGGATTCGACGCGTGAATTCGCCAGAATGAAAGTTTCGCCGGCGAAAAGATTAGCGTAAAATAGCGGATCTCCGACGAAGTGAAGGTCATAAAAGAGAAGAGAGAGAGATAGAAAGAGGGGTGAAGAAGATGTGGGAGTAAATATTCTGTAAAGGTTGTAAATGTCTTTGTTGATAATGGACTTTTGACTTGTAATATTTACTTTCTTTATATGCTATTCTACCTCTTTTTAAGTAATTAAAATTACAAACATCTACTCAAGTAATCTTTCAACCTAAATTAAAAGAGAAAGTTACATTCATGACAATGGTATACTAAGGGAAATTAGATGCCCATGTTTATTTAGTAAGTTTGCAATTTGTAAGTATCTATAGGTTGTTCTGGTGCACCTAGATATTCGAGATCTCTAATGATAGTTGTACAGGAGAATGGCGTTCTCTATGCAAAGGCCCTAACCTTAACTTCGGTCCATATACATCCCTATTACTTCATTGTAGGGGACGTTTGACTTTGAAGACCTTGAAACCAGTGTTGATGCCTGATTACCTAAGTACAAACCATTTTATGATGTAGATTGATCCTGCACCTTCCCTTGCAAGAAACAAAGTTCTCAGCTCGGTTCAAAAGTTAATTTGTTGGGTTCGATGCATCGGATTGTGAACCACCCTTCTTTGAAAAACCAGTGGGCTTGTGATAACACCGTTCTTCTTGTAGTATTTATAGAAATCCTTGTTCAGTTGTTCCTATGCGACACCCCTTTTGCATTGCTAGCAAGTTCCCATCTTTTATAGAGGCACAACCGTATTGTTAATGTCGAACAACCACTAATACACATCTTGATATAACTATGTCCTTGTATGCACCATCAACTACCAAGTTTAGCTGTCTTTTTCATCCTTACTCGATTTGCTAAAGTTTAATCCGAATACAGCAACACATTGTTTTGATTTTCGAAATTTGCCACATTAAGGGACGGCTCGCATCGCGCGCCGGCCAACAACTAGTGAAATAAAGAGGAAGAACTTACGGAGTGTAACTTCCAAAACCCTTTCATAGCCTCATCTTTGATCTTCTTCCTCGTTCACCAAGACACCAACGATGCATCCTCCTTCTTCGTCCGCCATTAAAGCTTAGAGGTTTTGCGAAGAAGGAGAGGGGAAGGGAGGGGCAAGGGTGAGATCTGGTACCGAGAAGAGAGAGAGAGGGGGGGGACTAAGATGCAGATAAAGAACAAGGGTTGAGGAAATAGTGGGAACTAACTTCTGACAGTTGGATTTCGCTCAACTAAAGTGTCAGATCTATTCTCATTTCTCATATAAGACACTACTCTCATATGAACTCAATCTATAAATATATATTCATCGATGTCATTATGCAAATAGAGTTATTGGTATTCATCAACATATGGATTTAGATTCTATAAACCCTTTGTTTAGTATTTCAATGCTACTGTCTAATAACCTTTCATAAGTTTACAATGGAACTTTAAAAAGGAAGATCTTTTTAGGGGCTTACTTTAGTATATAATATGGACATCCTGAAACCATCGACACATAAATCATATTACAAAGTATTATTAATATGGAACGCCACATAGTTTGGAGTATATGTACATTTTTTTTCATAGTTATAGATTGATCTAGCAAGATAGTTTGAATTTCAAGATGATTAATCTTCTTCTTCCTTTTAAATTCTACTAGATTTTTTAGAACTGAAATTGACATGATTGCACCTAATCAACCACAATTTTATCTTATATCTAAACCTGATAGGACTTAATCAAACTTAAAACTTATTTATGTAAGGTGATGAGAACACGCCTAAGAAAGACGTGTAAACCCTAGAAATAATCAAAGACAATAAGCATCAATCCTTTTGATCAATTAGGTTAGAAAAGAAAAGCAACTTCTACTAGTTGATGCATTTTAAAACAATATAATAAGCGCCCACAATCACATGTTAAATATATTTAATTGAGATCATAATATGGTATGAAGTTAGTGGTCTCATAATAAACTATCCTTATTATGGAGTCTAACCGTCCTTATGTGCTTATGCACTCACATCAGAAAAAACACTTTGGCAAGAAGACAACTAGAACTCACCTTCCTTAATCTACCATTAACAGAACATGTTTACGCTAACAAATGGTAAACATAGATTTGTTCACGAATGATAATAATAAAGAAAGAAATATATTGCTAAACATATTATTGCCAGTTTACATCGAGTAAATTATTTAAACCGAAATAAGTCGATACAATATAATTGCTATTTTAGCACATCCACTTCCATGATAGAATGTGTGATAGCAAACACTAGCTACTAAATATAGAAAGCTTAGGCACATAGAATATAGGAGGGCAAAAACACGAGGTTGTTGCATCATCACCTTGATAAATTTGGCTTATCTGTGTAGACTCCATGTCATAGACCCCCATATCATGCCCCCCAAGACCGATTTCAACATCAGTAAAATACATGCAATTCCGTTTCCAATTGATCGATGATGAAGTAGGTATTAATATATTACAACCAAGTCCCAAAAATATTATAAAATTGCCCAAATCTTTAACTTCCACCCAAATTTTGGGCTCATCGTTGAGCCTGAAAACCTGAAAGCCCTCGGTGTGATAATCAAAACCCTCAAAGTCATCCCATTCTTCTACTAACCTATGTTATATGACCAGAAGGAGGTCACCATCCAATTCTACCAAATAAAACATATTGAATTCAAAAAAATTGTCTCGAGAAAAACAGTCCATATGACCAGGCAAACACTGCATTACCTTCACAGCTTCAAAGTCTCCGATCCATTTAACATCAAAGTATCTAACCGAAAAATCAATTCCCAAAATAAAAATTAAGTCATTAGAACATACGATACTTGCAACTAGATGATCTATAATTACCCATGTTTGGTCACCAGACGAGCAAGAGCCATGTAATCTAGTTCACCATATATTGCCACAATAAGTAAGTCACTACCATCATCATGGATAGGCTGGTTACCTGAAGGAATTTTTAATACAACAAAATTATGCACAAAATATTTCCACATCCAATCATATTTATCTTCTTCATTTTCCAGGTCAGATTCTGGATCGTTTGGCATGGTTCGTGTAGATGGTAACGTAATTATTCGATGATTGATTAATGGATAATATAGCTTTATCTCAAGATCACGAGTTTGCACGACAACCCAACCATAATGCGAACCCCAACACCGCACCCCAAACATATGAGGAAGCTTTAGTGGGTAACACTTATTATTGCTGAGATTGAAATTATTCCTAATATGATCAGGGTTCTCTTTTGTGTTCTCCGTTAGAAGTATCCATGGCATCACTGTTATGACATTCAACTTGGGCTTAACTAGCGAAGCAGAATGATTCCATATACGACATACTGCAGAGAAATATATAAAATCTTCAATTGTGTCCAACTTCAGCGCAATTTCGCCAAGGACATCATATGGAAGCGTGGACCAATCAGCCATCTGACCATATTAACAAGTACATTGTCAAGAGGATTTAACTAAATCAGTTAGTCATTACGAATATACTTTCAGAATAAAACAAAGGTCATATAATAATAACTGTTATCATGAAACATAAAACAAAAGGTTTAACTTTTTATTTGTGATGCCGACAATGATGAAGAATTTCAGCACTGCAGACCAAATCAAATAGAAGGTAAGTAATTATTGTTTGTGAAACACCGAAGTCAAAGGAATGTAAATGAAAATTTTCACCTTCAAGTTTAGATTAAAAGTGGCTTTGGAATTCCATCAACAAAAAAAAAAGTGGCATCGGAATATTATAAGAGATGTTTATATAAACCTCCTATGCAGGGAGAATTCCTTAAAGACCTAGTAGTCCACTTACAAAATTTTAGCAGCAGGGTAATTAATTAGTTAGAAATTGACCAGAAGAATCCCTTCTATTGCCAATACACTTAAAAATAATCCCACCGATGGTTATTATAAAATAATCTCATGTATTACCAAACCCTTCCTAGAATACTCCCTTATCCTGTTTTAATATATTGTAACAGGTAAAAGTGGCACATACTCCCATGTGATACTGCCACTCGTCCTCTTCCTTCCCACCCCCGCAAAAAACCCCAACCCCAATGCTAGTCCGCTACCCCTCCCCCTCCCCCACCCTCGGAAAAATACCCCCCCACCCCACCCCACCACTCCCCACCCTACCCTACCCTACCCTACCCTACCCTACTGCCACCTCTTCCCTTCCTCCACCATCCCACCCTACTAGGCTACTACCACCTCCCCCATTCCTCCCATAAAAAAATTATGCATAAAAGCGAAATTAAACACTACCCAAATGAAATCCACAATCAACCAAATAGAGACCCAACAATAAACACAATAACCCAATTAATAATACAAACTAGAAATCAAAACTTGAAAGTAATACATGAACAATAATAAATAAGAAAGGGATTGACTCATAGTGTGACTAGGCTTCAAAGTTGAGATTCTGATCAACTGATAAAAAAACAAATAGCAAAGATCTAGAAAAAAGCAAATTGAACAAAATACTACTCCCTCCGTCTTTTATTAGTTTACCCACTTTGACTTATAACACTATTTATCTTTATACTTTGACCATCATTTGTGCTTTATATGTAAGAAAAATATAACCATGTGAGATATCATTTGATTCGTCTCAATATGTAGTTTCGGAATATCAAATTTTTATAACTTTTACTAATACATAATTAGAGATATTATTACTCAAAGTTTTACATCGATAAATGTGAAAAGTCAAAACGGGTAAACTAATAAAGGACGAAGGGAGTATTTGTTAAAGCGAAAAAAGAAAATTTAGATCTGAGATCCATCAAAAATCATTGTAATCTTGCATACCAGATTTATTTTCTTTTTTGGTTTATTTCTGTTCACTTGCTATGTATTTGCCTAAGACAACAGATGCACACTAGCTAGTTTAAAACATGTATCGCCTTTGTGATTCTCTATAGACCAAAAAGAAAAGACACAATAACACACTCGCTTCAAGTAGTGCGCCTACAACTATAGAGAGTTCGTTATTAACCAATCATATGCATCCAAATAAGGCAAAATTACGAAGAACACTGTAATCCCCCATAATTTTAAAGGATTTTATAAATATATTTTAGCATTTATATATTTATATTTTAGTTGAAATAATTTTATTATTTAAAGAAGGTTGACTATTTTTAATGTCAAATGAAATTATTTTAAGGATTTAAGAAAGTTGAAAATATTTTAATTAGGCATGCTTTGAAAAAGGTTTGAAATACGAATTTGATTTGGAAAAGAAGTCTAAGTGGACTTGAGGAACCCAAATTCTAAGTAGATTAGGAAAGAGGAGTTATATTGATGCTAGGAGTTCTAATTTATCAATCCTATTCGTCATCAAATTCTATTCAAACTCAATCTCCTTTTCCTAAGCCCAAAAGGAAACCCTACTTATAAATACCTTAAGCCCAATTATTTTTACCACACAAAGATTTATTTTCTCTCTCTTCCCTCAAAATAGCCGGCTTTCTCTTTCTTCCTCTTCCACGTGAGTTTCATTTTTTCTTCCCCTCAAGTTTTTCTTTCTTCTTCTTCAAGTAACACTTTCTTCTTCGCTAAGAAACGTCACAACCACCGCCGAACACCAGTGCACAGCCGCCGCCGCCGCCGCTGCTCTTCCTTGGCCGGCGCATCATTCCACTTTTCTCTTGTGTTGGTTTAATTATTTTCTTCTTCCTCAAGTTTTCATTAAAGACTATGTTTTTATGCTTTATTTTAATATTAATCATGATTATTGATTTTAATGTACTGTTTTAATAAATAATCTTGATTCATATATATTATATACTATAAGAATAAAAATTCAGATTTGTTTATTATTGTTAGATTGAAGTTTTAATCATTAAAGCATGGATTTTTAGGGTGTTAATTATTAGAAAACCATAGTAGCATGTTGTATACTATGAGATTGATTTAATTAATGATTTTAAGCATGTTTAAGTGGGTTTAAAGAGGGTTTTATGATTTTATAAGTTGCTGGAATTTCAGAAAGTATTTTATTTAGGGAGTTTTAAGAATTTTAATTACTAGTATGGTAGTACTATGCTAGGAATTAAAAGTGATTGAAGTTTTGATAGTAAAATTAATTTTTGAATATGTTTAAAGGGGATTTTAAATACTTTAAAGTTGCTGTCTTTTTATTTAAGAGTATTGATTTTAGTTATATTTGATTTCTAGGCGGAGAATATTCTGTAGGAGACTTTAAAAGGGTTAAAAGTGGCCTGCCGATTAGTTTACACAAGGTACGTACATACTTGTGTGATTATATGATTAGTATCATGATTTAAGGAGGAAAAAGTTGTAGTATCATGTATAGGAACTTTGTAAGTTCATATGTGATTTCTAGTATGATTGATTTCTACATGTTTTATGCCTGTGAGCAAGCATGTTATTTATTAGATTTATTATGAGTAAATAATTGTCATGTTTGTATGGATTTATTGATGCAAGCATGTGGATGGGAACTTTAATTATTAATTCACATGGGGGAATTAATATGTTATTAAGATTGATTCATGATTATTCATGTGTTCCCTTATAAGTATTATTTTCACTACTTTATGAGGACTGTGGGCCTTATTTGGTAAGTTGATAAGTATGCCTTTTAAAGGTAAGTTTGATTGTTGGCTAGGTTCAACAAATAAGAAAGTTGAGATTAAAAGAAAGTAAGTTTTGGGTTGTAAGTTGTGATCACTTATTAAATCCTAAGATAAAAGAAGTTCAGTTGTGAATGTTTGAATTATATTCTGTGTTGCTTGTATGTGTGTCATAACAAGTAATAACTTGTAAAGAACGTAAAGTGTAACGAGGATAGTTATAGACTTTAGACTGGTGCACGTCTAGAGTTGGACATTAGGAGTTGGGGTACATGATGAGCGAGCCATGGCTTTTTACAGGAGATGGATTGATCACCATTCCTTATTCAGTTAGCAAAGGTTCCTCGATATCGCAGGTCATTTCTGGAATACGTGGTAGCTCCCGTATTTCGTCTTCGTAATGAAGGCATTAGTAGATAAGACAACTCAGGTCCAAGAACTATTCCATTTGAGTAATAAAAAGGTGTTTAGAGTTAGTTCAGTTAAAAGTTGTCTGCAGAATGTTATACGATTATATTATTATTTATCCCTGCATGTTATTTATTTAGTATCATGTTAGGAAAGCTTATGCATTATTATGTAGTACTCAGCTTTGCTGATTACGTGCTTTGTTTGTGTGTGTTGATCATGGCTTTGCCTTGTTGATCCTGTGATGACCCAATCTTGGTGAGCAGATTCTCAAGAGCATTGACATTTACAGGTTCGCAAATGTAGCATCATTGGGAATCTGGGAATGGAGATCTTGTGTAATTTAGTATATCATGTTTTCTGCATTAGTAGGAACATATTATTATAAGTTTGTTTGGTAGACATTTATAGAGTGTTTGAATATGAAGTACTTATTTGTTTATTTATTTATAGAGTTTAGTTAGATGTTTTCCGCTGCAAAATTCTGAACAAGCCGATACGTTATCACATGGGCGATAATACTTGGGTAATTCTCTAAGTTTTATATTATAATGGTATTTTTGAAAAGAGAGAATTATCGGGGTGTTACAAAGTGGTATCTGGGAGCTTTAGGTTATTTTCATAACTTTTAGGTGCCTAACTAACTTACTAGTTATTTGAATAAACTCTTAGAATTGCTCCTACTTGTTCGTTTTGAAAAACTTATAGGAATATATTATTATATGTATATTTCAGAGGACCGAATTTTTTTTAGGGGTCCGGTTTTTTTTTTCATCATTGTCCGAAAATTTTATTTGCTCGAAATTTTTTGTTATTTCGAATTTTTGAGATAATTCGAAAATTTTAGGATTCCGAAATTTTTTTTTAAAGAAATTTTTTTTTTTCGAATTGTTTTCCTCTTTCGAATTTTATAAGTCTGAATTTTTTTTTTGTTAGTCGAAATTTTATTTAGTTAGTTCGACACTTAATTATTATTATATTATAAGGAGTGTATGCATTATTTTTATTGCCTTTAAAGTTTTACTTGTTGCATTGTGAGAATGGGTAGTATAGGAAGGGCATATAGGATAGAAATATTATATGCCTGAATTGAATAGTTAGTTCAGAATGATTATTATTTTCTTCCCTGCTAACTATTCATGATTATTTTTTCTTCCCTGCAAACTGTTTGTATTTTTTCTTGCCTGCTAAGTGTTATATTCTTGTGCCTATGATGTTAATGGCAACTTGTGTATTATTATTTTGGGAATGCGTACAGGGAGAGTACTAAGTATATCCATTGGAATAGGTTTAATTTATGTGTTATAGATTCTTAACCATGTCCGTCAGGCAAGTTAATAGAGTAGGAAGCCATCATAACCCAATTGTATTGAGTGATGATGAGAATGTTCGATGTCATGAGCCTGGAAGTGATAGCTACACTAGCTTAGAGAGCATTATGCGTTATGTGTTAAGAGTAGGCATCCATGTTAGCGATATATGAAGTAATTCAAGAGTTTGATCGTACTAGAGCGCAAACCTGAAAGGACATCCACAACGTTACTTGGAGACCTTATCTGAGCGATGTTAGTGATTTAGAGATGGATGAAAATGGACATCAACCCAAAAGGATTCGAAGATCTACTAGATCTAGGAATTCAGGTTATAATTATTATTATTATAGTGAAGACTCTGGAGACTTTGAAGATGAAATGTTACTCCATGAAAGTATAAAGGAAATAAGAATAGGAATGATAATGTAACTCCATAAGAGTATTTATTTATGCTTTAAGATTAGTTGTTGGAAAGTAGTCAAGCTACAATTGTTTAAATTTCCTTCTTTAGCATCTTTATATTGTTGAGGAATAAGTTGGTTATTTTGGATTGGAAAATATTCTTGTTATCTGATATGTCATAATTATATATAGTTTTTAGATGCATTTTGATTGCATTTAGAACTCCTTTTAGAGCATTTCGGCGCATAATGTGATGAATTACGTAAGTTATGCTCTACTACTCCCCGTTTGCCTGTTTCGATGATTATCAGGTTATTTTGATGCAAATTGATTATGATTATCTAAGATCGATCTTATTAATCATTGAAGATGAAGATCGCTTGCACAAGAATCACAATGCATCCGTTCGGGACAATTTCGAGTTAGAACGAAGCAAAGAGTTAGTGAAAGAACTGCCAAAACTGACACCCGTTCACTATTTTGATCATACATTTTTATAGAAAATTGATAATCAAGAAATTCCAATTGGGTTGGAAACTAGATATCAAGGAATTTCCAATGATAGGTCACACGCCCCAATCCGACTTCTGGTTTGAGAGATACAGCCTTGGCAAGTTGACGCAAAATCACAGTTTTCCCGCCCGGTCGACCGGGCGTTTCGCCCGACCGGGCAAAATGAAATTTTCACAGGATGCAAGGCATGTTATCCCGGTCAACCGGGCGAGAAAGGAGCCAAAATCGCTTGCGCGCCCGACCGGGCGGATTTGCTGTTCTGTCGTAACTCCTCAATCACCGTCACCCGACCGGGCGGTTTCTCGAGACGGGTTTATTTGCTTTTTTTAGCCGGTTTTGTAAAAAGTATAAATAGGTTTTAGTATTTTCAATTAGACTATCTTATTTTCTACGTTTTTAGGGCTAAACACTTAGTTTTTCTCTCGTTAGTTTGTATGAACTTTTACCTTTGAAGATTATAGAGATCGTTGATTTCGTTTTCATTGTTCCTCAATCATTCGGTATTCCTCTTTACTTTGTTTAATTTAATGAATTCTTTAATTTTGATTATGTTTATTGAGTAATTATTATCATGAGTGAGTAGACTTTTTCTAGGGCTTAGACAGGAAAGCCATGTTTATACCTTTTTTATTGTGGTTTAAAGTTATAACCTTCGTTATTTGGATTGAATTAGAATAATTCCTATTGATTTGTTATGCTTGTTTAATTCATGTAATTGCGCAATATCATGAGTTATGTTTAGCTAATAAGAATTGGAATCGGAAGATCGTATTCATTAGAGGCGTGTTACAATAGGTAGGTTTGATTATGTTGAGCGACCATACTGGCATATGTTAATATAAGAGTTGTTAATGCCTGACCAAGGATTAACGAAATACTTTATTTATTCGAACCTCAATCCAAGTATTGTCGAACTATATTGTAGTGATTAAATTGGTATAAGCATGGTGGACCGATCGATTGCCCTAGGTTTAATTATTTGATAAACTTCCATCTTTTTGTGTTATAGTTTATTCTAATTTAGTTATTAATTCTTCAATCAATTTCCTCTCTTGAAGTAGTTCGATAATTGAGCATAACTCTGTAGAACTCCTCTCCCTGTGGATCGACCCGTATTTGCCAGTTTCTGCCAAACAGACACCGTGCACTTGCGGTATTATTTTAAAACCCATCAAGTTTTTGGCGCCATTGTCGGGGAGACGGCTAGTTTCTATAGCTTTCTGATTAATTATTTGAACTATTTCTGCTGTCTCATTGGAACTTCAAGTTCCAATTGAGGCCATCTCACTGCACATTTTTCTTTGTTTCTTTTATGCCCAGGTCTAAAAGAACAGGTACTCCAGTTCCAACTGATCCTGATCTTGAGAAAACCCTCCGGCAACTCAAGAAGACACAAAAGAAGAAAAAGCGGTCTGCTCATCAGGGAAAAACCACGGAAGAACCAACAGAACCAATCATGCCTCCTAAGTCATTGAAGTCTTATGGGGTACCTTCTCCTGGCAATGTTCCCACAGGCCCTACTATGCCTGATATACAGGCCGCCAACTTCGAAATCAAGGCTGCCCTCATTAATATGATCCAACAGAACCAGTTTGGAGGGCATCCATCTGAAGACCCTGCAAATCATTTACAACGGTTTCAACAACTTTGTCGTACCGTTAAGCACCAAGGGGTCACTCCTGATCAGCTGAAGGTCATGGTCTTCGAATTCTCATTAAAGGACAAGGCACATAAATGGCTAAACGATGTTAATGAAACAAAGTGGAGTGCTATATATCTGAAGCATTCCTGAAAGAGTATTACCCTCCTACCAAGACTGCAGAAATCAGACATAAACTTGCTACTTTCCAACAAGAACCCGATGAAACACTGAAGGAAGCATGGAATAGGTTCAAGGACATGCAGAGAGAATGCCCACACCACAATCTTGACAAGTGGTTCATCACTCAGGCATTCAACAATGGTCTACAAGCCCATATCAAGAGTATAATTGATTCATCTGCAGGGGGTGTTTTCCTAGACAAGGAGGTGGATGAAGGGTACAGTTTTCTGGCCAACTTAGCAGCAAATGATCATAGTTCTTCCAGGACTATTACAAAGAAAAAGTTGGATGCTGATGCATATTCCATGTTGTCTGCACAAGTTGCCCAGTTGAGCATGAAGATGGATTCACTTAAATCTTCACAGTCTAATACTCCCCATATGAGTATTAATGCTATGTCTTCTATGGCTCCTATTACCTCTTCTTTCTGTGAGGTGTGTGGTGTTCAAGGCCACTTTGGCTATGATTGCTCCTATAATCAACCGGACTTGAATCAGATGGAGCATGCGAATGCTTTTCAGCAGAGACCCCCACACAACCCATATTCCAACACATTCAACCCAGGTTGGAGGGATCATCCTAATTTTTCCTACAAAAACAATATTGTTCAGAACCCTCAACCTATGCCGCAAACATCCTACCAACCACCTCATCAAAACCCACCACCACATGCTGCTAGACAACAATATTATCAAGGGGCTCCTCAAAAACCCCCATCATGGTTTCATTAGGCCTTCACACCAAGGCTATCAGCAACAAGCTTCTCAGAATGCCAGCTCTCAAGAGCCTACTATGTCTGATCTAATGAAAATTATGGTTTCTATGCAGAAAAATCATGAGGAGAGCATCAAGGAGTTGAAGAACACTACCAAACACTTGGAGACTCAACTTGCTCAGGTGGCCGAAAATAATGCACAGAGGCAACCAGGTCATCTGCCGGGGCAACCCATCCCAAAGGAGGCTGTCAATGCCGTTACACTTCGTAGCGGCATTGTTTATGATGCTCCTCCCATGCCCATTGATGATGCTGCTCCTAGAAAGGAGAATGAGGTGGTAGAGGAAGAAGCGGAGAAGAGTTCGATGTATGAGGCCGAACTAGCTAAGGAAGATCGGACAGGAAAGTGGAAGGAAAAGGTTTCTGAAACGCCTATTTCACCAAGGCTACCTTTTCCCCATAGGATGCAGAAGTCGAAGGTCGATCAACAACTTGGTAAGTTCTTGACTATGGTCAAGAACCTTGAGGTAACAATTCCTTTTACTGAATTTATTTCTCAAGTGCCTGTTTATGCTAAGTTTTTGAAAGACATGATTACTAAAAAGAAAGACTTTGGTGGGGTAGATCGAGTCGCTCTAACTGAATAGTGTAGTGCTGTTTTACAAAATAGAGCCCCACCTAAGTTGAAGGATCCTGGTAGTTTTTCCATCCCTTGCCATGTAGGTGCATTATTTATAGATAAGGCATTGTGTGATTTAGGTGCATCTGTGTTTGTCATGCCTTTGTTTGTTTGTAAGAAACTGAATATGGGAGCACTTAAGTGCACTCAAATTACTTTGCAAATGGCCGATCGTTCTATAAAATACCCTCTAGGTGTTTTAGAAGACGTTCCTGTAAGGGTAGGAAAGTTTTATATTCCTGTTGATTTTGTTGTGCTTGATATGGAGGAGGATGCCCAAATTCCTATTATTCTTGGTAGGCCATTTTTGTGTACTGCTGGTGCTGTTATAGATGTCAAGTCTGGGTCTTTAACTTTGAGTGTTGGTGATGATAATGTCACTTTTAAACTAAGCAATGATGTTAAGTCTCCTATGCTTGAGCAAACTTGCTGCAGGATGGATATTCTTGAGGAGACTGTTCTATCTGCACTCCCGCAGATGCTTTCTGCTGACCCTCTAGAGGTTTCACTTACTATGGATGTTTTCCCAGGCATCAATGTTGAAGTTGATGCCTGCATTATCGATTTGGAGGGACCTCAGGTTGAAAAGGGAAAAAGATCAGTGGTTATGGAAAATGCGCAATCTACCTATGCACCTGAGGTAACATGCCTGACTGCAAGCCAGAGTGGCAGTCTTTTAAGGAGGAAAATGTTTAATGAGGGGGGAACTCATTGCCAAGCCCCTCAGATTTGAGATTGAGGAGGTAATATGGTCGTGCGAGACCTTTATAAACTAGCGTTGTGCGGGAGGCAACCCGTAGTTTCTTTTTTTCTTATTTTTTTTAGAGAGCGGGAGAGTACTAACGTTAATTTATCCTTTGAGCATCGTCCTATAGTTCATCTTGCGGCACTAAGAACATTGCCACGTTCAGCTTGGGGGAGGATTTTTGAATGTATTTTCTCTCTCTTTTACTGCCTTTTCGAGTAGATTTTTTTTGCATTCTTAGGCTAGATTAATTTGCTTTCAAAAAAAAATCAAATATTGCTGAAAAAATACCAAAAATACGATTTGACTGGATTGGTTTGATTGCTTCCCTGTGCCCCATGATGTTCTTTGAAAGTATATTTGGGCTCTTTATCTGGATAGCTGGGCACTTGAGATTGTGATGCTGGAATATGAACTTTAAATGCCTTGACCTTAAGTGAGTTTTGACGATAACGCGCTTATCTTGACTGCAAGCTTGAACTGGTTAGACTGTGAGGACTCATTCTTGCCAATGGATTTATTTCTATATCCATTTTGTTTCTTGTGTGTTAGTTCCTCGTTAGTTGACTGATCTTGACTTTGACAACGTACTTATTGATATCTGATGACTTGTGGCAATTGCTATGATAGAGGCGTCCTTTTGTCTGATTCTTGAGCCTCAAAGTGATTTTTTATTGATATACTATTATCCTCCTTAGCCCCGCTGAGCCTAATGACTATTTCATGTTATTAAATCTCATTACATGCCCATGGCCCTTATTTTGATATTAATCCAAGCCTAGCTTGGGGGAGCATCTGTCGAAGTTAGTATCTGAAATGGTTTCTATGAGTTACTTTGGGTGGAGATGATTGTATTTTGTAAGGTTCAAAGTTCGAGAAAAAGAAAAGAATAAGCAAAGTGAAATAAATGTGATTGTTGGTTCGAAAAGATGCAAAGAAAAAGAAAATAAAGATTGAAAAAATGAACAAAAGGTTAAAAATTCTTTCCTTCACAATCGCTTGCAAAGAAAAATTCATTACACTGCTTCAAATATGGGTTTATTGAAAATTTTGTTGATTCATAGAGTTGGGACATTGTTATTGGTTGTGTTTTAGTTGATGCTTCTAGTGACTTTTGCTCCCCCATTCTTGGGTTTTTCCACCACATTTCCTACACATATTCCCTACCCTTACCTAAGCCCCATTACAATCCTGAAAAAGTCCTCTTGAGCTTGTGTTTACATTGTTTATTGGATTGATGTGTAGTCAGTTTGTCAAGGTTAAAGAGTACGTTCGCTACTTGAGTCGACATGATTAGGATGAGTGGCATTATTACCTTTCTAAACACATGAGAGTGTGAGTGGGAAGGGTTGTTATGGTTGGGATGGTGAGTGATCGGACACATCTATTGCCTGCCACAAAAATGTTGAGAGGAGTGACACCCTAGTGAGTGCCTTTTCGAGATTTGCATGTCATATTAGGAAGCCGCATTTGATTGCTTATTTGGGCGATTGGTGGATAGAGTAATCTGAACAGCTGAACTTGAATTTTGCCTTCTTGAACGGTTCTTAGTCATGAAAATATTTTGAACTGTGATTTTCTTATCTGAGGGGTGAGGCATTTATTTCCATGTTCATGTCTTGTTTGCTTGAGGACAAGCAAAGGTTTACCTTGGGGGAGTTTGATATGTCATAATTATATATAGTTTTTAGATGCATTTTGATTGCATTTAGAACTCCTTCTAGAGCATTTCGGCGCATAATGTGATGAATTACGTAAGTTATGCTCTACTACTCCCCGTTTGCCTGTTTCGATGATTTTCAGGTTATATTGATGCAAATTGATTATGATTATCTAAGATCGATCCTATTAATCATTGAAGATGAAGATAGCTTGCACAAGAATCACAATGCATCCATTCAGGACAATTTCGAGTTAGAATGAAGCAAAGAGTTAGTGAATGAAGTGCCAAAACTGACACACGTTTACTATTTTGATCATAACTTTTTTATAGAAAATTGATAATCAAGAAATTCCAATTGGGTTGGAAACTAGATTTCAAGGGCTTTCCAGTGATAGGTCACATGCCCCAATCCGACATCGGGTTTGAGAGATATAGCCTTCGCAAGTTGACGCAAAATCTCAATTTTCCCGCCCGGTCGACCGGGCGAAATGAAATTTTCACAGGATGCAAGGCATGTTAGCCCGGTCAACCGGGCGAGAAAGGAGCCAAAATCGCTTGCGTGCCCGACCGGGCAGTCTCGCCCGGTTGACCGGGCGGATTTGCTGTTCTGTCGTAGCTCCTCAATCACCGTCGCCCGACCGGGCGGATTTCGCCCGGTGGACCGGGCGGTTTCTCGAGACGGGTTTATTTGCTTTTTTTAGCCGGTTTTGTAAAAAGTAAAAATAGGTTTTTAGCATTTTCAATTAGACTATCTTATTTTCTACGTTTTTAGGGCTAAACACTTAGTTTTTCTCTCGCTAGTTTGTATGAACTTTTACCTTTGAAGATTATAGAGATCGTTGATTTCGTTTTCATTGTTCCTCAATCATTCGGTATTCCTCTTTACTTTGTTTAATTTAATGAATTCTTTTACTTTGATTATGTTTATTGAGTTTATTATTATCATGAGTGAGTAGACTTTTTCTAGGGCTTAGACAGGAAAGCCATGTTTATACCTTTTTTATTGTGGTTTAAAGTTACAACCTTCGTTATTTGGATTGAATTAGAATAATTCCTATTGATTTGTTATGCTTGTTTAATTCATGTAATTGCGCAATATCATGAGTTATGTTTAGCTAATAAGAATTAGAATCGGAAGATCGTATTCATTAGAGGCGTGTTACAATAGGTAGGTTTGATTATGTTGAGCGACCATACTGGCATATGTTAATCTAAGAGTTGTTAATGCCTGACCAAGGATTAACGAAATACTTTATTTATTCGAACCTCAATCCAAGTATTGTCGAACTATATTGTAGTGATTAAATTGGTATAAGCATGGTGGACCGATCGATTGCCCTAGGTTTTTAATTATTTGATAAACTT
This sequence comes from Beta lomatogona, assembly GCA_947646795.1. Taxonomy (NCBI): domain Eukaryota; kingdom Viridiplantae; phylum Streptophyta; class Magnoliopsida; order Caryophyllales; family Amaranthaceae; genus Beta; species Beta lomatogona. The sequence goes on from CANSNZ010000477.1 coordinate 1,520,648, forward strand.
CCATCTTTTTGTGTTATAGTTTATTCTAATTTAGTTATTAATTCTTCAATCAATTTCCTCTCTTGAAGTAGTTAGATAATTGAGCATAAATCTGTAGAACTCCTCTCCCTGTGGATCGACCCGTATTTGCCAGTTTCTGCTAAACAGACACCGTGCACTTGCGGTATATTTTAAAACCCATCATTATCGTTCGAGGAATAAAAGTTATTATTCAGTTATTTGAGTTGAGTGAGAATATATTTTAGTACGTGAGAAGGGGAAATATTTTATTTATTATGATTGGTTTCATTTGATCCTATGTGATTATTTATGTGATTATTTATTCATGTGTGAATATATGATTGTTATGGTTCATAATGCGTGAACTTAGTGTTATAATAACTTCATGAGAAATTGTTTGTTGTTGCGATCTTTATGGTCAAATCAAATGTTGTCTTCGTAGAAAATGGCAAGTAAGTGTGAATCGAAACCAAAGTAGAGTTACGTTAAATTTCAATCGCGAAGTAGAGTGTCAAACAACAATGATGCCTTAGCTTCTGCTATTCGCCTATTGGCAGAGAAATTGACTCACGAAAGAACTGAGAGTCCCGATTCTGATGGGGACATGTTTGAGAGACTAACTAAGATTAAATAGTTGTACTATAAGGGGCAAGCTGACCCTACCTTCTTAAAGAGTGGATTAGGGAGTTTGAAAAGATTTTTGGGCTGTGAACTGTCCTGAAGGTATGAAAGTAGGTCAAGTTGTACTGTATCTGAATGATGAGGCTGACTTATGGTGGAAAGAAAATGGAAATAGATTTAGTGTTGTGGAAGAGTTTAATTGGGAATCCTTTATTGCGGCTTTAAGGGAAAAAAAAATTTACCCTTCTTTTATGAGAAAGAAAAGGCTCAGGAGTTCATATACCTTAGGATGGGGAGCATGACCATCTCTGAGTATTATAGCAAATCCATAGCATTGTCTAGGTTTTTAGGTAGTAGCCACTGAGGAGTTAAAGGCTCAGTGATTTGAGCAAGGTTTGATTGAGGAAATTCAATTGGGGTTAGTAGATTATGAAGAAATTGAATTATCTATCAGTATTCCTACTAGGCAGATCATAAGGTGTACCAAGTTGTTTAGAAATTTGCCTTTGAAGATAGGAGACTATGTTTTTCCAATCTGACTTAATAGAATTCAATTTGGGAGACCTAGATGTGATTCTTGGGATGAATTGGTTAAGTCTTTACAAGGCCAATATCGACTGTGAGATTCAGAAGGTAGTGTTAAGAAACCCTTTGGGAAAATTAACCTCCTATAGACGCTTTGGGAAACCTAAGGAGTTTGGAGTTATCTCTGCTATGCAAGTAAGAAAATTGATGAGAAAGGGGTGTGAGTTATTCTTCTGTAGTGTGCAGGATGTGAGTAAGGAAGTTGAAGTGAAGCTTGAGGATGTTCCAATTATGAACGAGTTTATGGATGTGTTTCCAAGTGAGATTTCAGGTATGCCACCTGCGAGAGCTGTTGAGTTCACCATAGACTTAGTTCCTGGAACTGCACCTATATCTAAGGCACCCTATAGAATGGCACCTCCTGAGATGAGTGAGCTGAAAATGCAATTGCAAGAGCTATTAGATAAAGGTTATATTAGGCCTAGTGCATCGCCTTGGGGAGCTCCTGTGTTGTTTGTGAAGAAAAAGGATGGAAGCATGAGGATATGTATTGATTATAGGGAGTTGAATAATATAACCCTCAAGAACAAATATCCTTTGCCTAGAATAGATGACCTATTCGACCAGTTGAATGGAGCGAGTGTGTTCTCAATGATTGACTTACGTTCAGGATATCATCAATTGAGGGTAGCTGATAAGGATGTACCTAAGACTGCCTTTAGAACGCGTTATGGTCACTATGAGTTCACTGTAATGCCATTTGGGTTAACCAATGCTCCTGCTATATTTATGGACTTAATGAATAGGATCTTTCATGAGTTTCTAGATAAGTTTGTGGTAGTTTTCATTGATGACATACTGATATATTCGAGGAATGAGGCTGAGCATGATAAGCACTTGAGGATCATTTTGGAGACATTGAGGAGAAACCAATTGTGTGCCAAGTTCTCCAAATGTGAGTTCCGTTTGGAGAAAGTAGCGTTTTTGGGTCACTATGTGTCTAAGGAAGGAGTCTCAGTAGATTCTACTAAGATTCAAATTGTGAGTGAGCAGCCAACTCCAAAGAGCGTGTCAGATATTAGAAGTTTCTTAGGTCTAACTGTCTATTATAGGATATTTATGAGAGATTTCTCGAAGATAGCAAGATCTATGACCAATTTGATGAAAAAGGAGTCAAAATTTGAGTGGAGTGAAAAGTGTGAAGAAGCCTTTCAGATTTTGAAAGATAGTTTAACCTCTGCACCTGTTTTGACCCTGCCTGATGGGAATGAGGGATTTGAGGTATATAGTGATGCTTCGAAGAATGGTCTTGGATGTGTGCTACAGCAGAATGGCAAGGTAATTGCGTATGCATCACGTCAATTGAAACCTTATGAGGCTAATTACCCTACCCATGACCTAGAGTTAGCTGCCATAGTGTTTGCATTGAAAATTTGAAGACATTACCTCTATGAAGCGACTTATAAGATATTCACATACCATAAAAGCTTGAAGTATATTTTCACTCAAAAAGACCTGAATATGAGGCAAAGAAGATTGCTGGAGTTGATTAAGGATTATGACCTAGACATCCAGTATCATAAGGAGAAAGCAAATGTGGTTGTTGATGCCTTGAGCAGAAAATCGAGTCATAGCTTGAGTATCTTGATAGTCCCTGAGGAGTTGTGTCGAGATATGCAAAGGCTGAGCCTAGAACTCTTAAATCCTGGGGAAAGTGAGGCAAGACTTAGCGCTCTATCTTTGGGTTTGTCAGTTTTCGATGAGATCAAAAAGGGTCAAGTTGGGGATGAGCACCTAGATAAGATCAAGGAGAAAATTAGGCAAGGTAAGGAAGCTGACTTTAAGATTTATGATGATGGGAGTTTAAGGTTTAAAAGGAGGTGGTGTGTACCACAAAAATGTAATGACCTTAAGAGACGCCTTATGGATGAGGGGCATAATACTCCATATTTTGTGCACCCTGGGGTGACAAGTTGTATAAGGACCTTAAGGGTATCTATTGGTGGCCAAATATGAAGCGAGAGGTAGCCGAGTATGTGACTAAGTGCCTAACCAGTCAGAAAGTGAAGATAGATCATAAGAGACCCATGGGGAAGGTTCAATCCTTATAGGTTCCTGGATGGAAGTGGGATTCTATTTCTATGGACTTTGTGACTGCCTTACCTAAAACGAGGAGTGGAAACGACACTATTTGGGTTATTGTGGATAGATTGACCAAATCCGTTGTGTTTATACCCATTAAGGAGACATGGAAAAAGAAGCAACTTGCTAAGACATACATTAGGCATGTGGTGAGACTACATGGAGTTCCAAAGGATATCATTTCTGACCGTGACTCTAGGTTTCTTTCTAAATTTTGGAAAAAGGTCCAATTAAATCTTGGGACAACATTGAAGATGAGTACAGCCTTTCACCCTGCGACTGATGGTCAGACTGAGAGGACTAACCAGACTATGGATGATATGTTGAGAGCATGTGCTATTGACTTTCAAGGTAGTTAGGAGGACCAATTAGACCTGATTGAGTTTTCTTATCACAATAGTTATCATGCGAGCATTAAGATGGCACCTTTTGAGGCCTTATATGGACGAAAATGTAGAAGCCCCATTTGTTGGAATGACTTCAGTGAAAATATAGTCATGGGGACAGATTTATTGAGGAAACTGTCAAGAATGTCAGACTGATTCAGGCTAGAATTCAAGCTGCGCAAGATAGATAGAAGAGTTATGCTGACTTGAAGCGACGTGAAGATGAGTTTGCTATCGGTGATAAGGTATTCTTGAAAGTATCACCCACTAAGGGCGTCATGAGATTTGGGAAAAAGGGCAAGTTAAGTGCTTAGTATGTAGGCCCATATGAGATTTTGGAACGAATTGGGAAAGTAGCCTATAGATTGGCATTGCCAATGGAGTTTGAAAAGATGCATGATGTGTTCCATATTTCCCAACTTAAGCGTTACATCCCTGATGAACGTCATGTCCTAGAGCCTGAACGAATTCAGATCGATAGTAGCCTCACATATGAGGAAAAGCCTGTCAAGATTCTCGACAGAAAAGTGCGCAGTACACGCAATAAGGACGTCCACATCGTGAAAGTACTTTGGTCTAACCACGAATCTGAAGAGGCAACATGGGAAGCCGAAGAGGAGATGAAAAAGAAGTATCCAGACTTGTTCCTTGAGGTGAGTTACGAGGGCGTAACTCGTTTTCTTTAAGGGGGATAGAATGCGATAAATTTCGCGCTTTTTGTCTATTTTTATGAGATTTTTATGCATATGTACGCCTATGTTGGGCAATTTGCACATGTTAGTGCTAAAGAAGTAGATTCTCCGCGTAAGAAAACGTGTTCATAAGTAACACAAGTGTTTTAAGTTAGCAAAAGTGTGCACAAGTGGCACAATTCTTTGTAAACTTTTGAAAAGTTGAGTTCAAGTTTTGAAAATATGTGAGTTTTCGTGTCAAGTTTCGGGACGAAACTTCTTTTAAGGGGGGTAGACTGTAATCCCCCATAATTTTAAAGGATTTTATAAATATATTTTAGCATTTATATATTTATATTTTAGTTGAAATGATTTTATTATTTAAAGAAGGTTGACTATTTTAAAAGTCAAATGAAATTATTTTAAGGATTTAAGAAAGTTGAAAATATTTTAATTAGGCATGCTTTGAAAAAGGTTTGAAATACGAATATGATTTGGAAAAGAAGTCTAAGTGGACTTGAGGAACCCAAATTCTAAGTAGATTAGGAAAGAGGAGTTATATTGATGCTAGGAGTTCTAATTTATCAATCCTAGTCGTCATCAAATTCTATTCAAACTCAATCTCCTTTTCCTAAGCCCAAAAGGAAACCCTACTTATAAATACCTTTGACCCAATTATTTTACCCTACACAAAAATTATTTTTCTATCTCCTCTCTTAAAACTCACGGCACCCTTCCTCCTCTTTTACGTGAGTTTGGTTTTTCTTCCTCTCAAGTTTTTCTTTCTTCTTCTTCAAGTAACGCTTTCTTCTTCGCTAAGAAACGTCACAACCACCGCCGAACACCAGTGCACAGCCGCTGCCGCCGCCGCTGCTCTTCCTTGGCCGGCGCATCATTCCACTTTTCTCTTGTGTTGGTTTAATTCTTTTCTTCTTCCTCAAGTTTCCATTAAAGACTATGTTTTTATGCTTTATTTTAATGTTAATCATGATTATTGATTTTAATTTACTGTTTTAATAAATAATCTTGATTCATATATATTATATATTATAAGAATAAAAATTCAGATTTGTTTATTATTGTTAGATTGAAGTTTTAATCATTAAAGCATGGATTTTTAGGGTGTTAATTATTAGAAAACCATAGTAGCATGTTGTATATTATGAGATTGATTTAATTTATGATTTTAAGCATGTTTAAGTGGGTTTAAAGAGGGTTTTATGATTTTATAAGTTGCTGGAATTTCAGAAAGTATTTTATTTAGGGACTTTTAAGAATTTTAATTACTAGTATGGTAGTACTATGCTAGGAATTAAAAGTGATTGAAGTTTTGATAGTTAAATCAATTTTTGAATATGTTTAAAGGGGATTTTAAATACTTTAAAGTTGCTGTCTTTTTATTTAAGAGTATTGATTTTAGTTATATTTGATTTCTAGGCGGAGAATATTCTGTAGGAGACTTTTAAATGGTTAAAAGTGGCCTGCCGATTAGTTTACACAAGGTACGTACATACTTGTGTCATTATATGATTAGTATCATGATTTAAGGAGGAAAAAGTTGTAGTATCATGTATAGGAACTTTGTAAGTTCATATGTGATTTCTAATATGATTGATTTCTACATGTTTTATGCCTGTGAGCAAGCATGTTATTTATTAGATTTATTATGAGTAAAGAATTGTCATGTTTGTATGGATTTATTGATGCAAGCATGTGGATGGGAACTTTAATTATTAATTCACATGGGGGAATTAATATGTTATTAAGATTGATTCATGATTATTCATGTGTTCCCTTATAAGTATTATTTTCACTACTTTATGAGGACTGTGGGCCTTATTTGGTAAGTTGATAAGTATGCCTTTTAAAGGTAAGTTTGATTGTTGGCTAGGTTCAACAAATAAGAAAGTTGAGATTAAAAGAAAGTAAGTCTTGGGTTGTAAGTTGTGATCACTTATTAAATCCTAAGATAAAAGAAGTTCAGTTGTGAATGTTTGAATTATATTCTGTGTTGCTTGTATGTGTGTCATAACAAGTAATAACTTGTAAAGAACGTAAAGTGTAACGAGGATAGTTATAGACTTTAGACTGGTGCACGTCTAGAGTTGGACATTAGGAGTTGGGGTACATGGTGAGCGAGCCATGGCTTTTTACAGGAGATGGATTGATCACCATTCCTTTTTCAGTTAGCAAAGGTTCCTCGATATTGCAGGTCATTTCTGGAATACGTGGTAGCTCCCGTATTTCGTCTTCGTAATGAAGGCATTAGTAGATAAGACAACTCAGGTCCAAGAACTATTCCATTTGAGTAATAAAAAGGTGTTTAGAGTTAGTTCAGTTAAAAGTTGTCTGCAGAATGTTATACGATTATATTATTATTTATCCCTGCATGTTATTTATTTAGTATCATGTTAGGAAAGCTTATGCATTATTATGTAGTACTCAGCTTTGCTGATTACGTGCTTTGTTTGTGTGTGTTGATCATGGCTTTGCCTTATTGATCCTGTGATGACCCAATCTTGGTGAGCAGATTCTCTAGAGCATTGACATTTACAGGTTCGCAGATGTAGCATCATTGGGAATCTGGGAATGGAGAGCTTGTGTAATTTAGTATATCATGTTTTCTGCATTAGTAGGAACATATTATTATAAGTTTGTTTGATAGACATTTATAGAGTGTTTGAATATGAAGTACTTATTTGTTTATTTATCTATAAAGTTTAGTTAGATGTTTTCCGCTGCAAAATTCTGAATAAGCCGATACGTTATCACACGGGCGATAATACTTGGGTAATTATCTAAGTTTTATATTATAAAGGTATTTCTGAAAAGAGAGAATTATCGGGGTGTTACAAACACTTAAAGATTAAACCTAATTTTTCTTCCTTCTTTCTCAATCAGTGTGTGATTAAACCAACTGAGAGGCCAAATTAATACATAACAACAACTCCAAAAACTCACAATTTTCATAATTCCAACCAAAAAATTCACGTTTATGACAAACTACAACAAACGATCCATCAGAGTAAATACACTTCCACAATATATCTTAGCACAAGTTCCAAAAAAACAAGCAAACATCCAAATCTAGCAACAAGCATCACAGATCAATCAAACGAATCAAAATTCTCAATCAATAATCATATAAACATCTCTAAAATCACAAAATTACGTATCAAAAAATAGCGAACTTCGGATCAAATCAAAGAATTGCAACAAGAAACTTACGTATCAAAAAAGGTTTCGACGCGTGAATTCGCCGGAATGAAAGTTTCGCCGGCTAAAAGATAAGCGTAAAATAGCGGATCTCCGACGAAGTGAAGGTCAGCAAAGAGAGGAGAGAGAAAGAGAGAGATATAGAAAGAGGGGTGAAGAAGATGTGGGAATAAATACAGACAAAGAGGGACTGCGGCTGGAGACTGGCGGCTGGGGGCGGTGGCCGACTTCTGGCTTCGGCGGCTCGTGGCTAGGTTCCGGCGGGCTATGGCTCAGTCAGGGGATTAGGTTTTCTCTTTGTCTCACTTTCTATCCTTCCTTTGTTTCTCAATTTCTCTCGATTCCTCCGTTTCTCAATTTCTCTCAATTCCTCCGTTTCTGGTGGTTGGGGCGAGGGATGTGCGAGCGAGAGAAGAGGGAGATCGGGGGAAAGGTGAGATGGGTCTAGGGTTTTCTTTGGAAGCGAAAAATGACAAGAATAAATATATATTCCTAACCTCATAGGTAACCTTTAGTATGTCAATATTTGTTATTCCACCTATCTAAGAATAGATACAAGAAATTTTCCATTTAAAATAAATGCAATGAATTACAATTAGTAATTATTACAACCCAACTAATATAATTATTAGGTGGAATAAAATTGAAATAAAAAGAGTACTCCCTATGGCTTTAAGGCGATTTTTCTTAGCAAGCAACGCATACAAAAACAAACCATTACCATAAGGATGTATTAAGAAAACATAATGACATGAACAAAATAGTAAATTATAAAAGAAAAGTTCAAGATATACTGCATTTAGCCTTAAAAAATTGGAATAGATGACATCAAATACAATTAATTATGTCCTAGGAAAAAATGCATATAAATGTATTAGCTAAAAATTGATTTTTTTCACGAAACATACAAACCATAATGACACTTTTATGAAAAATGTTTTTATTATGTCATAAGTAAAATGTATTATTTTTAGAGCCATAGTTCTTACACATTAATATAAATCATAATTAACCGATTGACTTAAAAAGAATCGTTCAAACTATATACTTAGCAATATGTTGTTGATTGAACTAACCAATTAATATAATCACATTTAACCAATAGTTGTCATAAGTCAAATGGTTGAACTATATGGTTGAACTACATGCTAAAAACATAAAATCTAAAATCGTGCACAATTCAGGGGCTAAAATCGTGATATATGATTGAAATGTATGGTAAATCTTACTAGCACAATTTAAGGGATTAACTAATCAACTCAATATAATACTTAGCATTGTTAGCAAGATTTTAGGGACATAATTAGCCAAAATCGTGCACTTATATATGGTTATCTGATAAATATATCACATACCATATTACTTAATCTACTTTCCTCTATAATATTATTCTTTAACATTTATACTTTATCATATCATCTTATCAATATATAAAGCCATTGTTCATATTCACATATGCACAAACACTACTACTTAATATTAACTATTCAACACTATGTTACTTTCTCAAATTCATATCATCCACCAAACATAAACATATAATCAACGAAGATAACAAAGAAGAATGGGTAAAGAAAATTCAAAGATTGTTCGTGACAAAAGAAGAAGATCAGTTGGGGAAAACAATGATTCAAACATCAAAGTTGTTCAAGGTAAGTTTTGTTGTTTGATATATATATATTGGTAAGATAAATAATAATTTAAGCTATAATATAACTCATACAAACTTATAATAATGTAATATGATACGCCCTCCATTTCTAAAAGTTCTTCCTACTTTGATCAATTTCCTCTCATAAAAAGATTCCAAATAGGAATAACAAAAGAAAACAGAAGGAGTATAAACTTTTGACAAACAATTCGACAATTGGGTTAACAATAATGAAAATTTTGATCATGTTTAGATCAATTATACTATCATTAAATTAAACTTTGGTTATCATATCCATATAATAATGTGAAAGGTATTATTTAAGTCAAATGCCATAAATAAAACCATGCTATTCATTACCCAAGCAAGTCCATATCTTTTGGACGCCTCAATAATAGTCAAAACTTTGACCATCTTTTGATCAATTACCCATATAAAATAGCTCCCATTAATATAATTAAATTCCTACTATAGTCTCAAATTTTATAAGCCGAGTTTAATTGGATACTCATTTTTTAAATGTTGGTCGAATTATATAGTTTATAGCAAAAAATTTGAACAAAAAAAAAAATTTAATGAATTGTGGACAGATTATATATATATATAAAATTATAGTAACTTATAAAGAAAAAAAACTATTTATAATAATGTGATTGAGGGTAAATTATATACTCCCTCTGTCCCATAATACTCTTTGCAGAGTTTGCACTTTCTTTTTTCATTTGCCCCATAATACTCTTTACACTTCTATTTTTGGATATGACCCACTATTTTTTTATTTTTCTACCTTTTAACCATTAGCCCACACTCTCTCTCCTCCAAATAAAATAATATCACTCCTACTACCTACCAACACTAATCATTGGCCCACCCTCTCTTTCTACTAAATAAAATAATAATATATTTACTACCTACTAACTCCTATCACATCTACTTTTTCAATAAAATAATAATTGATAACCAAACAACAACTTATTTAAAACTACGTGCCTTGATAAGTGTCAAGAGTATTCTGGGACGGAGGGAGTATATAAAAAAGGATAATTACCTGATTTTGTGTAACAGTATCATAATCTCTTACAATCTGCCATAAAATGAGCATGCATGTTATTATTTTAAACTTTACAATTACCAAATAAATAAACTTAAATTATTATGAGTATATCCGAAATTAGTTTTTTTCATCAGTATTAAATTATTATATATTATTATAAATTCATGGTGATTTTGTAATTAAAGTCCAAATAACTTGCATGCATGTATCTATATATAGACAAATCAGGAGTTCTATAATTCGGATCATGAAGATTTTTAAAAAACCTAAAAATGAAATAATATTTTTATTTTCAAGAAATCGAAATTTCCGAAATAAACATATTAGTCAACATGCAAATTATAGATCAATTTAATTGCATTGATAATAATTTTGAAAAAGAAAAAAATTATCCTACAGTTAGTGGTTAAAATTAAAATTACTTGAATTCATATAAATTAGTATAAATAAACCTTCACTTCTGCTACAACATTTAAATAACAAATTATTTAGAGTAATCAATATGAATGTTGTTATATCCATGGTTGTTAAAATCCCGATCTGGATCTTACGATCCTACGATTCTACGATCCAGAAGGACCTCACCGATCCCGATTTTACGTAGGATCTTAATTTTATAGGATCTTTTGATCCTACCCAACCACAAAAAATCATATGGTAGGATCTTAATATGATTCCACGATCCTACGACTCTACGATATGAAGGGTCCTGAGTGGCACGGGCACCCCCAAAACAAATAAAAAAAATCCATTTTCGCCTTTCGTCAGACATGCAGTAAAAGTGTTAAATAAACTACTCTGGGATTTTGTTTTATGGACCAAGGCTTGCTCCAGTGGTTAGCGCGCGGCAGCTATGATACTCTTGATTTCATGTTTGGGATTGCGTGTTCGAGTCTCTCTGCAGACAACATTTAAGTTTTTGCATATTTTCTTTTGCTTTTTTCATTTTAGACAAATGGTACGGTTTATGGTTCACTTGAAGGCTAGCTGAAGCCTTATTCCTTTTCTTTTTTCTTTATGTTTAAAATCAATTGTCATAACTATCTAAAGATAAATTAAACAATTCATTTAGATATATTTCCAACTCCTAATTTTTAACCATCACATTTTATAAAGGAAAAATTGATAGGAACAGTCCCAACTATGGGCGTTCCGCCATTTTCAGTCCCAACTAAGGATTATTTCTGAGCGGTCCCAACTATGCATCATTTTTGCCAAAATTGGTCCTAACAGGTCATTGACCTGCTATAGTAGGTAAAATGCGTTTTTTTTTTTTTTTTTTATTTCTTTTATTCACAACACAACAATCACACCCCTTATTCATCCTTCCCTTTCCTCTAAAAAAATGTCGACACCGACAATTCTCCGGCAAAAATCCGCCCAATCTCCGGCACAGAAAACAAGTTAATTTTTTTTTATTTTTTCCTCCTCCTTCTCTTTCCTCCCTCCTACGTCCCCCACCACCCCTCCGCCCCCCCCTCCTCTCGTTTCGCATCACTTTTATCCGTCTCTCCTCCTGTTTGGGTAGGCCACCTACGCACCACCGCAGTGGCGCCATAAACCCTCCAAACTCCGACCATCAGCGCACCACCAAAAGCCACCTAAAACACCAACTAACCTTTTGGGGGTGGCAGGGACTCCTCAAAAACAACACTCCTCAAAAACAACACTAGCTCCAGCTTTCTTTAACCTTTTTTTCTTAACAATCAAGCTTGTCCAGATGAAAAAATTGGATGATAAAGCCAATATTAAACCTTTAATGTTATCAGAAGACATCCCATGTAAGTTTTCGAAGATTCCCCTTAATCTTGCACAGCTTGAAATCTTCACAAGCACTCAATTCAATCTTGCTCTCTTCTCTCTCTCTCTTACTCTCTTTCACAAACTATGATTGCAGTGGCGGAAAAGATTGAAGATTTTGACCCATATATGATATAACAATAAGCAACAACAAAAAAAACCCCAGTTTAATTCAGAAGGTGGGTATTTCTCTTGTTCAAAAAATAAAAAATTGAAGCTTTTTTTGCAGAAGTGAAACAACAATGTCAAAAGTTGGAAATTACCGGAGATGTAAAATCGAAAGTGAATGTATAAAATCCGATAAAAATGGGAGGATTATTCACTTTAAGCAAGGAGCGTCAGGGTGGTTTTTGGGGGTGGCGAGAATGGAGGCTGGAGAATGAGAGGCGAGAACATTCCGAGTGACTTAAGAAAAAGGAGGGGGGGTGGGATTTGGGGGTGGCTGGGGATGGGGGTGGCGGGGGAGGGAAAGGGGTGGTAGGGAAGGAATGAGATAGGAGAGAGAAAAAGGAAGAATAGAGTGACTTAAGAAATAAAAAAAAAAAATTTAACCTGTTAAACAGGTAATGAGTCATCTGGGACCAAATTTGGCAAAAATGATGCAAAGTTGGGACCACTCAGAAATAATCTTTAGTTGGGACTGAAAATGGTGGAACGCCCATAATTGGGACTGTTCCTATCAATTTTTCCTTTTATAAAATTGCTTGATTGTTTTACAAATAAGTACAACAATTTTTTTTACTATATGCACTGTCTATATACTAAGCTTGAGCAAGTAAAAAAAAAATTTATGTAAAATGTTGAGCTTGTTGATCTCTATGTATATTTTCTAAGTATCACCTTCTTATATTAATATGTACTATATAAGTATTAATAGTCAAATTCGTGAGTTTAATTTCAAAGTACAAAAGACAAAGTATTAGATATGTTAAAAAGATGGAAAAAGCATTAATATATAATACAACGAAAGTATTATGTAGTAGGTGTCATGAAATTATTGTTCAATTTCTTTATCGTGTTTCTAGATGGTTTAGTTAAGACCCCCCCAAATTAAAAATCCTGGATCCTCCACTGTATACGATCCGATCCTATCATACAAAAATCATAAAGCAATTTCACATATTATATTTCTCCTATTAGAATTTGGTTGCATGTTACTTCAATCTTATAGTATTGAAAAACTATCACCATTTGTTAATAAAAATAAGTAACTATTAATTTGTGTAACTTTTTAACACGAGTTTCTCACCATCTTCTAGTATCTATTTTACGGAATTGTAGGATCTTACGATCCTACGATCTAATCCCACCGATTCGATTCTACCAACCCCTACGATCCAAAGTAAGATTCAAATCCTGATAACATTGGTTATAAAGTAGGATCCAAATCCTGATAACATTGGTTATATCTACATTAGTATACATGCATACATTTTTAGATAAGTAAAAAATCAAAATTAGTATATTTTTCTTAATGAACAACAATAATAATATATAAACGATTAAAGAAAATAAAAGATCGTTGATTTTACTTATTTGGATTTGTTGTCCACCTTGGATTTTTTTCGAAAATAGTTTGTTAATTATATCTCACCAAAACAGCATCAGATCTTTATCTCCATAAATTGAGCCAAACTTGAAGTTTTTCATGTTTCCCTTCGAATTGCAGATTTTTTTTAAAAAGATCAAAATTCTATCATTATAATTTTTAAAATTAATTTTCAACATGCATATACCTAGACTTCATAATTTACAAAAAGAACTCGAATTATAGTCAAAATCGATTAATGTCAGCGGTCCAAACTATGGCTCAACATTTTTAATAAGTTTCAACTATTGATTAATCTGTGAAGGTCATAACTTTGAGAGTATTGTCTTTTATTGGACCCTCCAAGCTTCAGGTTATGTGTCACGTGACTCCTTAAAAAATCACGTGACACCCTTTCTGTTTTCTTCTTCCTCTACCCCTCTCTTAGTCTCTTCATCCTTTAGTGTTCATCATTTTATCCTCCATGGCTCCATCTTTCTCTCTCATCAACAATGGCGGTTCAAACCAAATAACTCCACCACACACCACCGACCACTACAAACAACCCTATCTCTAACAATGGTAAAGTCGTCAAAATCCGAAGAAGACGACAACGATGAAGAAGAAAAAGATGACGAAGCTGAAACCGTTGCAGAATCTCCAGCAATGGCAAAATCAACATCGATTCAGTTAGGGAAAATTATCGAAATTGGCATCTTCTCTCTCCTAAGATTCTTCATGTAACCCAATTCATCTCCTCTATCAATGTCCTTGCAAATTTCCCCCTTGCTACTGGCACAATGCTGCTTATAATCTTGCGAATTGCTATAAATCTCGTGGGTTCGAATTAATTGTTGGTTTCTAAGTTTTAGCTTTTCCTTATGTGGGTTTGCTGTCTCTCTCTCCTCTCTTTTTCCTATTGAAAGCATAATACAAAAGAGATTATGGTTTTGAATATCACGAATTATATCGCAAATGGATGAAGTTTTAATAATTCTGCAGTTGTGAGTTTTACCCCACAAAAGCTTGAAATTGATAGCAATGTTTCATAATTGTGCAGTGAGAACACCATAACCAATATCACCAATTTAACCACAAATTCATAGCAAATCCTGACCATTGTTAAGAAGCACAGCAAAAGGGTTTGGGTATTGTATATCACAACTCACAAGAACATCAAAAGAGCACCATAACCAGTTATATATCCAAGAATTGTATCCAAGAACTTATTCCCAAATTCTATTTTTTTGAGCTTACTAATGAATACAACATATGAACCCATAAATTATGCATTCTAACTCAAAAGAAGTATTTCACATACAAAATTTTGTCTCTTGAGTTTTATCTACTCCTCAATTTCGGTTCTGCTATGATGCTGTGAGGAGGAAAGCAGGCGACAAGGAAGGAGAGGGAGGAGCGAGAAACAGCAAGAGTAGAGGTGAAAAAAAAGTCAGGGAGGTGGATCTTGTTGGGTGGTTCTGGTTGTGGTTGTTGGAGTCCGCCTCCCTCTCTTCCTTCGAGTTTCATTGAAGCATACTATCACAGTTAATGAGTTCAACAGATGAAAAAATAAAGATGTTTAAAGATTTAAGAAATTGAAAATAAAATAAAAAACAATATCTGTTTACCTGTTCAGCAAGTAGTAAGTCATCTGGGTCCAATAAAAGACAATACCCCCAAAGTTAGGACCTCCACAAGTTAATCAATAGTTGGGACCTATTAAAAATATTGAGTCATAGTTGAGACCTATGACATTAATTTTTCCAATATTATATTATATTTAAACTATTAGATTTACTTGAGTGCATTTACTTATAATCTTAAATAATAATCATCAATGTACATAGATTAATTAACCATCTAAATATTAAAAAATAGCATTTTTGTTACTTATCTGAATTTGATAAAAATCGAAGTGCTTGAGAAAAAATCGAACTCTTTTGTATCAGTCATCATCATTATCATCGTATCTTGAACTTGATTTTCTTCCAAAAAATGTATTTTTTCCTTTTTCGTTCTTCACCTTCAGTTTTTCGAACTGAATTTATGCACAAAATTCTTGATGTATGTAATTAATTTTCTCATATCTATGATATAATGATTTTTTGTGTGTATAATAATGAACTTTTTTTTTCGAACCAAAAAACACTTCAAATTTGAGGTAAAAAGATTTGTATTTTTCAAAGTTTTTGAGAGAGAGATAGAACGAGATGAGAGTGAGAGAGAGAGAGATGAGAAAGGGAGATATTTGTTTTGAGAGAAAGAGAGAGAGATGAATGGATCGAATTTGTTTTTATCATATGTTATGATATATATATATTCGGTCAAATAGAGAGAAAGAAGTTAAGAATTATTAAAAAATTTGTATGAATAGATTAGTAGAGAAGAAGAAATGTATATATAATTTTGTTTAGAAGAAATGCATGATTAAATATAAAGAAGAAATGCATGATTAAATATAAAGAAGAAATGCATATGTTAAGAAGACATGTATATATAAGAAAGAAATGCATGATTAAATAGTGTTTTTATTTTATTTTTGTAAAATGTTGTTTCTCGCAAAAAAGTGATACTTCCTCCTTTTTTTTTTTTTTTACCCGCAACACTTTCTTAAAAGGGAAACAATTAATTACTTGCAACACTTTCTATTTTACTTTTCCTTTCTCTCTATCGCTCTCCAATCACGTGAGCCCTCTTTTTTTTCCTCTCCACCTCTCTCATACCCAAAAATTGCATTGGAATTGATGAAAAAAAAGTGTTGCGAGTGAAAAAAGAAAACGGAGGAAGTATATAGAAAGATTTGTTCCAACAAATTTCGCTTAAAAAAATTAAGAAAGGAAAAATCAAGACACTATAACCTCCAAAGCACCTTTGGTAGAATTTGATAGGGTTAGTTGATGTGCGGTATTCGTATTCCTTACTGCACTATAGAAAATCTGTTCCATTTCTATGGACAAAAAATCGCAACGGAGCTGCTAAATATACTAATTCAGAGAGAAATGGCTCTAGAAACATTCTTTATAAACAATTCATTCATTGCATTCGCCGCTTTACAAAAGTCAGTCTCTAAAACTGCCACTGTGCCACAGATACAATCTTTACGCTACATCAGTTAATCTTAGGCTTTGCTCGCTTTGGTTTTAGAACCAGCCAAAGAATAAGGAAGACAACCAAGAAAGCTGGAATAGTTGTCATATCAAACTCCACTTCCACCTTCCTGTCTCTTGTGCAGTGGAGCGGATGAAGGAGTGCTATAGTTGAATTCACTCTCGCCGCAAAACTACAAGAATGAAAGCAAGCCACAGATATCCTTACCAAACAAACAAGAGATAGAACATCATTGTACAGTGAACCATAAAAACTATCAACATCTCGAAATAAAAGAGCAGATTCCAGCTTGCAATCAAAATGCACCGCATTGGTGAAAGTAAAAGTTGACATGACCAGAAATGGGCGACGTAGCAAGTTAACATCAGAAGCACAGTAAACAGAGGAAAACATGGAACTTCCGGACCTTGGCAACATCTATTTCATATATTCAAAGAGAAAGAAAAGCTGGTGAATTACCAATGCCCAACCCAAGCATACAGCGGAGTCACCAGTATTGCACTGATGGATCATTTAGTCGCATTCTAGGCAGTAAAGGGGCAATGTTTCTGCACTTGGAGAAAATCAAGTTGCACAGGTTTGATAAGCATCTAAGTTCACTAACCATGCCTCATTAAAAGAGCCAAAAAAAGGCTGGAGGTGGGGTGCTGTACTAAAAGGAAGAACAAAATTGATTTCAAGTCCAACGGGGAACTATAAGCTTGACTTTTTGTTATAAGTGCATATGAGAAGAGTATTGAGGGTCCACTCATGAAGAGATACAGTTTGAAGCAATAATTTTTTTTTATTTTTTATCTTCGTTAGGAGCTTCATCTGAGAGTCAACATATCATTCTACTACTAGCAAACAACACGTCACTTAACTCTAACTGAACAAACAGATCAGACACCAGAAAATAATAAAGAAAGAAAGCAGATGGATAAATCGTGCATAACACAGAAATTTGCCAGAACATTATAGACCATATAGTGTTTGATTTCAAAGTTACAGATCTTACATAAAGATGGTTGTAAGGTAAGACTAAGGTGATCTAGTTATGGAATATGGGGTGATATTTTCAGCAACATATGGCCAAGAGGTAAATTTTATGAGATTTAGGGTAAAATTGTTAAAAATTCTATGTGCTTGAAACTAAATCTAATTTTTTCTAGAATTAAATGTAGTCAAGACAGTACACATGCACCCTATACATTCACATTATATACAATTCGCTTCCAACAATCAATTTCTCAGTTATGCCTTACCCTCTTGATGCTTCATCCAGGGTGTACAGAAGCTTTAAAGCATCGATGTAACGCAACTCTCCAGTAACAGTAGCAATCTGAAATAATATTTGGTCAGCACAGGCTCCAGTTTTTAAACCCAAATAATGATAGAAACAGATAATGCAGCAACTCACTCTTCTCCACAGGCCAACAACAAAATTATACTTGTTCACTAGTTCACGCTCCTGGAACTGAAAAAGCTTGAATGAATTTTGAGCTGGTTGTAGTCAAGTGTACACCAAGATAGATTATATAGAAAGGACTAAAAGGATCCTCAAGAAACAGATTCGTTGCAGTTCCCAAGTCAACCAAAGAGTTGAATATCCAAGCCTCTCTATCTTACTAATCAGTAATCAGTAATCAGTAATCAGCCCAAGTGGTCAACATACATGATAGTACATCTAAGGCTCTAACATATCTAGTTTGCCTCACAACAATTTTCATACAGACACAAAGCTCAGACTAAATGCAAAGTACAAAGATACCAAAGTGAACAACGAAGCACATATAAGACGGGAAAAGGCAGTCATTGGCTATCAAATACTTAAAGAGCATAAGAAACACAGTCACAGAGATCCTACATATGTGCCAGGAGTTACTATTGGGACTTGCCTACATTGGATTGGATCAATAGAACATTCAATACATCCTTTTATTATTTGAAACATTGGAGCATGACACAAGACTTTAGGATAGGAGAGAGATAGAAAGAGATAAATAAGGGACCCCAAGTTTAAACGAGAGAGACATAGGAATATATTGCCAAAAATGTCAATATTGCAAGTAATACGCAACTTTCTAAAATGGAAAATGTTGCCAAGAAAAAGAAATTAATAATGCCTCAAAGACCTTACATACTTCTTAGCTCAAGCCATTATAAATGATTCAATCGAAAACAGAAATGCTGCGTATTGTTTTAGGATGGAGAACATATCAATCTAGAAATCATAATCTTAGCTTTTGTGATTTGACTTCCATCTATTTGCCTAAAAAATGGGAAAGTCGTCATAAGTCAGGTACATAATCACTAAGGGGGCGTTTGGTTGAGGGGTGTGAAGAAAGGGAAAGGGTTTCCAAACTTAAGTTTCCCTTACTTGATGTTTGGTTGGTGGTTTTTTCTTTTCCCTTTACCCATTTTTCAGTTTAGAATTACCCCCCTTCCCCTTAGATTCATTACCCCCCCCCCCAAAAAAAAATAAAAGGTTTTGGATTCCCCCAAATCCCTCTACACCATAACACAACTGACCACCACCCCACCACCATCACGACCACCAGGCTGACCCACTGACCCCACTCCACACCACGCTCAAGCGACCACCCCTCCACCTAAGCCGCTGCCACCAACACCCTGCACCTGAGTCTTCAACCCCCGCATCCCCCCAACAACCCCCAGCACAACCAGCCCCCGAAACTCCAAAGCACCACATTTACCCCACCCCACCCTACCTGCCGAAACCCCACACCAGCCCTCGAAAACCCCACCCCACCCGCTGAAACCCTACCCCAGCCCTCGAAAACCCCACCCCACCCACCGAAAACCCCACCTTTACCAGCCGAAACCCCAGCCCACCCTCCGAAACCACCACCTTTACCAACCAAAAACCCACACCAGATAGTAAACTCAGTTGAAATCTTTCACCAGGTTGTCGGGAGGGAGGGAAAAGAGATGCCGCCAGTCACGTGGTCGACACGGCGACGCCGGTGCCGGCGTAAGTGAGGGAGGGAGGGAGGGAGAGGGAGGTAAAGGGTCAACTTTTGAAACCCTTTCCCTTGTCTAACCAAACAAATGAGTAAATTGAGGGGTTTGGGGTTCCTTTCTTTTCCTAACCCTTACTTGATTCCTTTCCCTTTCCCCTCTTCCAACCAAACGCCCCCTAAATCTTAATAAACCTAATTCAAAAGGTTGGTTCCAGGACAGGGATTCATGAACTCTAGCATAGAAACTATGCTGCTGTACAAGGTTTGCTTCAGTTTTAACTTGGGAATAAGTAACCACACCAAATCCTGTACTATCTTTCTGCCTCATCTCAAATAATGTTCTATCATAGGGGGGGTGTAATGCTATCTTTGCACTGAGGATAACATTCAACGAAAAGTTTACCCTGGTACCAACTTCATAGAACATTTCCTCATTGAAAGCCACAAAGAATGGTGAAAAGTTGACAGAACTTTAGAAAAACAAAGGATACTTGTGGGCTCCATGACCAGACGGTGAATAGCCGAGTTCACAAGCTGGATAGATTCTTCAAGACTTGTGATTATGTAGCTCCTAGCGATGGTATCTGAGTGAAATTGAGAGATCCTCCAGCCCTGAGAGGTGATTGAAAGAGGATTGCAGCCCACTGACCACATCCACTCCTATACACAAAAGACACAGCTAAATGAACAAATTCAATTTACTAAAAGAATAGAGATTGTGAAAAAAAGTCACCAAAAATAACAGATTGGTCATCAGCAAAATGTATTAAAATGTTTTCACCACAGAAAAGTTCCAATGTAGCTTACTCATGAGTCTCTTATTGACATTACTTTTAAAAGAAGGCCAATGTCAGCAAACTCTAATCCAAAAGAATCATTGTTAATTCTTTTAATCTGCACCTCAACACATCTTTATCAGGTACCATTGTTTGTTTTAAAGGTTCCCTTTTTCTTTACGAAGAAAGATAAAAACTCATATGTTGCAGTAGATTGAAGCTGGAAAGAGTTCCACAAGCCTATAGAGAAGCAAGGTCAATAGAGTCGAGGCCTCCAAAGATTAAAGAAACAAGAGTGCCTGATGACCATTGGAAGGGAAAATCAATGGAGCTGTAATAGACTAGCCTAGGGGGCTGGGGCACTTTTGGTAATAAACACTAGTTATTACGTTAGCTTGGGGAGTAACGGAGTAAGGCAAGTAGACTATAAATATAGGAGATTAGGGAGAAAAGGTATCATGAAGAATATATTTGAGAGTTAATTTTAGTGGTTAGCTTTGGCCTTTGGGAGTGTGTCAAGTCACTTGAATACTTGGCAATCTATATTTTCTGTAATTTTCATTCTATCAATCAAAAATCATCTTCTCCTTGTTTTATTCTAGTGTCCAAATATCCAGTTTATTTACAGAAGCCTGAATAATTATACTACTATATGGAAGTATTATCACTTGGACAACAATATAATAGGCTCTGCTACTGTATTGCTGAGTGACATAACACTTACTTTAATCAAGCTTTAACTGTTTTAAATGAAAGACCATATAGGCAGAGAATGTCAGCGAGTAATACAATGATAAAAATAAGCAGCTGCATACCTCAGTAGCAGTTTCATGGGCATGACTATAGCCAAGATGAAGAGGAAGCAAACCAGCTAGATGTTCAGACGAAGCAGCAATTGCAGCTTTTATGGGCCTCCTGAAATAATGAAGAGAAAACAGATGGTAGAAAGTGAGTAAAGGTCTGGCAGCACCGCAGCATGTGATAGACGTAACAAGATTGTTTATATCCTCCTCAATCTCAAGTCCCATGTTACCAAGTTGAAATACTGATCCAAGTCATGATTTTAAAACTGAAGTTATAAGAAAGAGGACATTGCCACTTTAAAATTGATCTTCTAGCACGTAACTGCAAAATGATACTTCTGGAGTTCTGGTTCTGTTAGTTCTACAGAAGTAAAAGTGTATTGCAGCACCTATGATTGCTAAAGTATCAGTTCTCATGATTCTACAACAGTCTAAAAGTAAACAAATAAATCCCTATCCTGATTGCTCTAACGTATGGCTGAACACAATTATATGATCCTCCAAGCCGATGACCCAATCCTACGTGGTAAACTAAATTATTAGACCCACCACAGAAATTATCGCTAATTAATTACACATGTATATACTTCGAGAGTACTTACTAATTGAGATTACTGACCAGTACTGCTTATTTGTTTATGTTAGCCTTTTATAATGTTATATTATCTAAGTGATTGAAATGCGATATCGTCCTTGACCAGGATTACAATCTGAACAACCAGGCAATAAGTAGTTGTTAACTAACTTCAAAAAACTTGACATCGAAAGCTATAGAGTGAGTTTATTAGTAGTCCTGAAATTCAAATAAATTATGTAGGATCCAGCAATTCTATGATCCAATCCTACAGTTCAATCTTGAGTAACTCCATGATCCAGGGGAGGCTTTCAGTCCTGACAGCATTTGTAAGAAGGGGAGTAAGTTCCCTGTTCACAATCCAAGGCTGGAGGCTGAGCAACCATTATAAGTTTCCTGGTCAAGTTACGTCTTTCTTTCCATAGACAGTTATGTTTGAACTTGACCCTTTATCTTTTAAGAAGTACTTAAATTTGTAAGGAAAAGGAAGGATCTGAAGGCTAAAGAAGAAAACTTGGAACCAAAAGCTAAGATGTTTACCTTAAATCCCAGAGTATTGAATTCCCATTGCACTGCAAATGACTTTCCCAAGAAGACGTTTCTGACTGAACAACAATAATCATATCAAAAAGTGCTTTTGCCTGATAATATTTGTCAACTAGCAATGGGTCGCTGTGGATGAACCAGAAAATGGGAACCTCCAATGTCAACCTGCTATTAGCATGCATTCCTGCGTGAACAAAACATGCATTTTAAGATTGAGGTTTCGCATCCCAAGGAGGCAACGATTATTATGTCTATATTGCAATGAAATAAGTTTAAATGGCAAAGCATAACTGCTACAGCTGAGATAAGTCATTCATCAAAGAACTTATGAACACCAAATATGTATAACTCGGTGGCATTAATTCCAACGAGTTCGTAATAGGTGTGTACCCCACTAATGGCCACAAGCATAACCGGAGCTCTGAAAGCAGAGGGTGCTTCAAAACAGTATATTTTAGTTATGTATTTTATAAAAAACAAAAAGGCAAAATACTAATGGTACATGAGTAGCTCTGATCTCTGGAAGATAGCATATTCGACAAATCATTCTCCACTAACACCCAAGATAGTTGATCCTTTTGGGGTGCATAACTGAAAGCAGAGGGTGCATGTTTGAAATCACCTTTTAGGGGATTATGATCATTGATCCTTTGCAATTGATGTTGAAGAATGGAGGAATCGAGATAGTTGGAGACAATTTTTTGATAGGTTCCATTGACAAATAACATTGGCACAGTAGCAGCTCGGCGAGCCACAGAGAAAGCCATAGCCAGAGCAGGATCATCTGAAAGTGGCAACCTACAGGCACCACAAACACACTAGTCAAATTGTCTATTATCATGTACTCGCTCAGCTTCCAAGCCAATGAATTTATCATGACATAATGACAGCATTGACAGAACCAGACATAACTTTTGAACATTAAACGAGTCACACTCACCCCTTTCTTAGAAAGTGAAAGGTCAACTGACTAATCGGAGCAATAATTATATGCAACTTAATTTACACTTTTATACATGAGCACATTAAGATGCTTTTGAAAATAGCAAATTCATACAATTTATTACTCCATCCCATAAAGCTGACAACTTTAAATTTATTGGTCTTAGAAACTTCATTTAGCCTCCATATCATCTATTGTCAACTATTATTGGAGCCATTAAGTTCAAGAGCTCATAGATACTAGTGCAATTATAAGAGTGGAGCGGTAGCCAGAGCAAGAGTATTAGCAACCATGGTCATATTCAACTCGAAGTACCTCAGTAAGGGATACTAAGGCTATGTTCTCCTCAGCTTATTAAAATAAGTTTCAGTAAAAATAAGTTTCAGTAAAAATAAGTTTAGTTCAGAAGTAATAAGTTAAGATCAACAAAATAAGTTCAACAAAAATAAGTTCGGTAAAAATAAGTTCAACAAAAATAAGTTGAATTCAGTAAAAATAAGTTAATTTCAACAAATATCTACTTCAAGTTTCAGCAAAAATAAGTTACGTTCAGCAAAAATAAGTTCAGTAAAGTTAAGTTCAACAAAAATAAGTTAAATTCAGCAACAATAAGTTAAGTTCAGCAAAAATAGGTTAAGATAACAAAGATAAGTTGAAGAGAACATAACCTAACTTAGATTTTGCTCTCATTTCAGCAAATATACACACATCTAACAATGCATGCTTTTGTCTTCTAGAGAGTAGATCTAGTGAGTTTTTCGCTTAACACGACCTAAAAACGTGGATATAAATGTCCCGACGCTGCAGTTGATACGTGTTACCTGATTTGCTAATCCCCCACCCCCATGACCATGATCAGGAACATATTAATTGGCGGGTACAGTAATACACTTATGCACTAGTGAAACAGAACTTAAGGAATCATGTTCACAAAGCTGTTCTACGTACACACTACTGTACCACATTCCAGGTAACACTAGTTCATAAAAGGAGCAGCTCGCCCTTGCCCCATATTCCAGGAGACACTAGTTTAAAAAAGGAGCAGCTAACAGCGCTGCGCCAGTGACCATGAAGCTTTATGCTAGCAATTATTTATTTACCACAGGAAACAGCCTGCCTTTCCCTAGCCCAAATCACAAAAATGTACGCACACCACCGGAGCCTAAATCTGTGTACTTAACTTTCATCTTTTAGTCATAAAAAAGGGACAAAAGTAAATGCTTAACAACTGGTGTTACGGATCAACGAGAAAGAGGTTGCTAGGGCTCACCCTAGGCCACCTGTACTATTGACTTACAAGAGAAAAAACAAGGCCAAGAAGGGAAACGAGAATGCTGAGCTGGGGAATAATCATCTTAGTACTGGAAATATCTGATCATCTTCTAGAAGGGGCAAGTTTGTTTTTTCTTAGTAATTCTGTTTTGTACTGAATGTGCTGTTGTAATATAAGGGGTACTGTAGTGAGTGTGAGAAGCATCCAGAAAATAGAAAAAGAAAGTCACCACTAGGAGAGCACTCAACCTCTCGAATGCAGGTGTATTAGTTTGATTACTTGATCACTCTAATACGAAATCTATCCCTTTCTTCCCCTCAGCTTGCTGAATCTTGTTTGTATTTTATGCTCTACATTAATTCATAGCAGAGGTATATTAGGGAAATATAAATGCAACTAAAAGAAACTAGGACCAAGATAGTAGTTGTATTAGAAACGGAAATCAATCTGCTATATCCCTCAGCTTTCGAGAGGTAAGGACTATGAAGACAATTCATCTTACTTTTTCTGAATACCCGTTCCCTCTAAGCAACCTACAATTAATTACATCAGTTCCCCTTTACTTGCTTACTATTCCAGTCCCAACAAACTTCCACCAAAACACATGATTATCTTTCAATAACTAGCTCCCTATAAAAGACTACTTATCCCTAAGATTCCTTGTTGCTCCAGAAGTGAATAGCAGATTATTTATTGCAAATGGTCCCAATGGATCAAGGGGCAGTACTGCTCCATCCAGTCAAAAAAAAATCTTGACTTTGCGGCAGGTCAGCTTTTCCAACATTGATTTGCTTACATCAAACAATGCTCATGGATTGAGACAACAAACACAGAAAATCCCACTCCTCCTTCCTTTAATACTTCTCATGTTAAAGGAAAGTAAACATTAAAGGCAACATCATCTATTATGTAATCTCCCACTTCCTTTAGTTTCAAGCTTACAGCTAATCACCAAAACTGCCATAGATGTATAATTGACATGTAATGTACTAATGTGGGACATCACAAAAGGGAAACAATGAGAACTTATGGAGGGAGTAGCACATATACTTACATGTGCTGACTGAACATTACTTTTTGAGAAGGTAGCAACAAAGACGACAGCCCCTCCATTAGAGCCTTTAGATCCACAGGCAAATGCTTAACATTTCTGACTTTCTGCAACAGAAGAACTAGCATTATTTTCAATGGTTCTGGGTTGGCCCAACAAATATATAAAACATGAATATGAGCTACTGTACATTGATCATGTTGGGAGTGGAAAAAAGATTTCCATGTTGAAGTTAATATAATAGATAATTATAAGCAAATGTGGCTAGAGAAAATTTTACGGTCAAATCAAACTCTCTCAAAATAGAATGATAGAAATTACTTCCTCCGTTTTTTTTACTTGCAACGTTTAGGGTAGTTTCAGGAAGTTGCATATTCCTTGCAAAATTGACATTTTTGGCAATGTATTCTCACTTTCTCTCTCCTACCACAAGAGGTCCTTTTCTTTTATCTCTTATATCTCTCTCCTCTCCAAAACACTTGTGCCACAATTCAATGTTGCAAGTAATAAAAAGAGGAAGTATAAATGAGTATAATTATGCGGATTCTTTTGAAACTTAATACTACTTGCTCAGATGATCTTCATTAATTGCAACATATTACTACTTTAGGTGGTTTCATATTAATTGCAACAATTCCCTTTTTGGTAATAGAAACTAGTCAGATGGACTAGATTACCCCTTACTAAATCTAACTAAAACTTTCATCAATTACCTACACACATGAATATTTTTGTCCTTACCCACCATCTTTTTCATTTCCTTAGAAAATGAGCCAAACCCATATGTTGCAATTAATAAAAAACGGAGGGAGTACAAAAAATACGTATAGTATGACTTGATGTAATTTGAGAGAAATTAACAAAGTTATCTAAAAGCATGAGACCACCTTATATTCTGAAGTAGATGGAGTATGATCAAGAATAGAAAATTCGAGAACTTCAGGAGCAAAAGCTCAAACTCAAAAGACCAGATATGAAGACACATGCTGACAAATGCACAGACCAGGGGGGGGGACAAGAGATAAACAGACAGAGGCAGAGGAACAAAGAGGGGTGAAAGAAAAGGGTGAGAAAACATTACCTCCTGAGTGACGAAAAATAACTGATACGATATCTGCTCATAAAAATGGAACCGTCCATCAGCCACGGAAGGGGTTATAATGTGTCTCATAGTACCCCATAAGGTAGAACCTAAATGTGACAGAAAGGTATCACGAGCAACAGTGTAACTTTCAAACTCCTGCAGGAGAAGCACCATTATGTTTGAGTACATGATTCCATCATAAAAATAAAAATTCCATCTACAAGCAGCAGTAGGTTAAAAGCACAAGCAACAAACACCCTGGTACATGCATCCCAAGTTTCATTAATAATAAGATCAGTACAGAAGAATACCACAGAGGTATCACTGAATAGATTCCAGCTCTCCATTCGCCTCAAAGCATCCAATGCCTTTCTCTTGTGATTTTCATCATATTCATCACCTTCCATAGACTGAAGCTCATTCTTCACTTCTTGCATTCTCTCGTCAAGTTCTGTAATATCAGATCCAAAATTGTATATATCAATGAAAGGTCACGATATTTGCAAATTTTTTCTATACCAAAAAGTTATTCTACTCAAGCAGAAGAGAGCATTAATGAATCTAATGGCTGAGCAAAAAAAAGTATCAAACAAAAGCTTCAGCAGCTAAGATATTTACCTTCACAAAGAGCAAGCTTAATTCTCCTTCCCTTGCAATGTTTAAACGAAAAAAGCTCATAGATATCAATTTCTGCCAGAAGGATATCAATAGCCTCATGTTCTTTCTGCAAGGTTTAGAAACATTCATTGTGAAAGCACATTCGAAAGCAAAAATATCATTTTATACCTAACTATGATCTACTAGATATCGATTTCTGCTAGAAGGTTATCAATAGCCTCATGTTCTTTCTGCAAGGTTTAGAAACATTCATTGTGTGAAAGCACATTCAAAAGCAAAAATATCATTTTGTACCTAACAATGATTTACTAAGTTCTGACTTCCCAACACTAGCAATGACCATAAGTTGATTCCCTGACAACCATCCCGCAGCAAGTCATCAACTTATTTATCAGGAGAGGTTTCAGAAGGGCTTCACATTATCATAGAATAGAAATGAATGGAATGAAGGGTTTTTAGGACTATCTTCCAAACAGTCAGATATTTGAAACAAATGATCTGTTAAGATTATCAAAATTCCAAACTTCGTCCAGGTTAGACATGACATTAGGAAGGTAAAGCAGGTCATTCCTGCCCCATGGTGGACTGAAGATCTTATGCCTAATGGCTCACGAACCTTCTCGACCACATATTTCCTTTTTATTTTACTGGACCGGTAAACAAATATTATCCTTGCATGGCTTCACAGGAGAACAAAAACAAAACATAAACATTCCATGTTCATCGGAATTGCATAAACATGAAGGTGAGACAAGACAGACATCAGAGTTGTTATCAGACAAGTAAACAATGTTAAACTTTGAATTTCTAGTCAAAATATACTTACATCCCCAAAAACAGCAAACTTTTCCTGAATTGCATCTTGCAGGTTTTCTTCAGCTTCCACTTCTAAAATCTCTGAAGCACAAAGTTGGAAAAAGTTTTTGAGTAAAATTACTCAAAAGCATGTGAATATGTACTATAAACATTCCATGTTCATCTTGCATGAATATGTACTATAACCATTTTTTTCCGTAATCCACTTTGTCAACCTAACCATCAATATAGCTGTCATGGACAAACAGTGCAACTACTACTACTTTGTCAACTAACCATCAACTGCCATTTTTTATGTTTCTAAAGTTATACACCCTTGTTTTTTTCACTACTTCAGCTTTGGGCTGTTCTAAATTACCTATTTTCCTTCCATTTTCCAGTAAGTTTTTCATTCACAAAAGACTTAGATTCCCTTCACACGTTAAAATTCCAATAAGTATACCCCTAATTCTAGTAAATCTCCACCCTTCCTCTTTAATGACTGATATGAGCCCCCCCTCCCTATATAAATCTCTCACCCAAAGACCGCCTCTCCCCTCCTTGGTGACTCGTCTCCTTTCCTTCGAGACTCCTCCCCCCCCCCACTTCATGCGACTTCCTGGTATTTCCTTTCCCTCCTCCCCCCTCCTAGCCGGTATCATCTTCTTCCTTCCCATCACGTTCAACGGTGTTTTGGACTTTCCTCTTCCTTTTGCAGAGAACTTGTAACATCTTCACCGCAATAGAAGAATATAATCTCCAGTTATACTTAGACCTGAACCAAACTCCTTCGAACTCTGGCAACTGGGAAATGCTACTTGCAAGACACATAATCGTGTCTCCCCATTTAGCACCCTATGATGACTAATAGCCCGCTCTAATTGGTCCGGATCGAGGAAAGAATAAAAAAGGGGCCTAAAATAAAATATTTTAAACCCAATCCATTTTCTAACCCTTTTTTATTAACCCATTTCCGAAAACCTTTATTAAAATAGTTTTACTAAGCCCACTTTATAAAACATTTTATAAAGAGGTTTATAACAACCCATCTTCAAAAACCTTTAAAAATTGTTTTATGAAGCCCAATTATTAAAACTCATTTTCTAGCCCAGCTCAATTAAGAGAGTTAATTAATTATATTAGTTAGTTTTATTAATTATCTAGGATATTCTCAAAACAATCTTTTATAAAAATAAAAAAAAATAAAAAATCAAGTTCCTCCATAGTGTTTTCAAATATCTTTTACTAAAATCTTTTATCTAAAATCTTTTCAATAAAAAAAATCTTTTAGAAACCTTGTTGTGTTCGGTTTACCTTTACCTAAACCTATATAACCCATCTAATACTCCACATAAATCACACGGCCTACAGCTCCCTTGCTCACCTACAGCGTCGCCGCCCTCCTATAATCCCCTCACTAATTCTCTCATCTCCAAATCACCAATACCCCAACGTATGAAACTAATCCATCCTACCACACTCCTACACCACCTAATTATCGAACACATCATCATCACTTCCATTCGATATAACTCCAATTCTCTCGCCTACGTAAACCCAAGCAGCACTCTTAACTTATATTGATATCCCAAAACACATTTGATCATCATCATCATCTTATACTTGCGCTTAATTACCACGCCATACATCACCTGACACCAAACATCATTATTCATCATCATCAACTAATCTCACTGCCTCTCAACACCAACGCCTAAAATACATCATCAGTAATACAAGGCAAATTTTTTTTGACGTAAACAAATATACTATTTTTTCTAAGGCTCGGTCAACATTTGATTCAAGATCCGTGCAAATCAACGACCTAGACGGAGGTATAATATCTTAGGGTCAACTAAATTAAAAATCTTTCTTTTATTTCTTTACGTTCTTATTATTTTATTGAAGTTACTAACATTCTATTCATGATGTAGATTGTTAACATATTCCAGCAACTGTAAGTCTTATATATTATACTAACTCTCTACTAATACTTTATTTCTTTTTCATGAACATTATATTTTATGTTTGATTGCAATATTTATCACCTTGTATATTATTGTTAATCAAGACCTAAACAAATGTTCTAATACTTAAATCAGATAATATGGACAACCTGCTAGGAACCCAGTAATAATATGATTGTTAAATAACATGTTACTAAAAAAGTAGTCTTTTATGTATATAATGAACCAACCTAGACTAATCTTTTTAGGGTACTTAAAAATATTATGAGGTTGTTCTTTTGCATAAAATTTGCTATGAATCGTATTAAGTAGAGGCCAGCAATGTGCGAACGTGGCTCCTGACCGTGTTCGTACCCTCACCCCCGAACTCAATTTTTGGTTCATTGACCATTCACCTCACTCTATAATCTAGCAGCGCCGCACAACTTACTCTCATTTACAGCGACAGCATTTGCCTCAGGCTTCCTCCTAGCATAAGTGATAAATACTGGGGATTTAGGCTGACTCCTTGCAGAAGAGTCACACACATCTCATGTTATACCTATGACTGAAAATGCATTTATGATCTACCCAAGCCAGCACAAGCATGGAAATACACAATATTTAAACAAATTACAAGCTACTCAATGTCCATAACACAGATGGACGAGAACAGGAAGAGCTGACGGCAGAACCTGCAACTGCGCCAATGGTTTTTTTTACATTTGGCAAACTTTCCTCCATGCGAACACCTTGTCCTCCAACAGCAGGACCCCAAGTAAAGGGGCCAGCACTAAGATCAATAAATGCCCACCTGAAAATCAAATTATAACAGATCAAGGAAAAGTTGCACTAGTTACCCTACAAGAAGCAACAGGGATGAGATCAGAACCTGTATTTTCCTATCCATGTATCTGTTAGACATTCAGTATGAAGGCCGCTGAGATCCCCAGATTTAAGCTCCTTCCGCAAAGCAAGCTTTACATCTCCATTTTTCCCATTTAACACCTTCAGACCAACAATAATAAGAAGGGAAACAATATCTCACCAATGACTTTTCAGGACACAAAAATCATTCCTTTTCATGATGTAAAAATGAGCAAAGAACTACCTGCAAAACTTTGCTCTGAATAATATTATCTGTATCCTTTCCTTTATAAAAGTTTTCAATACTATCTAAAGCTTCTGAGCATCTATTGGACCACTCTACCTGCAAATACAAGCAAACACAATTCCAGTGAAACTAAACATAAAAAAAAGTGTACCAAGCACCTTATTATTCAATTGGCCCCTTCTCCCATCAGGTTTGCATAAAACACATCAAGTTGACAACTGAAAGGCTAATCATATTCAACTGCCAACAGTTCAGTCTCTAAGACTTGCACAAAAAAATCTTGAGTTTTCAGCATAAGGGAAGCGTATGAATAAACATACACTTGAGAAGTGCATACATGTGATAATGGCAGATATTTAGGCTTTCTGTGTAATGAAAAACGCACATGCATAGAGCACCCCAGTATCCCCCCCCCCTCTCCCATACACACACACACACGTTCAGGCACAGACACAAACCTAATGCACCAATGCACGCACCCACACCTACATATGAACAAGTTTTCGCAAATGCGCACACACATGGAAAAAGTAACCAAGTAGATTTAGAGGAGAAATTTACAGCAGAAAAGATCTTAAGGTTTTCTACTAAATGAACATCGCTTAATTGCCGTCATATAACCAAGATTCATCTTTCTTTTGCATTTGTTAACATATATGACAGATTTATTTTGCAAGGAAATCAAAAGCTGAAACACCAAATTTGCATTTATATTACTGTGAATAATCAATAAAGGAGAGGCACAAAAATGACACTCCCTTCAACCCTTACTGTTTGCCACATTTCCTTTTGGTTGCTTTTTCAAGAGTTGTATTGAGTAAGTAGTTCTGTGATTTTGCAAGTGGAGTAGGAGAAAAAGTAGAGAGAGATTGTGGACCACGTCACCTAAAAAGATGATGGAGCAATCTTTTAGGGACAAACCAAATACGAAAGTGGAGCAATCTTTTATGGACGGAGAGAGTAGATATTAATCAACCAAAGCCTCTTAGCTGAAAAACACAAAGAGAAACATGTAAAATATGTGAAAATTTCGGAAGCTCGAACACAAACCGTATCAGTTTCTTCAGTTGTTGTCCATGCAAATTTAGCCATCGGGTGCTTTTCATATAGAGGTCTCTGAATCTTTTCTACAGCTGAAACGTAACCAGCCAATTAATGAGCATGACAGCACTTGCCAAAACATAGAATAAATATAGGAGGAAAAGCATGAGAGGAAGTTTCCGCACCAAGAGAAATCTCAGGAGTGTTTTTTGATTCAAGTAAAGTAGCTTGCAGGCTCTTATTCTGCATCAATCACACCATTTACACCATCATATAATAAACTATATTTGCAGAGGATATTAGTGACCCTAGGAAAACAACAGCATTTGCAGCAACAAAAAGAGGACAGTGCTCCAATAAAATCAAGAGCAAATATCAAAAACATTATATTCTTTTTTCCACAACATTTAAACAACATAATTCAGTGAAACTACTGAAACAGTAATTCAAAGGTATAAAATAGATTCTACAGAGAAAGAAAGAAGCACCTGTCTTAAAAAGTCTATCTCTGACTCAGACAACCCTCTCCTGCAGTATGAGCTTTATTAAATTCGAAGGAGATGAATGACATGGTCATAGATCAAGCATCATTAAATGTTGCTATGTATGAAAACAAACCTGTAGCCATATCTAGTTATATTAGCATTATGCTTCGGATTCAAAACGAAAATGTTATACGCATTTTCAAGTTGCAAATACTCAATAAGGCTATCAAAAAACACTTCCATCAAATCCAAGTCCACTTGCCACAAAGCATCTTTATTTTCCCTGTATGAGAATAACAATAATTTCCATTAGAGGCAAGAACAAACACATTAAGTGCAGTAACAGATAAAAATATGGCATTGCTTGAAGCAGATAAAAATTATTGTAGTCCATGTCCTTTAGATTTCCAATAGAGTAGGACAAGTCTTGAACAAGTAATTCTTATCTTTCAATTACAATAGTTATAAACAATTGTCTTACCTATACATACTATCCTTCACTTCTAGTTTGTTAGCCCCTCATATAGATCCCCAAATAAACTATCTTGAGATGATCGATAGGGAAAGTTCCATTATCTTTTGTAAGGTAGTAGAGTTATAATAAACATGACCCTTTATACAATAATTTTTTTGGTGTAGTACATGCTTTTCGTAGAGGCAAATGCTGAGAGTTTTCTTGTTATAAGGGCTTCCTGTTACCCCAAATTAAGAGTGATGGAAAACTTGGATTTTCAGAGAAAGAGAGTACAAACTGGTTGGTTAATGAGACCTCGTGTTAAATCAAGAATATGTAAAAAAAGGAGCCTTTAACACGTGAGAATAATGCTCAAATAACCTTTTCATTATTGTAAAAATTAAGCCACCGCACTTCTAAGCCTCAAACTATCCTCAAAGAGAAGCCTGATTAGAGGCATTAGGCGGATAATCTATCTATTTGACAACAAAAATAAGAAAGAGGGATTAACTATATCACTGTATTATTATGTATACCATCTTTCACCATTGAACAACGCCCTTATACAAGTGTTCTTACTAGAGAGGGTGTCTTTGTGTCCTAAAGTTTCCATTTTCCTTAAAACACCCTTAAAAAGTGAACTTCAAGGTGATTCCACGAGTGTCCGGTGTCTCAAAACAATTATCTGTTTGCAAATTTCTGTGGTTGCTGAGTGTGGTTAAGGGGTTCATCTTGTCTCATTGACTTGTAGCTCATCTTCAACTTTCCCTATTTCCAACTATATCTAAGGCCTTTGCACGAAAAGCTTGTTTGAAGAGGCGCAAACTGTGGTGAGTTTAAAATCAAGCGGGCCCAGATTGTCTATATATCCAAGAATATGTCTTTGGTGTTTAAATGAGGAAACTGGAAATCCTGCATTGATCATTTTTTTCCCCTAATGGTCCTTGGGACATAAAGTATAGGATGATGGCAGATATTGAGTTGAACTGGTTGCTTGAGATTGCGGATTTCCATCGGTCGCGTAATAAGGTTTACTGATAAAGAAAAAAATGTATTATCATATAAAATATTGTTGGAATTGTCTCACTGTCAATTTTCAAAACAGTAACTTTTCAATAATAATTCATCTAACACAAGTAAAAATATTATCCAAGTCCTACGAACCGTAAATTGAGAAAAATAAAAATAAAAAGAAATGATTCATCAGATATAAAAAATCAATCTCATTCCATATCCTAGTCCAGTGCGCTTGGCCCAAGAACCCTGACTTAAGCCTTCAAAATCTTATATTTCAGCTCATCGAGGAATTGACACGAAAATCTCTTCCTAAAATCTGGAATGTTTCCCAATGGAGCTGAAAGTTCAATGAAGCTTCCTTGACACTCCACCATTCCTTCCACTTGCAGAAGATTCCAGCCATAGCTCATGAAAGGTGCTCCCAGTGGAACCACAACAGTGCTCCAAGATCCAGTAAATTATTGGCTCACTGAGACCCTTAATCCAGAGAGCTCCTGCTCCAATGTCGCCACCCTGTCCAAAACATTGCTCGAAGCCACCAAAACCTCAACAAATGTTCCATTTTGATACCCATCGCTAAAAAAAACTAAGTAGAAAATAAGATATGATTGATCAGAGAAATTTGATTCAATTTTTCAAGCTTTCGAGAGGCTTAAACTCTCATAAGTTAAAGCTAAAGAAAGCTGAAAGTAATAATTAAGATCAATTCTTCACTCTTATCCCTCTACTTATATACACTGAGATCCCTATCCCCCCCCCAAAAAAAAAAATAACTCAAGCAGTCTTCTCCATCAGGCAACTCCTAACTGAAATAAACATCAATATCCATAGTAACCTTCCCTCTAAGTGATGCTTAATGCCATGTTGTACGTTATAGACCATGGAAAGACAAGTGTTGCAGCTAAAGAGAAATGTGTGTTTGGGAGGGGGGGGGGGATATATATATATATGACCTACGTAACTCGGACCTTCAATTTACCTAAGTACCTCAGTCAGATTTTCGATACTCCAACATGGATATAGACACTTTAACACTTAATTATAGGTAAAATCATGGAAAATATTCATGTAAAAGCCGAGTCGGACGCTTGGACACGTACCCATGTCCAACAATAACAGAGTATATGAGCCATCCTAATGAATTGTTTTGAACTTGAACTTAGGAACCCAAATGTCAACTCTTATCCCAACCTGGTAATACACTGATCCAATCACCTAATATTATCTAAATTGTATTCTAAACCGATACTGAAGCCAATCACAACGCATTTGACCCAAACTATCTTGAAACCCGAATGGAACTGACCCAAACCAATTGAGTAAACTTGAAATGATCTGACCTGAAACCAATCCGAACCACATGTTTGCCACCTCTACTTAGAACTTAGATCCATGCTGACATCCTTTCTGGAGCATTATGAATTGGCTGCGAGACAGCTGGGGAAATGGGCACAATCTAACATCCAAACAACTTTTAAATACATTTTGAATCTCAGATACTATATCCCAAAAGAGTTGCAAGTTGCAACAGTTGCTTGGGTACAGAATTTTGAAACATAAAAGTGTTAACGCTTAACTCATAGACTGTTTAATAATATTTAAAGTTGATGCGAAATGAGATAGTTGAGTATAATTTCCATAAATGAGAGTGTAGGTCCAAAAGAGGGAGTAAGAATTATTACAAAAAATGAGTGGCTACAAATATAGGAAAAATGAGTGGCATTAAATATAGGAGAAAGATGGAACAGTTGCTTGGGTACAGAATTTTGAAACTTAAGAGTGTTGAGTCATAGGCTGTTTATAATAATATGAAAAGTAGATGTGAAATGAGATAGTTGAGTATTTTTTCAATAAATAAGAGTGTAGGTCCAAAAGAGGGAGTAAGATCTGTTACAAAAAATGAGTGGATATAAATATAGGGGAAATTGAGAAGCAAGGAAAAGCAAAGTGTTGTAACTTGTAACAGTACTAGGACAGATTGAGTAAAGAAAATTCATAATCCACTGCTGGAAAAGAAAAATTTCCCACATCTAATTTAACACCATTTTCTATAAGCTAGTCTACCACTCAATACCAGATCATTCAGCCAAAAAAGTGATAGAAACCTGTAAGGACTAAGGACCAGTTGTCCTCTTTAGCAAACTTATGAATAATATCTCTTGAGAAGGTGCAACCAGATAACTGATCTGTTTTCCCTGTCATACTAGTTTTTTTCTTTATCTTAATCAAATACAACACTGAAAATCTCAGTTTCAGTAAGCTTGTGTAAAGTTATGAACAAATTAGCAGTTTGATAGCGCACACCTAGTATCCTCTAGCGAGCCTATGTGCATCACGACACATATGTATGTATTTCACACTCCAAAATTCCAGAGCCTTATCCTTACAGTTACAGCCTTTTTTGTTCATCTCACAAGCAGTTAGCAATTAATCCAAAATTCATATAAAGAAAAAAAAAAAAAAAAAGCTATTGTTTAACATTATATAGCCAACATAATCTGAAAAGAGCTTGGCACTCTTCAAATTACTTGAACTCCATATTTTAATGGAGCATAGTCCTCACAGATAGAAGGCACTACATGAGAGAAAAAGATAAAATATTATACTATGTATAACATAACATACCAAGACCTTGAAACATCATCCTTCCTAGACAGAACAGCAATGGCACGCTCCAAAACAGAAGTAACCTTTTCATTCATACGTATAGCATGAACCGAGAAACTGCATATATAAAGTTCCAAGTTTTAGTTTCATGTATCAGAGTCAACACTCGATCATTCTGCATAAAAAATATTACACTGCTTAGCTTAGTATTAACCCCAAAGAAAAAGTTCAAAAGAAAATTACTTGTAGTTTACATGACTTAATGTAGGAATATGGTGACTCCCTTTATCAACATTGACTTTATGGAATGGATTCAGCACTTCTTCAATCTGTGGAACCCATGTATGTTCAAACATATGATCAATTTTTGTGAACCATCGCTCAAGTTCTTCAGGTTGCAGTGTGAATTCTGAAATTAAAAATTACCGACACTCATAAAAGGCCATATTTACAATTGACTTAAACATAACATAGTCGACAAGATGTAAAAATTCAAACATCAGAAGATAGATACCATGGTTTCCTCTGCCTTCAAATCCAATAAAAATGAAATTCACAGGAACTGGAAGATGCATAGAATCAACTTCCTGGAGCTTCAGATAATTTGCAATATTCGCTGCAACAAAGTTTTAAATCAAGCACCCCTCAAACATCAGCGTCAGAAACTCGCCACAAATAAAGAGACTCACGTTCGCTTTAGGGTTTAAAGATTAAAAACAAAAAACTAAGAGCGTCATAATATTTTTTCTCCTAAGGAAAGCCAAAGACAGAAAACAATCAAACATCCCCTTTGCCACAGATAATTTGTATTAACAACCATCTGCTAGTAAAAGCGGAGCTAATTTTGACCTTTATTTTTGGCTATCCGTCTTGCATGGACCCAATTTACAATAAGTTCCGTCTGCATCTATGTATAAGAAACACTTACAAACTTTGAAGTGGCCATCTTTTATGTGTTTAAGTGACCATTCAAAGAAGGGTAATTCAAGACACTAACACAAACTTTAACAACAAAGACGGCAACTAATGTAAAAGTGAGTCTGAGTCCACAATAAATTTATCCTGGACCCCATCTACAGCAGAGTCTTATCATTTTGGGGACTATGGAAAAACACCAACGGATTTTTGGTTCAATGTTAGGTAAATTAAGATTTTAGATCAAGGTAAATAGGGTATGGGACCTCATACCCAAAGGTTTCTCCCCCCTAAATCCCTTGAATCCCATATCCACCACCCCCACCCCCTAAACATATGTTGGTTCTCCTATACATCTATTCACCCCATGTACATTAAAAAGAAATTTTTTCCCACTTCATCCATCACTATTATAAGCAAATCCTATTCAAAACTGCAAGCAACATTCACAATAGTTCACGAGTTTGTAGTTTCCAAGTGAAAAAAAGAAATATCATTCAGATGGATAGGAAATGAATGGAGAGACATCAGTATAGGACCCAATATTCTAAAAAATTGGAAAAATGCAAGCATCCATCACACTTTGCATCAATGGAACATGATCTTGGAAAAACACTTATGATGTAGCACCAAAAGACATCAAGGTAAACTACTCTACCCTAGAGCTGTGAACTAGTTGCACTAATTATAAAGATTCTACTTCCTCTGTTCCTAATCAGTTGCAACAATCCTTTATCTGGTATTGGGTTCTCTCTATCTCTCTCCTCATTACATGGGTCCCTCTTTGTATTTCTCTCTAGCTCTCTCCTCTTCAAGTGCACTCCTTAAAGCTTGTGCCTCCCCCCATGCTGCAACTAATTTGGAACAGAGGAAGTACATTTCCTTTCCAACCAGATTATATTCCTCCTCAAGTTCGTACTGTGGTTTGCAAATGCAGAAGCATAGAAAGCAAGCCCACTGGATGAATGTAAATTTTAAACAGCCTATTGCAACAGACAGTAACAGCAACATTGAAAACAAAACAAATTCTTGACTAATATATGAACAAAGGTCATGCTGACATGATCACCGAAAAATGTGTATCCTCTTTAAGGATATAAACTCCCCAAAAGGTATATGGTTGAAAATATTAGAAGTATAATACAGGGGTCTCAAACAACGTATGATGAAAACCCAAACAAAAGGAAACATGAAGCTTTGATAAGAGCAACTACCTGCCTTGGAGTAGTTTAGGGCTCCACTTTTTCCGGGACTGGAAGATTCCAAATCATCAAAATCTGAACATTAATGGAGACTATCATGCCAAAAAAATCAAAGAATATTTCTCAAAAATGAAAATAATAAGCTTTACAAAAAATGAAAATCAGATACCCATGTGAACTTACCACCATGCAAGACAGACTCAGTCCAGAATCTGCTATTCCTTTTTAGGTTAAACAGAGAAAACACTGACGACATCTTACTTCTACGATGTGTAGGAGATCCATGCAACCCAGGAGCAAAAACCTGTTTCCAAAATATCATGACGTAACTTGTAAGAGTGAGGAGTTCGAAGTCAAACCATAACTCGACTGAGCAAGAAGGTTAAAAGGCAGCAAAACAAGCCTGTTAAGGTTGACTTTCATCACCACATTTAATCGTATGAAAATATATTATTTCCAAAAGCAAATATAAGAAGGGAGAGCAAAATACGCATGAAAATATAGTAAGAAAAGCAGATGATCACAATTCACAAATTGTAAGAAACCAAAAGCAATCCATAATCACAAAGAAGAACACAACCTGCCCCCAGAAGCTCCACTTTTCATTCTAATTAA
This sequence comes from Beta lomatogona, assembly GCA_947646795.1. Classification (NCBI taxonomy): domain Eukaryota; kingdom Viridiplantae; phylum Streptophyta; class Magnoliopsida; order Caryophyllales; family Amaranthaceae; genus Beta; species Beta lomatogona. The sequence goes on from CANSNZ010000477.1 coordinate 1,560,172, forward strand.
CAAAAAAGGATCAATTTTACACCTTATGTCTGTTTAGCTACAACTGGATCTTCATTGTCCATTAGGGATACATCCGAGCAGGGTTGGATCCATATACCTGGATCTCAAACCTTAGACCACTTAGAACTAAACCTGCCTGCTAATTAGCCTAGAGGACACAATCCTGACTTACCAGTTGATCTCTCCTCTTCATATTACAAAACCCCTTGCCAAAGGAAATGACTTAATCCTTCCCAAGATGTCAATCTCTTAGCCACACCCACTGGACAATTAAAAGGGAATAAAACACAGAATATTGAAAAGGCAAGATTTTAAAAAATAATATATGTACCACACCATAGGTGTATTTATCTCCCTTGATTAAGTTGCACAGAGACAGGTATCGGTACGAGTTTGGATTCAGGTAAGGGGACAGAAAAACGCCAAGATTTAAAAAAAAAAAATGGAATGGGTACGCGTACCCGTACAGGATACGCATCGTATCGGGTACGGGTACGTGACCTGGAAGAAGTACCTGTGCTAGAGACATAGAACACATGACAGTATGGTAGCTCGAAGGTCTTTAGATTGCCGTTAGCATTTCAATGACACTCCCTAAGCATTGTGGTACTGAAAAAGGAAACTGCATATACCAATTGCAAATGGGCTATCAAAGCTTTCTCCATTTCATCCTGCCACCTTCACTCGATAGATAACATTTCAAATGAAGGCATACGATGATTTGGAAAAGGGAGCTCCACAGATAAAAGGTTCCTGTTCTTGAGAGACACAAACAGGATATTCCCTTGCACTTGGACGAGTTCATACAATAGAGCCATCATGCTCGAGAATAAGAAGCCAAGAAATGTGTGCAAGCATTTTTTCAAGGATTTCTATCGCCTATGAATTTGTTTAGCCCTGGTAGGATTCCTACACATTGTTTCTTCTCCTACATCATTCTGTGAGTAAAAAGTAGATATAACAGAAAATTGTATGCTAGCAATCACTTCGGCACAGAATGTTTTCTACATACAATACTTGCTCCAGGATGGCCTTTAATTGATCTTCAATGATCAAAAACCTTTTCCTTAAATATAGGAAGAAGCCACTAGCATGAGACAATATCCTTCTGTTAGCCTCTCACATACAACCACATGACCAAGAAGCAAATGGTTGATTGCAAAGTCCACGCAAGGGTAGATTACTTTTCAGCAACCATATCAGTAAGTAGCACGTTCTTGTTTTTTTTTTTGTTGAGGGGGGGGGATACACGAATATCAAGTAATCAATTCACTAAAGAATATCAGTAAGTAGCACGTTCTTGTTTTGGGGGGGGGATACGCGAATATCAGTAAGTAGCACGTTCTTGTTTGGGGGGGATACGCCATACGCAAATATCAAGTAATCAATTCACTAAAGAAGAACCAACAATCAGAAGATACTAGATCCGGTTTTCAAGACTAAATGCCAAATTCAAAGTCTTCTATTCCTTCAACATTCTCATGATCTCCTTCCTCGGAAACAAGAGAAGTCAACCGTGTACATTTGAGCTTTTATATTATAATTCTCAAAAGCAGGAAAGATATTAGTACAACCCATTTACAGGCTAAGCTAGAGGCTAGAGCAGTTCATTTTTATATACAGTGAAGCAGCTTCCACATCCCCCCTCCCCTCCATGCTTAACAGAAACCATTTCATACGCCGAATAGCCAAAAAATGCCCAACAAGAGAATCAACATGCACAAAATAAGGTCATGAAAGAATCTGGAATAGCAAGAATGAATCCAATTTAAAATCCACTAGCTCAGTTCATCATATTGGTGTGGCCTCCCTATGCTAAACAAACTACAACAAGTTCAATTAACCTATGCTAATAATACCATTCTCGTCCGAGAAAAATTCAACCAATACTCCATAAATTGCAAATCAAACACAGCAATCATAATATAATTACGGTAAAACAAGATTGAAAGAAATTAACAAACAGAAACCACAAATAATGAACGAATTGAATTGAATTGGAAGATGCGAAATTGAGGAGAGAGATATTACCAGTAGAAGAGTGAAAATGAAGACGAAAAGACGCGGGAGTTTCGGAAAGTGAAGTCGCTGGGGTACGACGGATCCACCCGCAGCCATTATTGTGGTACCGAAAGAGCTTGGCCAAGTTAATTGAGTATCGAATTGCTGGAGAAGAAGAAGGAAGGAAGGAGAGAGAGAGCGTTAATGGCGGAAATCTAGGGGAAAGTTGAATATCTGGAGTAGAAGTAAGATAAGAGTGTAATTTGCGTTGTCGTCGACGAGGAGAGCGTCGCCGGGCGGGGGTGGTTTAGTCAAACCCAAACTCGAACATGTGGAGCTATAGGCTATTAGGCTATAGCTTAGGCCTTAGCTTAATTGAGTTTTGCCTTTACTCCCTTATTAGTTGTCATGTCACAACTCCGAACAAACTTGCTCAGGTCACGAATAAATATCATTGTATTGGTTGTAATAATAGTAACTAGTTTTTTTTTGCCCGGGCGATGCCTCGGGTCAGTTACAATAAACTAATATGTTATTATTTTTAAATTTTATAATTTATTTTACTACTTTTCGTATTTTTTGTCCATTAAGAAATTGAAAAATTCACGTCACAACGTGATAAGTAAAGAAAAATTGAAAGGTTTGAGTTTGAAAACAGTACCTTAAAAGGAATTGTGGTAAGAGAATATAACATCAATATTCTCTTGTAAGTTACGTAATAAGAGTGTTAGAGATGTATGTACTTGTTCAAGTCTTTTTAGTTAAGTATATTTATTACAAGACTTTATCATATTTTATTTGAAATATTAGACAACAAATTCATAGTGTATTGATGGTTAAGCTCTAACTTTTCATTTCAAAGGTCACGTGTTCGATACCTTGCACTTACACATTTCTTTTTTTAAAGTGAGGAGTACACGTAGACATAAAGCATTTGCATTAGAAAGTTGAGGAGAGTGCCACGTGGCACATAGGCTTTCTTTCGCACGCCTTTTAATATATTTGTATAGATAGATATTTTGTCTATTAATCATTTGGTATATAATGTCAATTATTCTTATACAAGTGACAGAAAATGCTCCAAAAGATGCTAGGGATTTCTAGAGAGAGAAAACGAAAAAAGAAAAAATAAACACAAAGAACCTTCAATGAAACTAAACCCAAACCCTAAGACCTTCTTCTGTAATTTTTTTTTCAATCCTGAACCATCCCTTCTGTTCTAACTATTGTAGGAACAAAAACTGGTAACTAAATTGATACACTTAACTGACCACCATGGCGTGAAAAGATCACTGCCATAAAGTTGAATTTGCCCCGCAACAACACACGGACTCACAGCAATCAACCTCCAGGGATACACGGTTTCTGCGTTTCCGGTGTTGACAGAAAAGCAGATTGAGAACGATCTGAATACTGCCCAGAATAATCGAGGAGAAAGAAAGAGAGAAGTGAATGTGTTTCTGTGTCTTAGAGAATCCCAGAACACAGGTATTTATAGGGAGAAGAAAACCAGACGAGATCAGAACGTGGCTGAAATCGTGGGAAAAACGGTCACATAATGGGAAGAGTAATGGCCGTAAATTAGGAGAGAGTTTAGGGAGAAAACGGCATTAAATGAGAGATTAAGGGCGGGCGGCGGCGGCGCGCGTGTGGTAACCACACATCACCACAAACCCACTAAAAGCCTCATTGCTACTTAACTCAAAGGGTAGATGAAGAGTAATGGTTATAAACCTTACTTTTCCCTTATATTCTTTCAATGTGGGACAAAAGGAAAAATTGACTCTTCATATTCTTTTGAAGCAAACTTAAAGTTTCTACTAAAAACTCCAACAATCCCCCACATGATTCAAAAGAAGAAAACAGAAAGAAACGGGGCTGGAAAAGATGATTTGGGCAATATATACTAGGTTTTGAAGTATCAATGTCTTATGGACATGAATTGACACTCAGTGCATACAAATATGTCTTACTATCGTAATAGGTAGATTTCTCTTTGAACCTTTCACGAGGTTAGCAAACCATAGATGCGCACTCAACCTTTTTCAAATCAAGAAACGTTCTCACAATTGTAATATCAGTGCCCCACAACTAACCTGGATTCTCATGAATGCTCTAGAGAGCCTAAGCCTTTTGACTCTCATAGGGGATTGAGTGTAACCTACACATTCACATAGGTAAGTTCATCAAGTTTGTACTGTCACAAACCACCTTAAGTAAGGCTATGAACTTATTAAGAGTTATAAGCTCAACCTCACACATATAACAGTATAATGAAACAAAATACTATATCACTTTTATTACTAGGAATGGTAGTAGTATCAACAACTTGAGTTCTTTTGTGATTTCGTTTGACCCTTTGAACTTAGGAATTCCTAATAAGGGTATCCATCACAATTCACTCCACAATAGGCTTTAAACCCATTCCTTGTGCTGACTCCAGCACCATTTTTCTACAAAGGCCTTTGGTAAGAGGATCAACAATATTCCTCTCTGACTTTACATACTCGAGTGACAACACATTATTTTTAACTAAATTTCTAACTATGGCATGCCTTAAGCGAATATGCCTTCTCTTGCCGTTATAGGCTTGATTATTCGCTACCCCAATTGCTGCTTGCGAGTTACACAGCATAGAAACTGATGGAGCTTTCCCCCACAATGGAATATCAGCAAGCAAACTCCTTATCCATTCAGCTTCTTGACCTGCCAATTCTAAAGCAATAAATTCAGATTCCATGGTAGATTTGGCAATACATGTTTGCTTTGATGATTTCCATGATATAGCTCCACCAGCAAGAGTAAAAACATAACCGCTAGTAGATTGAATTTCATCATTATCCGATACCCAATTGGCATCACAAAATCCTTCAAGGACACAAGGTGTCCTTTAATAATGTAGACCCCAATTGATAGTACCTTTTAGATACTTCAACGATCTAATCAAGGCAACCCAATGCTCTCGATTAGGACTGTGAGTATACTTGCTCAATCTACTAACAGCATAAGCTATATCAGGTCTAGTATAATTCATCAAGAACATTACACTACCAATTATTTTTGCATATTGTTCTTGGGATATACTATCACCCTTATTCTTTTTCAAATGAATACTAGAATCATATGGGGTTTTCACGGGAATGCAATCAAATTGATCGAACTTCTTTAATATTTTCTCAACATAATGAGATTGATTTAAAGATATCCCATATGACGTTCCAGTAATCTTTATTCCAAGAATAACATCAGCCTCTCCTAAATCCTTCATCTCAAAACAAGAATTTAGCAAACTCTTAGTTGCATTTACTACGTCTATATTGGTCCCAAATATTAACATATCATCCACATATAGACATATGAAAACACAACCAAGCTCATCAAATTTGGAATAAACACAAGCATCAGAATCATTTACCAAAAAATCATTTGAAGTAATAGTTTGATGAAATTTTTCATACCATTGTTTTGGTGCTTGTTTTAAACCATACAAAGATCTAATAAGCTTGCATACCTTGTCCTCTTGACCAGGAACCTCACATCCTTCTGGTTGCTTGTAATATCCCGAAACATTAAACATGTTAAATTAAGAAAGTTAATTGTTCGTTTAGTAATTATTTTAGATAAGTAAGTTTAACTATGAATTACTTTTGAGCTTTTAAATGAACGAATTATTAATAAGTTATATAGTAGGGAGTAAGATTAGCAAGGCTAACAAAAGCCATTAGGAATTGGTTTAACAATATTATGCAACAAGAACTTGTCATAACATCAACTAGGAAAATTTAAAAAAAAAAAAAAAGAAAAAAAAGGAAGAAAACCCCCCTAAGAAAACTCACGGTCAACCGACCACCCACCCCCCTCTACTCCCTCTTTGTTCCCTACTCCAACCCCCCTATTTGAACCACCATCTATCCACCTCCATTAATGTCTCCAAGTTTTTGTTCTATAAATGCTCAGTAAAATTGAGCTTTGAAATCTCACAACAACAAAAATCACAAAATTTCTTCTTCTCTCTATCTCCTCTGTTTCGGATCTCACACCAGCACCACCACAATCTGCTGCCAGCTCGCGCGACGCAAAATAGTCGTCGGTCACGTTCGCGGCACTCGTCGACCACCCGCAGCTCGCCGGAGCTTCACCTGCAACTCGCGTTCTATCTCACACTCTCTCTCGTCGCTCCTCTCCGCGCGTTGCTGTTGCTCGTGTTTTCCGCCGCCGCCGGAGCTTCGAGGATCGCCGCCGACCTCCCGTACCGCCGCCTGCGCCGCTCGCCGGAGCTTCTGCTCTGGTTGGTCTCGTCCCTGCTCCAAGAGAGCAGAGGTATACCACCTCTTTTGATTTTCATTTTCCCTCTTAAAACTGATTTTCAAGTATTATAATGATAGCCCACTTGTTACCCATTGCTAATTAGTGTAATTGGGCCTAAAAACTGATTTGCATTAGTAAACCAACTCAATACAAGTGTTGCATGTTTATTAATTGGGCTCAAATCTGACTTTTTATAGTGTTAGTTAAGCTAATTAATAATAGATGGGCTAATGGAGTTAACTTAAAGCTGATTTAGTACTTTGTTAAGCCATGTTAGTTTAATTTATTAAGTTAAACATAATTGTTGGGCCTAGAAACTGATTTGATAAGTTAAGTCATCTAACTTAATTTAGTTGCTTTGATATTTTGGGCTTAGAACTGATTTGTTGGTATTAAATTAAATCACTTAGTTTACCTTAACCCTTTAACTAGTTTGGGCTAATATTATAATTAAGTTAAGAATGTTATGTTAAACTAATTAGTTACTAGTTCTTATAATCTGAATTTTGTTAATTGAATATTAAGAACACTTAAGTTGTATAATGTTTAGTTCATAAGTTCATTGACTACTAATGTAGGATGTTAATGTCAATATTTTAGATATTTAGATTAATAATAAAGATCAATCTAATTCGGTAGTAGTCATGCCAAAGTTAGTATATAAACATGACCGAGTAATTGATGTCGATAATATAAACTTCACTTATTAGTTAGATTGTGAAACATATTAGGGGTTAGAATAAAAATGTTGTTATAACTTGAGTTATATTAAAATATGTTTACTTATCAACACGTATATATATTTTGTTTAAAGGTTGGAATAGTTAGTATATGAACAACTTATCTTCGAGTCATTAAGCATGGATTGTAACAAATAATCTTTATTAGTACTATCTAAATATGACTCTTAAGTTTAAAAAGATGTTAATAGTAACCACTTGAATTTATAATTCAAAAATATGCCTATGTATAACGTGCGTAGTTAAAAAGGGGCTTAAGAGTTATCACCTAAGAAATATTGCGATCCAACAAAAGAATAATTTTCGAAAAGACAAAGTCAAGCGATTTAATAATAAATTTTATTATCCAACTCTTGATTAGATTAAAGGAAGAGATTATTACAAGCCTCCCCCGGCTCTCAAGAAAATTTAACTACGATACCAGGTAACGTCTACTGCTAACACCCGCACTCCCCTTCCAACTATGCTTCATATGATGCTTTTATGAAATGTTTATGCAATGTTTTATATGGTGTGCGGGATATGAAATGTTTATCTATGTAAACGATGTTTATTAAATGATTTGATGCTATAAAGTATGACGACTTTGATGTGATTATGATTACGATGATGTTTTATGATTAATGTAATTATAATACGCAAAAGAAATGAAACACGATAAAGTTAAGAGAAAGAGTATTAAGTTGTGTCGGGTCGTGCACGTACCTTCTGGCGGCAACGCCACCTTATGATGGGGGACAACGTCCTCGGTGGCACCCGCATTATGGCATTATGCCACCTTCCGATGGGGGACAATGTCCTCGGTGGCTCTGCCTTCTGTTACTATTGGCATTATATGCCACCTTCTGATGGGGGATGAATATCCTCGGTGGTTTTTGCCTTCTGTTATGATTTATGGCATTACATGCCACCTTCTGATGGGGGACTTATGTCCTCGGTGGCTTTGCCTTCCGTTGAACTCAATTAACTAATGAAAGTTTCCTGATAATAATTATGTTAATGAATGATGATAATGATAATGATAATGACAACCTGAGGGGTTCTTAAATTCCTGATTTGAAGTGCATGTTTATGAAATGGTTTGACCATATTCTCGTCTCCCTGTTTGCAACTAAAATGAATTGAAATGCTTTTACGATGTTAGAGTAGTATGTTACTGAGCCTCGGCTCATGACGTTTTGTTTTTCTGTTTTAGGTATGCTTATGAAGATGGGAAGGCGTAGTAGTGAGGAAAAATTAACTTTAGATTATGCAACTATGACGGTTATGTATTAAGTTCACTTACACTAACTTATGAAACTTTAGCTATGTTTAAGTCATTATATATGATTATTATAATATGTTTAATTTTATGAAAGAATGTTGCCTTGTACCTTCCGGATGGTAGGTACGGCAGTGACGCTCCGACTAAGTTAGGTCTTCCACTGCTAATGATTGATTAATTAAATCTAATAATGATGCTTAGGAGTCGGGGAGTTACAGAGTGGTATCAGAGCCGAAACCTAGTCGGAAGTGCAGAGTATTAAACTTAGCACCGCCTAAGTATGATCCTTTGGGAAATTAGACGATAAGGAAGTTGAGGTTCATCTTGATGATTAATTGGGTTAATAGAGCCAAGGTTTCGGTGCCTGGAGTAAAATCTTCAAGGTTTTACGTTAAGAATTAATCAGAACGTTAAGTAATCCATAAAATAAAAATTAATGGTTTAGTTAACTTTTGAGTATAAAGAAATGAGTGTAAATTATAATGACACACTAAAACTATAATAATAACAAATTGAGTAAGTCATGAAAATGGTAAAAATAAGGTTAAGAAGTGGTGTAAAAAAAAAAAAAAAAAAAAAAGGGTTATGTAAAATGGAAATGAGTGTGAGTGTTAGGATTCGGGAAGGGAATGCTTTTATACTTTCTATGATGTTATGACATGGTTTATCAAAAGAATATGCCATGAACGTAGAATGTTTGACGTGCCAGAGAATGGCAACAAGTGAAAGTGGACCTACCAACGGAGGCAATGGCAATCATGGGTCTGGAGTCACACTTGAAGAAATGAGGGCAAGGCTTGATACTCTGCGAAGTGACCCTGTCTTCGAAGATACGCCTGGAAATGCAAATGAAAATCAGATGGACTTACTGAAGCTGATGATGGAATTCATGCAAGGAAACCGACAAAGGGCCAAGACAGAGCAGAAAGAATGCTCAAACATGTTCAAAAGGTCTTCAGCTCATAACCCACCAACTTATGATGGAAAACCCGACCCCACTGAGTTTGAAGAATGGTTGAATAGCGTGGAGAAGTTGTTTGACGCCACTCAATGCCCTGAGAAGTGGAAAGTTAATTTTGCGGTGTTTTACTTTAAAGGACAAGCTGATCTTTGGTGGAAAACCGCCAAGCAAATGCAGATGCAGCCTGGGTTTGGATGGGAAGGCCTGAAGGAGGCTACGAACCAGTTTTATCCCCAATCTCTGCAGCTTCAGATGGAATATGAATTTATCCATCTGAAACAAAGGAGTATGTCAGTTCTGGAGTATGCTGTTAAGTTCAATGAGCTTGCTCGATTTGCTCCCGACTTGGTGACTACAGATCGTCAAAGGATGAACAGGTTTGAAGGAGGTTTAAACCTTGAACTTCAAGAAAAGCTCGCAGCTCATATAAGTAAATCCTATCAGGAAGTGTATGACAGAGCCATCAATGTGGAGCGGAAAACAAAGCTTCGAAAGGAGGTGTCTGAGAATGGAAAAAGAAAAGGAAAATCCTATGATGGCCAAACAAGCAACGACGTGAACAAGAAGCCGAATATGGGAGGAAATCACTATTAGAGACAATTTCATCAATGTAATAAATGTGGAAAGTCAGGACACCTAGAAAAGGATTGTCGCCAAGGAACAGGCCAATGTTATTGATGTGGAAAACGAGATCACTTGGTCAAAGATTGCCCTATGCCAGACTCCCGAGGCCAAAATCGGAACAACTACGACCCTAGAAGAGTTCAAAACTACGGTTATGATGGAAATCCAAGCAATGCAAACGTCAATAGAAACCCTACACGTGGGTCTACCCAAGCGGGAAGAGCATACATGATGCAACAGACTGAAGCTAATGATGTTTTATTTAATCCCTCTGCTGATGCTTAAATAGTATGGTTAATCATAGATTGACGAACTCGAACTGCGTTCGAATGTCGTCGGTTTTATCTAGTAATGATTTAACCACTATGCATAGATGATGTTACTAAATGAAGTTGATGATCGATGAAATCGAAATATCCTCATCTAAATGACTTTGTCGCAATTATGTGAAGTAATGAGTATGTATAATTTATATGTGTTATGTGATGCTGGAATTCTATGAATGATATGTACGAAGTTCTGCACTTGACTACGATTATTAAGTTTCGAGGACAAAACTTTTTCTAAGGGGGTGAGGATGTAATATCCCGAAACATTAAACATGTTAAATTAAGAAAGTTAATTGTTCGTTTAGTAATTATTTTAGATAAGTAAGTTTAACTATGAATTACTTTTGAGCTTTTAAATGAACGAATTATTAATAAGTTATATAGTAGGGAGTAAGATTAGCAAAGCTAACAAAAGCCATTAGGAATTGGTTTAACAATATTATGCAACAAGAACTTGTCATAACATCAACTAGGAAAATTTAAAAAAAAAAAAAAAGAAAAAAAAGGAAGAAAACCCCCCTAAGAAAACTCACGGTCAACCGACCACCCACCCCCCTCTACCCCCTCTTTGTTCCCTACTCCAACCCCCCTATTTGAACCACCATCTATCCACCTCCATTAATGTCTCCAAGTTTTTGTTCTATAAATGCTCAGTAAAATTGAGCTTTGAAATCTCACAACAACAACAAAACTCACAAAATTTCTTCTTCTCTCTCTCTCCTCTGTTTCGGATCTCACACCAGCACCACCACAATCTGCCGCCAGCTCGCGCGACGCAAAATAGTCGCCGGTCACGTTCGCGGCACTCGTCGACCACCCGCAGCTCGCCGGAGCTTCACCTGCAACTCACGTTCTATCTCGCACTCTCTCTCGTCGCTCCTCTCCGCGCGTTGCTGTTGCTCGTGTTTTCCGCCGCCGCCGGAGCTTCGAGGACCGCCGCCGACCTCCCGTACCGCCGCCTGCGCCGCTCGCCGGAGCTTCTGCTCTGGTTGGTCTCGTCCCTGCTCCAAGAGAGCAGAGGTATACCACCTCTTTTGATTTTCATTTTCCCTCTTAAAACTGATTTTCAAGTATTATAATGATAGCCCACTTGTTACCCATTGCTAATTAGTGTAATTGGGCCTAAAAACTGATTTGCATTAGTAAACCAACTCAATACAAGTGTTGCATGTTTATTAATTGGGCTCAAATCTGACTTTTTATAGTGTTAGTTAAGCTAATTAATAATAGATGGGCTAATGGAGTTAACTTAAAGCTGATTTAGTACTTTGTTAAGCCATGTTAGTTTAATTTATTAAGTTAAACATAATTGTTGGGCCTAGAAACTGATTTGTTAAGTTAAGTCATCTAACTTAATACGCAAAAGAAATGAAACACGATAAAGTTAAGAGAAAGAGTATTAAGTTGTGTCGGGTCGTGCACGTACCTTCTGGCGGCAACGCCAACTTCTGATGGGGGACAACGTCCTTGGTGGCACCCGCATTATGGCATTATGCCACCTTCCGATGGAGGACAATGTCCTCGGTGGCTCTGCCTTCTGTTACTATTGGCATTATATGCCACCTTCTGATGGGGGATGAATATCCTCGGTGGTTTTTGCCTTCTGTTATGATTTATGGCATTACATGCCACCTTCTGATGGGGGACTTATGTCCTCGGTGGCTTTGCCTTCCGTTGAACTCAATTAACTAATGAAAGTTTCCTGATAATAATTATGTTAATGAATGATGATAATGATAATGATAATTACAACCTGAGGGGTTCTTAAATTCCTGATTTGAAGTGCATGTTTATGAAATGGTTTGACCATATTCTCTTCTCCCTGTTTGCAACTAAAATGAATTGAAATGCTTTTACGATGTTAGAGTAGTATGTTACTGAGCCTCGGCTCATGACGTTTTGTTTTTCTGTTTTAGGTATGCTTATGAAGATGGGAAGGCGTAGTAGTGAGGAAAGATTAACTTTAGATTATGCAACTATGACGGTTATGTATTAAGTTCACTTACACTAACTTATGAAACTTTAGCTATGTTTCAGTCATTATATATGATTATTATAATATGTTTAATTTTATGAAAGAATGTTGCCTTGTACCTTCCGGATGGTAGGTACGGCAGTGACGCTCCGACTAAGTTAGGTCTTCCACTGCTAATGATTGATTAATTAAATTTAATATTGATGCTTAGGAGTCGGGGCGTTACATTGCTTCATATAGATCTCCTCATTTAACTCACCATTCAAAAATGCAGTTTTCACATCCATTTGATGCACAATCAAATCATGAATAGATGCAAGTGCAATTAATGCTCTAATGGTGGCTACTTTAGTCACAGGAGAATAAGTATCAAAAAAGTCTAAACCGTGTTTTTGGCGATGCCCTCCAACTACAAGTCTAGCCTTATACTTGTCTAAAGACCCATCAGGCTTACATTTCTTTGTAAAAATCCATCTACTACTTTGGGCCTTACAACCTCTAGGAAGGTCTGACAAAATCCAAGTATTATTACTCATGATAGACTCGATTTCACTGTTAATAGCCTCTAACCAAAAACTTGAGTCTACAGATCTCATGGCCTCAGCATAGGTTCTCGGGTTCTCTTCCAATACAAACACATTAACATCTTGCTCATCTAAACACTCTTTTTCAGCTAGAAAGGTAGTAATAAAATCAGGTCCGAAACTAGACTCAATTCTAGCTCTCTTACTCCTTCTAGGTTCTAAGGTCTCACTAGATGATGCAATGTCATGATGCACAGAAGATGAAGATGCAATAGGCAAGCATGATGGGACACTAACTTTCATAGGAAAAACATGCTCAAAGAATTCAACATCTCTTGACTCTCTAATAGGACCAAAACCAGAAGCATCCTTAAGAATGAGCCTATATGCAGCACTGTTAGAAGCATAACCAATAAAAATACCATCTACAGTCTTAGGTCCAATCTTACTCCTTTGAAAGTCAGGAAGTCCAATCTTACCCAAACACCCCCACACTTTGAGGTAACCCAAATTAGGCTTGAAGCCTTTCCACAATTCATAGGGAGTCTTATCTAACTTCTTATGGGGAACTCGGTTAAGAACATAGCAAGCAGATAAAATAGCCTCACCCCACATGTTAGTAGGCATACCTGAACTAATAAGCATTGCATTCATCATATCCTTAAGAGTCTTATTTTTCCGCTCAGCTATTCCATTTTGTTCGGGTGTATAGGGAGCTGTAACCTCATGAATAATCCCATTAGACTCACAAAATTTCTTAAGGGAAACTCCATCATATTCTCCACCCCTATCTGATCTCACCCTTTTAATCTTAAGGTCCAATTGATTCTCAACTTCTGCTTTATAAATTAGAAATTTCTCTTCAGCCTCATCCTTAGAACTCAATAAATAAACCTTAGTGTAACGTGAGAAGTCATCAACAAATGTAATATAATACTTCTTTCCTCCCCTACTCATGGAATTCTTAAAGTCACCTAAGTCACTATGGACTAACTCTAATAAAGTAGAGGAACGGGATACATTTTTATTGAATGCTTTCTTAGGGTGCTTAGCTTCTACACATACTTCACATTTCTCAAAAGATGTATTGCTAAAGTCAGGAATAAGACTTAGTTGTTTAAGCCTTTTAACAGATGCAACATTCACATGACCTAGTCTAGAATGCCATAAAGAAACAGACTCAGCAATATAAACGGAAGCATTAGAGTTCTTATTAGCAATAACAACATCCAAAACAAAAAGTCCAGCATTACAAAAGCCTTTACCCACAAAAACACCATTTCTGGTTAATACAAGTTTATCAGATTTAAAAGCTAACTTAATCCCAGCTTTGTTTAAAAGAGAACCAGAAATGAGGTTTCTGTGGATGTCGGGAACATGCAAAACATTCTGCAAAGCAATGGTTTTCCCGGAAGTTAATTTCAGGAAAACCTTTCCTTTGCCTATAACACTCACAGTGCTTGAATTGCCCATGAAGACGCATTCTCCTTCTGAAACATTGTTGTAGTCCTGGAACATCTCCTTGTTGGCGCAGATGTGACGGGTTGCACCAGTATCAACGATCCATTCAGCAACATTGCTTACCAGATTGACCTCAGACACCACAGCAACAATAATGTCGTCTTCAGCAAGGTTGGCTTGAGCTTTGTTGTCTTTTGCTTTGTTTGGAGCTTCCTTTCTTAGACGACAATCCTTGGCGAATGCCCATACTTACCACAAACGAAGCAATTTCCCTTAAACTGACCTTTTCCCTTGAAGTTGTTATAATTCTGCCTTGTACCATGAAACTGATTTGGACCCTTACCTTTTGGTCCTTTACCTGCAGCAGCTTTATTTTCCACAAGATTAGCATAAGAGGAAGAATGATCAACTGATTTCCCTTTGATTTGGATACGGTTCTGCTCTTCAATCTTAATGTGGGAAACTAATTGATAAGCCCAAGTTATACGTTGTATTTACGTCATTTTGGGTACACTTTGCTAAGGAGTTCGTTTATACTTGTTAATGTTTGCATATATATTATCCTTAGCGAAAGTTCGGAGTTTTGTGAATTAAAATGGTGTTAACGTCTTATGTTCCGAGCTTTTACGGTAAAATGGGTTTGAGCGATATACTTGTAAGTGTTTGAGAGGCTCAACAACATTGTGCCATTGCCATCTCACCAACAACAACCAAACTTCACCGCATGCCTAAGCCAAGCACAGCAGCAACGTCATGCCCAGCAAGCCCAAGCATCACCGCAAGCTCGGCAGCCATCGCACAGCAGCATCGTCCATCCTACCGCAAGCTCAGCAGGCACGAGAGCACAGCAGGCTCGCGACTCGCGAAGGATGTCGCGACTCGCGACCCCTGCTTGTCGCACCTCGCGAGCTTCTCCGCCACTCGCGACGCCCCTATGCCCAGCGAATGTATGTGGATTGTCAGTTAGCTCGTCGCGGCTCACGATCAGTGTCGCGACTCACGACCATTTAGTCGGTTCAGCGGCCACGTTTTGTGCGGGGTTTAAAAGCCTCCCAAAACCTAGTTTCTAAGGGAGAAAGACGAAGAGGACGAAGAGGAGAGCCGAAATGTAGGGGTTGGAGCAGCAAGTTTGAGGAGAGAGAGAGGATACTCCTCTCTTCATCTTTCCTTCTTCATGCTCCTCTTTCCATCTTTCCTTCTTCATTCCTCTTTGTTTTTCATTTCTTTGTTCTTCATTTCCTAGTTTTAGTTTTCATTTCTTAGTTTAGTTTTTAGGGATTTCAACTATGGATTTGGTTTATGCTATCGGATTGTAGCTTGAACTGTTCTTGAAGAAAATTAACATGGAGCTTCAACCGTTATTGTGAGATCTTTCCTCTCTATCTATTTTCCTTGATTATGGTTTAATTTCTATGATTATACTTTATGATTATTGCATAATTATGCTAGGAACGGTACTAGTTTGATTGTGTAATTAATTTAATGCTAGATTTAAGAATGGAATCGGATTGTTTTATTCTTTTATCTATTTGTAGCAAACTAGGGAGTAACTTAGATGCAGATCATCTTGGTTATTTCTTCGGGAAATTGAATCAACTGTTGAATGTTTATCGCGTGTATGACATTAGCAGGTCTATTGGTTCACTGTGTTTATTGCTGCTATTGGATTAAACTTAGATGCTGATCGGACTAGGTTATCCTTTAGTTAGAGTTTTATAGCCACGTTGATCGTGCTATTCAACTAAGAATAAGGAGAATGCGAGATTAGTTCTCAACAATAGATAATCATGAAAATAATTAGAGTGGAGGTTCAATGATCGATAATGAATTGAAGTGGATGTTAATCGGATTCAAGATCTTCCCATATTGATTTCTCATTTTGTTTATATGCTAGTTAGTTGTAGTTTAATCATAACTCTTTTGAAACCCCCTTGTTATTAGGTTTCTCGGCCCTTAGCTTAATCTAGGTACTGATTCACGCTAAATATTAAACTCGTCCCTGTTTCCCTGTGGATACGAACCTTACTTCCCTTCTACATTTAGTTGTAAAAGAGAGTAGGAGAAATTTTATCTTTGGTTAGGTGCACACGGCAAAAGCCTACCAAATTTTGGCGCCGTTGCCGGGGAGACGGTGTTACTTGTTTGTATTTAGCGTGATTTTTGGATGGTATTGCTTGTGCTCTTTGTTTATGGTTGACACTCATAGCACTAACGATGCATTGCAAGAGTTCTTCTCAATCAATTTTGCAGATACTTGAAGTGGAGATTGACATGGAACCGCCATTGTCACACATGTAGCACAAGTCCAATGATTGAGCTTGAGGTAATAAGTCGAGCTAATGACTTTAAACAACAACGCTTCTCCGGAGGCAACCCGAGCCCCTTTTAATTTCTTTATTTTCCTTTATTTTTCCTCAAATTTCCACTACCACAACAAATTTTCTTTCACCCACTCACCACCCACTCAAAAGAACCACAACAAATCTTAATCCACTTTGGGCCAAAGTCCACAGAAGACAACCCGTTGGGAAGAATTCAACCGCTAGGAGTTGGTGAAATTGGAACGGTGAGATTGTTGTATCTTTTCGATCTCTTGAGCTAGGTGAAAATCTCACAAATTTAAAACTTTTGAACTTGTCATTTGTTTGAGTGATTCGAGGGAGATGGTTGTGAGTTGAGTTATGAGACTTGAGTTGGTGTTGTCAAGAAATTTGAGTTTGACGGATTGTTTGTCATGAGTTTTGAGCAGTCGATCTTCGATTTACCCGATTTTCTATTTCCCCTCCATTTTCAGTTTACTTTTTCTTCTAATTGTCGTCACATTGAGCACAATGTGTAGTTTAAGTAGGGGGGAGGGTATTCTCATTCTCATGTATCTATGTTGTATTTATTACTTTCAATTTGAAAAAAAAAAATGACAAAAAAATAAAAAAAATGAAAAAAAAAGTGATGAAATGAAGCCCGCTGAGTTGAAAACCCACAAGGGTGGGCGACTCAGGCAAAAATGGGGGCCCGGATAGGTTGAAAACCCGAAAGGGCAACCTATGCAAAAAAGTGGCTTATATTGAGCGGGTAAGATGGTGAGATGAAAACAAAAATGTGAGAAGCTAGGATGAAAACCCGAAAGGGCTCCTAGACAAAATGAGAGATTAAGAGAGAATTATGTATTTTGAAAACTCATTTGCCGGTGTTGGTGTGCGGAAGGCGTTTTCGGGTTGGGTTAGTTATTTCATCCTTGATTTTGTGAAGATTTGTTTTGGCTTTCACATTCTTTTGGTTGATTGTTTGTTTTTGGGAGTAAGCATGGAATTTATCCCTGTTTGTCTTTGTTCCATGGCTTGCTATTCTATGTTAGTTGTAGTAGTAGTAGGTCTTCTTTTGAGGTTTGGGAGAGCTGATAGTTTAGTGTGTCGTGAGCTGACATTTTGATTCTTATTGGTATTGCTGGTTATTATTGTTGTCGCGTCTTTGTATTTTTCAGATGAGCTCGAAGCTAAGTGTGGGGGAGTCATTGTCCCTTACGTTTAGGTTTTGAGCGGATGTTGTTAAGATGTGATGATGACGATATAGTTGATGGAGAGTGTAGTTTGGTGTCGATAGCTTGGGTGATGATTTATTTTGTGATTCTCACTTTTGAGTTTACTCGAGGTCGAGTAAAGTTCAAGTGTGGGGGTATTTGATAAGCCCAAGTTATACATTGTATTTACGTCATTTTGGGTGCACTTTGCTAAGGAGTTCGTTTATACTTGTTAATGTTTGCATATATGTTATCCTTAGCGAAAGTTCGGAGTTTTGTGAATTAAAATGGTGTTAACGTCTTATGTTCCGAGCTTTTATGGTAAAATGGGTTTGAGCGATATACTTGTAAGTGTTTGAGAGGCTCAACAACATTGTGCCATTGCCATCTCACCAACAACAACCAAACTCCACCGCATGCCTAAGCCAAGCACAGCAGCAACGTCATGCCCAGCAAGCCCAAGCATCACCGCAAACTCGGCAGCCATCGCACAACAGCATCGTCCATCCTACCGCAAGCTCAGCAGGCACGAGAGCACAGCAGGCTCGCGACTCGCGACCCCTGCTTGTCACACCTCGCGAGCTTCTCCGCGACTCGCGACGCCCCTATGCCCAGCGAATGTATGTGGATTGTCAGTTAGCTCGTCGCGGCTCGCGATCAGTGTCGCGACTCGCGATCAGTGTCGCGACTCGCGACCATTTAGTCGGTTCAGCGGCCACGTTTTGTGCGGGGTTTAAAAGCCTCCCAAAACCTAGTTTCTAAGGGAGAAATACGAAGAGGACGAAGAGGAGAGCCGAAATGTAGGGGTTGGAGCAGCAAGTTTGAGGAGAGAGAGAGGATACTCCTCTCTTCATCTTTCCTTCTTCATGCTCCTCTTTCCATCTTTCCTTCTTCATTCCTCTTTGTTTTTCATTTCTTTGTTCTTCATTTCCTAGTTTTAGTTTTCATTTCTTAGTTTAGTTTTTAGGGATTTCAACTATGGATTTGGTTTATGATATCGGATTGTAGCTTGAACTGTTCTTGAAGAAAATTAACATGGAGCTTCAACCGTTATTGTGAGATCTTTCCTCTCTATCTATTTTCCTTGATTATGGTTTAATTTCTATGATTATACTTTATGATTATTGCATAATTATGCTAGGAACGGTACTAGTTTGATTGTGTAATTAATTTAATGCTAGATTTAAGAATGGAATCGGATTGTTTTATTCTTTTATCTATTTGTAGCAAACTAGGGAGTAACTTAGATGCAGATCATCTTGGTTATTTCTTCGGGAAATTGAATCAACTGTTGAATGTTTATCGCGTGTATGACATTAGCAGGTCTATTGGTTCACTGTGTTTATTGCTGCTATTGGATTAAACTTAGACGCTGATCGGACTAGGTTATCCTTTAGTTAGAGTTTTATAGCCACGCTGATCGTGCTATTCAACTAAGAATAAGGAGAATGCGAGATTAGTTCTCAACAATAGATAATCATGAAAATAATTAGAGTGGAGGTTCAATGATCGATAATGAATTGAAGTGGATGTTAATCGGATTCAAGATCTTCCCATATTGATTTCTCATTTTGTTTATATGCTAGTTAGTTGTAGTTTAATCATAACTCTTTTGAAACCCCCTTGTTATTAGGTTTCTCGGCCCTTAGCTTAATCTAGGTACTGATTCACGCTAAATATTAAACTCGTCCCTGTTTCCCTGTGGATACGAACCTTACTTCCCTTCTACATTTAGTTGTAAAAGAGAGTAGGAGAAATTTTATCTTTGGTTAGGTGCACACGGCAAAAGCCTACCACTAATTCCTGAAGGGTAAAGTCTTTCTGCCTATGTTTTAAGGAATGCACAAAATTTTCCCATGACGGAGGTAATTTCTCAAGTAAACAATTGGCTTGGAACATATCAGGAATAGCCATACCCTCAGCCACAATATCAGCACACAAATGTTCATACTCATGAACTTGATCTAGTACAGGTTTATCATCAGACATAGAAAACTTCAACCAACGACTACAAGCATATTTCTTAGTCCCAAAATTATCAGTACCATACTTAGTATTCAAAGCATCCCAAATATCCTTAGCATTTTTGGACTTACTATAAATCATGTAAAGGGCAGAAGTCATATAATGTAGTAACATTCCACGACAAGTCTTATTATCTTTAACAAAATCCCAATGGGAATTCTCAGGAGCAGCATCAGCAGACAAACAATAATCTACCCCAATTTGACCCAAAAAAAATCCATCTTATCAGACCAAATTTTATAATTTTTCCCATCAAACGGATCTAACTTAGACATATCATGAAAAAAAAGGATTGGTAATTGGAACAGCATTAACACGCACAGGTTCATCAGTTTTTAACCAGCCATAGTTCCGTAAAACAGATTAAACAGAAAATTCAACTTTAGAATGTAGGAACAAAAACTGGTAACTAAATTGATACACTTAACTGACCACCGTGGCGTGAGAAGATCACTGCCCTAAAGTTGAATTTGCCCGCAACAACACACAAACTCACAGCAATCAACCTCTAGGGATACACGGTTTATGCGTTTCCGGTGTTGACAGAAAAGCAGATTGAGAACGATCTAAATACTGCCCAGAATAATCGAGGAGAAAGAAAGAGAGAAGTGAATGTGTTTCTGTGTCTTAGAGAATCCCAGAACACAGGTATTTATAGGGAGAAGAAAACCAGAGGAGATCAGAACGTGGCTGAAATCGTGGGAAAAACGGTCACATAATGGGAAGAGTAATGGCCGTAAATTAGGAGAGAGTTTAGGGAGAAAATGGCATTAAATGAGAGATTAAGGGAAAAAACGGTAACTTAAGACTGATAAAAAACGGTCATAAAATACCAACATATTTATGACCCTAAACTATAGTTAGGTTAAGCCCAAGGCCCAAGGCCCGGTCCGGGCGGGCGGCGGCGGCGCGCGTGTGGTAACCACACATCACCACAAACCCACTAAAAGCCTCATTGCTACTTAACTCAAAGGGTAGAGGAAGAGTAATGGTTATAAACCTTACTCTTCCCTTATATTCTTTCAATGTGGGACAAAAGGAAAAATTGACTCTTCATATTCTTTTGAAGCAAACTTAAAGTTTCTACTAAAAACTCCAACAACTATTGTGCTCTTCAGGTTAACTGTATTATATTCAGGAACCATGCCATGTCTTCCAATCTTCATTTTCATATTTTACTCATTGTGCTTCAAGCTCACTAGCTTCTTTTTCTCTGGTATTTTTGTATTTTTCGCTTATTATTTGCCTACGTTTTCTTGCGAATGCCTAAATTTTTAATTTTCAATGTTGATCTTGTTTTTGTGGACAACTGTCTGGTAACTATTAATGCATTCTCTCTTAGCATTATAATTGTTAATTCCATTGTCCTCTATCTGGTACATTACTTCTATGCCTTTGCACCTGTTCTTACATGCCATGTATCTAATAGTTTTATTACTCTTAACTACTATTTGAATTGGTTTTCTATACCCACTTGGACTCGAGTGCTCCATCACTCGCAAAAGAACTGGGACGTTTTTGCATCCCTTAATGCTCTGCTTCGTGTTTTCAGGGAGTCTTACAGAAAATATCCTAGTTGGCAATCTATCCAACTATCTCCAGCTATTCATACGTGCTATGTTCCAATTTTTCATCCTCAAGAGGCTGCACCTTCTATTGTCATATCTTACTTTCATATTGCTTATTATCTGCATTAGACCTGCAACTCATGCCCTGATTTTTTTTTAGTATGGATTGTTTTTTTCCTAACTCAATGGACTCGAGTACTGCTTTATGCCTTTATTACTCGCAAAGGCTTTGGGGTGTCTGCTCACCCCTATATTGGTTTCTCACTTTCTGCAAGATCTGTATCACTAAGGAACTCCTACTTCCTGTCATTGGACCTCTAAGGTTGCACTTTAAAACTATATTTCTTTTCTCTCTGGTTTGGGCCTCTGTGGCCCATTGGACTCGAGTGCACCATCACTAGCAAAGGATATAGGTGTTTTTACTCCCCTTTTAAACGAAATTTTTCATTAGCAAGTGGTTGTGTATTTTGTGGGCCAACGACACAATTTTTGGGTCACGTTATTATCGCAACTTTCGAATATTTTTGGTGGGTCTTTGGCATAGCAAGCCCACCCACTTAATGGCTTAAAATGAAAATCCTAAGCTTGAACATTTAGGGGGGGAAGCCCCATGCGTTTGCGGAACTAATCTAAAAAATGAATTCAAACCCGATATTATATTCATCCTTGAAACTTTAACTAGTTATCAAAATAGTAGAAAATCCTTAATGCTTTGCATTTTGAACACAAATTAGTTATTGATCCACAAAATCATGGTGGAGGTTTATGGATAGCTTGGAATAATTCTTATATTATTGTTCACGCTCACTCTTCTCACCCTCGATATGCTTCACTGCAAGTTACCTATAAACCTACGAATAAGCAATATTTAATTGTCGGGGTCTATTGTCCTGCAAAAGTACAAGAGAAGGATGCTTTCTAGCAGTACATTCAACATTTCATTTCAAGCCAAACTTTGCCTTGGGTACTTATTGGTGATTTTAGTGAAATGTTAGAATGTCATGACAAACTTGGAGGACGACCACTCCTCCCGTATAAACTGCAACGTCTTCCTCATTCTATCGCCAATTGCAGCACACTAGACATTCCACGCATCCAGAACCGCTATTCATGGAAAAATACTACAAGTAGCACAATGATTTACGAAAAACTTAATAGAGCAGTAGCTCATTCCTCGTTTATGGGAGACTTTCCTAATATTAATATATCTTATGGAAATTTCACTGTATCGGATCACACACCAGTCTTTCTCACCACCAACGACCAAAATGATAACCACTTGTTGGTGCAAAATCAGTTCGTTGACTTTACAAACAAGTCAATGCACATCCAATAGTTTGATACTGAATGTCTTGGGAGGCTTAGTCCCTGGGGTTACCGGTTTTAATTAGATAAAACCTTGCTAACGTACTTTGTTGTAATTTAATTAATGATTAAACTACAACACCTATTAAATTCAGGCAAAATGCAATAAATAGAGCAAATAATAATTAATATTTTAATTAA
Organism: Beta lomatogona; assembly: GCA_947646795.1. Lineage (NCBI taxonomy): Eukaryota > Viridiplantae > Streptophyta > Magnoliopsida > Caryophyllales > Amaranthaceae > Beta > Beta lomatogona. Next base: position 1,582,975 of record CANSNZ010000477.1, read on the forward strand.
TTAAAGCATAACATTCCCATACATGCCACAAACTTTGAAAAAGATTTTAAAACACATAAAAGGATAAGCCAGGCTGGACAACTAAAGGGAAGACACGAAGGCTGTTACCTCCATGGTTCCTTGCTTCAATCGGAGAATTAGAGATCTTGGCGCCAGAACATGTTCTACGTCTAAAGAACTAAACTATAACCCCATAAGGGGGTTGGCTAGGCTACGCTAAGAAAAGATAAAAAGGTTTGATGTGTTGTTCGTTGTCTTTTTCTTGATGATGGTTTCTCTATTTATAGAGAAACATAATATGTAACTTCCATACGTGCTAGGGAGGGAAAATCTTTGAATCATATTTGATTCAAATCTCTTTCTGGCGCTAAATAATTGTAACCCTTTTGTGCACATTCTTCTTCATGTTGAACCGTTTCATAATTGTTTTCTAACTGCTTGTCCTTTTACTGTTGTTGACTTTCATCTCCTGGTAATCTTGATGGTCTTCTTCCATTGACTTTGACTTATGTTGACAAATGTTGACTTTGCCCATTATGCTTTTGTTGGGCCTTTATATTAAAGTATAATTAAACCTTTTGAGGCCCAATTTAATGTACCATAATAAATATAACTTAACATCTAAAAATGGTGGTAACAAATTGCCCCCTTGATTTATGGAGTGATGTACTTAGCACCACACAAATAATGAGCAAAGAAGGACTTTTAATGGTTGTAGCCAACATCATCGAGTAGTAGTTTGAATGTGACTTCTTCCATTGTTCTAAGGTGGTCAATAAATGCTCTTTTAAGATGACTAAACTTAGTTGAGAAGAATAATCTTTCATGTATTCCTTCACCTTGATTTCTAGCCATTGTGAAATCCATTAAGAAAGTCTCTTCAAGATGCGTACTTGCAAGATTATTTGGTGATAACCAACAAGGACTAATATCATAGGCCATGAGATCGTACCAAATCTGACATGCACATTTGTATTGTACCACATCTCTTGATGATGACCCATCCACCATTCTGTAGACTTTTACTTTCTTTGTAGTTCCTTTAACAAAGAGCTTTTTTAGATATCTCCAAGGCATGTTAGGTTTCCATATCTCTTCTGTAATGACTTTGCCCCATGATTTGCAAACCAAAAGAGATGTAACCTGATCAGTCCTTTCGAGTTTAGGAAATATCAATTCTTTTATGAGATCTAGATTAGACCCTATTTGGAAGGCCTTAGACTCTCTTTTATTCTCTGGAACCTGTTGCATGACAGGATTATTTCCAAAGTATTTTTTAATAGAAGAAATCCATTTAGTGGATTCGTTCTTACTAAATTCATCCTTATCTCTAGATATGACATTTAATGCCTTGTAATGATTTGGGCACTTTGATGGATATGACATATTCTTTGGAGCAGATTGATGAAACATGGGAAGATATGTGTAATCCATTTTGATTTTAGTTTAGAATCTTTTGGAGATCACACCCACACACACACACACACACCCCCCCCCCCCCCACACACACACACACACACACACACACACACACACATATATATATAAAGGCTTAAATGCTTCAACCGTCCAATAATTATTTCCTAACTGCCTCATTTAATAGAACACCAGAGACAGTTTTTTAGGGAGTATAATTAGTAAATGGACATATGACTGTTTTACTTCAATTTGATGAAACAAAACTTATGTTAAATAAAACAGGCGAATCATAATAAAACAAATATATTATTGATAAGATTACCATTTGAGGTATCTTGGTTACATTTGTCTTATGACTTATCTTTATGAAGATAGAGTCATTAATGACATTTTAATTGAAAGGACTTGCATCTAGAGATAACATTTGGAAATGTTCCCTACACACTGTCTCTACCACAACCTTATATTCGCTGGCTTCTAATTCGTGCCCTACACTAAACCTGGTAACTCCAAAGTAGTAACCATCTTCAAGGGAGTAGTTTAACCTTGCCTCGAAGAGTCTCCTTTGGTAACTGTTATCCCAAGCATATCTCCTGTCGATTAATGCAATATACATCCAAGAAAGGAAATGTTCTTGGCCCAATAGCTTCCACAGTTCACACATGCACTTAGAGTGCACTATTCTACCCTGACGCTCATTATGACCTTCTTCCATCCTTACCACATTGAGGGAGGACTGGGTACAAAAAAGGACTAGACTCTTGGCATATATCCAGTTCATCCTCTTAGGTCTTGGGAAGTTGAAGATAGTGGAGACCTCCTTGCCCCACCTTTTGCATACTGTTAGCAGTTTGTCTTGTGACTCATCTTCCAATTTGGGCCATATATGGGTGGACAAGAGGTCTGTATCAGAACCGATCTTGGCAGCGCTTGATCCTACTAGCTCCAGATCTCTTGGCTCCACTACGGGTTCATCGCCAAACACCCAAGCCATTTTTACTGCCCATCTGGCTGTCTCATTTGTGATGAAAGATCCCTTATCTTCCTCTATGTTGTTGAGGGCGAAACGATGATTAAAACAATCATCATCAAACTCAGCTGCTATGTTTGCATACGCTTCGTTGTTCATTTTGATTTTTTGAAATGAAAATGTTATGCTAGTATGCTATAACTAAGTCTCTTTAAATAACCAACCCATTTGTTCAACGGTTATTTTCGTAATAACTTCTGGGATCAGTGAATAATTGAGTACTTTGACCCCTTTTTGGAGAAGTTTGTTGACTTTTCGCTGATTATCATTTATTTTAAAGTCATCAATTTGTTGATAAGTCTTAACATTTATATACCATTTTTTAGGCATTTGTGCCTAGGATCACTTTCTTGGGTTTATTGCTCATTTTATGAACAATGATATTCAAGCCCACAAATTTTTAATATGATTTGGAGATGTATTAAAAAATTGACATGATAAAAATTATTTCTTTAGTGAAATAAATCATGAAATATCTTTAAAAGACATTTATTAACCAGGTTAAAAATAAATACATAGTTCACTAGGGAAAATCCAAACTACGTACTATTACTAGGATTGCGAAGACATTTGATATATTGCTTGATCTGTAAAGCACGAAGCAACTGCTTTCACATATTATGGACTTCTGATATTTCAACATAAGTTCAGGCGAAAAATATTGTTTTGCAATGCATTCTCCCCATGCTTTGCAAACGCTTAGTAGTTTCAACAACTCTCCTTTGTCCATCTTTGGCCATGGATTCAGTGCTAGGAAATCCACATCACTTCCCATGATAGCAGCACTGGACCTTTATTCCTTCAGATCTCCAGGTTGGACCTTTGGATCCCTTCCAAAGAGTTGATAATTTTGGATTGCCACTTTTTCATTTCCTCTTCTTTGAATTCCTCTCAATCTTCTTGTGTGATGTCTCTATTAAATCGGTGCCTCCAACATTCTTCAGGAAAGAGTAATGGAGAGATTTGTTGATTAGCCATACTTAAAGAATTTTTTGGGTTTTGATGGTAAAACAAAATATTAGGAGTGAAAAATCTCAGAGTTAAAATAACGTATTTATAATACCATTATCATAACTATCATCCCTATTTGTTAGGAATATATGAAGCGTTTGATGTTATCTTCTTAGATAACGTATCACGTATTTTTGCAACCAACCTTAACCACCTCAAGTTAAGGCTCTAGTGGTGGGTCTGCCCATTAACCCTTAATGTGCCATATCACTTATGGAGTTTGCCGTTAGTAGCGTGTGAAGTTGGACGGTAATTATTTATTTTTTAAGTAACTTTTTCCATCTCATTAATACATTTTAAGAGTTTTAGTATCCCAAGAGACACCTCATTTTTCTTCCATTTAATTTTAGTCGTAGAGTTTCCATTATTTGATTTGACAGTTTATTTTAGAATAACATATTAATTTTCACAATTTTGATTGAGCAAAAATAAATAAACAATGCAGACATAAGATAAAATAATGGAAATTTGGACCAAATGTAGGAAATTTAAATTTCATTAATTTAAAAAAAAATTACAACCTAGGACTGAAATTTTTATATTAAAATAAAAATTACAATCTATTTAGAATTTTTGAATCCTAAATCCTAGGCCTAGATTTAGTCCCTTGGAGACCGTAGCTTGTCGCCATCAGAATCTTCATCTTCCTCATCATCTCCAGCAGCAGCATCGCTGGAGTCATCTCCTAGAGGGTAAAAGCGGAATTCTCCGCTGGAAGTTTCCTCGGGGAAACGCTCCTCCTCAACCCTCCTCCTTTTGGCGGCGGGCTCATTGTCATCTTCATCCTCATCCTCATTATCATTATCAGATTTGTCTGATGGTGGAGGAATACCCTCATCCTCTTCTCTTCTTCATCTTCTTCCTCCTCTTTTTTTTTTTGGTAAGTAAGTAAGTGGTATTAAATTCCAAAAAACTTTACAACCTAAACCTCAAAAAGAGGCTGAGCCAAAACAGGCCAAAAAAGGCCTAAAACTACAAATTAGTGAACCAGTCACTATCTTTGCTGCTCCATTTCGCAGATTTATAGAAGTTTCCTCTAACTTTAACTATACATTTGATTTCCTTCACTAAACTATTTACTTTGTACACTTTCAAGTTCCAGTATGGCTCATTCCTTGCTCTCCAAACATAGTATGTAACAGCTGCCAGAATCATATAGAGAATTTTCTTTCTCATGCTGATCCATCCTGACCTTCTTTTGATCCAATTCATCCATTGAGCTATACTTCTAGTTCTATATTCAACTCCCACCCAGTGAAGCAACTCAGTTAGAAGCTGCTGACTGAATGTGCAATCAAAAAATAAATGTTGGTGTGTTTCACTCTGCAGCCCACAAAGGCAGCAATTGTCATCTGTACTAATGCTGTACTTAAAAAGCTTGGCCTTAGTTCTCAATCTTCCTTGAATACAAAGACAAGTGATGAATTTATGCTTTGGAATAGTCATTCTATTCCATATAGCTGTATCCCAAGGAACTCTAGGAATATCACTTAGAAGTTTCTGATAGGTTGTTTTAATGGAATAGTGAGTTGAGTGGCTCCAGTTCTGCATTCCCAATTGTTCCACTTGATTTTTCACTTTGCAAATGTATTTTAACACCCAGCTAGCATTGGTGGGAGCCTAAAAGTCCCACCAATTTCCATCTTTGATGTAAATGGCATGGACCCATTTGACCCATAAATCATCCTTCTGACTTCCAATATGCCAAACAAGCTTGCCAACAGATGCAACATTCCATTTACCAATGTCTCCGAAGCCAGACCTCTAATTTTTCGGTTTTTTCACCAAATACCCCTGACAAATAAATTTATTCACCAAATACCTCCACTTTTTTCAAAATTCACCAAATACCCCTGACCTTTTAGAAAATTCACCAGACACCCTTTTGTTGACGGATGCTAGACTTCCGTTAGCGTTTATTTACATGTTTGCCCTAAGTCAACCCAAATTAACCCTAAGTCAACCTAATTAGCCATAATTGAACCTAATTAGCCCTAAGTCAACCTAATTAACCCTAACTAACCCTAACCCACACTCTCTCCCCTAACCTCACCCCCCCACCCCTCCCCAACAACCCCAGCCCCCCACCCCCGCCAGCCCACCACCGCCCCAACAACCCTAGCCCCACTTTGCCCCCAGCCCACCACCGCCTCAACAATCCCAGCCCACTCCCTCCTCCCCCCTCCCCTCCCCACGCTCCCCCTCCCCCGCAGCCCCCCTCCCCCTCCTCCGCAGCCGCAGCCCGCGTCCCCCTCCCCTACCCCTCGCCCCCGCAAAACCCCCTAAAATTAATTGCAATTCGTTGTGCGTCTTGGCCCCTGTTTTCACAAAAATCAATTGCAACCCCGAAATTTTTCAAGAGAAGCTCATGGCTGGTGGTGCAACCGATAGTGGGTGGTGGTGTGGGCTGGTTGCTTGTCTTGAGAGAGAGAAGGGGAGAGATGGATATTGACGATGAGTGAGTGACGAGAAAGGGAGGGAGTTGCGGATTCGGGCGGTGTCGGGCCTGGTTTTGTGGGGTTGAGAGTGAGGGCGTTGCGGAGGCTGCGGGGAGGGGCGAGGGGGATGCGGGGGGTGGGGGGGAGGGCGGCTACGGGGGGGGGGTGGGCTGCATGGGTGGGGGTGGAGTGGGCTGCGTGGGGGCGTGTGGGGGGGGGGGAGGCGCGGCGGCATGGGAGGGGGAGGGGGCTGGTGGGGTTGGAGTTGTGGTGTAATACCCCTCATGATTGCTTTAAAGGGATTTAGCATGCTACTCATTTCAATCAAGATGCATCTTTCTTTTAGGGAGCTCATTTCCTTAGTTACTCCACAGTTAAGCGTGCTTGACTGGGAGTAGTCCAGGGATGGGTGACCTCCTGAGAAGTTTCTCAGGGTGCGCATGAGTGAGGACAAAATGCGCCGGAAGAACTTGTGTTGGTTATTGAGGACAGTTGTTGGCCCTGGATGCGCATTGGTGACAATATACTCTGCTCCGGAAGAGTCGGGGTGTTACAAATAGTATCAGAGCAACCCTACGACCGTGTGTTGGGGCGACCCTAAGGCCGTCAGGCCGAATATTAGGAGTCCTCAGGCGCCTAGTGGGGGAGGATTCTGGGGCTGCATTGTCATAAGGAGCGACCCAGAGGTCGTCAGATCGAATATCTAGAGTCTCCGGCAATCAGTTTCCAGGCTGGGGCGACCCACAGGCCGTATGCCGAATATGTGGAGTCCTCAGGCGCAACGAGGGCGTTGCTGTTCTCAAGTGGGGGTGTATGTAATACCCCTCATGATTGCTTTAAAGGGATTTAGCATGCTACTCATTTCAAACAAGATGCATCTTTCTTTTAGGGAGCTCATTTCCTTACTTACTCCACAGTTAAGCGTGCTTGACTGGGAGTAGTCCAGGGATGGGTGACCTCCTGGGAAGTTTCTCAGGGTGCGCATGAGTGAGGACAAAATGCGCCGGAAGAACTTGTGTTGGTTATTGAGGACAGTTGTTGGCCCTGGATGCGCATTGGTGACAATATACTCGACTCTGGATGGGTCGGGGTGTTACATGTGGGGGGTGGGGTGGGAGGGTGGTGGGCTTGGGGGTTGTTTTAGGGTTAATTAGGGTTTTAGGGTTAGTTAGATGTATAGGTTTAATTAGGGTTTAATTAGGGTTTTTAGGTTAATTAGTTAATTAATTAACGGAGCACTAACGCCCGTTAACCAAAAAGGGCATTTTGGGTATTTTTTGAAATGTCAGGGGTATCTGGTGAATTTTTTTAAAGGTCAGGGGTATTTGGTGAATTTTGAAAAAAATGGGGGTATTTGGTGAATAAATTTATTTGTCAGGGGTATTTGGTGAAAAAACCGCTAATTTTTTTAGGAGCACACACACTGGACCATTTAATGTAGCCAGCTTTATCACCCATTGCACTACCAGTCCACAGAAAATTTTCTACAGATGGTGTTAATCCTTTGAAGAACGGAGCATGGATGAATAAAAATCTGAGCCCAATAGCTGTGAATGCTAATGAGAACAAAGTTAATAAGTTGTGATCTGCCAGCACATGATAAATTTCTGGTGCACCAAGTTCTAATTCTGGCAATCATTCTTTTAACCAACATTTCACAATCAGCAGCTTGTAATTTTTTTGAACTTATTGGGACACCATGGAATCTAAAAGGGAGCTCCTCCTTTTGGAAACTAGAAAATTGAGCTATTCTAGTTACTTCATCATCAGCCATAGCTGTGCAATAAATGACAGATTTACTGTTGTTGGCTTTCAAACCACAAGATTCAGTGAACAACTTGATGCCTTGAAGTAGGAGGTAGGCTGACTTTGCTTCTCCTTTGCAGAAGAGAAGTAAGTCGTCAGCAAAACATAACTGATTCATCTTCAAGGTAGTACAACTAGTAAAATAGTTGAATTCAGGAAGTTCACCAATGTAAGTAAGGATCCTAGTAAGGTAATCCATACAGAGAACAAAAATGAGTGGAGACATGGGATCTCCCTGTCTCACTCCTCTCTTTGCTTCAAAAAAGCCCTCTGTGTTGCCATTTATGAGCAAAGTGAATCTGGGAGTTGTTATACAAGCCATAACACACTTAATAAAGTGGCTAGGAAAGTTTAAAGCTTGTAAAAGTTCATGAATAAACTCCCACTCCAAGGAATCATAGGCCTTTCTGAGGTCTACTTTCATAAGTAAGCCTTTTACCTGATTCCTACTTTTACCAAATCTTTTAACAAGATCTTGGCAAAGTAGAATATTACTGATGATGCTTCTTCCACTAATGAATGCACCTTGTGTTTGAGACACAATGTCAGGGAGAACTCTATTCAATCTTGTGCAAATCAGTTTGGTAATAGCTTTATACACAACATAACAACATGCAATTAGTCTGTAATCACCTACTGTTGAAGGACTCTTGATTTTAGGAATCAATGTAATGGTAGTTACATTAATTTCCTTTAACAATCTGCCACAACTAAAGAAGTCCTGAATGGCATTCACCACATCCTGCCCCACAATGTTCCAGCTTTTCTTGAAGAAACAGCTAGAAAATCCATCAATGCCAGGTGACTTATCATCTGTATGGAAAAAATGACCTCTTTGATCTCTTCAGCATTGAAAGTGAGCTCCAGCATCTGCTGTTGATTTTCAGATAGAACCTTGCCTTGAGCAACAATTGCAGCTTCAACATGTCTACTAGTACTGCTGCTTCCTAAGAGATTATGATAAAAATCCAAGAAAGCATTAACTTCTTCAGTGGAGGAGTGAGCCCATGTACCATCATCTTTCTTTATAGTATTGATCCTGTTCTGAAAACTTCTCATTTTGATGCTCTAGTGAAACACCTTGGTATTATCATCTCCCTCTGTAAGCCACCTAATCTTAGCTTTCTGGCTAAGAAAATTTGTTTCTTCCTCCTCTTCCTCCTCTCTCTCCTTTGGTATCTCTGGAGGAGGAAGGAAAGGCTGGTCAACCTCTTGAGGGTTGACCTCTTGGGTCCCAGTGATACAGGACTCAGCGGAAGGTTGAGGGGCATCCATTTCTGGAGAAGAAGGTTTTTTAGAGAAGGTCTTTTGGGAGATGGAAGGTTTTGGGGGCTTTTGTTTCAAGAGATGAGTAGTGTGTCAAGATTATTACACTTATCCCCTTTTTATAAGGAAATTTTTACCGTCTCCTAAAAATTGAAAAGTTACGTGCCCTTTGAAATGGGTTTCTAAGTAACACACCCCTTGGAATGGGCATTTAAGTCACGCACCCTTTGGAAAGGGTATTTTTTGAATATGACTTCAGGACCTTACGTTTTAATTTGTTAAAACTAGGCCTTAACATGGCCCAATGAAACATGACCCAAAATGAAACATACCACGCATTCTGCACGTGTTTTCTTCTTTGATTGTTCCATTTTAGTTTTCTTCCCCATTAATACTTTTTTCAAGGATTTTAGGAAAATTTAAGATCTTTCAGACCATTATAATACATTTCTTTACGAATTCACAACCATCACCAAACTTCAATTTACCATGTCTAATGAAAAAGTTCATGAAGATGAGTTTCGTGAAGCGCTTGCAAAAAAATGTGATGCCATGCAATCTGAAGCAGCTCGTTAATTATGCAACGCCATTAGAGTGAACCTTGGGACTTATAAGTATCAAGTGTTCTGGTATGTGAACAAAAGCACTGACTCTAATACTTCTTTAGAGGACAGAATTGCCACTATTGGTCCTTGTTTTCCTTTCAAGATTCAAAAACCAAAGCGCCAAATTGTCTTAGAGCAACAGTGTTACCTGTTCTTGGATCACATTATCTTAGAGGATAATAAACCCAGAATGCTTCCATTTGCCCCAAAATCCCTCCAACATTTGCATTGGCCTTTAACCAGCAAGCCTTTTAAAGGTTGGATTTCAGGAGTGGATGCAAGAGCATGGTTTCTGCGAATGAAACCATTTCATGACAAATGGTCCAAGAAAAAAATATTTTCCTTCTTGAGACTAGCTTCTTATGAAACCATTCCCTTTGATGGGGCTATGTCCACTGCTTTATTATTAGCTTGTTGGGACCCTGCCATCAATTGCTTCTTGTTCCGATGGGGACCAATGACTGTAACATTAGCTGATATTGCCTTCATTACTGGGACTTCTCCAACAGGTAAATATGGAATTGGACTTCCTATCTTTCACCATGTTAAAGAACAAAATCAGCTGTACAGTTAATGTTTATCAACCTTTTGCCAGATTGCTAGTCCATCTGCTAGTGCTAGCAAACGTGGCTTTCAAAATTTTGTTGATTTCTTCATCAATAAGAATTCTAGTGAGGAAGTTACTTCTCAAGTGGAAGTACTTTTTCTTACTTTTGCATTTTTCAAATTAATGATGTCTATAGCTAGGGGAGTAGTAACATTATGGCTATCTCTAGATGTTAGCATATCCTCTACTTCTGAAGAAGTAGCTTTGGCTCCTGTTCTATTGGGACAACTTTATAGATGTCTTTGTAGGAGTAGAGAATCTTTCAAAGGTTTTGGAATTCATATGTATTTACCTTGTCTGGTGGTTCTCAATCCCTCTTATGCTTTTAAAGCATCTAAGGGTTCAGAGGAGGAGGATCTTTCTTTTGATCCCCTCTAGTCTTGATGATTGTAGCTGTTATGGTGAAGTCAGCTTCAATCTTATATCTCCAGATGAGGTTTGGCATCCAAGCTTGATTTTCTTGTACTTCTTGGTTTTTAAGTCTAATCCTGGTAGTTGGAACATTTTCCCAGGTAAGATGGTTGATTCTGTTGAAAGTGAAACTTGGCGCCATCAAGCAGTGCCTGCTTGGCTACAAGCCCTTAACATCCACTCTAGTTCCTTAGGGAGTGGGAACTTTTGGAGTAGTGTTCTCAGGTCTAGGGATTTAATAGTTGCTGAGCCTGAGTATTTTGGCTTTGAAGCCTATACAATCCACATTTGGTAGCTAGATGATTTGGATTGGTTCAACCACTAGCTATTCCTTACTTCTTGACCAGCAATGATCCTTGGACTTCAAGGGGCCGTTTTGAAGAGGGTAGAGCCCTCCAGAGTAAAACTCTCAGCCTTACCTCCATGTCCATTTCTCCATGGAAATGGATCACTAAAGCTGTTCGAGACTTCCATCTGTGGTTGGATCATGTATTCCCAAACAACTCAACATGTTCTGATGCTTTGGCGAACTTTGAGAATAAACTCTTCTTAGGTTGTAAGTAATTTCTTTCCTCAGCTATTTTATAACTTTCAGTAGGAATGAACATTACTAAATCTTCCTTGTGCTTTCTATTGACTTTTAGCGAAAGCTGGCAAGAAGAAGCTAATAGCGCCTGATGGTATGACAACATATTCTAGATATGACAAGCTCTATTGGATCACCATAGACAAAAGGGTTCAGCCTCATACCTCTTCAGAGGATAAAGATGATGCTGCTTATGGTCAGGGGGCTTCCTATGGAGATATCTAAACTGTGGAGGACATCTAATCCATGAGGCCAATGGAGTAGATTGACCCTTTCAAGAGAGCTGTAAAGAAGAAGGATTACAATTGTCTCTCTGCCTCCAAGGACTTGCAGACCATGGGATCAGTGGATCAAACTGACCCTCTCAAGAAAGCTGTCAGAAAGAGAGACTATAGCTGCCTCTCTGCCTCCAAGCCTTTACGACATTCAAGCAGGAAACGTCCTAAGTTGGAAGCTTCTTCGGAGGTGCCACAGTATATCATCTCCTCTGATGAAGATGATGACAAGACCATATCCCAAAATTTCAAAAGGAAACTCCCAGGAGTCAAAGCAAGTATGAACATTACCTTTCCCCTTTTTACAAGGAGTTTCACTTTTTGTTTAGAATACTGATTATTTAATCCCAGGTCCTTCTAGTGCTGATGACATTGAGCCCAAGACTACCAGTGATCCTTCTTCTGAGAAGTTATCACCTCTTGGCTCAGCCAACCATCCTTCAGGAGATACTTCCAAGGCAGCTGACCCATAATTAAATTCAAAGGGTGATTCTGTTGATGAATCTGTCATCAATCATCCCACTTTTCCTTTAAGTGATGCTGCCCCCCAGTTGGAGAATGTGGCTACTTCCCCTTTGGACGAAAGTACTGCCCCCCCAGTTGGAAGAAGCTGATCATCTCCATGTGGAATCTCCTGATGAGGACTCATTTCATCAGTTTAATGAAGATCCCTTGGAGCCAAGTCCTTTAGGTGTTGAAGTTCCAAACTCAAATGCTGATTCAACAAATGTTGAGACAATATCCCCTATTGTTGGGAGTGGATCTCCAAAAGATGTCAATCCTTTAGAGGTTACACCTTTACGGAGCAGTGTTGAGCTTGTGATTACATCTGTGTGCAAAGGTTCTTCATCAACTTCACCATCTACTTCTGGGACTGGTCTGCCTTTCTTTCCTCATGAATTCATTTTAGACTTCCTCTATATGAGCCCATGTCTTCATGATACCAGACTTCACTCTCTTGCTAACTTGGCTTCTCTTCTTTATGATGTAGAGGGAGGCACTCAAAAAGCAAGTGTGATGAAAGAGTCTGATGGAGGGAAAAAGGTTAATGTGCAAACAACCATCATTGTGAGGAATTAACATGCCTCTGCTAGCAGTGATCATTCTTCCAGTGATGAGTCTCCTGAGCACATAAAACAAGAAGACAAAATATGGGATCTCTGCTTGACCTTAACAGACAACCCTTATGATCAGGCTTCTGCATAAACTCTTAAGCAGATCTTGGAATCCCTAATTTCTCAAGGTTCTGAGTACTGGATACCTTGTCATGATTACGTCAAAGAAACTCTCCTTCTTCAACAATGTAATGCTGAATCAAGAGTTTAATCTCCAAAGTTCTCAGCTCAAAAACACCAGGAAGAAGAAACTTCTTTGGAAGCTCAAGCCAAATCCTTCAAAAACTTCAGTAAACAGATCCAAGATTCTGTGAAATCTTTTGATCAGAAGCTGAAGCTTCTTTCTGAGGAAAGGCAATCTCTATAGAATCGCCTGACTGAGATCAATAAAGAGGAGATTAATATTATCAATGAAAATTTTTCATTCCAAAACTCATTTGATATTGAAGAGAAGAAGCTACACCAAGGGCGAACCAAACTTGCCAATTTAAGGCAAAAGATGTTTAAAGAGATGGTTGTACAGCAAAGCTCAATCCTTCAGAAGGAAAAGCTTTGTAATGCTTGGTCAGCCATTAAAAACCTTAGTTTAGCTGTAAGACAATGTTGGAATGTCTAAGATGTAACATTATTATTAACGTTGTAACTTTAATGATCCATTGATGTTTGAAACAATTCTGCATGTTTTTGTTGAAACACAGGATCATGTTGTTCCCATATAGATGGATGATATTTCATTAGAAATTTGCCATTCAAGGCTCTATCTCTTATATTACCATCTATATCCTATAATATATATGCATTTCCAGACATTTTTCTTATGAATGATAAAGGGACCATACCACTTAGGTGACCATTTCCCTAATTGTGGATCTTTGTAAGCTGCTTCTTGCGGAAACATTTTCCAAACCTTATCATTCTCCTGGAATTCTTTATGCACTACCTTTTTGTTGTAGGCCCTAGCAACTTTTTTCCTTTTGAGTTCTGATTTTGGCTAAAGCTTCTTCCTTAACCTCTAAAGCATCCATGATTTCAATGTTCATTGCCTGTGAATAATCATCTCCTGATAATCCCATTTGTTGGGCTACCCTAGATGATCTTACACTCACTTCAGCAGGGATCACTGGAGTGTGTCCATAAACTAAGTTAAAAGGAGTAACTCCTGTTGCTTCCCTTTTAGAGGTCATGTAGGCCCATAGGGCATATAGCAACAACTCATCCCATTTTCTTGGGTTATTGTCTATGAGGTTTGAAATCCCTTTTACTATGATCTTATTGGTAGCTTTCACTTGACCATTTGCTTGAGCATAGTAAGGTGTTGAATGCAACTTAGTAATCCCAAACTGATTAAGATAATCCAGTAGGTCAGGATTTCTAAAGATTGTGGCTTGATAAAAGGTAATAGTTTCTGGAATTCCGAGTCTTGTAAAGATTTTTCCTTCCAAGAAATTTATTACAACCTGGGTATAGATCTTGTTGAAAGCCTGAGCCTCCACCCATTTGGTGAAGTAATCAGTCACCACTAGGATGTATGAATGCTTCTTAGAGGATGCAGAATTGATATTTCCTATGGCATCTACTCCCCATCCTCTGAAGGGCCAAGGTTTAAGAATGTACTTAAAAACTGAAGCTAGTGCCCTACTGATAGGTCCAAACTTTTGACATCTTTTGCAACCCTTAGCATAATCTATACAATCCTTTCTCATAGTGGGCCATTAAAAACCATGTTCGTGCAACATCCATCTCATTTTTAGGCCATTTTGACGAGCACCACATAGCCCTTGGTGAATTTATGCCATGAGGGTTAGAGCTTCTCTAGCATCCACACATTTTAAAAGTAATCCTTCTAGATCCTTTCTGTGTAGTTCACCAAACTGTATACAAAACTTAGTTGCTGCCATTTTGATTCTATTTGGCACCTTTGTTCCAGTTTGGTTATGGAGATAATGAATAATTTCATCCCTCTAATCCTTTTCCTCTCTTAATATTGAAATTCTATAGACTTCCAATATATTTTCTACTATTTCCTTATCAGTTTCACTAATAGGCTCTAGGATCTTCTCTTGGAGAATGATATCTTCATTTTGTTAAGGTATCTCCTCTCTAGCAGAAGCTATTTGGGACAGCTGATCTGCTACTTTGTTTTCTTCTCCGGGAATGTGTATGAAAGTAATATCTTTAAATTGTTTAGACAACTTTTGTGCTTTCTTTCCACATTCCTGTGATACTGATGATATACTCTTGAATTCCTCAGTCATTTGGCAAACGACCAACTGGGAATCCCCATATATCTTTGCTTTCTTTGCGCCCAATTCTAACAGCATCTCCAATCCAATCAATAAAGCTTCATACTCAGCTCTGTTGTTGGTACATGGACCCTTTAAGGTTACTGCTAGCTTAGTTGGGATCCCATCACGAGATAAAATATATATCCCAGCTCCTGTTGTTTCTCTAGTGTTGGATCCATCAAGGAATAATACCCATGGAAGAATGTCTTCATCAATGATTCCTAAGTCACAGCAAGGATGGGCTGCTAAGAAATCAGCTAATGCCTGACCTGTGACTGCCTTTTGTGGCACATATATGAGGTCGAATTATAGTAAATGTAAACTCCATTTGCTTAACCTTCCTTTATGAAAGGTTGTGATATCATATATTTTATGACATCTGTTGGAGATACTATTTCTACTGTGAAGGCCATGAAATGATGTATGATTTAATTGATGCATCATATAAACACAAACACCATTTCTCTGCCATGGTATACCTTTTTTCTGTATCATGTAGGATTCTACTTAGGTAGAATATGGCTTGCTCGTGCCCTTTCTCATTTTCTTGAGTAAGAAGACTACCAATGGAATCTTCACAAGCAGACAGATACAGTCTTAGTGGTTTTCCATTTTGCCTTGGAGGAATCAACACAGGAGGATTTGCCAAATCTTGCTTGATCTGGTCAAAGGCTTTTTGATGTTCTTCATCCCATTTGAATTCTGATTCATGTTTTTGTCTTAGCAAAGGTGAAAACTTTTTAGTTTTTCCAGCTACATTAGCCATGAATCTCCTAACATAATTGAACTATCCAAGGAACCTCTGCAATTCCTTCTTATTAGAAGGTGGCTTGGCTGCCAATACTGCCTTTGCCTTGTTCTGGTCATTTTCCATTCTATTTTTGTGAATGAGGAATCCTAAAAAGTTACTAGCTTTAAATCTAAATGCACATTTGAGTGGATTCATTTTTAGGTGATATTCTCTCATTCTGGTGAATGACTTAACCAAATGCTCTTTATGTCTTAAAAAGTCATTTGACTTTACAAGTATGTCATCCACATAGATTTCCATGATTTTACCAATCATGTCCTTAAAGATTGCGTCCATTGCTCGTTGGTATGTGGCTCCAGCATTTTTTAATCCAAATGGCATGGCTACATATTCAAACAAGCCTAATGACTTTGGACATCTGAAGGTTGTTTTGTTACAGTCTTCATGTGCAATCCTTAACTGGTGATATCCTGCATACCCATCCATAGAAGATATATAATCATATGATGATGATGCGTCTATTAGGAGATTAGCCACTGGCATGGGGTATTGATCTTTAGGTGTAGCTTTATTCAGATCCCTAAAGTCAATGCAAATTCGTATTTTGCCATTTTTCTTAACTACTGGAACTATATTGGAGATCCAGTCAGCATATTAGCAAGGCCTTATGAACTTTGCCTTGAGGAGTTTGTCTATTTCCTCTTGTATAGGCTCTGTTAGTTCAGGCGCTAGTCTTCTAGGACTTTGTGCCACAGGCTTAAATCCTTCCTTGATAGGTAGTTTATGTTCTACTATTTGCCTATCAATGCCAGGCATTCCATGATGTTCCCAAGCAAAACAGTCCTCAAATTCTTTTAGAATTTCTATTATTTCATGTTTTTCTTAGTTACTGAGGAGCTTACTTATGTAAGTGACACGTGGATTTTCATCGTCCGCTAAATCTATTTCCTCTAGTGGATCATGAAATTCCTGTTTAATATCCTCACTTTTAGTCCATACTTTATCATCCTCCTCTTCTAAAGATTCAGTTTTATATAAAGTTGAGCAACATGCATTAGAGTTTATAAGAAATTCCTCTTGGTATTTTTCTAAAAACTAAATAAAAAATTGATAGGAAGAGTCCCAACTATGGGTGTTCCGCCATTTTCAGTCCCAACTAAGGATTATTTCTGAGCGGTCCCAACTATACATCATTTTTGCTGAAATTGGTCCCAGGTGACTGATTACCTGTTTACCAAGTTAATTTTTTTTTATTTCTTAAATCAGTTTCTTCTTCCTTTTTCTCTCTCATATCTCCTTCCTCCTTCCCTCCCCACCCCTCCCCTCCCCTCCAACCCACCCACCCACCCACCCACATCCCCTCCCATCCCCTCCCACCCCCTCCCACCCGGATCCTTTCCCATCCCCTCCCACCCTGACTAACCCCCTAATAACCATCCCCTCCCTCGCCAACCTTCCCCCTCCCACCCACCTCCCAGCCTAACCCCCTAAATCCCTTCCCCCCCCCTGCCACCCTCCCCAACTACCCCGAAATCCTCTCCCCCTCCCCCGCCACCTCTCCCCATCCCACCCTCCCCGGCGTCAATCTCACACAAGTTCTCTGATTTTCTCTCAAAAATTTTATGGAAATTCCACCCCCTCCACAGCTGGTGCAAAGCAGCTTCAGGCGGCACATGAATTCCACCAAGTGGGCCCTGAAGAGGGATTCGATTGGATGATCTTGGTCGTTGATTGACAATCGAGGTGGGTTAGTCGGAGGGTGGAGGAGGAAGGGATGAGGAGAGAGAAAGTGGAGGAGAGAGAATTGAAGTGGAGTTTTGCGCGAAGGATAGGGTGGGAATGTTGGAGTTTGTGGAGGGAGTTATGAAGATAATACTGTTATGCATGTTCCTCCTGAAGCTGCTTTGCACCAGCGGTTTTCTACGCCGAAGATTGTCGGGTTTTCACCGGAGAATTGTCGGTGTCCGACATTTTTTTAGAGGGAAGGGGGTATGAATAAGGAGTGTGATTGTTGTGTTGTGAATAAAAGAAGTTAAAAAAATAGAAAAAATGCATTTCACCTACTGTAGCAGGTCAATGACCTGCTGGGACCAATTTCAGCAAAAATGATGTATAGTTGGGACCGCTCAAAAATAATCCATAGTTGGGACTGAAAATGGCGGAACGCCCATAGTTGGGACTGTTCCTATCAATTTTTCCAAAACTAAATTTTTCATAACTTGATCAACAATATGGGTAAACCCCTTACAACATTCTTCTTGGTTTATAATCATAATAAACTTTTATAAGAAAAATACATCCTAACTCTACAAACTAATGAGAGCTAAGGGTTGATCATAGTCTGACGCCTGTTGAACGTATTCATATTCTAATTGAATGTCTTCAACTTATGGGACGTCCTCGACTTCCTCAATGAGAATTGCACCTGAGTCTTCTATCTCTTGGTGATTTTGTGACTCAAGTTGTAAAGCAACCTCAATTTTGATAGTAGGAACTGTTTTTAGAGAGTCCCTAATAAAATCATAATCAAGAGATGTAATTAAACAAATTTCCTCATCTGCTTGAACCACTTCATAAGTGTCACCATTCCACAAGATTAAGATTTGATGGAGTGATGATGCAATAGCATAGGTATGATGTAACCAATCTCTTCCTAATATGGTATTATAATTAGTACCACTTTCGACTATAAAGAAACCAGTATAGGTAGTCTTAGTTCCTACCCTTATCTTTAAGATAGCCATTCCTTCCACTTTTTCTGATAAACCAGAAAAACCAGTTATGTTGATTTGTATATTATGCAAATCCTTTCTAGTTTTTTTTAGTTTTCTAAACACGGAGAGTGGCATAATATTAACATTAGCTCCAGTGTCTACCAATACTTTGCCTAAACGAACTCCCTCAAAATCAACATTTAGAAATATAGCTTTGGTGTGCTTATTATCAACATCAACTGACCTAAAGATTTTATCCATGATTAAATTCTCTAGGTTAGCTTTTAGGGATGTCTTGTTAGACACTTTCTTATGAGGTGCATTTAAATAAGATGACAAGCTTCGAGAAGAAGTAATTTTAAATTAACATGCCCTCTCTTCCTTGTCAACTTCATCTGCCCATGATGTGGTATTGGTCTGGAATTCTGTTTGGTCTTCTGACTTTTTAAACTCCGTTGGTAGCATGACCACATTACACTACACGTTTTGGCCCTCTCTCATTTCTGTTTGAGGCTCATTCATCAGTGGGTCTCCATTCAACATCAAGTCACTGTCTGACACCAATATGTTTAAATCCTCAGATCCAAACTCTGAATCATAATCCTCATTAAAGTCATTACCTGGTATCTCTTTCATAAGAGAGTCGCTTCCTTGAGGCTGATGGCCATCATTCTTTGTAGATGATGCACCATATTTCTCTTCCTCCAAAGGTAACAATTTAGTGATGCTAGCTTGAAGAGCCTCTTCATCAATTCTTATATTTGCAATAAGGGACTCCTGCACATTTTGAGTGCTAATTTGAGCCCTGCTGCAACAACTTTTGCACTTAGCTCTTTCATCTTTAATGTCCTACTTTTAGGTAAGTTTTGGACATCTTGTAGTGGCAAAGGCATAACTGCTGGCTTGATTTTAACTCCCCTTGGTCCGTATGGTACTTCACCCTTCTTTTAAGAATTTTGGGCACAGGAGTTTGACTTGGCTCCCTTTCTTTTCCTTTTGAGGAAGGACGTGAACTGGGGTTGTGTTTTCTTGGTCCTTGACTTCTGGACCTTTTCTGGAATGGACACTGGTAAGCAGGCACATATGCAGGATAATTTGGAATGATCTGAGTTCTAACCATTGTTAGCCTATCTGCACACTGAGCACATTTCATTCCTCAGAGCCTTCAACCCTTCTATTGCCCTAGTTTGTAGTGGGAATTTTTTAGCAGCCTCCTTATAGGTCTTAGCTTTTTCCTCATGCATCACCAGGTTTGGAGTTGGGTTTGACTTAGCAGGTGCCTTAGCTTTGGCTAAGTTGGCCTTATATTGTTCTAGCTCCATGGCATGTTGTTCCATTTCTGAGACAACTAGTCTTTTGAGGCTTAATTGCCTAGTTAGGAACCCTCTGAACACTTGGCACTGGTCTGTTGTATGTGACCCATTCATGTGCCATCTGCACATATCTTCCAGCCCTTCTTCATTGGCTATTGTTGGCATAACAAAGATTCCTTCATCGAATAATCTGTTGAAGATCTCTCTTATTCAATTGATAGAAAGAGGTCCTTCGGGAATGATTATAATACGATGATAGCACCAATGATAGAAGAAGTTGGTTGCCTACTTCAGTAGCTTAAGATGCCTGCAATGTAACAATAAACGCATTATTAGCCTCTACCATACCACAAAATAGTTCAAATGGTTCATCCATTTTAACTACATTCACATCTTCATCATCAGGAAACATGATATTTTTCTTATCAATTTTATCGTGGATTTTATTTCTAAAAACAATACATTCAGAAGTATCATGGGTTATGCATCATGCCATTTACAGTATTTTTTACCCTTAACTTCTTCATCAGTTCTTACTTTATGTCTCCCTACCAATTTTATCTTTTTGTTAGATAATAACCAGTCAAAGATAGAATTACATTTCTTGGCATCAAAAGTATATGTCCTCTTTTGTCCAGATTTCATATCCTTTGGCGCTAGAAATTCTTTCTTCTCTAAAGAACATTTCTAAGGTACTCCCTGAAGGATTTCTGCCACGTCCACTTCTTGTGCAATCTCAAAGTGGAAGGGCTCCTCATTCTGAGCAAAGAAGCTTTGGTGTCTTGCTGCACTTTCAGCTTGTAGGTTCCTTTCATACCTTACAGCCAATTCTGCTAATTCAACAAAATCGCCAAAGACATAACCATCAAACCTTTTCCTAAACTGAATTAACATTCCCTCTTGAGCCATTTGTACAAACTCTCTTTCAGGAATGCTAACATGACACCTAATCTTAGCCATCTTGAATCTAGATAGGTAGTCTTCAACAGGCTCTCCTAACTTTTGTTGGATTCTGGCCATATCACTTAGGGTCACTCCTTGCTCAGTGCTTGCAAAATGATTTGTAAATTGCACCTGCATGTCTTGCCAGGAATGGATGGAATTTGGTGGTAAATTAGTGTACCACCAAAAAGCAGTCTCAGTTAAAGACATGGAGAACATTCTAAGTTTTAAGAAATCATTATCAGTGATGTCTTATTTATTGCTTTAGTTTTTTATCGCTTTTAGTTGGTATTATAGTTGTTTTTGAGTTAGTTTAGGCTAGTTTGTTAGCTATTTCCTTAATTTGTGCAATCTTCCTCCTCGTATACACTTTCTTTGGGCGCTTTGTTTCATTTCAAGACTTAGGAGCATGCTTGGAGGACACTTACAAAACCTTGGATATTAAGATCGAAGAGGAAGGTCAAGGAAGCATCAAGGAAGCATAACCGAGTTCATGGAGACAAATATAAGAAGTTTTGGAAGGGTTTGCGCACAAGGGTCAACTTCAAATGGCCATAACTTTCATCACACAAAATAGTTTTGAGCGATTCAAGTTGGAGATGAAATTTTAGCTCAATATCTTTCCAACAAGTGGTCACAAGCTCAATTCCGATGAAAAACGAGTGAGATATGGCCGTTTGAAAATGAACTGTTGAAACTGAAAACTGACCCGAGCGCTCGGGTCACCTGACTCGCCCGGGTCAATCTGCGAAAAACTGAAATTTCATTCCTGTTGGTCCGACCCGCCCGGTTCAACCTCAATCCGAGCGCCCGGGTCACTCCACCCGTCCGAGTCGGGTTTTTTCGGAAAACTTTCTTCTCTTTATTCTCTTGTGTACGGGGGTTTTTCTTGTAATTTTACTTAGTTTATTTTAGGACTATATAAGAGAAAATCCTCTTATTTTATGTTAAGATAATTTACATTATATTTTAATAAAGAGAGATTTGAAATTCTTAGAACCCTAGGAGAGAGAAAATCTCACCTTCTAGAGAGAGAAGTGAGAGAAACTTGTTAAAAGCTTGGAATTTGAAGAATATAAGAAGGAAACTTGAAGATTTGGAGACTCCTTGCAACTTTAATGAGAATTTCTTACTCTCTCTCATATTTTATTGCTTTATTTTCTTACTTTCATGTCATTCTCACTCTATTTACTTGTTCATCCTAGAGTATTGTTTTAGTTCATGTTAATAGTTGTTAATGTCTTTTAGTTTATAATTTTTCATGATTTGTGAGTAGCTATTTCTTTGGGAAGGGTTTGAAGCCATTAATGAGTTCATGAACCTCTAAATCCAACATTGGGTTTTGACTTGGGATAATTTTGGTTAATTGATTTGGCATTTTCATGAATGTTTGTGTGATTGGCCATCATAGGAGCATAATTTAGGTACCCTTAGTGAAAGATCGAGAGATGAAGTTAAGGGGTTGCCTTAAATCGATTATTAGGGTTGAAGGACCATGAGAATAGGGACTACCTAGCCTAGGGGACTTAGTTTGCTTGTTTAAGTTCATCATATTTATGGATATGCTTGGTTAAATGCCTTAGCCATGAGAATAGGTCTTCGGTAAGAGACTAGGCCAATCTAGCTAGTTCCAGAGAGTGGTTAGATTACCAATGGATGAACAATTTCCCTCAATTGATCCCCATTGTTGATTCCCATTGTGATTGCTTGGTTTGTGAATGAGTTGATTGGTGGATACCCCTTCCCAAAGTCATTTTTCTTATTGTCTTTTCATCTATAAATCTTCAAAAACATAGACTTTGCTTAGCTTATCATAAATCGATACTTATTGGTGCTTCCCTTAGTCCTTGTGGATTCGACACTTTACTTGCCCTATATTGGGTAGTTTAGGTATCTTTGACGTATTTACAACGAGCGCGTCAGTCAGCTGCTTCTCTACACTGACAATTGAACCTAACTAAATGTTCTTCAACAGAAACTCTATCAGTTTCGGAGAATAAGGTAAAGTCAGGTATCTTAAACGTTCTAGGAAATGAATTTGCTCTCCATTCAGGGTAAGGTTTTTGACCTATCTGCCTCTGATTTTTCCTAGAGGTATCCCCTACTAATCTTTGGACTAGTGCCTCAACTTGTGCTGCCAATGGATCCTGATGCCTTCCTGGGTATCCCATATTCCCATACCCCATGTTTCCTGCACGATCATATGCAGGGTTAGGATTAGGATTGAAAGGTTTATTTTGATAACCTCCCATAAGGATCTCCTGGTTGTGCATAAAAGTAAGATTGACTGCTCCTTGTGCCATTTGTGGTGGAAATGTATGTCCATTTGTGGGCATCCCCTGATGATAAACCCCAGTTGCTTGAGTAAATGGAGCTTGGGGCTGACCATACCCTGGAATATTCCCATAATGAGGCATACCAGCCATAGTTGGTTGGTTAGGAGGCATATAAGCATAAGGTGTAGGAGGAATACCAGCCATAGTTGGTTGGTTAGGAGGCGTGTATGCATATGGTGTACTATTGTTGTTTGCAACAAAAGTATCTTGCCTCTGTCTTCCTTGTGATGGTCCAGATTGATGTGTGTTGTCACCAACTTGTCCACCACCCATGGAAAGCGAAGGTTGATGATGTCCTGACGCCAAGTGCCAGCCTGGCTCCACACCCGCTGCCATTCCATCACTTCTCCTAAGATTTCCGTGATTACCCTCTCCATGGCACAAGGGTGTTGCCCATGTTTGATGCACATGGGAGGAAGTTTGTGGATCGCTTGAGATAAGTGGATCTCTAGTTTCAGGATGGGAGTTGTACCCTTGGAGGGTAACCTATTGGAGGATCGTCTGGCGCTGTGCCACAACTTCCCCTTTCTCTATTTAACGGGACCTCTTCTAAGGCCTTAACTAGTTTCTCATTTAACTGGTAGTGTTTTTCGACTAGTGGTTCTAGGCGAGTAACTACTTCAGTAGCAAGAGATTTGGACATTGTCGTGAAAGTTGCACTTATAGTATCATTGATATCTACAAGTATCCTATCAATTTGCCTAGAGCTAATTTATCTATTCTCTTCACTTATCCTTTGGAGGATATCCGTGAAGACTCTGGCAGACTCATGGACTAGAGTTTTGTAGTTAGAGTCAAGTTGTCATCTCTGACTCTCTCTGGCTTCTAATAGCAAATTCATTACTACCTCCGTGAACTTTCCATACATTTAGTGTATAAGTCCACGACCAGTACTACTTGGAGATGAGTTATCCCTTTGTGGGGGTATCTCCAACTGACTCCTCATAACCATGATGAATTGGTTCACCACTCTTACCATGCACCCTTGTTTCTGGAGGGATTGAAGAACTAGTTTCCATGTTGGTGCAAAATCAATTCGTTGACTTTGCAAATAAATCAATGCACATCCAATAGTTTTATACTAAATGTCTTGGGAGGCTTAGTCCCTGGGGTTACCGATTTTAATTAGATAAAACCTTGCTAACGTACTTTGTTGCAATTTAATTAATGATTAAACTACAAATTCAGGCGAACTGCAATAAATAGAGCAAACAATAATTAATTAAAGCATAACATTTCTATACATGCCACAAACTTTGAGAAAGATTTTACAACACATAAAAGGATAAGCCAGGCTGGACAATTAAAGGGAAGACACGAAGGTTGTTACCTCCATGGTTCCTTGCTTCAATAGGAGAATTTGAGATCTTGGCCCCAGAACATGTTCTACATCTAAAGAACTAAACTATAACCCCAGAAGGGGGTTGGCTAGGCTAATGCTAGGCTACGCTAAGAAAAGAAGAAATGCAGTTTGATGTGTTGTTCGTTGTCTTTTTCTTGATGATGGTTTGTCTATTTATAGAGAAACGTAATATGTAACTTCCATACGTGCTAGGGAGGGAAAATGTTTGAATCATATTTGATTCAAAATCTCTTTCTTGCGCTGAATAATTGTAATTCTTTTGTGCACATTCTTCTTCATGTTGAACCGTTTCATAATTGTTCTCTAACTACTTATCCTTTTACTGTTCTTGACTTTCATCTCCTGGTAATCTTGATGGTCTTCTTCCATTGACTTTGACTTATGTTGACAAATGTTAACTTCGCCCAATGGGATTTATGCTTTTGTTGGGCCTTTATATTAAAGTAGAATTAAACCTTTTGAGGTCCAATTTAATGTACCATAATAAATATAACTTAATATCTAAAAATGGTGGTGAAACCACTATTTCCATTTCCATTTCAAAATGCATGGGTCTTGGAATCATAGTCACATTCCATGATAAAAAAAACATTGGCCTACTCACATACAAGGCTTGCGCTTATATCGTATTCAACGAAAGGTTATCCGAATAAAGAACGATCTAAAAAATTGGGCTCGCAACTATTATCGCCACACCAATAACAATGTTATCCAAAATGAAAACAAAATTAAGGAACTTCAATCTATTTTGTGGCAACAACCTTACAACCCCATTATACCAGCCCTTATTAACCATCTGATTCTCCAACGAGAAAAATTACTATTGTTTGGTCAACATCATAAGGCAACTCAAAGTATAAATAAATGGCTAGCTCAAGGAGATAGAAATTCAAGATTCTTCCGTGACAATACGATCTTCAGACTCAAAAATGATCTAAACCAATGGGTTAAATCTCCTGACGACATTGACCAGATTTTGATAAACTCTTTTAAACAAAGATTCACCTCTTCACACCATGCTTCTCGCAACATTGACTTGTCAATATTTCCCCCTTAGTATCAAACAGTGATTGTAATCCTCTACTAGCTCCAATTTCAAGTGAATATGTAACACTCCATCCTTTTATAAACATAATATAAACAAAATAGAACGTTTTATTAAAGAAATGGCGATAGCGGAAATAACGCCTGACGAAAATGTCACTCTAATCAAAGGTTAAATTAAACTAAATAAAAATAAAACCCA
The DNA here is from genome assembly GCA_947646795.1 of Beta lomatogona. Classification (NCBI taxonomy): domain Eukaryota; kingdom Viridiplantae; phylum Streptophyta; class Magnoliopsida; order Caryophyllales; family Amaranthaceae; genus Beta; species Beta lomatogona. Next base: position 1,608,494 of record CANSNZ010000477.1, read on the forward strand.
ATTACACTGATTCAAGATATCCAAAAAGAGGCAAAACAACCTCATAATCCCAATATATATAGTAAATATAAAATAAAATAAGATGTCTCAAAAATCCTAAATAGTCTTTCTCTCATTTTCCATAACATGAAATAATTACCTGTAAAATATATCAACAAACATCCACAATCAGTAGGGAGTAACTAACAGCTCTCACAGCCCAATTAGGATCCATATAAAAGTTTTAACAATCAAGTCTTACTCAATATCTCAGAAATACACTTCAAATAATCAAATAAATAAATACAACATAAACAATATAATACAACATGCTATCCACAAATAGGGTAAAGTTAACAAAATGAATAGACAAATAAATATGCATATGATCAACTCAAGGATCAACATAATAAACATTCAAGTCTAAATAAAATAATAATGTGAACGATATAAATGACCATGATAACGTTTCCAAAAAATAATCTCCTCAACACATTTAAGGATGAACTGAACGTAAGTGCATTCGCAACCTACTGTTCCTACTTGGTTATAGTATTAGGACTAGCCTATGTCTAGTATGGCCACACCCTGATGCGAGATAGTACCCTGCTCAGTACTTCTCGACCTCTAAGACGACAACTAATAACCAAGACGGACCTACACACCCTGCTCAGTATGTAAGTATAAACTGTGTACCCTGCTCTATACACAGTGAATGTTCATTCCTAGGAGACCATGCCGTCTCACTAGTCATCATCCTCAAATAAAAACAAATAATCAATAATATAATTTCACCATCTACAGAATGTCATTTAAAGTCTTACATCAAACTGCAAGAATTTAAGGCCTTGACCCATTAATTCCATTTACATCAAACTGCAGAAATTTTAGGGACTCAACCCATCAATTCCAATTCAAAATAACTTCACAATTTCTCAACAATAATAATCATAAAATTTATAATTTTATCTCCGAAAATATAATTTAACTCATCAAGAGACTAGAAATAATAGACATACTTATGATAGCTTGAAAACAATTTCCTGAGTCCAAAATAAATTTATTTCATCGAAACAACCAACCCAATTTCATACCCCATACCAACATAAAATAATTAAATCACTCTTGTTGTATACTTATAGCAATTCATGAAATTCAAACATGGTAAAAGTAGAATCTTATCAAAAGTGCTAAATACAAAATGATATAAAAACTAAAACAAAGCTTAGCTAAATATGATAATGTAAATTCACAACAAAAAGAAAAGTCATCTAACTTCTCGAATGTACAGCAAAGGAACATCATAAAGTGAATCATATAATAGCTTAATACTTAATTAACTAGAGGAAAACCTATTGGTAAAATGGAATAGAACTATAGCACAACTTGCATTGATTCACGACACTTCATCTTCAACACTAAGTACAACACGCAAGAAGATAGAACAGAAGAAACAAAGCATGCTTCAATAACTCTAGAACACTACCATGTAATGCTCACAAGGCTAGAGAACCGAGAGTACCACAACATCTCCAAAACCAACAAAGTAAAGGAAGAAGAAATAACAACTAGCAGTTGCAGGAGTGATTTTGCAACAACAACCCATTGCACTAACTACAAATTCATCTAAACATCATTTGTAAGTATACAGTAGCGTCCTTATTCAATAAAATAAAAACAAGATTACATCATGCTATAGTAACAATATAATCACTCAAGTCTCATAATACAAGGACAACAATTGGCACGCCATACATGAACCCAAGAAACATGAATTATCTATACTCTAAAATAACATCCATAACTTATAATTCACGGTTGTAGATAACCATACTTATTAATCTACAAAACTAAACTTAATCACATAATCATATAATTCATAATAGCTCATGAAAACAAACATATAACATGAAATTATTCCCACCCAAATTCCTAAAAATCAAAGCTAATCCAACTTAACATTTAAAACTAATATAATCCCTATACGAATACTCATCGATCTGAAGTCGCCATTAGTTACCTTTGAAGACCTCCAATTGCTTGCTTCTTCTTGAACATTATAAAATTTCATTGCATGTTGTTCTATTCCGACCCAGTTTCCCGACAATCGAAACCTCAGATTCAAAATTGCTTCGGTCAAAGTGAATTCCCAGATGTCCTCAACGTGCTCTCCAAATTTAAGAACGATACAACGGTTAGATATCAGGCGATGGTCTTTTTCGTGAAGGTGTGGTAGGAAAATCAAAGATGAACTTTTTCCTTTCTCTTTCTCTCTTTCTCTCTTCAATAGGTCAACTGATTTGGGGAGATTGGGCTGGTTTTTCTGATCAATTTCCAGCAGCAAATTGGTTCCAGTAGACACATAATCGTGTCTCTCCAATCAAGGGTCCAATGATGAAACATACCGCGGTCTTAATTGGTCCGAGCCAAGGGGAGAGCAGTCCGAATAGCTATTCCAAAACTATTTCGAAAAAGTGTTAAAGTCCTGTTTTAAAGCCCAATTAATTATTCATGATAATTAATTGTATTTTGAGCCCATAAATAAAGTTTTGAGCCCAATCCTTTGAAAGCCCAACTAATTATTCATAATAATTAGTAATTGTTTTATTTTAAATAAAATAAATATTTTCAAAGATATTATTTATAATTAAAATCGGATTTTATTCCGTAATATCAGATTTCCGGAGTCAAAAGATAAAAGGAAATCTTTAAAATGCGTTTTTATCAAAAAGTTGTCAAAACTTGTCAAAAGCAAGGCGGTGCGCAGAGCGCACCAACGTGTGCTGAGCGCACCAGCCTGTGCTGAGCGCACCAGTCTGCGCTGAGCACACAGTCGAGCACACGTGTCATGCCACGTAGACATGTGTGTCACACAGAGTCGTGCGTCGAGCGCACTTCTCTGTGCAATGCATAGGCTGACAATTTTATCTTTCTAAAGCGTGTACCATGTGGGCACTGATCATTGGTCATGCCGCGTCAGGCGCACATTGTGAATTTGCATGTGATACGTCATCCTGCTCCTAGCACAACTGGCGGGGGAAGCGCAATTCTGTTTTCCCTATAAATAGGCTTCGATTTTCCGAATTAAGACACGGGTTTTTTTCACATAACACTCGACTTATATATTACGAATACACTTATGAACCTCTCTACAAAATACATATTCTCTCTACAAAACACATACAAACACATTCAAATCTTTCAAACATTCATACTTTTAGGGTTCACGATTGCTCGCCACGAAGGTTGTCAATCTTGTAGACCCAAGCCACGATATAATCCTGAGGGTCCTTGAATGAATTTCCTATTTTTATATTAAAGTTACTAACTGTTTCTTTCCTGATGTAGATCTTTAATATAAAAATCGTGCCTTTGTATATTCTAATCCTTCTTTCTTTCTATTTATTTTCATACACTATTATATGCTTGCCTGATTGTTCTATACATATTATATGACTATCCTGCTTTATTGCTTTTATCACGCGTATGTTATTTTTGTTAATCAAAACCTAAAGAACTGTTCTAATATTAATCAGATTAATTTGAACAACCTGCTAGGTTCCCTATAAATGATTGCTAAATAACATGTCACTGAAAAAATAGTCTTAGACTAATTATTTTAGGGTGCTTAAAACATTATTTGGTTATTCTTCTGCATAAAAAATGACATGAATCGATATTAAGTAGAGGCCAACAATGGGTGAATATGGTTCATTATGACCGTTACTAAATGATATCAAGTCAATCTTTGGTTCATTTTGACCATCTATGGAGTCAGGATGGGGAAATCTAAATTGGCTAAGTCCCTAATTTGTCCCTACGATTTCCCATATCCAATCAGGTTTATGAGTTTTCCTTTAAAGACTTGTTGGCGACTTCAAAATAATTTTCAATACAAAACCTTTACAATGGGGTAGTCAAATACAAATACGCGCTCACACCGCGTAGGCGAAATAAAAACAAGCCTACAGTTCCAAAAGGGGATTAGAAGAGCTAGAATGATGGGAATTAATTTGGGTATTAAAGTGGAGGTTACAAAGCGGTTACAAGGGGAGTTATAAGGTGCAAAAAAGTCACCTCTCATACTTCAAAAAGTCTGATTTTGGGACAGCATTGGAAGGGGTTTTTAGTTGCACGATTTAAAAATCGTTACGACGGTCCAAGCGCTAGAACGAGAAAATAAAAATACCAGCTCAAACGCGCAATTTATATACTAGAAAATATATAATTTCTAATCAAATAAATTTTATAAAAGTTGAAAAGAAACAATATAATATATAATATTTTTAAGGAGTAAAATATTCTCCTCGACAATATAATATATAATATTTTTAAGGAGTAAAATATATAATATTTTTAAGGAGTAAAATATGCAAACCATCAATGTTGAGGAGAAGTCAGATCTTGGCACTTACCTAGGTTTACCTATTTCTCATAAAAGACCATCGCGAGCTAAGGTCCAGTTTGTGGTTGATAAGGTTAGAACCAGGTTGGCCAATTGGAAAACTAAATTCCTCTCAAAAGCCGGTAGGCTTTGTCTGATCTCAGCCACCTTGTCTACCATTCCGAAATACTACATGCATGCAACCATGCTCCCCAAAAATACTCTTAAGGACCTGGATAGTATTTGTAATAACTTTCTGTAGGGTGAGGAAGGGGGTAGGAAAAAGCTTCATTTGATTAATAGACAAACAACTTTCTTACCTAAAGAGAATGGGGGTCTTGGTATTCAAAGCCAGATACTCATGAATCAGGCTTTTATGGCCAAACTGGGGTGGAAGATTGCCCAGGGCCCTCCTAATCTCGCTCAGGACTGCATTAGATCCAAGTACTTATACAAAAATCAGCTCACAAAATTTGGAAATGGTTCGGTCATTTGGCGTAACATAGGCGTAGGTTGGGGGCTTATAAGTCAACATAGTCAGTGGAGTCTAGGGGATGGGAATAGCATTAATTTCTGGTTAGATGATTGGCTTTCTGTGGGGCCGATTCGAAGTTGGATTCAAGGGCCTCTCCCTTATTCGGAAGAGTGTAGGAAAGTCAAGAGCCTAGTAGCTTCAGGAAATTGGGATCTTTCCACCCTACCCATTGACCTTCCGGATTTCATTGTCGACCGTATTCTTAGCTGCCCCCCTCCCCCCGAGGAAGGGTCCCAGGAGGATCTTCTTATTCCTAAATTTGTGGGGACTAAGGGGTTCTCCCCCTCAAGGCAGCCTACACTGCTCTACTCCCTCACCTCCCTGAGGAGGAGGATATTTCTTGGATTTGGAAGGGCCACATGGAACCCAAAATCAAATTTTTTATGTGGTTGGTGTGGCTTGACCGTCTTCCCCATAGGAAACTACTCAGTGTTAGAGGTATAGTGTCGGATACGACATGCCCTAGGTGTCAGGAGCATTCGGAAGATAGTGCCCACATCCTTTCTCTCTGTCCTAAAAGCCGGGACATTTGGACCCTAGAAGGTGTCCCTGTCAACCCTGTTCGAGATTTTCGGGCCTGGCTAAAGAAAAATATGTTGTTTAAATGTGAGTTTCGGGGTTTGCCTTGGAGTATTGTCTTCCCCTACCTTTGCCATGAGATTTGGAAGGATAGGAATATGTGTGTATTTAAGACCAAAGGCCCTTCTCCCATTAAAGTAATTAGTTTTCGCGCCTCGGGAAGTGCTAGAGATTTCATGCATGCTTCCCTCAAAAGGGGGATGGATATCACTGTAAATCCCCATTTTAACCATCCTTCGAGTTGCTTTATGATCCATGTTGACGCTTCCTTTGTTGGGACTAATGAATCAGTCGGGATTGGGGGTGTGATAAGGGATGGGTATGGGACCTGGGTTATGGGCTTTGGGAAACGTGTCTATACTAACTCCTCTCTTGCAGCTGAACTTCTTGCCATCATAGAAGCCATGCTTTGTGTGAATAGGCAGGGTTACCCCAATGCTATCATTTATTCGGATTACAAGAACTCGGTGGAACTTATTCTAGGGGATCGAGCTGACATTTATATAAATATATTGAACTATTGCAGGCAGTGGCTCAGGGGCGAACCCGAACATTCCGATTAAGCATTGTAACAGACAGTTCAACCTTCTAGCAGATAGCATGGCCAAGGCTTGTAGGAGCATGGATGCGGCTAGAATTGTAACTAGGCTTTTTCTCACTCCCCCTAGTTATTGTATCGAACAATTAATGTTGGATTGTAATCGCTTTGACTTTATTAGTAATGAATGAATGATGACCTTTGTTTATAAAAAAAAAGGAGTAAAATATTTTAATTTTCACAAAAAATAATAATTAAGGGAAAATAACTCGAAAAAAATATGAGCGAAAATCCGTGGTGTTACAGAATAAATCAAACAAGCTACTTTTGATATCAATCCTCACAAAGCCCCTGAATCAGATGGCTTTGGAGGTAAATTTTTCCAAGCCTATTGGCCCATAATTGGAAAAGAAATCACTACTGTGATACAAAGTTTTTGCCATCATGGTAAACTGCCACCATCTATAAATGATACGTTCATAACGCTTATCCCAAAAAATGAACGCCCAGATGATCCAAACCATTTCCGACCTATAAGTTTAATTTACACCCTCTACAAAATCATTTCAAAAATTATCGTAGGAAGATTAAGTCCCATTCTTCAAAGAATTATCATCCCCTTTCAAAATGCATTTACCCCGGATCGTTTAATCCATGATAATATCCTGATTGCCAAGGAAATTTAAACACATTTCATAAGTCACAAAATAAAACAGGTTGGACTGCTATAAAATTAGACAATAAAAAAAGCTTACGACCGTATTGATAAGACTTCTTATGGGCCACTCTCTAAGCATTTGGTTTCCTACTTTGTGGATTGATTGGATAAAAGAATGTGTCACTAATGTGTCCTAATCCATTAGAATAAATGACAAGCCTACTCCATGGTTCAAACCTTCCCGAGCTCTCAGAGACGAAGGCGATCCACTCTCTCATCAACTTTTCATACTCTTTATTGATGTTTTATCACAAAGCTTACTATAGCAACTCAAAATAATACTATGGGGATAGGTTTTAAACTTCGTCCACACTCCCCTTCAATCCATTGTCTAATGTTTGCAAATGTTCTTTTTCTGTAAAGCTACCAGCTCCGCTTGTAAAAACTTAATAAGACTCCATTGACTCTTTTTGCCAGTTATCAAGCCAACTTGTGTACTTTTATAAATCTTCGATTATTTTCTCCAAAAAGATTACACCGTCAAGAAAATTCTCATTAGCCAGTCACTTTTATATGGTATGAAATTCTAATTTAGGTCGCTATTTGGGAATTTATTTTAGCTCGTTCCAACCTATCACAAATGACTTTAAACAAATCATTATTCAAAAAGGAGATTAAAGGATTCACAGTTGGGAATGGGGGCTTTCTTTCCAAATCTGATAGGCATAACCTTATACAAAGCAACCTCGAGGCTCTTCCGGCGTATGTTTGCTTATCTTCTCTCCTACCTCACTCCATTACAAAATCAATTGATAGCATGCTCAATCCTTCTTTTGGAGACAACAAAAAGATGAAAATGTCATCCCCTTAATAGCTTGGGACAAAGTTTGTAAACCAAAATCGAAAGACGGTATAGGATTTCGCAAAACCCTTCCCCTTAACAAAGCCTTTATAGCTAAACTTGGTTGGAAAATTCTCACTAAACACAACAACTTATGGGTAAAACTTAACAAACAAAAATATTTGTCCAACACTAATTTCTTTCAATGTAAACCCAAACCCACTTATTCCCGAATATGGCGACAAATTCTTGCTCAAAGAGACATAATTCGAAAAGGAATTACATGGAAAATCGATTATGGTAGATCCATCTCTTTTTGGCTTGACAATTGGCTTTCCCATGCGTCTTTAATCGAGTTACTTAACACCTCACCAAATCAGGTGGATATAAATTTAAAAGTTTTTTATTTCATTCTTCAATCCAATGGGACATTCAGAAAATGCAACATATACTACCAGTTCATCTCATACAAATAGTCAAAGGCACCCCCTCCCATCTATAGCTACACCCGACATCCCTATATGGGGATGCACCTCTTCTGGAAATTTTTCGGTTAAATCAAACACTTGGCTAGCACATAACCTTGATCCTGATGAGGAAAAATGGATCTTTAGATGGATTTGGAATCTAGAAATCCCCCTAAAGCTTCAAATTAATCTATGGCAAATTTGTCATAAAAGTCTAGGTGTCAGAGACACATTGTATAAAAGGAAAATTTTTCCAATTGACTTATGCCCCCTCTGTCAGTCACACACTGAAACTTTAGACCATCTTTTTAACCAGTGTACCATATCCAGAAAAATATGGGATCTACATGAAACTCAAACATGGCTTAACTATTATCATACAAAACCCTCCCTTATAACTGCTTTTCAATCTCTTAAATCTTCGAAAAATGTCATGAAAAAACTCACTTTTTTAATATGGTTCATTTGGAAAGAACGAAATGATATCATCTTTAATAACACTACATTCAACAATCATAGAGTTCTCCATAAAGCTAAATTCCTATTTCAAGAATGGACTCTACGTACTAGGCTCGATTCTTGTCATCTCGCAAGTACTCCTTTGTCCTTCTCTTCGCATCAAACTTCTACCACACAACAACCATCTACTATATCTCGGTTGCCTGGGTCCCTCAACCCCCTCATATTACAAGCTCAACTTTGACGAGTCCGTTGTAGAAAACTCTACTGCAGCCGGGATCATCATTCGCAATACTCTCGGCGAACTCATTTATGCCACTACTCAAAATTTAGGGATAGCATCGATTTTTGTTGTCAAAGCTACAACCCTCCATAAAGGTCTCATTTTAGCTTTAAAGCATGGCATTCAAGACATTCAAATTGATGACGACAATCTCCTAGTGATCAATGCGGTTAAAAATCTTCGGAAACCCCCATGGCAAATCCAACTTTATCATAGATGATATCAAAGCTCTTCTACACCAATTCTGTTCCTAGTACATTCAACACATCTATCGGGAAGTAAACAAAGCAGCAGACTGGATAACAAATGTTAGACATCTAGTTCAATCAAGTTTTCGAATTGTTCATTCTACTAGTTCTGCTGTTCATACCATCCTTGTAAATGACATTTTAGGAATACTCCTTGCAAGGAGGGTCTCCTAAAATATATTTCTTCTTACCTTAATAAAAAAAACTTTTTATACAACTTTTTTGAGTTTATTATATGTTTTTCAAAGGAAAAGGTTACAACCACTAACTTTCATTATTAACTAAATAGAAATCAAAAGCTATTGCATCTTCAACATATAGGGGCGACCCTTTAGGCCCTTACTTACGCTCGTGTAGCGAACTTGAGAGGGTTAAGCCCAACCATAGTATGAGCTGTTAAATTGGCCTCTCCAAACAGACTAAAATGAATTAAAGCAAAAAAGAAGTTTATAGAACTCTCTAACAATCATTCCTATAATCTAGATACGAGCCACCATTGTTTTTACTATTTATCAAATTAATTTACTTGTTCGTTATAATATCCTTTTGCATAACATTGAATGCCCTTCTTCAAACCAAGAACAATAGTATTTGTTTTTGTAACATTCACCTCTCCACGAGTATTGATTATTGAACCTGTTGGCGAGTTGTAAAATGGCTACATGCCTACCATGGTCGCGAATCACTACCCCCATCCGAACTCCCATCTCCCTAAAATGGCATTGTCAATGTTAATTTCAACACGTTTTCTTCTGGAGGACACCATATTATTATGTTATTGTATGATCTTACTAACTAATTGAATGACATTAGTACTCTTAACAATGAACCCAAAAATAGTTCATGAAAGATGAACCATTAATTTGGGCTTAATCATGAACCAAAAAAAGGTTCACGCGTGGATCGAGATGAACCCATTCGGATTTCTGAATGGTTCGTCAAATTGTTCAAAGGATGAACATTGGGTTTGGGAAGGAGAAAAAAACCAAATAAACTTGATTTCTGCCACATGTCGCGCGCCCACTGGTGGAAATAACTCATCAAAAACAAAAAAAAATGCAGCAAGCGTGGAAAATTGACACCCCCCTGCGGTCCACTCACATTTCGCCATGTGTTCAATTCCCATTGCTCTGTTTATTATTAACGTTACAATTTTTGTAGCGTTAATATTTCTAAAAATTCGTCAACTTTTTGATATTTGTAATATGTTTTGAATGGATGCATCTTTTTTACTATTTGTCAACTAATATTAATTAATTTTCAAAAAAAATTGATAAGATTACGATAATTTGTTATCGATAATTATTATATAATAAAAATTAGTAATTACGAATTAATAATTATAAGAGTTAATTATAATTAATTAGCGTAAATTGGTTTTACATTAATCAATACAACTTTATAGAATTATTTGAAAAGAGAGAAAAAAGAAAATGAGAGAGTGATGAACCATTATTTTTCGGTTCATGGTTAAGAGTGAAATTGGAAATGGTTTGTGAAAATAATGTGGATGAGAGAGGAAAGAGGAGAGAGAAGGATGAACCTTTATTTTGGGTTCATCGATAAGAATGCTCTTAAATTTACTTTTTCTCTTTTGAGGGGTAAATGGAGGATAATGGACAATAGATTTACTTTTTTCCCTTAATTTGTCCTTATTTACACTATTACCATCGTTATGAACGTTTTTGTTCCTTCCCAAGAGAAATTGAGAATTTCTCCGACTCGAATTACAAGCTTGCTCTCCAAAATCTTTGCACCGTATTCCAATACAATTATTTAGGAAGACTAACCATAGATAAGATATTTTTATGCATTCTCCAAATAAATTACACAAATAATTATTATTGTTACTTTTTTTTTTGCTAAAATTAAGAAGATATTACTAGCTTATAGCCAGTTTTGGAAATATATAAAAGTTATGAAATACTTCTTGATTTAATACTACATTTGGTATTTGTAAGATTGAATAAAACGATAGAGGAATGAAATTTAAGTCTTTTGCATGAGAAGTCATGAAAACACATAATAATACTCCATTTATTAACAAATTTTTGAGCAAATTTTGATGATTCATATCGCGGAAAAAGTTACTCTAAAACTAAGTTAAAGCAAACATAATAAAAACAATCCCCTGCACACACAAATAGTAAAGAGAAGCAGTAAACAAGCATATTCTAATTACTCATTCACCCTTGACTGCCTCAAGCAAAATGACAATGGATCATAAGGTTAGTATAAATGGATACTACACATCTAATTGCTACTAAACCGTTTACCAAATAGCTCAATTCAAAAGTGAATAAGTAAACATAAAACACCAGAAACAGTACTTGTTATACACAATCAAGGCATCACATTTTACTATTTTAGTGTTACATACTTGATCAGATTCACGAAATCTGGAATTCTGAATGCTCAAAGAAATGCCACGCCCTAGAAACAAACCAAGACTAATTGTTCCCCATTCATTGGGATTGTGTATATCTCACTAAATACCAAGTTCCATAGCCCTATATTTTAGACTACAAAACAGGTTGAACTCGACGAATTCAATCTTTAGAGGCAGCCACTGAGGAGCCCTAGCCTTAAAGCAAATTACAACATGAGTTCTAACGACAAGACCAACCATCAAGAATTACCAAAAATTAGGAATGTAAAACGAGGCTTTGGTACCATGTTGTACTATTTAGTATTTACAACGAGATTGCGGCTCTTTTGGTCGATTAGACTTGATATGGACGATTTCGCCTTGGACAACCTGGTTAAATCATACCCTGATGTCCAATTCAGACCATAGCTACTATAACTTCAAAGAGGCTTCTCAGCAAACCTTTGATCTTGGTTGGCAAACAAAGTGCCATAGCAAATATTTCCACTATCGCAAACCCTGTTCCTAACCAGCTACAATCCTAGTTCAGACAAGCTGCTCGTGACTTCCTGATTTATAGGCTTCACGGTCCAGTTGCATTCAGTATCTTGAGGATCCATCTTCATTATATGCAAAACTTTACTGTGATAGTTAAACAATGATCGTCGGTGGCCAATGCTAACATAAGTTAAATCGGCAGCTTCAATCAAACGGTATAGATGAGCCTGAGTGGACAATCACAACATTAGGCTTAAGATTAGCGTCATGTAAGTATAAATTTAGTTCTAACGATAACCCGTATTCAGCAATCTGGTTTCCCATTAACAGTAGGTGTTCCAGATCCGAAAAAAAAATGCAAACATAACCAATTTCATAGAGTTGCTTTTCATAAACCTGCGGATCAAGGTAATGCTAACTTATAACAGAAGAGAATAAAGTTCTAATTTATGTGAATGGAGAAGTATTGTATACCTCATTATCCTCATCTAAAGCGCTGGTAGATTCATCAAGGAGGATCAAATATGGTTTAGCAAGTAGCAGGCGTGCAAAAGCAAGTCGTTGCTGCTCACCCAGGGAAAGAATACTTGACCATTCACATGTCGAATCAAGACCAAACCGAGGCAATAAATATCCAAGGCGAACATCCTCCAAGACCTTCATCAGATCCTCAGTGGTAGGCTTCGCCGACCTTGTCAAACCACTGCCTGAGCCTTCTGGGCACACCAAGAAAGGCGGAACACCTGCACCAACATCATAAAATTTAACTTTGTTTCTAGAGTGATATCCGTTCTGTGCAAAAAGCACGTAAAATAAAGGAGAACTTTGGAAGGAATATTTTTCGAATTGTATTGGTAGCCAGTGCTCGAACACTATGTATTGACAGACCCACCAATATGAGGAAAGCACTTTCTGATAGACTAGTAACTAGTAAGTCTAATTCCAACTGAACCTACGATACGTTAAAAAGTTGAAAAGCTTTTCGCATATTTTTCCAAGCTTATAACCATGGTCTCCAAAACAGAACTTCAGTCTTGCATCATGGTTCATAATGTCAGCATGATCCAACACAAATCATAGATGAAGTTGTAATCACTTCTACTAACACATTTCATCAATCCCAATAACCTAGTTAGGAGCCCAATAATGCAAAATTAAGTTAGGCCAAAGCTAGGTCTATATAAGGACTGGTGGACCAGTCGAAGTATATTTATACTAATGTTTCATCTCATGTCTAAACAGATCAGCAATATCTTTTTGCAGTAGATAACTTCAGAAGCTAGCAGATTTTGTTTTCTTCTCTTCCTCCTTGATCTTCAATGATATACAATTATAGATCGTTGCAAGTAGAAGCAATGGGTCTATAATCTCCCCGAATTATAAAAAGGAGTTCCTTGTACAATCTCTACAAGTAGGGTTAGGATCGTCACATGCCAAGTAGAACATAACAAGAACCTAGTAATTAATACTCTCTCTCTCTCTTCTCCTCCTCTCTTCCCCTCCCCAATAAGTAGTATAGAACAGGAATTGCAACTAAATTGTCATGATTACTAGCAACAACAGACATATGATCAGGACACCTAAGCAATTGGATAGCTGCAACAAAACTTAAAACATTTGTTTTCCTTCGGCCTACTATTCAGCTCAGCACTTGGCTACTTTTCCTACTTTAGTTGGAAGGAAATTGAGAGGGGAGCATAATTTGACTTTCAAGTGCTCACCAGTTTGTTCAGCACCATCAGAAATTGGATTTTCAGCCCACGTTGGGTATAGCAACTGCTGGCGCAGAGTTCCCAAGACCATATAAGGCTTCTGGGGAAGGAAAAATATGCCTCTAGAACTTCTATTCTCGAATGGTTTACTTTCTTCAGCCTTTTCCTCCATAATTATAGGTTGAGGATCTTCTAAATCTTTCACATAAAAGGTGATTTTTCCTTTCCCAGAAGTCCATAGACCAGCCATAGCTCTTAATAAGGAAGTCTTACCACTTCCACTGGGCCCAGTTATCTGTAGATAGGAGCACAAGAAAATATAAGCATGAGCCTATTATATATCACGTTCCAAGTCACTACTTGGTGCTTACAAGTAACAGCAAGAATGAAGTAACACCAAATTAATTCTTACCAACAGGTGATCCTTTTCATTTATTGTCAATGTTAGATCCGCGAGAATTGCAGCCTTCTCCACAGTCACCAGAGTTAAGTTCTCCAAATCAACCAACTTTTTACTACTTTCCACAGTCAATGATCCATTTGAATCCAATGTTGTCTGATTTGTAGAACTCACATTGTAATAGACAACAGAGATGCGACCCGTTGAATCAGTGAGGTCTTCTGAACTGATTTTATCAAGAAGATCATCAAACTCACCTACACAAGTTAACATGCAAAAAATCAAGCATCAGACACATGAATTAAATTCCACTTCTGAAGCAAATATCTGCCTATTTGCATAGACATTCTTTTCTGAAATGACTTCAACATTAAATGATTCAGTAATATTACTGTATCATCGACTTTCTGACGAAAATTTAATCAGCATGCACGGACAAGGAGTCACTGCAGTTCGGGTCCTCACAGGTTAAGTCAATGTCCCAAGAGTTTGGTTCTTGGAATATAAAAATTCAAACAGCATGATAAATAAAAAACAGTGTAAGCAGACTTGCAGATATGAAAGTTGTGGTTTTTACAGTTGTTGAGTATATAATGTTGCTGTGAAACATATATGCAGGCTAGCAAAGCAGGAGTAGGGCTGCATGGGCAATGGCTCCCCTGACTCTAACCATAATCTAAACCATGTCTAGCAACATTTGAGGACCATCACGTTCTTTGAGTTTTTCAGACAATAATCTAAACCATGTCTTGTTGATGGCATTGTACAGCAACATTTGAGAGCCATCACGTTCTTTGACTTTTTCAAAGATGAAAATGTCAAAAGTAATAAGAGAAGTAAGCTGGTACCAATCGCACACAACATAGTAACCCAATCCTTCTAACATGGTTTCTCACATAGATCACCCCACTGGATGATATAGGGAGAAAAAGGTACAAGACTACATCTTAGTAACCAGGATATGTAAGCCCCTCCTACAATTTCAAAGATTCCATTTCCTCTGACTGGCCTAAACTTCGCAGCAAATAGAGAAATAGTGTAGTTAGGGATTTGATCCAAACATTGAAGTCGAATGTTAAATAATCCATGCCTCCATGGTAGACTCTGTAGACTTTGCTGTAAAATGTTGGTGAAAATAAGCTGAAAACCATGATTCAAAAAGCATTTCAGAATCGGGGAGGAAAACTTATTATCCATTTTCCTTTGTTTCGTTTGCAAAGAGCGGCAAACAGTTTTCCAATTGGTGGAAAATAGCTTTCTCAATGGTGGAAAACTTTTTTTTTCCTTCTCAAAGGGAAGGAAAAAACATTTTCTTCCCTATTCTTCCCCTTCCGTCCATCCATCCTTCCCTAATCCATAACATTCTTCCTCTTCTCCCTAGCTTTGCAAGGAACCAAACAACAAAAAACTAAGTTTCAATTATGTTTTCCCTTGGAAATTTTCGAGGAAAATCATTTTCTAGTGAAAATATTTCCGGTCCAGCCAAACAGAGCCTAAAAGTCAAATTCTGAAAGAGATGCTCGCATAAATTGTCTCGAGGAAAGAGGAAAAAATGAGTTGAGTCTTGAAGCAAAATTCCTCCATTGATAGCATATATTGTCTTCTTAGAACACTGGCAGGAATAATCTTCCTAATAAAAAGCCTGTGCAGGTTAAGCCCCAGTGCTTACTGCTTACCAAGACTTCTTCTGAACGGAGGGTCTGAACACGTCAATGGGTTGTTCACAGGTGACAAGATCCATGAGTTGCACCCCCCCCCCACCCCCGCCCCACACACACACACCCCAAAAAAAAAAGAAAAAGAAAGGAAAGACAATCATAAATGCATAAACTCAACAGATGCAGAAGCAAAAGCTAGCAATGTTTCTTTATGCACAAACAAAGGCTTCTCAGTCGTCAAGTTACTAAACAATAAAGACATAATCGAAAAGGTATAATATAATACCTAGACGGTCAATCACAGCCGAGAAGGCACTGATGGCTTGAAATTGGAAGATAATGAGGGAAACATCTCCAAGGATGTGATTAAATGCCGATACAGATTGATTAATGACACCAAATTCAATCTTTCCAGAAAAATACATGGGAGCAACAACTGCTGCAGGAAGAATCTGAATCAGATACCGGTAGCCACTTGTGAAGAACTCCAGGTTTCTGGAAGATACCAACAGGCGCTGCAAACAAAAATCAGCCAATAAGACACATGAACCAATGATGACAAAAGAACCTCCTGTGTATGCATATGCGCATGTAGCATACTTATCATGAAAGATTTCAAAGCAACTGACAAGAAATTACAGATATCACAGCAATCGGCATCCATATTAGAGGACACAGGAAGCTCATCTATATCTCCAAAAGACACACTACCACTTCAGTAAGTCGACATAGGGTATACCCCCAAACCCCCCCAAATAAAAAAATATAGAAATAACAAATATTTAGAACATGTGACATGTTTAAGAGCAAATGAGTTGACCAAAAGAAGGAAAGTCACAGGAGGAGGACTAAAGAAAGGGTTTCCCTAGTTAATGACTCAGACAAAAAATTTACTTTCACAGTGTCTTTGACAAGACAAAAGATACCTAAGAGCAAGACTTATCACATAACATAGGTAGAACAGACAAGGTATAGAGATCATCCAGAAAAGACATTGCACAAAATATCAGAAACAAAATATGACAGAGTTGAGAAGCCATACAGTCAAATTTTGGAAAGCACTGCTGAACCTTTGGACTAGCATTTGCATTTCATTTTCCTCACCACTATAGAAAGCAATTGATTCAGCATTTTCCCTGACACGAACAAGGCCATAGCGGAAGTCAGCTTCCTTTTTCTCTTGCAAAAAATTCAATGTCACCAGGCCCTGAAATCAGATATATATATATATTGGATTTGTAAACAATCAGAGATGAAAACTAAGCATCATAGTAGCATGATACCAATTATTGGGACAACCATGATACCTTTCCAAGAAATACACTAATAGCTGTTCCACCAATTGAGTATACCAGAAGCACGATAAATAATGGAGGATAAATGCCAAATAAGATGTTACTAAATGATATCAAGTCAATTGCAGCATTGAACAGTGTCAAAGAGAAGGCAAGTGCTGTTCCTGTGAATGTACTCAGATCATCAACAATTCGTTGATCTGGATTGTCAATTGTAGTCTGGGACTGAATTTTATAAAAGCTCTGGTTTTGCAAGTAACGTTTCATGTAATGGGTCGTCATCCAAGATCTCCATCTCAAAGAAAGGGTATCTTTCATAAAATCTCTCAATACAAAAACCTGAAAAAGATGATTAATACTCTATTAACAAAAAGAGCAGCTGGTGAAATTAGCAAAAAGCACAAGCAACTCTAAACCCCACCTACAGGTACAAATCAAAGTTTATGTATTCTTAGCTCCATATTAACTGAATCTCAAAGCAGCGCAGATAGAATCAAGGTTACAAGTTGAGCCAGCATTCATTGAAAAAGCTTCACTTTTTCACACAATATGTCAGATAATGACACTCTATGTTGCATCCAAGATGTAACAGTTTCACAAACTCACTAAAGATATGTATGCCGCAACCACACTTCCTTTCCCCACTCCTCTCCCTGTCAAAAAAAAAAAAAAAAAAAACATGTATTCATACTCTTAATTCTCAAGAAACGTCATATTACCTCCATTCATATGATGCTAGAGATTCCTCTTTACCATTACAAGTTATTATATTGTTGGTGTAAATTAAATCATTGATTGCTTTCCAGGACTTTAAATCTTTCCCTGGATGCTTCAATATTAATTTCCCCCAATCTCCCATTTCGAGATCAGCAATTTACAGCTATGGCCTTCTAACTTCCATGATAAGGTGCTCATATAACATATCAAATGGGTACTGGCTACTGAGGCAACATCCATTATGTAGATGAAGAGGCAACATCCATTATGTAGATGAAGAGGCGACATCCATTATATAGATGAAGGACTTGCTAAACAGTACCTAAAGAGATTGAGCAATGTGCTCACCGGAATACCACCAGCAAACCCACCAAGATAATATAACAGCTGCTTCATAAATTGGTCTTGATCTTTGTCTGCACAAGGAAACATCAAGAGGTGCAGAAACATGTCAAACAAGAGGAATATATTTGGATTTCATTAGAATTTGACCCCAAAAAGAGTTCTAATACATCAAAAAATAAATAAAGGATTTGCTGCACATGTAAGTATGAGACTGATTAACAGATTGTTCCACTCTAAAATTCTACAAAGCACATTCAGTACTAGTATATCAGAGATGTTCGCTTGAGGGATTATTCATCAAAGCGACATGACATCATTTGCACAGTAACTCATAGCTTGTGCAGATTGTGGCCAAATTATACAGTTCTAGTTTTCTACTACAAAACCAGAACGCGGGTCTTTTATCATGTCGAGTCATCAATAGTGGTAGTATGACAAGTTAGGATCTTTCCTGTACCCTGTTCATAGCAAGATCAAAGTTGTGTCAGATTAAGCAATCCTCTTAACGAAGGACCTAACTTAACAATCCCCTCCATTTCCTCATAGTCAACCGTCAATGTATTGAAGCTATCATTTATCATCCTATTGATCTTGCCCGTGTCGAATTGTGTTGCAATTATGCTTGTGCTTGCTGTTCGGATATATATTGTTGGAGATAAAATAGGACTCTATTTTGTTATATTTTGATTTTAGTTAGGTTTCCCTTTCCATGTCTAGTTAGGTTTCCTTTTCCATGTCGGATTCCTAAAAACTATTGTATATACATTGTGATGGCTCAATGAGAAAACTCAAGCTTTGTAATAATATTTTACATGGTATCAAGAGCATAGGTTAGAGCCCCTTGCTCAACAACAAAAAAAAAAAAATATTTCTCTTTGGACCTTACGTCCATCTCAAATCTTCAGTCACCAACTTTCTTCTTTGCCCAGTTTCAAATCTTCTGTGGGTTTCATTTACTACCACCTGCACTTCCTCAAAACAATCCACTCACAATTCTTTTTTTAACAATTTTGTTTCTTTATTCGATCAGTGCTTCCCATAAAATTCCAACCACAAAATTTCAAATTTTTGTACCACCTGCCTCTGCTTTGTGCCGCCTAAAACTCCAACCACAAAATTTCAATTTTTTTTTTCTTCGGGTTCCACCACCACAAACCCAAACGCCGCCCCCTATTAACATTAATTCACCCTTTTATCTTGGCACAGGTGATCGCCCCAGAGACTTTATTACTCCCACCCGTCTCAAGCGATAATTATGATGATTGGGCCGCAGATATTCAGATGGCACTTGAGGCACGCCGTAAATTCGGATTTCTTAATGGCACGATTACTGCGGCGCTTCCTCCTTACACGCATGATGATTGGGTCATTGTTAATGCCATGCTCGTTTCTTGGATCACTAATACTATTGATCCTGAGGTAAAACCCACACTTTCTAAATTTCGTGATGCTCATCGTTTATGGGAACACTTGCGTACTAGATTTGCTTTAGTCGATGGCCCTCGTATTCATCAAATATAATCTGATATTGCTAAGTGTGAACAAACCAAATATATGCCTGTTTCCACATACTATAGCAAATTAGATAGTTTATGGGAGGAATTATACAAGCATAAACCTTTAATCTCTTGTAAGTGTTGTTCTTCTTGTGATGCGAGATTTCGCCATGAATCTCGTCGTGATACACAAAAATTGCTTGATTTTTTAATGGGCTTGCACTTGGATTATGCACCTTTACGCTCCTCTATTTTGTCCACCGACCCGTTGCCCTCCTTGGATCGAGCCTATCATCTCGTGGTTCAAGACGAGAGGGTCCGCTCATCTCATCTGCTCGTCGATGACCAGCCCACTACTGTTTTGGGCTTCGCCGCCCAGTCGGTTGGTGTGGGTCGTGGCCACGCCGTCGCCTACCTGCTCTCACTGTCACAAGCAGGGACAGCTTCAAGTTGTTGGATTCTCCACCCTTGCTATCACTGTAAAAAATCCGGGCATGCCTCGGAAAATTGTTACGAGGTTGTGGCGATGCTTCCTCGCGCGGTTCGGGTCGCGGCACTGCCAGCCGTGGCCGCGGTGGTCGAGGCTCGGCGCGTGCCAATCATGCTCAATCCTCTATTGCCGCCTCTTCTTCACCAACTCCTTCCTCACCTCAGCTATTTTCGGCTGAACAATGGAAGGCCTTAGCCGGTCTTATTGGTACTGCAAAAA
Organism: Beta lomatogona; assembly: GCA_947646795.1. Lineage (NCBI taxonomy): Eukaryota > Viridiplantae > Streptophyta > Magnoliopsida > Caryophyllales > Amaranthaceae > Beta > Beta lomatogona. The sequence continues at coordinate 1,628,663 of CANSNZ010000477.1, forward strand.
TTTCCAATGATCGCCTGAATGATATGTTCTCTCCTATTGATGGATTATTGATACAGGGGCTACTCATCATGTTACTAGTGAGAAGTCATGGTTAGTTGATGTTGAGGAGGTTCATGATTGTCCAGTTGGCCTTCCTAATGGCTCTTCTATTACTGCTACTCATAAGGGTTCTATTCGACTCTCGGAGCATCTCATTCTTACTAATGTTCTTTTTGTGCCTCAGTCCAGTTGTAACTTATTATATGTCTCTCAGTTATCTATTGACTTACAATGTACTGTGCAATTGAACTCATCTATGTGTGCTATAGAGGACCGCATAACGGGGCTTAAACGGGATGGACTTTATTACTTCTACAAGGATGCTCCTGTGACACCTGCTTCTCTTCATGCTGTTACTTCAGACTTTGATCTTTAGCATAGGCGTATCGCGTATGGGGCACCCTTATGAACGTGTGGTTAAGTTACTTTCTCCTCTTCGTAGTCATAAGGGTAGTTTACATAAAAGGTGTGAAATTTGTTTTCGTGCTCAACATCCTTAAGACAAGTTTCCTTTAAGTGATAATAGAACTAGTAGGATTTTTGAGAAAATTCATTGTGATTTGTGGGGTGCTTATAGACATGTATCGCGTATGGGGCACCCTTATGAACGTGTGGTTAAGTTACTTTCTCCTCTTCGTAGTCATAAGGGTAGTTTACATAAAAGGTGTGAAATTTGTTTTCGTGCTCAACATCCTTAAGACAAGTTTCCTTTAAGTGATAATAGAACTAGTAGGATTTTTGAGAAAATTCATTGTGATTTGTGGGGTGCTTATAGACATGTTTCCTCTTGTGGTGCCCGTTATTTTTTAACTATTGTTGATGGTTATTCTCGTACTGTGTGGATTTATTTATTGGAAGATAAATGTTTATGGCCTTTGTTGCAATAGTTGACCGTCAATTCTCCCAAACCATTAAAATTGTTCAAAGTGACAATCGCACATAATTTAATTCTCTACTTGACTATTTCACTGCCACTCGTATTATTTTCCAAACTTCTTCTGTTGCCACACCACAACAAAATGGGAGGATTGAGCGTAAACACAAACATATTCTTAATGTAGGCTTCGTTTCCAAGCTCACTTGCATATTTATTTTGGGGGGAAAGTAATCTTACAACTGCCCATCTCATAAATCGTACTCCCTCTAATTTGTTAGATAACAAATCTCCCTTTGAAGTTCTTTATGGTTTTGCTCCTTCTTATGAGGCTATTAAAACCTATGATTGTCTTTGTTTCGCTCATAATCACAAAACTAAGGGTGACAATTTTGTAAGCAGGAGTAGAAAATGCATTTTTGTGGCTATCCATTTGGTAAAAAGGGCTGGAAATTATTTGATTTAGATACCAAGGAATTTTTTGTGTCTCGTGATGTTAAGTTCTTTGAGGAAATGTTCCCTTTTGAATCACCCCAAGACGCCAATATATTTACTACTCAAATCCAAACACATTCTCAATCTTTTTATGATTCTGGGCGAACGGATAAAAGCACGATTAGTTCCACGAATTTCACTCCACCAATCATATTGTCATTGAACCAAAATAACTCCGATTCAAACGACCAGGTATGACATCATATTCGGGTTTTGATAGGTAAGAACATAGTTGTACCCATCTAACGTAACAATCAGCATTTATCTACATATACTATACTATATATGTCCACATAAACAATGTTTTACTTCACTACTACTTCCTCCGTTCTTCTTCTATTGCAACAATGAGAAATTTACATTACTCGCTCACCACCCTTTAACTATCTATTGTGATTTTTGCATAAGAAAAAATATAGTCATGTGGGGTCTTCTTAGATTCATCTCGATATATACTTTCAAAATATCTAATTTGTATAATTTTTACTAAAAAGTAATTAAAGATATTAATCGTCGAAGGTGTGCATTGGCAAGCGTGAAAACTCAAATTTGGCAATAGAAAAAGAACGAAGGAAGTATTTGTTAAAAAACAACCCATAATTCTTCCATAACTAAACAAAATATAGAAATAAATTGGAAAAAAATGTACTTACTGGCAAGAGCATTGTAAAAATCACGCCCAAGAAAATTGAAAGCCACACTAATACCAGTTGTTCCCAAAGTAAGAGCAAAAACAGTAGCCAACTGCCATCTTGCTTGAACTTTATCCTCTGATGACCAATATGGTTTTGCCACTTTCCAAAACCTCCTAAATAATGTACCAATCTCAGGCAATTTTCTCTGTTCATAAAATTAACAACTTTACATCAAAATTCATCAATTAACAAAAACCCCACAAAATTTTTTTTGAAAACCCAACAAAAAAAAAATGAAAACCCAACAAGAAAAATTGAAAACCCAACAAGAAAAAATTAAGACCCAACAAAATTTGAGAGAAATAAAGCAAGAAAAAGAGAAAAAGAAAGAAGAACTAACAGTTTCAGTAACCGTTGAAGACGAAGAAGAAGTTGACTTTATGCTTAAATTTCTTTTCCGGGTTTTAAAATTGGGGAAATGGGTAGTTGAAAATTGGAAAGAAATGGGTGATTTTGAAGAATTAGAATGGTTTGAAGATGAGTTTTTTCTACGAAGAAGCGGCATTGGAGGTAACCGATAGAAGTTGGGAAGTGTTGTAGAAGGAAAAGAGTTGGTGATTGAAGTATGATGAGGAGGCAGCATAATTTTGGCGGTTTTTGTAGGTTGGGTGATTGGTGAATGGGGGAGTTACGAGAGACGAAGCAGCAGGTGCAGTGCAGGTGGGAGAATGAGTAGGAATTGGAGAGTGATGAGAGAAAGGGTGTAATTAAGTGTGCTACGTGTAATTGCAAGTGTGTGGCTGTTGTCAATCTTACGTCCCTTCCATGTTCGAAATACGAGAATGAGGGAGTGGAAAGGTGATAAGCCTCGTATTCTACATAGACGTTGTGGATTCGAATCTCGCCTAGGGGTAAAAGCAAATTAAGGTGAAATCAACTTCTAACTAATTAGATCTAATGCATATTAAAGTGTTACTTTTGTATTTGTTTAAACTATATATTTATCAGTTTAATGATGTTTTTATCAAATCATTTTTTGTATATTTTTTAGTTTAATATTCACAAAACTTATCTGTTTATGGGCATAAACTGAACTTATCAGTTTAAGCTATATATTTATCGGTTTAACCATAATTTTTATCAGTTTTTGTATAGTTTTTAATTTATGTATATTATTTAGTTTATGCCATAAATTTATCATTTTATGGCGTAAATTGAACTTATCAATTTATAGCATAAGTTGACCTTATCGGTATATGGGTTGAGCTTTCTCAGTTATTGAGACAGTCTCACCCAAGACTTTTCCAGCACAAAAATAGTTGGAAAAATTAATGGGAACCATCTCAACTATGGTCACCCTTCTATTAAAAGTCCCAACTAATAGTTATTCCATGTCTGCCCCAACTTTGAGGGATATTTCACATGAGTGGTCCCTATGACCTATGACTTTCTAAGGCTCTGTTTTTTTTTGGATTGAACTGAACTGAATTTGTCTGAACTGAACTGAACTGAACTGAAATGAATGAACATTATGAGAGGAAACTAACTGAAATGAACTGAACTGAAATGAATGAACATTATGAGAGGAAACTAACTTAAATGAACTGAATTTGTCTGTACTGAACTGAACTGGACTGAATTTTTATTACTTCAGTCCAAAAGAACAGAGCCTAAGTTGCTTAAAAAAAATGAAAAATATTGGATTTACCAAACGAATAGTGAGATCACAATCTTCATCTCCTTATTTTTCGACATTGACCCAAAGAAAGGAATCCATTGTTTCTCCCTTTTTGTTGGTTCATGGACGCCAATAAAAATCAAGGTAGTTGAAAAGTGGGGGCTACAGATAAAACTGGATTCATTAGCATCCCGTGAGAAATATATATAACCATTTAATATCACTATTCTCACATAAGCCATGTCTTCTCTCTCTATTAGTGTATGCGAGAAAAACGAATATAGGGTGTCCCCAACAGAATATTTAAATCAACTCAAATTCCAATTACATTTAGGTAGCATTTGGAAATTCGGATTTCATTTCAGTTTTATTATTTCAATTCTAGAAATTGAGATTATGTATTTGAATTCAAAATTCCTATTACTCAAACTCATTTGGGAAACCTGGGAATTGAATAATATTTCAAATCCATGTATTTGTTTGAAAAATATTGGAATCGAATTCCCGATTTTCATTTCATGTTATTGTTTGGATAACTTTGTAATTGAAATAATTTTTAAAAAGCAATTAAGCTAATTAAATATAATATCAGCTGTTTAAATATCTATACTAATATATCAATTAAAAGGCATTACTAAGAAAGTCTATGTGCCACATGGCACTCTCCTTTAAGGCTCAAATGCAATTATGCAAATGCTCTATTTTCATGTCAAAGCCCTCAATTAAAAAATAACGTTGTGTTTCTAATGAAACTTAGCTCGTGTCTTTGAAGCAAAGCATATATACGGTATTATCCTTGAAGCAAATCATATATACGGTAATGCTGGTGTGAGAGATTGGTTTGTTCTCCCAAATGAATTGACCCGGGACATGTCCCAAGCCACCCGGGTCATATCCTCAAACATTGGGCTTGCCCAAAAATCGACGAATGCAATGGCTATTCATTCTTAGGAGACACCAATGCTTATTCTATGACATTATTTCACTCAAAGTAGTGTTTCGAGGGTTTCAACCAAATATGGCCATGATACATTGCCGGGGGTAGAGGTGGCTAGGTGGACGGCGCACGAAGCGTGGGCGGCGGAAGCGGGGGGCGCGGTCCAAGGAAATAAAAAATAAACAATTCTAAATTTTGCATGTAAACCTAAAGCTGTGATACCATGCTAGATTTGGGAAAACTTCTCAACTTGAGTGATTACCATTGATCAATATTTATAGTGACACATCCTAGGATTGTCCTATTATGATTAGGAAACTTATCCAAAGTATAATTCTAGAAACAAAATATATCCTAATTACATTTATATTCTATCAATTTTTGTTTGGTTCATACTCGAACAAGCGAAAGGTTAGTTGCAAACTGGAGTAATTGCAGTACCAATTAGAGTAATTGACGTCGTCCTAACTTAGATTTTGTTGGGTGGAGGTGGAGGTGGTGTTGGGTTGGATGTATTATTATTGGTTGTTTGGTTAGTGGGGTGGACAATTGGTGTGAATGACGCTAATTCCATGCTAGTGATAGTGAATTAGTGATGCCTAAGACGTTTGATAATTTTTTTATGTCTTTCATACACAGCTACTCTTAGTAGCGGTTCTATATAACGAACCGCTATTCTAAATAGCGGTTTTTGCTATTTCATTTGGCAGCTTTATGTGTGGTAAACCGCCACTTCTAGTAGCGGTTTCATCTGAAGAAAAAACAAAATTTATTTCCATCAACGCTGACATGGACGATATGTAGGGAATTAAATCCGACTTTGGCACATAGATGGAATTAGAATCCCTTTGACAATATCTAGGGAAAAAAATCATATAAACAACAAGATTCACAAACTACTAAAAAACAAAGTACAAAAAATTCATATGATTATGTGGTCATGTGATGCTGGTATGTGATATTATGTTTGTATTTGATATAGTGGTGTTGTATTTGATATAGTGGTGTTGTATTTGATATAGTGTGTACTATATTGTGTTACTTGTAGTGTAAAAATTTAGAATAATTTAATATAGTGTATTTTAGACTGATATAGTGTTGGTCTATATGATATAGTGTATGTATGTGGTATAGTGTGTGGTTTCAATATTTGATATAGTTCCTTGTAAAAATTGAATAATGTGCCGTTTTGATATAGTGTATTTTTGAATGATATAGTGTTGTTCTATATGGTATAGTGTATTTTGTATCTAATAGTCTATTTGTTCTGTTGTACTGATGGTGTGTTTCTGTTCTGATATAGTTGGTGTTGTTTTCATATAGTTGGTGTTATTTTCATATAGTTGGTGTTATTTTCCCATAGTTAGTCTTGTTTTGATGTAGAGTATTACAAATTAGTAATTTGTTTTGATTTTTGTAGGAGCTTCATGCTATGTGGTTGCTGTGGAAGAGGGATTTGGAAGCTGTCTCTTATTGCCACATAGATGCGTTAAAGAGTTTGAAGGACTCTTATGTGGCTGGCAATCCTCCTTCTGATAATCCTTCCCAAGATGATCTTGACAAAATTTTGTTAAGTTCAATTTATCATAAGTACTTTGATGAAATGGTATCAATTGCATATGCTGTTAAGGATTTGCCAGCTGGTTGGGAAGAGGTGTCTAATTCTTCTACTACTGCGTTCCCTAGCTTTATAGTGACTCAAATGAGTCAGAAGACGAATGACATCATCCAGAACGTTGTCAACAACGTTTTTTTTTATGCAAGTGAGGACATGTCCATGGAGGAGAATACATGGACTGTTTTCCAAAATGCTTTATCTAGGGGTCCAACCAAGTCAACTCTAAGGCTGGATGAATATGCAGTTGAGGGTCCTTTCACTCATCTTTCAAAGATGATGAAAGATTTTGAAGATGTGATGCAAGATCTCCCAATATTTTTAAGGGAGGCTATTGATTATTGTTCTGAAAATCAACATCCTTTAGATGGGAGGTAAATTTTTGAATGAAATTTGTTTAATGTATTGTTTTTATTGAAAATATTCTTACAATTTGTGTTGCTTGTTGCAGTGAAGAGCTCTTTCAGCTGGATGAAGTGTTCTTCTCTATACCTCGGAGTGAGATTTGGACGGTTGCTACTGAGACTGAGATGTTTGAATCAGTTATAGATAATTGGGTAAGAATGATGAATATCAATGAACTCAGTCTCTCTTCTCCTCCAAAAAAGTTTTACTTTACTTCTTCTCAGGGTGTAAGACCTTTTTGTAATATATATTTATGTTGTTGAATTCTTTATCTTTGCATGCATTATTTATTTGTTGATAATATGAGTTCTTATGTTGCAGGCTTTATTATTGCGTGTGCTTGAAGATGAAACTAATGCTAAACGCATTGATGATTTGATCACATATTGGAAGTTTCAAATTCAAGACTTGAATAACATTTCAAAACTGGATGCTGGTGTTGAATTGGTGAGACAAATTCTGTTTTTGAAATTATGATGAAAGCATTTCTTAGTATAAATTGACAAATATATAGTAGGTTTGTATATGATATAGTGCATTTAGGTATCATATAGTGGCTTTGTTTATGATATAGTGTGTTTCTTTATGATAGTGTATTTCTATGTGCTAGTGTATATATAATATTAGACAAACATATAGTGCATTTATATGTGATATAGTGTGTCTGTATATGATATAGTGTATTTCTTTATGATATAGTGTATTCTTTATGGTATAGTACTAGACAAACATATAGTGTATTTACATGTGATATAGCGTGTCTGTATATCATATAGTGTATTTCTTTATGATATAGTGTATTCTTTATGGTATAGTATTAGACAAACATATAGTGTATTTATATGTGATATAGCGTGTCTGTATATCATATAGTGTATTTCTTTATGATATAGTGTATATCTTTATGATATAGTACTAGACAAACATATAGTGGATTTATATATGATATAGTGTGTCTGTATATCAAATAGTATATTTCTTTATGATATAGTGTTATTAATTTTTATATTATTATGTGATGATATAATTATTTTTATTCTCACCTAGTGAGTTTATACTTCTATTCATTTTGTAGGTTTTTTTCCCAATTTTGCTTAAAGGAGCTAATCATTTTGTCCTGTTTGTGTTGGACACAAACAAAAAAACTGTTTTTTATATTAATAACAAGATTTGGGATGATGATAAGGAATATAAGAAAATGATGGAGACTCTCAGTTCAATCATTGCTGATGGAGTTTCAAGTGTTTTCCAACATTATGAAATCCCACAATCTCAAGGTGATGATATGGGTTTATGGGGAATGACAGAAGTCAAAGGAAGCTGAAAAAAAGGTGCATATGATTTGGACTGTGGTGTGTACATACTTGTCCATATGCTACTTTTTGAAGGCTCGAAAGAGTTTGAATGCCCATATTTGAATGATGTAAGTTTAATATAATTATTTCTAACTGAGTTATCTATTTAAGTTTTTTTTTATATAGTTTCTTACTTATTTAATTTATTTTCAGGAGCAGATTAGGAAAGCAGCAAGAGTCTCCTTGTGTGGTTGCATGATTTTATCTGATCTGAATAAGAATAGAAGAGAGTAAGAGGATTGAAGAGGAGTTGAGACAAAAAATGCAGCAAGAGAAGAAGAACAAAGAAGTTGAGGATGGAAAGAAGAAGAAGACAGGAAGAAAAAAGTTAACCGTCAAATTTGCAAAGTAAAACTATATTGATGTATTTGATTGATGTTACAAACAATGTTACTAATCTAATAGTAGGTTAGGGTTGACAGTTGGTTTGTGTTGATATAATAGGTTTACAAACAATGTTTATGTAATTGTGTAGTCTTGATTGATTTTACAAACAGTGTTAGTAATCTAACAGTAGGTAATGTTCCGACTGATATAGAGTTAATATAGTGTATTTTAGATTGATATAGTGTTGGTCTATAGTATGATATAGTGTATGCATGTGGTATAGTGTGTGGTTTTGATATTTGATATAGTTCCTTGTAAAAATTGAATAGTGTGTCGTTTTGATATAGTGTAGTTTTCAATGATATAGTGTTGTTCTATATGATATAGTGTATTTTTACTTGTTGACAAATAGAGTATTACAAATTAGTAATTTGTTTTGATTTTTATTGGGTTACACAGCAGGTTTGTGTAAATATAATGGGTTTACAAACAGTTTTTCATAAGAATTTATTTATATAATGTACTTCATAACCATATCCTTTCAAAAAAAAAAAAGTTTGCACATAACCATATAGTGTACAAGTCTTATTTTAAACTCAAATGATTAAAAACATTGCATAGTTTTTTTGGTAAAGTTTTTTAGAACAGATGTTCTTTTGGAGTTATGCTTCCAAACTCCTTGTGTCTCTTTTTCCCTTTTTTTTATGCATTCTTGTATGAATCATAGTGTCCTTTTATTCGCTTGTTGTCTCTTCCTTTTGTGACTGCTCTATCTGGATCCAAAACTGTTGGTCTTGGTGCTGATTCTTGTGTATTGTTTTCTTGACTTTCATTAGCTTGTAATACTGCAGCTGCTTCTTGTAATGCTTTCTCATGAGCTTTAGCTTTTTCTGCTGCTGCTTTTGCTTCTTTAATCTTTATTACTTCTTCAACTTTTGAATTTTTTTTTTTTGAAATTTTCCTCTATCACTGCTCTAGCTGGTTCTATTCTGTGGCTCTTTAATATGAGATTGTAGTACCTTATGACATGAATGTGTTAGTATTTAGACAAACATATAGTGGATTTCTATGTGATATAGTGTGTTTATAGATCATATAGTGTATTTCTGTGTGATAGTGTATATATAGTATTAGACTAACATATAGTGGATTTCTATGTGATATAGTGTGTTCATAGATCATATAGTGTACTTCTGTGTGCTAGTGTATATATAGTATTAGACAAACATATAGTGGATTTCTATGTGATATAATGTGTTTATAGATCATATAGTGTATTTCTGTGTGATAGTGTAGATATAGTATTAGACTAACATATAGTGGATTTCTACGTGATATAGTGTGTTCATAGATCATATAGTGTACTTCTGTGTGATATAATGTATTTTTGTGCTGGTGTATAGTGTGTTTACATACCTCCTTATCATGTGCAGCCTCCATGGTGTGAAGCTGTTTATTTCTCCTTTTTCTCTCTTTTCATTATCAAATTTCTCCCAAACTTCTTTTTTTGCAAATCTTGTCCACCTTGATGATATGTATTTCTCTGGTATTTTTTGGACAAAATGCAAGTGTAGAACTCTTATGGCATGAAAGCACAACCAACCTGAATCTTCAAAATTTCTGCATCCACACTCAATTGTCTTCTCTGGGTAATTGAAGGAGACTTGTTGAGAAGAACCATCAATGTCATTGAGGAAAACTCTGTATGTTAGAATGTTTCCTTGTGTACCAACTAATTCAATTGCACTTGCCATTGCATGTTTGAATTCTTCCTCGAAATCTCGGAAAAGAGTATGTGTGTACTGTGAAGCCGCATGTTTTAATAGTGGACTCATGCAGAGATCTGATTTTGGTATTCCCTTTGTACAATTAAAATCATCCCTTTCCTCCTGTCTTCTCCACAGTAGTGGAAAAAACGCTATATGTCACAACACAACCGATGCGGTCCTTAAGAGAATCGAAACGATAAATCTTCGAAATTTTGGGTGGCAGACCTGGGAACACAACCGTTGCGGTCCTTTAAAGGACCGGATCGGTTAATAGAAAACCGCTCCGGTTCTCTTAACCGCAGCGGTTAATCACTAGTAGAAAAAAGATTGCCTCACTCCTCTCCTCACTTGGACCGTATGATTTGTTTGGGCCGGTCATTTTTTCTCCCTATCCCCTCTTGATATCCTCACTTCTCTTCAAACCCTAACCATCCCCTACCTCTCTCTTCCCTCCTCATCTCCTCAAACCAACCACAATCACCACTGCTCAGCAAAGACCGACAACTCAGCAAGAACACCAGCTCTTTCTCTTCATCTCTCTCGAAGTTGATGAATTGTTCAAGAGCAACAATGGCGATGATGCCGATGAACAATGGGTCGTGTTCCTGTGCCTCGAAGTTGATGAATTCTTCAAGATCATTCTTGCAAATTTAGGGTTCGTCCTCTGATTGCTTTATTTGCCTAATTAACTTCTCCGAATTTGAGGAGCAGCTAAGAAAAAGGATTGCCGGGAAAGTTAACTTCTCTTGGATCTTCCAGAAATTTGAAGGTTTGTTTTGCATTAATTTCAACATCATTTTTAAGATTAAACATTCATAGCTTGTTAAAGTTGTGGATATGGTGCAAGTTGGACCTTGTATTATATTTGAGAGCATATACTTCCATTAATCTCTTGTTCAATTAAAAATAATTTCTTCAGTACTACTATCATTATTTATATGTTTTTGGTAATGTTTTCACTTCTCTCTTCTTCTCCGACGAACCCATTATAGATCTACTGTAATTTTTGGATTTCTTTTCCCTACTTTCATTTGCTTTTTCATATTTTGTGATGAATTCTCGTGAGTTTCGACTTTTGTTGTTATTAATTTTGCTCATTTGTTTTTTCATATCTCGTAAATTCTCGTTAGCACTGTAATTTTAAAAAAAAAAATTATTTGCAATGAACTTGATGAAAGCTATGTGACCTTATTTTAATTCGTGAAATGTTTAGCTACTGTTATTTGCACTTTAACTTTTGGGGTGAACCAAATGCATCTACTGTTATTCGTCAATTGTTTAGCTACTGTAATTTTGCTGAATTTGGGCTGAACCAAATGATATGGTGTTGTTTATTAAGATGAAATAGCTACTGAAATGTCCATGTGTACTATATTTGTTTAGGAGATGAATTAGGCAAACTTGTATAGTACATTGCATTAGATTGTTCTAATCCATGTATAGTACATTGTGTTTTTCAATTCGGTTTAGGTAGAGTTGGATTGGATGGGACTAAGAGGGATGTGTGGAGGGGGTATTTGTCTGTAGGAGGGCTGTGTAGGGGGTGTTTTATGCTACTGTTTGTGTCTTATCTGGTTGTCACTCCCTCATAAATTTATCATGATTCGCAAACAGTATATATTATGGTTTCTGTTGGCTGCATTTATTGTCTATCAAGTTTGTTTAGTTGCTACGAGTGTAACAGATTTGTGCCTAAATTTTTTGCACATATGCAATATTAATTAAATGATAGATCTGGAATAGATGCCGGACATTTGCTCTCTCTACGCCACCTAGCCATAATCTGAAAGTGTCAGCTGTCCTACTAGATTGTGGGGGTGGGTGGCAAGTCTTTGGGGGTGGGTGGCGGTGCGGTGGGTTGGGGGCGGTGCGGGGGGTTGAGGCGGTGCAGTGGGTTGGGGGCGGATGCGGTGGGTGGGGGCCAGTGCAGGGGGGTGGAGGCCGGTGTAGGGGGGTGGGGGCGGTGCGGGGGGTAGGGGGTGGGGGTTGCTCCCGATGGTCTATTGTGGCATATAAATCATTCTATTTCTCGACATTTCAGATGAGTATATATAGGACACTGGACATTTCAGCTTGTATGTCAGTACTGTTCTCTATATGATGGGACTTTGTGTTATGTCCAGATTAAATCGAAGTTGTAATTTTGTGATGTTCGATCTTTCTGCAGGTGTGGTAAGAAGCAAATCGGTGTTTATCTGGATGGGGGGTTGCTGATGGGTTTAGGTCTTGGGGACATATCAGTTCCAAGTGTTCTAGCAAAATCTGGATGGATTAAAGACTCTTTCTCATTGTGCTTAATGAAAATGGTTCTAGATTATAGTAAATATTCTTATGTATCTAATTATTTATACTTATGCTTCAATTGAGCATAATATGTTTAATAAAATGTTTATTGATATATATTATTGATTTTCTATTGATTAATAATGAAAAAATGCAAAAAAAAAAAAAAAAATTTTGGTTTTTGGGGTGGTTAACCGTTGCGGTTTTGACCCAAAACCGCAGCAGTTAATCATTTACCGCTGCGGTTTTGGGTCAGAACCGCAGCAATTAATAGATTAACCGCTGCGGTTTTGGGTCAAAACTGCAGCGGTAAATTATTAACCGATGCGGCGCGGAACCGCAGCAGCTAAAATTTGGCTACCGCTGCTAGTCCAACCGTTGCGGCAAAAAACCGCTGCGGTAAACCTGGTTTTGACCGCAGCGGTTGAACTTTATTCTACTAGTGCCACCTTAATACTGTCTGTTGGAATATTGAAAAGAAGTCAGTCAAGCTAGTAGTTTTGCTTGCCTTAAACCCAACAGCATGATTTGTGCTTTCACTTCTCTGTGAAGATAGTATTCCAGCAGAGAAGAAGTCTTTGCTAAATGTTGTACACAATTTTTCTTTCAAACTATACAATCTCTTGAACCAACGATCATCTTCTAGTTTGTATTTTTTGGTCATTGTGCTCCAAGTTTGTTCAAATTCTGTTGTTGTAATGCAACCACTCAGACACTTGTGAAAAATGTTCTTGAATTCCTTATCTGCATTCATCAATCCAAATTGTTGATTTGTATTCTGACTCAAATGCCATAAACATAGCCTGGGTCTTGAGGTTGGGAAAACCTGTCCATGAGTTCATTTAGTTAGTTTTTCAAGTAATATCTATTGCTCTTGCAATAATACATAACAGAAGTTGTGCAAATGTCACATAAACATGAGTACTTTTTTTATTGCTCCTGCAATTGCAGCATCTTGGTCGCTGAATATAATTATTGGACATTTACCTTTCATTGATTTTTTGAATGTTTCAAAGACCCATTCAAATGATGGTATTGTCTCATCCGCAAGAAATGCACATGCAAACATTGTGTTTTTCCAATGGTTATTAATTCCTACAAATGGTGCACAAATAAGATTATACTTGTTTGTCCTATATGTAGTATCAAAAACCATAACATCTCCAAATATTGTATAGTCCTCAAGCATCATAGAGTCTCTCCAAAACAAGCAGCAAACCTTTCCTTCATCATTCAATCTTACTCTAAAGAAGAAGTTACTATCTGTTTGCATCTGCTCATAAAGGTTATCAACAACATTTTGTGAATCCTTTCCCTCAATTGGTTTTATTTTGAGTCTATAACAGCAGTTGAAGTGGTCCTTCATGGAATGACCCAATACATCTTCACCACCTGCTTCTGTACTCATGTATTTGAATGAATCTATCGGTCTCAGTCCACACTCTTGCATAGCTTGTATGGTTTCTTTCTTTGGATCACTCATCTGACGCTTAGATCAATGAAGGTAATTTAGTGGTTGTCTTGTAAGTGGATAATTGTGTTTTATAACATGCTGCACAATCTCATAGTGTCCTTCAGGGTTTATCCTTGCTCTAATCAGAGCAGGACATTCAGTTCTTGTGATCATAACTCTTCTTGTCCTCTGTTTCTTTGAATTGCTGTCTTGTATCATTATATCTGTATTATTCTCTCCCTGTTTTTCTTTGATATTGGTATTTCTTTTCCCTTGAGCAGAGCATACGTAGTACTTTTGATGCACAACTGATGTCCCTTCTGTTTTTTTTTCTATTTTTGGATTTTCTAACACTGAACCCTACTATAGCAGCATGCTGACAATATAGCTCATGTATATCATCTAATGTTGGTCTTACTTGACCAAGTAAAACTTCTCCAATTTCATGTTTATTTAGTGATTGTTCAGTTGAACCTGTTATAAAAGAATAAAGATATTTTTCACTTTTATTATAGTGTATGTATATATGATATAGTGTATCTATTTATGATATAGTGTATGGGTGTTTGATATAGTGTATTTGTGAATTTTAGTCCATTTTTGTATTTCATAGTACGCAATATTTTTGTTATATTCTATAGTGTATTTCTGTGTGGTATAGTGTATCTATTTATGATATAGTGTATTTATGCGTGATATGATATATGTTTCTGTAATGCGTTTATGTAAATATTTTCTATATATGCTAGTGTGTTTCTATCAGATATAGTGTATCTATTTATGATATAGTGTATGTACGTGATAGTGTATCTGATATAGTGTATCTATTTATGATATAGTGTATGTATGTGATAGTGTATCTATTTATGATATAGTATATGTATGTGATAGTGTAACTATTTACCTGGAATGACAGCTGAATTAGATTCATCAACTGATACTATAGCATATTGCTCGTCAACTTGATTTTCTAGCTCATCATGAAACAGAACCACATTATCTACATAAAATTATAGTGTTAGTGTTTTGCTTAATCAAACAAATGAAATTATTGACTTCGATGCTGTTACCTTCAAAACTTGGTGTATTATTGAGATCTATTATGAGTGGATCTCGATGCTCATTTTGGATTGAATTGTGATGTTGTTCGTCGTCGAGTGCTTCGATGCTCGGATTTAGGTCGTCTATATTACATGCTACAATACTCTGATTGAGATCTATTTGATCAATTAAACCCGAATTTTCCATGAATTTGTCGTAGTTGTTCAATTGAAAAGGAAATTGTCGAAGAATCAATTTCGAATCAATTTAGTGTTACAATTATTGAATAAAATAAGAACAATAATTTGATTCTGAATGAGATGTACGCAAATTTAGGTTTCGTACGAAATTGAGAAATAATTTAAATGAAGAGAGAGAATAATTCGCAGAAATTTTATAGCGATAGAATCTTTGGTTTTTGGAAATATTGAAGAGACAGAAAATCGCGGATTTTGGAAATATTGAAGAGAGAGAAAATCGCGCATTTTTGGAAAGTGAAAGTGAGTACTTTGTACCGGGTCACGTGCATGGGCCTGGTCCACACTATTTTTAATGTGAACCGGGTCCATGCAAGACGGATTGAAAAAAAAAACAAAGGAAGAAATAATGGTTTCAACTTCCACGAGAATACAGAGGAAAAGAAAGAAGAGAAAGAAAGAGAAGACTAAGAGGAAGAAAGAAAGAAAAGAAGAGAAGAATGAAGGAAAAAGAAAGGGAGGCAGAAGGAAGAATATGGGTGTTTCATCAGGTTGGTTTTTATTTATTTTTCTTTCTATTTGTTTTGAGTTTAAATCGAAAATCAGAGGGAAGAGTTAGGCTAATTGGCGGTAGGCGAAGGCGGTGCTCTAGTAGTTTTTGATGGTCTCGGTGGTGATCTGGTTCGGCTTTTTCGGCGGTTCAGTGGTTTTATAATTCAATATTCAGATTTGGGATTTTTTGCTTTTTGGGTTGAGTTTCATGGCAAGATTCAATCTTTGATTTCCCTTTATTTATAATTTGAAGTGAATGATAAACAGAGCATATGTATAAATATTAAGAGGGAGAAAATCAAACGCATACCTTGGTTGTGATTTGGAGAAGAAGGCAATGGAGGAAGGAAAAAAAAAAACCAACGGCTGACACTTTTGTGTTCTTGGGTTTTGTATTTTTGTGATTAGCATGAGGTGATTAGGGGGTATAAATAGGTTGGGGTTTAGTAGAATTTGATTAGGATTAAGATATTATAAAATCAATCTAGATTGGAAAATTTTCAAAAAACTACCTTTTATAACCAACTTTTTTCAAAAAACTACCTTTTAAAAATTTTCTACCTTATATAATAAATTCCTTTCAATATACTACCATTTTACGTTTATATTTAATACTAATCGATAAATGACAATCGTCGTAGATGTTGTTGCCGGTGGGGTAGCGAGAAAAGAGGAAGGAAACGAGAGGGGAAGAAAGAAAAACAATTAATTGGTGATTCAATTATTGTGATTTAACCCCATTCATGGTAAAATGGTAGTATATTGAAAGGAATTTGTTATATAAGGTAATTTTTTGAAATAAAATTTTTAAAAGGTAGTTTTTTGAAAAATGTTGATTATAAAAGGTAGTTTTATGAAATTTTCCCATTTAGATATAATAAAAATTCTGATTTCCTGAGGGGAAGATATTTTACGTTTTCTCTCTACATAACCCTAGAAGTGCGGTTTTTGCTTTCCTCTTTTTTAGAGCCGCCATCTCCTAGGGTTCGACGACCCCTGGAGCCGCCTCGGCGCTCCTATGGTGGCCGTCAAGCCCTCGTCGCTCTTTTTCTGCTTTGGCTACTGATTGGTCTTTCGTTTTCGCGCGGACTCTTGTTTTCACCTTCCTCTGTTTTCGACGGTCGAGCCTCCTAGCTTTTCTACTGGTTATGTGTCAGGGCTCCCCTCCCCCTCCCCCGGTTGTGCGTCGGGCCTCCCTCTCCCTCTCCCTTAGTTACGTGTCGGGCCTCCCCCTTCCCCTCTCTTAGTTGTGTGTCGGGCTTCCCCCTCCCCTGGTTGTCGCTTGTTTCGGGCTCCCCTTCCCCTCTCCCTCCCCCCTCCTGGTTTAGCTTGGTGTTTTGGGTCTTCCCTCCCCTTCCCCTGGTTGTTGTAGGTCGGGCTTCCCTTTCCCCATTCCTTTTCGTGTTCGTATGTAGAGGTTCTTTCCCCCGTCGGCCAGGAAGTAGAGCAAGGGTGCACTTGTGCGGCATCGAAAACAATCAGTATAGGCTTTTGGTTGTTTTTTGGTTTTTTTCAATAAGTCCCACTGTTGTGGTGGTTTTAGTCCCCTGTATGGGGTGTGTTCGTTGCTTTTCCTCGATGGGTTTATTAGTTTCAAGCTTGTGTTCGTGTGTTGTATCTAGTCGGGTTCGGGATGTTGCTCTCGGAAATCAATCTTGCCTGATCAATCCAAAGACTATACCAAATGGGATCTCCGATGAGGTGGATGTATTTAAGACTTCTAATTACAGGATATCGGAGCAGTTCTAGTGGAGCTATTAGTTTGCGGGTTGATATTACTTGTATTGTTTTTCGAGTTTATGTGGTTTATGTTGATTGTACTCCTATAATGTTTTATGATCAATGAAATCATCCCTCCCCTATTCCTCAAAAAAAAAAAAAAAAAAAAAAAAATCTGATTTCCTAATCTTCTTGAAAATTCTGATTTCTTTTGAAAAATCTACACTTTTGGATAATAATAATTTTTTTTTATCTAAAGTATCAATTTGAACCCAATTACTATGAAATAATTATAATAATTCAGATTTAACTTAAAAACATTAAAATTAATCGTAAATAAATATTTATTTCATAAAATTATGGGGTATTACATGAAAGATATGATTTTTTGGAGCACCTGGCATCCAATCAGTGCAACAATGTTCGCACTCCTGCTAGGAAGGGTGGAGAATTACTCCCTCATCTCAAGCCAACTGGCAGCACTAACACAAGAGATCGATTGTCTGCAACTAAGTGGTGTTGAGCCTATGCAAGCATATGACATGGCTAGTGGTTCAGGTACTAGTGGAGCCATATGTGACATTTATGGCTAAGGATGGCAATCCAGTCCAGATCCGACCCTAGTTCGCTCCGATCCAAAGGAAAAAATCTGAGTCGACTCCGACAAAAAAATAATCTGAGTCCGATTCCATTTAACAGTCTGACTCCGAGTCGGAGGAGGGTCGGAGTCGGATCTCATAAAATAATCCGACATTTGAATCCGACTCCAACTTTAAGTCAATTAATTCTTTTTTCTTATTTATGTTAATGTATTATTTATGTATAATCTGACTTCGACTTTCAGCCAATTATATTATACTTCCTCCGTTTCAAATTACTTGCTACACTTTCCATATAGGGAAGTTTCATATTACTTGCTACACTTCCTTTTTGGGCAATAAACTCTCTCTATCTCTCTCCTCTCACATGGTCTCTTTTCTTTTTACTCTCTACCTCTCTCTTCTCCAAAAATTGCCTAGGAGTCCGTGAATTGAGAAGTGTAGCAAGTAAAATGAAACGGAGGAAGTATAAGATTTTCCCATTGAATAAATGATTGTTAAAAATAATAGTAATTTTTAGATTATTTGTACTATATAAGATTTCCATATGATTATAAGAGAAAATTGTAATGATTGGATTATTGTATTATAGAAGACTTTTCTATTATAAAAAATGGGGGGGAAAATAAGTCAGATCGGGTTCAGAGTCGAATGTTCGGATTTTAAGTCAGATCGGATTCGGAGTCTGATGTTCGGATTTTAAGTCGGATCAGAGTTAGACTCGGATTTAAAATCCGACTTCTTGCAGGATTAGAGTCGGATTATGCATAATCTGGTCCAAGTCCAACCCGTTGCCATCCCTACTTATGGCATTGCTAGCCATTAATCTCAAGATTGTGCATTTGTTCCTGGGGGGTCATATGACCAAAGTCAATGCATTTCATAGTCAACATCGGCCCCAGTTCAATCCCTACTCAAACACCTACAATTCTAGGTTGAGGCATCACCCCAACCTATCTTATAGGAGTAATGACATGTTGAACCCGTAACCATAGCAACCCCAACAGATCCACAATCAACACCAGCCTTATTACCCCCCATATCAACAGGCTGTTACTGCTCATAATAATCCACCTTGATTTCACCCTAGAGGGAAATTTCAGCAACAACAGTCGCTCCCTTTGCAGATCCTACAATGGCAGAACTGAAAAACATGATTTTGAGTATGCAGAAGGGATTAACTGCCTTCCTATCAGACACGAGATCATAATTGGAGGCCCTCAATACTCACAACAAGATGTTGGAGACTCAACAGGCACTGTTAGATAGTTCGACTTCTATTATAGCACCTGGCTCACTCCTTTCGCAGCCTGTCAAACCAAGAGAGACAGTGAATGTTATCACCCTTAGGAGTGGAGTGCACTATGATGGCCCGGCAAGGCGTGGAGTTGACGGGGTTGCTATGGAGATGCAGAAAGAGGTCATCGAGGAGCCCGAAACTACGGTGATAAATGTAGAGATTGAGGGTAAAGAACCAGAGGGCACGCCCTGCCCTCCCGTAATTAAGCCACCCCCTCCTATATTCGTTTGGTTGTTGTGCCTGTTTTCGAGCCTTTTGCGGGTACAACCATTTATCATGATGATTCCTTGCAATCTTCACCAGGGGATAATGTGAGGCTAACTGCTCGACCATTAGTAGCCAAAACCAAGTCGGTTGAGGCAAGCCAATGTGATCCAAAACCACATCCCTTGACAAAAAATTTGGACATGATACGAGTTTCCAGCGAGTGGATGATGAGCATGGTGAGTACAAGTGTGATGGACAACATCTAGAGTTGTCTTATGAGACTTCTAATGTGGGGGAAGTCGAGGTGTAGTACCTACAACCCCCTCTTTTACCTCCCTGATATGAGGTAATATCGTCGTGCAGGACCTTTGGAAACCAGCACTATATGGGAGCAACCTGTTTTCCATTATTTGCTTTTGCTTTTGATTTGTTTTTCTTTTTAGATTAGTCTATTGTGAGAGAGAGTAAGAGAAGTTTACCTGTGATTTTTTGTGTGAGGTGTGCATTAACTGATATTGGCTCGAGCAAAACTTTACCCGTTTGAAAAGGCTTAGGCGAGCAAGAATTGACAACACCATGTCTACTTGACTAGTCGGGAGAGCGGCCCCAATCGAGTTACTGGTTGAGGAGAAAGGATAAATTGAAAAAAGGGGGTGAAAGTAGGTCAACCCGACCAGCCATGCGAGGAGAACCGATCGAGCAACTCCTTCTCGATCAATCGGGTAGCTGGCCCCGATCGGGCACGAGAGTTGGAGCAAAAATTGTAATTATCACCTAAGAAACTGATATTATATGCAGTTTATACTCCCTTCAAGCTATACATTTTGGATTAACTAAGGGTTAATTGATCCGTTTTTGCTAATAATTTCCTACTAGTGTGAATCTGTGCTTTCTGGCTTTATTTTGTAGATTACTATTGAACTATGCCTTGAATGTTTTATCTGGTGCTAGGATATCTGGCGCTAGAATATCAAGCGCTAGGATTAATCTAGCACGGGGGTATCACTATTAGTAGATTATTATGTAAACCCTATTATTAACCTCTGCATGATTATTCTGTAATCTGCACTCTCTCCAAAACCTAGTAAAACTGTTTCTCCTCTACCTGTGGACGTAGCTAACACTTTGTTAGTAAACCACGTTAATTCTTGTGTTGATTATTCATTATCTTTGCTATTGTTAATTGCATCCGTCATAACAAACTGGTATCAGAACCGGGTCTGTTAAAGTTCGAAATCTGCAATTTTTCGTTTTGCAAAGATGTATGCTTTGAACGTGAAGATTGACAAATTTACCGGGAGGAACAGTTTCGGTCTATGGCAGATCAAGATGCGAGTCCTGTTGAAACAACAGGGGCTGTGGGTGCCTCTTTCTAAGATAGGGAAGAAGGTAGGCGCTGATGATGAAGAGTCGAGTAGCCTGGAGGAGAAGGCTCACTCGACGATCATGCTATGTTTGGCTGATGACATCATCACTGAAGTCACTGATGAAGAAATTGCCGCTGGTCTGTGGTTAAAGTTAGAGAGTCTATACATGACGAAATCTCTAACCAACAAGTTGCTATAAAAATTAAATACTATCTTACAAGCTTGCGTATACAGGAAGGTACGCATCTTAGGGGCCATCTAGAACAATTAAATACTATCTTACTAGATCTTCGTAATATTGACGTTAAAGTATATGATGAGGATGTTGCTTTAATTATGTTAGTATCTTTCCCTTATCGTATGAGAATTTTGTGGATTCTTTTATTGTTGGGAAAGATAGTCTGTCGCTTAAAGAAGTAAGATCTGCCCTTCATACTAGAGAGGTCCGTCATAAGACATCTGGTTCTGGTACAGAAAAGCAGGCATTAGGATTAGTTGTTACTGGGAGTAAGGGACAAGGAAAATCTGGTAAAAAGAAATCGAACTATAAAAATTCGAACTCTAAGGGTCCTAAAACTAATGATGTCTGTAATTACTGTAAGGAGAAAGGGCATTGGAAATATGAATGTCCTAAGAAAAGGAAGCAGCAGGAAAAGAATGAAGGTTCTGCTGCTTTAGCAGAAACTGATGGTAACTCTGAAGAAGATCTGGCCCTAGTTGCTAATAACCAGTCACATTATAGGGATGTGTGGGTTCTTGACTCTGGGGCGTCGTAGCATATTAGTCCATGCAGAGAGTGGTTTCGACGTACTTATGAGCAGATAGATGGGGGCATTGTTTATATGGCCAACAGTGCTGCCTGCAAAGTTGTTGGAATAGGGTCCATCAGGTTGAGGACTCATGATGGTACATTCTGCACCTTGAACGAAATTAGGCATGTTCCACTGATGACAAAGAATATGATATCTTTGAGTCTTCTCGACAGTAAGGGTTTCAGTTTCCAAGGTGAAGGTGGAGTTATGAGTGTCTGCAAGGGTTCGAAGGTGGTTCTGAAAGGTATTAAAAATGGTACCTTGTATCTTCTTTAAGGTTCAACTGTGACAGGTTCCGCTGTTGTTGCATCATCTGAGATTCACAAAGAGGATATGACCAAGCTGTGGCATACGAGGCTTGGACATATGGGTGAAAGAGGGATGCAAATTCTGTCAAAAAGGGATATTCTGTGTGGGCACAAGGTGCAGGATCTAGAGTTCTGTGAGCATTGTGTGTTTGGGAAACTTCATCGCAGCAAGTTTTCAAAGGCTGTGCACAAGACAAAAGGCACACTTGATTATATCCATTCTGATTTTTAGGGTCCTTCCCGAGTTGAATCTATCGGAGGTCACAGGTATTTTGTGTCGATGATCGATGATTATTCAAGAATGACTTGGATAATTATGATGAAGCATAAAAGTGAGGCTTTCAATATTTTCAAGTAGTGGAAGGCTTTGGTGGAAAATCAAGCTGAAAAGAAGATCAAAAGGCTGCGAACGAATAATGGTCTGGAATTTTATTGGTCTGAGTTTAATGAGTTTTGCAAAATTGAAGGGATACTTCACAACAAAATGGGGTAGCAGAACGCATGAATCATACGTTACTGGAGAGAGTGAGGTGCATGCTCTCTAATGCTGGGTTAGCTAGAAGATTTTGGGCTGACGTTGTAAGTACAACTTGCTATCTGATCAACCGTGGACCTCACACAGGCATTGATTGTAAAACACCTTATGAGGTGTAGTCTGGTAAGCCTGCAGATTATTCTTTGTTGAGAGCTTTTGGTTCTACTATTTATTATCATGTAAGTGAGGGTAAATTAGAACCTAGAGCTAAGAAGGGTGTATTTGAGGGTTTTGGGAGTGGAGTTAAAGGCTATAGAATCGGGTCACCTTCTGAGAGTCGAGTTATACTTAGTAGAAGTGTAATATTCGATGAAAATTCTATGCTTAACCCCACTGTGAAGTCCATTGTGGTGCTAGTTAGTAGTGATGTTGATAAACAGGTGGAGCTGCAAGTCACTCATGATGAGAGTGAATCACAGCACCAAGGTGAAGAAGATCAACATGGTGCTACTGAATCTTCTAGTCATCAATCAACCTCGTCAGAAGCACATCGACCTAGCATAGCACTTGATAAAGCTAGAAGAGTTGGTGTGGGACCTCCAAGGAGGTATGGTTTTGAGGATATGGTTGCTTATGCACTGCAGGTTGCTGAAGTGGTGGACACTTATGAGTCATCCACCTATAAAAGAAGCTGTTTCAGGTAGTGAGTCTGCTCAATGGCTCACTGCAATGGGAGATGAGATAGAGTCTCTGGATAGAAATCAGACTTGGGAGCTAGTCAAACGTCCTAAGGAGAGAAAGATTGTCACTT
Source organism: Beta lomatogona (assembly GCA_947646795.1). Lineage (NCBI taxonomy): Eukaryota > Viridiplantae > Streptophyta > Magnoliopsida > Caryophyllales > Amaranthaceae > Beta > Beta lomatogona. The sequence continues at coordinate 1,651,916 of CANSNZ010000477.1, forward strand.
GCAAATGGGTTTTCAAGAAGAAGGAAGGAATATCATTTGCTGAAGGGGTCAAGTATAAAGCTCGAGTTGTTGCAATAGGGTTCACGCAAAGGGAAGGGGTTGATTATAATGAGATTTTCTCACTAGTGGTCAGACACACTTCCATCAGGGTGTTACTAGCGATAGTTGCATATCAGGATCTTGAACTTGAGCAACTAGATGTGAAAACTGCTTTCCTACATGGGGAGTTAGAAGAAGAGATTTATATGACTCAACCAGATGGGTTCCAAGTCCCTGGAAAAGAAGACTATGTTTGCAGATTGAAGAAGTCCTTGTATGGGCTAAAGTAGTCTCCTAGGCAGTGTTACAAAAGGTTTGATAGCTATATGATTGAGTTGGGCTACAACAGGAGTCTGTATGATTGTTGTGTGTATCACAACAAGTTGGATGATGGATCGATGATTTATCTGGTCTTGTACGTAGATGATATGCTCATAGCTGCAAAGTCCAAGTCTGATATTCAGAAGTTGAAGGGTCTTCTCAGTGCTGAGTTTGAGATGAAGGATTTGGGTGATGTGCAAAAGATTTTGGGGATGGAGATCTATAGAGAAAGAGATCAGAAGAAGCTTTTCTTGTCATAGAAAGGTTACATTCAGAAGATATTGTCAAGGTTTGGCATGTCGTCAGCAAAACCTATAGATACTCCTAGTGCTGCAAATATACATTTATCTTATGCTTTTGCACCCCAGTCTGATGCTGAGAAGGATTATATGTCCCGAGTCCCATATGCTAGTGCAGTTGGAAGTTTAATGTATGCTATGGTCTGCACTAGACCAGATCTTGCACATGCTGTTAGTGTTGTTAGTAGGCTCATGGGGGAACCTGGGAAGGAGCACTGACAAGCTGTGAAGAGGATTTTTCGTTACCTTAGAGGTACGTTTGACGTTGGTCTCATTTATGGGAATGATACTCAGTGTTTAGTTACTGGTTATTCTGATTCTGATTATGCTGGAGATGTTGACAGTAGGAGGTCTATGACTGGTTATGTATTTACTCTTGGTGGTTCTGTTGTTAGTTGGAAGGCAACTTTGCAGGCTACAGTTACTTTATCTACCACTGAAGCAGAGTACATGGCATTGACAGAAGTTGCTAAAGAGGGAATATGGTTAAAAGGGCTAGTTAGTGATCTTGATCTACATCACGATCAGGCTATTCTGTATTGTGACAGTCTGAGTGCAATATGCCTAGCCAAAAACCACGTCCATCATGAGAGGACTAAACACATTGATGTGAGATATTTTTTTCTGAGAAGTGAGAAGAGGGTTAAGGTGATGAAAGTAGATCCTGCTGATAATCCTGTTGACATGTTCACCAAGCCGGTTCCTCGTGGCAAGTTCCAACATTGCTTGGACTTGCTAAATGTTCTAATCTGTTAATCTGAGCCCTTAGGGGCATTCTGAGGCAGGGAGAGTCTGGGTACATCTGTCTAATCTTGTGGCATCTGGTACCATCTGTATCTGTTTTGTGGGAGAGAATTCAAGTCATGGTGGAGATTTGTTGAACTATGCCTTGAATGTTTTATCTGGCGCTAGGATATCTGGCGCTAGAATATCAGGCGCTAGGATTAATCTAGCACGGGGGTCTTGCTGCCCGGTCAGCGTTGGGGTCCATGGGTGAAACGGCTTAGGCGAGCAAGAATTAACAACACCATGGCTACTCGACCGGTCGGGGGAGCGGCCCCGATCGAGTTACTGGTTGAGGAGAAAGGATAAATTGAAAAAAGGGGGTGAAATTAAAGTAGGTCTACCCGACCAGCCAGGCGCGGAGAACTGATCGAGCAACTCCTGCCCGATCGATCGGGTAGCAGGCCCCGATCGGGCACGAGAGTTGGAGAAAAATTGTAATTGTCACCTAATGTACTGATATTATATGCAGTTTATACTCCCTTTAAGCTATACATTTTGGATTAACTAAGGGTTAATTCATCCGTTTTTGCTAATAATTTCCTACTACTGTGAATCTGTGCTTTCTGGCTTTATTTTGTAGACTGTTGTTGAACTATGCCTTGAATATTTTATCTGGCGCTAGGATATCTGGCGCTAGAATATCAGGCGCTAGGATTAATCTAGCATGGGGGTCTCGCTATTAGTATGTTATTATATAAACCCTATTATTAACCTCTGTATGATTATTCTGTAATTTGTACTCTCTCCAAAACCAAATAAAATCGTTTCTCCTCTGCCCGTGGACGTAACTAACACTTTGTTAGTGAACCATGTTAACTCTTGTGTTGATTGTTCATTATCTTTGCTATTGTTAATTGCATCAGTCATAACAATTACAGTGGTTTTCCCCTTCTTCTACATGCTCTAGAGTAACCACGGGATTTCGGAGGCAAGTGTTGCTCGGTAATGACCTTTGGAGGTCTTTGGTCTTACTTGGGAATGCCTTGGATGGTCCCCTAGTCATATCATACGAGCAACTATAGAGAAACACGATTTCATCCATCCACCCGACGCCATCAGGGGCCCTGACCCGATCGAGTGTATCATTTGAGCAAGAAGTGTAAAAGACGCTTCTTGGTCGGGTGGATCACCCTGATCCATCAGGCGAGCAAGCCCCGATCGGTCGATTCCACTGGATCCGTCGGGCGCCAGTGCTGATTGGTTTTCATCTAAAGCCCGATCTTGTGAAGCCCCCAATAACTTAATTTTAGCTTTTCTCATGTTATTAAGACTCTCAGCTATAAATAGGTTTTGGAAAAAGCATATTGTACGTTTTTCATTAACCCTAGTTTTATTTTTTATGCAAAAATATTCTATCTAACCTAGTTCTTCTTTTGATTGAGCGTTAATCCAAGTTCTTCTTTTTCGGTAATTCGATTCTCTATTATTGCTTTTCTAGTATTAATTACTTTCATTATTTTCATTATGAATGCCCTAATTCTAATAATTGTTAATTGTTAAGTCATGTGTGAGTAGTTCCATTCTTGGATTGTAGTGATCTGTGCAATGCAACGAGGGATTAATAGTTTTAGTTTAATTGCCTTTTAGTTTAACCTTCTTCCTATTATTGAATCGTTCATGCTAGATCTATAGGTTGGGCCCGATTTATATTTCTACCCTTGCAATACTGAATCTCCTTCGAGAGGAGAGAATCGGTATAGGCTTTCAATTAATAGGCAGGGTGACCCTTGACCATGCAAAAGGGGCTAGGTAATCTTTGAGGGAGGCAATTTTCGAGAGAAATTGCATGTACCCTATATAAATTGACTCATTAGGTAGTTATTATTGATTCCTGATATCTCGAGTTGTTTGCATATCGATCCACAATATTAGGCCTTTAATTCTTGAATACATAATCGTTATTCCTTTCTTGCAATGTAGTTTAATTAGTTCAAACAACAACGTACTAGTGTTTTCTTCATTAGCATAATAGTTTATTTTAGTCAAATTATAACGTCATCTTCCTGTGGATTCGACCCTGCTTACCTGACTACATTAGTAGGAAGTTCTGTAGGAATTTACTTTTGATGGCATACGACTGACCCTATCAAATGTTGGTGTCGTTGCTGGGGAGATGGCTAATTTCTAATTTGCCTAGATTATTCTATTGCACTAGTTGCATTATCGGGAACATTTGTTCTTCAGATTACCTGATTTTGCTTTAGTTTCTTTTGTTTATGAGCATGAAAGAACGATATGTGAATCTCCTACCACTTGATCCGGAGATTGAAAAGACTGCCCGTAACTTTGGGAAACAAATAAAGCAAGCTAAGCTGTCTGCTGGGCCTAGGGGTGTTAATGAGCCAGGGTGGCTCGTAAACTATTCGAGTTCGGTTCGGTCAAAGCTCTGCTCGAGTGGGCTCGATGCGAGTTCGAGATCGGCTCGAGACCCTAACGAGCAGAGCCTGAGCTATCTTAAGCTCGGCTCGAAAGATCGCGACTTGGCTCGATAGTTTTTTTAATTACTAAAAATATTTCATTAAGATTTCACATACGATAAAAATAATTAATTAATAACAATGGCTAAAAGCATCCATGTTAATAATCATCATATTTTCAAATTTTGAGATGTTGTATAGGATTTCACACTTTACTATACTTGATTCATGAGTTTAAAATCATGGTTTTTGCTTTATTACTCAAAATTATACAACAGTAGATATCAAAAGCTACATACATCAATATTGTAAAGATAGCTAGCGTCTACGATCTTTAAAAAAAACTATCATTTACAAAAGATAAGTATAAAAGATATTTACAAAAACAACATGATTATAGCTTTAACTAACCACGCTGGGCATGGGGCAGCAATGTTGGAAGATGGGAGTAAGTGAAAGTAACTAAAGAAAAGGAAGTTGGTTTTCTGGAGTCTCACATCGACCGAACAGCATGAAGGTAAGAGTTGAAAGCTTTATAAAAATATATCACTTACTAAATCTCTACAACAGGCCTGCTACTTGCTTGGCCATGCAAACAACAGTTGTTGGACATTGGGCATCCGAACTATGAAGCGTTTGGGCCCTTATGTAATCTGACGTTGGACTTGTTTATGTTGACGGTTGAAGCTTGAAGCGCAATTTCGAGCTTTTCAAGCCTGTGGAACTCGAGCCGAGTTGTAATTTTTGAACTCGAGCTCGAGCCGAGCTCAATATTTCAAGCTCGACGAGCTTCGAGCTCGAGCCGAGCTTAATTAAATGTGTTTTCGAGCCGAGTCGAGCCTAGTCAAGTTCGGTCTCGGTTCGGCTCGTTAACACCCTAGCTGGGCCATCTACCCCAAAGACACTTTTTCCCAAACCTCCACAATCACCACCTTAAATTACACCCAAGACACAACCTTCGCCACCATAAAAAAAAAAACCCAACACCCATTCCATTACCAACCATGCCTCATACACCACCCCAACCTCCTCAAATCACTTTGAAGGACTACTCGCAGCCTTCAACCCAACGTGTCACTGCTAGAGCTAAGATGCCTGATATCACTGCTGCAAACTTTGACATCAAGTCCAATGTTAACAAAATGATGCAGAACAACTAGTTCAGTGGGCTTAAGAATGGAGAGCCACATGCCCATCTGTAGCGATTCCTTCAGTGTTGTGCTACACAGAAATCCAGCAAATATGTCTGCTTATGAGATCAGATTCATCCTATTTCGGTTTTCACCGAACGGGAAAGCTTTAGAGTGGTACAACAGACTCACAGAGGTCATCACTACCTGGGAAAACTTGTCCAAGGCCTTCCTGGTCCAGTTCTACCCATTTTCCAAAACTGCGGATATAACACATCAGTTTACAACCTTCTCTCAGTAGGAAGTCCCTTTATGAAGCCTAGGGAATATTTAAGGATCTGCATCAAATCTTCCCACATCATGGTTTGGAAACTTGGTTTCTCACCCAGGTTTTCTACAATGGTACTGACCCAGACATCAGGAGGATGATAGATGGAGCTGCATGGGGAGTGTTTATGGAGAAAGGCCTTACTGAAGGCTATGTTTTTCTAGAGCACCTAGCATCCAATCAGTTGAATAATGTTCGCGCACCTACCAAGAAGGGTGGAAAGCATGATATAGAGGCCTATTCACTGATCACAGGCCAACTGGGAACACTAACATAGAAGATAGATCGTCTAAAACTGAGGGGTATTGAGCCTGTGTTAGTACTGCCATGGCGAATGGTTTGGGTATTAGTGGAGCCATCTGCGACACTTGTGTCATTGCAGGCCACTATTCTCAAGATTGTGCATCTGTTGCTGGGGGGTCATATAACCAAGTAGATGCATTCTAGGATACTTGCCAGTTTGATCCCTACTCCAACGCCTAAAATCCTAGGTTGAGGCATCAGCCTAACCAATTCTGTAGGAGTACGAATGTTTTGAACCCATAACTACAGCAGCCCCAACAGATCCACAACCAGCAAAAGCCTTATATTCCTCCATATCAACAATCTGCTACTAATAATAATCCACCTAGATTCCAGCTTTGAAGGTAATTTCAACAACAATAGGTTGCACCATTTGTGGACCTTGCAATGGCAGAGTTGAAAAGTATGATGATGAGATTGCAGGATGGGTTCACTCCCCTCCAATCATATACGAGGTCCCAGCTGGAGTCCCTCAATACTCACACTAATATGCTGGAGACTCAACTAGCACAGCTAGCCAGTTGCACTTCTACTAGAGCACCTTGCTCACTCCCTTTGCAGCCCGTCCAACCAAGGGAGAGTCAACCAAAGGAGACAGTAAATGCTATCACCCTTAGGAGTGGAGTGCACTATGATGGACCAGCAATGCCTGGAGTTGATGGGATTGCTATGGAGATGTAAGAGGAGGTCACCTTAAAGGCTGAGATTTCTGTGGAAAATGTGTAGATTGAGGGTAAAGAGCCAGAGAAGGCACGTTCTTCCCCTCCATTAAGCTACCATTCCCGAAGCACCACTTTGGTAAGTTTATGGAGGTTGTAAGAAATCTACAAGTAACTGCCCCTTTCACTGAGTTACTTACTCAAGTACCTGCATACTCAAAGTTTTTGAAAGAAATCTTCACTTGAAAGAGGAATTTCAATGAGGTGGAGACTTTTGCTTTTACTAAAGAGTGCAATGCTCCCTTACAAAATAAGTCTCCATCTAAATTGAAGGACTCGGGGAGTTTTTTCATCCCTTGTAACATTAGCACAATTTAAATTGATAATGCACTGTGTGATTTAGGTGCCAGTGTTAGTGTCACGCCTTATTCCTTGTGTAAGAATTTAGACATGGGGGAGTTAAAATGCATTACCATTACCTTGCAAATGGTTGACCGTTCTTTGAAATATCCCCTGGGTATCTTGGAGGACGTGTCAGTACGAGTTGGCAAAATTTTTATCCCTATTGATTTTTTTATTCTTGACATGGATGAGCATAGCCAAATACCTCTAATACTAGGGAGACCAATCCTGCATACTGTCGGGAGGTAATTGATGTCAAGGGTGGGAAATTGATTCTCAATGTAGGGGATGATAAGGTTACATTTAGCCTGACCCATCTTCCTAAGCACCTAATGCTGGAAGTGACATGTGTTAGTGTCAATGCTATAAACCCATCCGGTTGCTTCATGTATATCACATCGTCAAGCTCTCCATGAAAGAACGTGGTTTTCACATCTAATTACTGCAACTCCAAATCTTGCATAGCAACAAGAGCTAACAATGTGCGAATAGAAGTGTCTCACGATCAGCGGGAATATCTAATTGTAGTAGACCCCATGAACGTGAAAAACCACGTTTTAAACGCGTATACAATAAAAACAATATAAATTAGTAACGCCGGGACTGGTGAAATTTATTAATTTATAGAGTTATTAATTTATTATAAAATTAATATTTATTAATTTAAAGAGTTTCTAGCTGATTCGACGAATTTCAGAATTTTGTATAAACTAAATTCATCCTATGTACATATAATAAGTTGAAAGACATTAGAAGTTGATGATAACTTTAAATTCATTGTACATTACACAAGAAGAATAGATATTGAATACAACACCAGAAATGTTTACAAGAAGAAAAGTTATTGAATGCATGATCTACTTGACTTTAAAGGAAAACAGACAACTATAGAATCATATTTCACATAATTCTTGTTTATGCTGATTTTCGCCTAAGCGACAATATTTGATATAGGGACGACAACAACCAGATTTATATGATGTATGTTATGCAAATGCGAAAAGGGATGCAATGGTGAATGACACAAAGGAGTGTTGACACGGAAAACCCCCAATGAAGGTGGGTAAAAAACCGCAGGTGAATATGAGTCCACCAATCCACTACTCCCTCCGTTTCATTTTAAGTTACTCACTTTACTTTGGGGGAGAACCAAGGAGAAAGTGAAAAAGTATGAGAGAGAAACTGAAAAGGTGGAGAGAGAAATTGAAAAGTGAGAGGGTAAATTAAAAAATGGGTTAAAATATTAAAAAGTAGATGACATGGGTGGAAAAAGAGGAGAAAGTAGATGTGACATGTTATCAAAAATAGAAAAAGCAACAGTGTGTAGATTAAAAAGAAACAGACCAAAAAGGAAAGTGTGTAGATTAAAAAGAAACGGAGGGAGTATATGCTATTATCACTCAGAGTGAATGACAATCAATACACCCTAAGATATTTGTTCTAAGTACAAGAGTTGTTTATTTGAGTAAAAGTAAGAAAGCTGCTAGAAATGTAAAGTATGAATAATCTCAGAGTGATGGCTATTGCACGTATGTTTTGTGTATGAAGTTTGTGATGATTTGTCTTGTAGCTCTGACGCCTTTAAATAGCAATGAACCAACTACAACGTGCACCCTAAGATCTCGGAGGTAGCTCCGCATGATCTCCGCATAATCCCAACAGATCTCTTGTACTCGTGTCATTCTGCTTTGACCTCAATCTTAAACGGTAACTTATCAACAACACAACAGCCATGTTTCCCTATTCCCCGGATGGTTGTTAGGTCTTTGACTCGGTCATAACGTTAGCGTCGTGTCTGATCATGTCAACGCCATCCTGAAAATTTAGCCATAACAATTCTTTTTCATTTATTCAGCTAAAATCATAAATATTTTTGGTAAATACGGAAAATAAATTTGTAAATTCCAAAAAATTAATAATAAAATTCTAAAAAAAAAATTAATATTTCATTTTTTAAAAAATTAATTATTTTCACGAAAAAAAATTACCGAGCTTTTTTGCTCTCCCCTTTTTTTATTAATAATTGGTATTTTTGGGATTTTCATAAATCAATTTAGGGTATTTTCATAAATGATACATATGTTTTTGAGTAAAAGAAATAAAAAGTGGGTCATTGCAAACTTGTGACTCACATGCATTTGAGGCCCACTTTTTAGTGATCACCTTAGAATTTTCCAACTTGGATGATTTTTCAGTGATCATAGTAAAAATTTGATCACCGAAGTCAATGAAAGTCAAGTGGCCATAACACCACAATTTCTTGCCAAGTCATCCACCCTTTTCTTTTTCATTTGTGTTTGCTAAAATCAAAAATATTTTTGGTAAATACTTAAAATAAATTTGTAAACTCTAAAAAAAAGTAATTAGAGAATTCTAAAAACTTACTATTTCATTTTTCTAAAATTAATTATTTTCATGAAAAAAAATACAGAGCTTTTTTTCCACCTCCTTTTTTTGAATAATTGGTATTTTAAGGATTTCCACAAATCAATTTAGGGTTTTTTCTCATAAATGATACAGATATTTTTGAGTAAAAGAAATAAAAATTGGGTCACTATAAACTTGTGTGTCTCACATGCATTTGAGGCCCACTTTTTCAGTGATCACTTTATAATTTTTCAACACGGATGATTTTTCAATTATCATAGTAAAAATATGATCATCGAAGTCAATGAAAGTCAAGTGGCCTTAGCACCATAAGTTCTTGCCAAGTCAACCACCCCTTTTTTGTCATTAGTTTTTTGCTAAAATCATAAATACTCTTGGAAAATATTTAAAATTAATTTGTAAATTCCAAAATTTATAAGAAAATATTAAAAATTAATATTTTGTTTTTCTGAAATTAATTATTTTCACGAAAAAAAATTACTCAACTTCTTTTATCTCTCCTTTTTCTGAATAATTGGTATTTTTGGGATTTTCAGAAATCAATTTAAGGTATTTTCATAAATGATACAGATGTTTTTGAGTAAAAGAAATAAAAAGTGGGCAATGGCAAACTTGTGGCTCACATGCATTTGTGACCCACTTTTTCATTGATCACCTTATAATTTTCCAACACGGATGATTCTTCAGTGATCGTTAATAAAAATATGATCATCGAAATCAATGAAAGTCAAGTGACCTTAGCACCACAATTTCTTCCCAAGTTAGCCACCCCTTTTCTTTTTCATTTATTCTGCTAAAATCAGAAATATTTTTGGTAAATACTTAAAATAAATTTGTAGAGTCTAAAAAATTAATAACAAAATCCTAAAAAATTAATATTTCATTTTTCTGAAATTAATTATTTTCATGGAAAAAAAATACCCATATTTTTTTCCTTCTCCTTTTTTTGAATAATTTTTATATTTGGGATTTTCACCAATCAATTTAGGATATTTTCATAAATGATACATATGTTTTTTAGTAAAAGAAATAAAAAGTGGGCAAACGCAAACTTGTGGCTCACAAGCATTTGAGGCCCACTTTTTCAGTGATCACCTTAGAATTTTCCAACTTGGATGATTCTCCAGTGATCATAGTAAAAATATGATCATCGAAATCAATGAAAGTCAAATGGCCTTAGCACTACGATTTCTTGCCAAGTATACCACCCCTTTTATTTTTCATTTGTTTTCGCTAAAATCAAAAATAATTTTGGTAAACACTTAAAATAAATTTGTAAACTCTAAAAAATTAATTAGATAATCCTAAAAAATTACTATTTCATTTTTTTGAATTTAATTATTTTCATGAAAAAAATACAGAGCTTTTTCTCCACCTCCTTTTTTTGAATAATTGCTATTTTTAGGATTTTTTTTTTTACAAATCAATTTAGGGTATTTTCATAAATGATACAGATGTTTTTGAGTAAAAGAAATAAAAAGTGGGTCAGTACAAACCTGTGGCTCAAATGCATTTAAGGCATACATTTTCAGCGATCACCCTAGAATTTTCCAACACGGATTTTTCTTCAGTGATTATAGTAAAAATACAATCACCGAAGTCAATGAGTGCCCTTGGCACCACAAGTTCTTACCAAGTTAGCCACCCCTTTTCTTTTTCATTTTGCTAAAATCAGAAATATTTTTGGTAAAACTTAAACTAAATTTATAAACTCCAAAAACTTAATAAGAAAATCCTAAAAAATTATTATTTCGTTTTTCTGAAATTAATTATTTTCACAAAAAAAAATACCCAACTTTTTTTAACTCTCCTTTTTTTGAATAATTGGTATTTTTGGGATTTTCAGAAATCAATTTAGGGTATTTTCATAAATGGTACTGATGTTTTTGAGTAAAAGAATTAAAAAGTGGGCCATTGCAAACTTGTGGCTCACATGCATTTGTGGCCCACTTTTCCAGTGATCACCTTATAATTTTCCAACACGGATGATTTTTCAATGATCATTGTAAAAATATGATCATCGAAATCAATGAAAGCAAGTGGCCTTAGCACCACAATTTCTTGCCAAGTCATCTACCCCTTTTCTTTTTCATTTGTTCTTGCAAAAAATCAAAATATTTTTGGTAAATACTTAAAATAAATTTGTAAACTCTAATAAAATTAATTAGAAAATTCTAAAAAATTACTATTTCATTTTTGTGAAATTATTTATTTTCATGAAAAAAAATACAGAGCTTTTTTTCCATCTTTTTTTTTGAATAATTGGTATTTTTAGGATTTTCACAAATCAATTTAGGGTATTTTCATAAATGATACTGATGTTTTTGAGTAAAAGAAATAAAAATTGGGTCACTATAAACTTGTGTGTCTCACATGCATTTTCGGCCCACTTTTTCAGTGATCACTTTATAATTTTACAACATGGATGATTTTTCAATTATCATAGTAAAAATTTGATCACCGAAGTCAATGAAAGTCAAGTGGCCTTAGCACCATCAGTTCTTGCCAAGTCAGCCACCCCTTTTTTTTCATTTGTTTTTTGCTAAAATCGTAAATACTCTTGGAAAATATTTAAAATAAATTTGTAAATTCAAAAAATTAATAAGAAAATTTTAAAAATTAATATTTCGTTTTTTTGAAATTAATTATTTTCACGAAAAAAAATTACTCACCATTTTTTATCTCTCCTTTTTCTGAATAATTGGTATTTTTGGGATTTTCAGAAATCAATTTAGGGTATTATCATAAATGATACAGATGTTTTTGAGTAAAAGAAATAAAAAAGTGGGCAATGGCAAACTTGTGGCTCACATGCATTTGTGGCCCACTTTTTCATTGATCACCTTATCATTTTCCAACATGGATGATTCTTCAGTGATCGTTAATAAAAATAGGATCATCGAAATCAATGAAAGTCAAGTGACCTTAGCACTACAATTTCTTGCCAAGTCAGCCACCCCTTTTCTTTTTCATTTATTCTGCCAAAATCAATAATATTTTTGGTAAATACTTAAAATAAATTTGTAGAGTCTAAAAATTTAATAACAAAATCCTAAAAAATTAATATTTTATATTTTCTGAAATTAATTATTTTAATGAAAAAAAATACCCAGATTTTTTCCCCTCTCCTTTTTTCTAAATACTTTGTATATTTGGGATTTTCACCAATCAATTTAGGATATTTTCATAAATGATAGATATGTTTTTGAGTAAAATAAATAAAAATTGGGCCCACGCAAACTTGTGGCTAACAAGCATTTGAGGCTTACTTTTTCAGTGACCACCTTAGAATTTTCAAATTTGGATGATTCTCCAGTGATCATAGTAAAAATATGATCATCGAAATCAATGAAAGTCAAATGGCCTTAGCACTACGATTTCTTGCCAAGTCTTCCACCCCTTTTCTTTTTCATTTGTTTTCGCTAAAATAAAAAATATTTTTGGTAAATACTTAAAAAAAATTGTAAACTCTAAAAAATTAATTAGAAAATCCTAAAAAATTACTATTTCATTTTTTTGAAATTAATTATTTTCATGAAAAAAAATACATAGTTTTTTTTCCACCTCCTTTTTTTGAATAATTGCTATTTTTAAGATTTTCACAAATCAATTTAGGGTTTTTTAATAAATGATACAGATGTTTTTTAGTAAAAGAAATAAAAAGTGGGTCAGTACAAACTTGTGGCTCACATGCATTTGAGGCATACTTTTTCAGCGATCACCTTAAAATTTTCCAACACAGATATTTCTTCAGTGATCATAGTAAAAATATAATCACTGAAGTCAATGATAGTCAAGGGGCCTTAGCACCACAAGTTCTTACCGAGTCAGCCACCCTTTTCTTTTTCATTTCTTTTGCTAAAATCAGAAATATTTTTTCGTAAATACTTAAAATAATTTGTAAACTCCAAAACATTAATAAGAAAATCCAAAAAAATTAATAGTTTATTTTACTGAAATAAATTGTTTTCACAAAAAAAAAATTATCCATCTTTTTTCCTCTCTCCTTATTTGAATAATTGGTCTTTGTGGGATTTTTAGAAAACAATTTAGGGTATTTTCATAAAAGTTAAAGATATTTTTTGAGTAAAAGAGATAAAAAGTGAGCCATTGCAAACTTGTGGCTCACAAGCATTTGAGGCCCACTTTTTCAGTGGTCACCTTAAAATTTTCCAACACGGATGATTTTTCAATGATCATTGTAAAAATATGATCATCGAAATCAATGAAAGCAAGTGGCCTTAGCACCACAATTTCTTGCCAAGTCATCTACTCCTTTTCTTTTGCATTTGTTCTTGCAAAAATCAAAAATATTTTTTGTAAATACTTAAAATAAATTTGTAACCTCTAAAAAAATTAATTAGAGAGTTCAAAAAAATTACTATTACATTTTTCTGAAATTAATTATTTTCATGAAAAAAAATACAGAGCTTTTTTTCCACCTCCTTTTTTTGAATAATTGCTATTTTTAGGATTTTTTTCACAAATCAATTTAGAGTATTTTCATAAATGATATAGATGTTTTTGAATAAAAGAAATAAAAAGTGGGTCAGCACAAACTTGTGGCCCAAATGCATTTGAGGCATACTTTTTCAGCGATCAACTTAGAATTTTCCAACACGGATATTTCTTCAGTGATCAAAGTAAAAATATAATCACTGAAGTCAATGATAGTCTAGTGGCCTTAGCACCACAAGTTCTTACCGAGTCAGCCACGCTTTTCTTTTCATTTCTTTTGCAAAAATCAGAAATATTTTTGGTAAATACTTAAAATAAATTTGTAAACTCCAAAAAATTAATAATTAAATCATACAAAATTAATTGTTTATTTTTACTAAAATAAATTTTTTTCACGAAAAAAAAAATTATCCAGCTTTTTTCCTCTCTCCTTTATTTGAATAAATGGTATTTTTGGGATTTTTAGAAAATAATTTAGGGTATTTTCATAAAAGTTAAAGATGTTTTTGAGTTAAAAAGTGGGTCATTGCAAACTTGTGGCTCACATGCGTTTGAGACCCACTTATTCAGTGAGCACCTTATAATTTTGCAACACGGTTGATTATTCAGTGATCATAGTAAAAGTATGATCACCGAAATCAATGAAAGTCGAGTAACCCTATCACCACAATTACTTGCCAAGTAAGCCACCCATTTTATTTTTCATTTGTTTTGCTAAAAGAAGAAATATTTTCCGTAAATACTTAAAATAATTTTGTAAAGTCCAAAAAATTAATATGAAAATCCAAGAAAATTAATATTTCAATTTTCATGAATTAATTATTTTCACGAAAAAAATACCCAACTTGTTTATCTCTCCTTTTTTTGAATAATTGGTATTTTTGGGATTTAAACAAATTAATTTAAGGTATTTTCATAAATGATACAAATGTTTTTGAATAAAAGAAATAAAAAGTGGGTCATTACAAACTTGTGGCTCACATGCATTTGAGGCCCACTTTTTCAGTGATCACTTTATAATTTTACAACACGGATGATTCTTCAATGATCATAGTAAAAATATGATCACCAAAGTCAATGAAAGTCAAGTGGCCTTAGCACGATTAGTTCTTGCCAAGTCAGCCACCCCTTTTTTTTCATTTGTTTTGCTAAAATCATAAATACTCTTGGAAAATATTTAAAATAAATTTGTAAATTCCAAAAAATTAATAACAAAATCTTAAAAATTAATATTTTATTTTTCTTAAATTAATTATTTTCACGAAAAAAAATTACCCAGCTTTTTTTATCTCTCCTTTTTCTGAATAATTGGTATTTTTGGGATTTTCATAAATCAGTTTCGGATATTTTCATAAATGATACAGATGTTTTTGAGTAAAAGAAATAAAAAGTGGGTCATTGCAAACTTGTGGCTCACATGCATTTATGGCCCACTTTTTCAGTGATCACCTTATAATTTTCCAACACGGATGATTTTTCAGTGATCATAATAAAAATATGATCATCGAAATCAATGAAAGTCAAGTGACCTTAGCACCACAATTTCTTCCCAAGTCAGCCACCCCTTTTCTTTTTCATTTATTCTGCTAAAATCAGAAATTTTTTTGGTAAATACTTAAACTAAATTTATAAACACCAAAAAATTAATCAGAAAATCCTAAAAAATTATTATTTCATTTTTCTGAAATTAATTATTTTCACAAAAAAAAAAATACCCAACTTTTTTTATCTCTCCTTTTTTTGAATAATTGGTATTTTTGGGATTTTTAGAAATCTATTTAGGGTATTTTCATAAATGGTACTGATGGTTTTGAGTAAAAGAATTAAAAAGTGGGCCATTGCAAACTTGTGGCTCACATGCATTTGTGGCCCACTTTTCCAGTGATCATCTTATAATTTTCCAACACGGATGATTTTTCAATGATCATTGTAAAAATATGATCATCGAAATTAATGAAAGCAAGTGGCCTTAGCACCACAATTTCTTGCCAAGTCATCTACCCTTTTGTTTTTCATTTGTTCTTGCAAAAATCAAAAATATTTTTGGTAAATACTTAAAATAAATTTGTAAACTCTAAAAAATTAATTAGAGAATTCTAATAAATTACTATTTTATTTTTCTGAAATTAATTATTTTCATGAAAAAAAATACAGAGGTTTTTATCCACCTCCTTTTTTTGAATAATTGGTATTTTTAGGATTTTCTCAAATCAATTTAGGGTATTTCCATAAATGATACATACGTTTTTGAGTAAAAGAAATAAAATTTAGGTCACTCTAAACTTGTGTGTCTCACATGCATTTGAGGCCTACTTTTTCAGTGATCACTTTATAATTTTACAACACGGATGATTTTTCAATTATCATAGTAAAAATATTATCACCGAAGTCAATGAAAGTCAAGTGGCCTTAGCACCATAAGTTCTTGCCAAGACAGCCACCCCTTTTTTTCATTAGTTTTTTTGCTAAAATCGTAAATACTCTTGGAAAATATTTAAAATAACTTTGTAAATTCCAAAAAATAAATAAAAAAATCTTAAAAATTAATATTTCGTTTTTCTGAAATTAATTATTTTCACGAAAAAAAAATACTCAGCTTTTTTTATCTCTCCTTTTTCTGAATAATTGGTATTTTTGGGATTTTCATAAATCAATTTAGGGTATTTTCATAAATGATACAGATGTTTTTGAGTAAAAGAAATAAAAAGTGGGCAATGGCAAACTTATGGCTCACATGCATTTGTGGCCCACTTTTTCATTGATCACCTTATAATTTTCCAACACGGATGATTCTTCAGTGATCGTTAATTAAAATATGATCATCAAAATCAATGAAAGTCAAGAGACCTTAGCACCACAATTTCTTCCCAAGTCAGCCACCCCTTTTGTTTTTCATTTCTTCAGCTAAAATCATCAATATTTTTGGTAAATACTGAAAATAAATTTGTAAATTCTAAAAAAACTAAAAATGAAATTCTAAAAAAAAAATTAATATTTTATTTTTTCTAAAATTAATTATTTTCACGAAAAAAAATTACCCAGCTTTTTTACTCTCCCTTTTTTTTTTTTTTAATAATTGGTATATTTGGGATTTTCATAAATCAATTTAGGGTATTTTAATAAATGATACATATGTTTTTGAGTAAAAGAAATAAAAAGTGGGTCATTGCAAACTTGTGACTCACATGCATTTGATGCCCACTTTTCAGTGATCATCTTAGAATTTTCCAACTCGGATGATTTTTAAGTGATCATAGTAAAAATTTGATCACCGAAGTCAATGAAAGTCAAGTGGCCATAACACCACAATTTCTTGCCAAGTCATCCACCCTTTTCTTTTTCATTTGTTTTTTCTAAAATCAAAAATATTTTTTGTAAATACTTGAAATAAATTTGTAAACTCTAAAAAAAGTAATTAGAGAATACTAAAAAATTACTATTTCATTTTTCTAAAATTAATTATTTTCATGAAAAAAAATACAGAGCTTTTTTTCCACCTCCTTTTTTTGAATAATTGGTATTTTAAGGATTTTCACAAATCAATTTAGGGTATTTTCATAAATGGTACAGATATTTTTGAGTAAAAGAAATAAAAATTGGGTCACTATAAACTTGTGTCTCTCACATGCATTTGAGGCCCACTTTTTCAGTGATCACCTTATAATTTTACAACACGGATGATTTTTCAATTATCATAGTAAAAATATGATCACCGAAGTCAATGAAAGTCAAGTGGCCTTAGCAGCATAAGTTCTTGCCAAGTCAGCCACCCCTTTTTTTTCATTAGTTTTTTGCTAAAATCATAAATACTCTTGGAAAATATTTAAAATTAATTTGTAAATTCCAAAAAATTAATAAGAAAATATTAAAAATTAATATTTTGTTTTTCTGAAATTAATTATTTTCACGAAAAAAAATTACTCAGCTTTTTTTATCTCTCCTTTTTCTGAATAATTGGTATTTTTGGGATTTTCATAAATCAATTTAATGTATTTTCATAAATGATACAGATGTTTTTGAGTAAAATAAATAAAAAGTGGGCAATGGCAAACTTGTGGCTCACATGCATTTGTGGCCCACTTTTTCATTGATCACCTTATAATTTTCCAGCACGGATGAATCTTCAGTGATCGTTAATAAAAATATGATCATCGAAATCAATGAAAGTCAAGTGACCTTAGCACCACAATTTCTTCCCAAGTCAGCCACCCCTTTTCTTTTTCATTTATTCTGCTAAAATCAGATATATTTTTGGTAAATACTTAAAATAAATTTGTAGAGTCTAAAAAATTAATACTCCCTTCGTTCCAGAATACTCTTTACACTTTCCTTTTTCATCTGTCTCAGAATACTCTTTACACTTCTATTTTTGAATATGACCCACTATTATTTTAAGGGTTATTTGCTTCTAATAATGCAACCTTTTGGCGATTTGCAAATAATAAAGCAACCTTTTGATTATTCCAGAATATAGCAACCTTTATGCCCCATTAACTTTGAGTAGGATAAAATGAAAATTTACTTAAAGAATTGCTAATTTCTTTTCTTTTTATAGGTATTATGCAACCTTTGTATGCAACCTTTTGACTCATTATTAAGCAACAAGTGCTCAGGATTACCTCTTTTATAGGTTTTATTTCATTTTATTCTACTCAAAGTTAATGGGGTATAAAGGTTGCTATATTCTCGAATAATCTTAAGGTTGCTTTATTAATTGCAAATCGCCAAAAGGTTGCATTATTAGAAGCAAATAATCCTTATTTTAATTCATGTAACTTTTAAGTTGGCCCACACTCTCTCTCCTCCAAATAAAATAATACCACTCATACCACCCACCAACTCTAACCATGGCCCACACTCTCTCTCCTTAAAATAAAATAATACTACTTTTAGTAACTACTAACTCCTATCACATCTATTTTCAATAAAATAACAATTGATAACCAAACAACAACTTATCATCTAAAACTACGTGCATTGATAAGTGTTAAGAGTATTCTGGGACGGAGGGAGTAACAAAATCCTAAAAAATTAATATTTTATTTTTCTGAAATTAATTATTTTCATGGAAAAAAATACCCAGATTTTTTTCCTTCTCCTTTTTTTTGAATAATTTGTATATTTGGGATTTTCACCAATCAATTTAGGATATTTTCATAAATGATACATATGTTTTTGAGTAAAAGAAATAAAAAGTGTGCAAACACAAACTTGTGGCTCACAAGCATTTGAGGCCCACTTTTTCAGTGATCACCATAGAATTTTCCAACTTGGATGATTCTCTAGTGATCATAGTAAAAATATGATCATCGAAATCAATGAAAGTCAAATGGCCTTAGCACTACGATTTCTTGCCAAGTCTTCCACCCCTTTTCTTTTTCATTTGTTTTCGCTAAAATCAAAAATATTTTTGGTAAATACTTAAAATAAATTTATAATCTCTAAAAAATAAATTAGAAAATCCTAAAAAAATTACTATTTCATTTTTTTGAAATTAATTATTTTCATGAAAAAAATACAGAGCTTTTTTCCACCTCCTTTTTTTGAATAATTGCTATTTTTAGGATTTTTTTTTACAAATCAATTTAGGGTATTTTCATAAATGATACAGATGTTTTTGAGTAAAAGAAATAAAAAGTGGGTCAGTACAAACCTGTGGCTCAAATGCATTTGATGCATACTTTTTCAGCGATCACCTTAGAATTTTCCAACACAGATTTTTCTTCAGTGATCATAGTAAAAATACAATCACCGAAGTCAATGAGTGCCCTTGGCACCACAAGTTTTTACCAAGTTAGCCACCCCTTTTCTTTTTCATTTTGCTAAAATCAGAAATATTTTTGGTAAAACTTAAACTAAATTTATAAACTCCAAAAAATGAATAAGAAAATCCTAAAAAATTATTATTTCATTTTTCTGAAATTAATTATTTTCACAAAAAAAAAATACCCAACTTTTTTATCTATCCTTTTTTTGAATAATTGGTATTTTTGGGATTTTCAGAAATCAATTTAGGGTATTTTCATAAATGGTACTGATGTTTTTGAGTAACAAAATTAAAAAGTGGGCCATTGCAAACTTGTGGCTCACTTGCATTTGTGGCCCACTTTTCCAGTGATCACCTTATAATTTTCCAACATGGATGATTTTTCAATGATCATTGTAAAAATATGATCATCGAAATCAATGAAAGCAAGTGGCCTTAGCACCACAATTTCTTGCCAAGTCATCTACCCCTTTTCTTTTTCATTTGTTCTTGCAAAAATCAAAAATATTTTTGGTAAATACTTAAAATAAATTTGTAAACTCTAAAAAAATTAATTAGAAAATTCTAAAAAAATTACTATTTCATTTTTGTGAAATTAATTATTTTCATGAAAAAAAATACAGAGTTTTTTTTCCACCTTTTTTTTTTGAATAATTGGTATTTTTAGGATTTTCAGAAATCAATTTAGAGTATTTTCATAAATGATACAGATGTTTTTGAGTAAAAGAAATAAAAATTCGGTCACTATAAACTTGTGTGTCTCACATGCATTTGAGGCCTACTTTTTCAGTGATCACTTTATAATTTTACAACATGGATGATTTTTCAATTATCATAGTAAAAATTTGATCACCGAAGTCAATGAAAGTCAAGTGGCCTTAGCACCATAAGTTCTTGCCAAGTCAGCCACCCCTTTTTTCATGTTTTTTTTGCTAAAATCATAAATACTCTTGGAAAATATTTAAAATAAATTTGTAAATTTAAAAAAAATAATAAGGAAATCTTAAAAATTAATATTTCGTTTTTCTGAAATTAATTATTTTCACGAAAAAAATTACTCAGCTTTTTTTATCTCTCCTTTTTCTGAATAATTGGTATTTTTGGGATTTTCATAAATCAATTTAGGGTATTTTCATAAATGATACAGATGTTTTTGAGTAAAAGAAATAAAAAGTGGGCAATGGCAAACTTGTGGCTCACATGCATTTGTGGCCCACTTTTTCATTGATCACCTTATAATTTTCCAACACGGATGATTTTTCAGTGATCGTTAATAAAAATATGATCATCGAAATCAATGAAAGTCAAGTGACCTTAGCACTACAATTTCTTGCCAAGTCAGCCACCCTTTTTCTTTTTCATTTATTCTGCCAAAATCAAAAATATTTTTTGTAAATACTTAAAATAAATTTGTAGAGTCCAAAAAATTAATAACAAAATCCTAAAAAATTAATATTTTATATTTTCTGAAATTAATTATTTTCATGAAAAAAAATACCCAAATTTTTCCCCTCTCCTTTTTTTGAATAATTTGTATATTTGTGATTTTCACCAATCAATTTAGGATATTTTCATAAATGATACATATGTTTTTGAGTAAAAGAAATAACTAGTGGGCAAACGCAAACTTGTGGCTCACAAGCATTTGAGGCCCACTTTTACAGTGATCACCTTAGAATTTTCCAACTTGGATGATTCTCCAGTGATCATAGTAAAAATATGATCATCGAAATCAATGAAAGTCAAATGGCCTTAGCACTACGATTTCTTGCCAAGTCTTCCACCCCTTTTCTTTTTCATTTGTTTTCGCTAAAATCAAAAATATTTTTGGTAAATACTTAAAATAAATTTATAAACTCTAAAAAATAAATTAGAAAATCCTAAAAAATTACTATTTCATTTTTTGAAATTAATTATTTTCATGAAAAAAATACAGAGCTTTTTTCCACCTCCTTTTTTTTGAATAATTGCTATTTTTAGGATTTTTTTTATAAATCAATTTAGGGTATTTTCATAATTGATACAAATGTTTTTGAGTAAAAGAAATAAAAAGTGGGTCAGTACAAACCTGTGGCTCAAATGCATTTGATGCATACTTTTTCAGCGATCACCTTAGAATTTTCCAACACAGATTTTTCTTCAGTGATCATAGTAAAAATACAATCACCGAAGTCAATGAGTGCCCTTGGCACCACAAGTTCTTACCAAGTTAGCCACCCCTTTTCTTTTTCATTTTGCAAAAATCAGAAATATTTTTGGTAAAACTTAAACTAAATTTATGAACTCCAAAAAATGAATAAGAAAATCCTAAAAAATTATTATTTCATTTTTCTGAAATTAATTATTTTCACAAAAAAAAATACCCAACTTTTTTATCTCTCCTTTTTTTGAATAATTGGTATTTTTGGGATTTTCAGAAATCAATTTAAGGTATTTTCATAAATGATACAGATGTTTTTGAGTAAAAGAAATAAAAAGTGGGCAATGGCAAACTTGTGGCTCACATGCATTTGTGGCCCACTTTTTCATTGATCACCTTATAATTTCCAACACGGATGATTTTTCAATGATCGTTAATAAAAATATGATCATCGAAATCAATGAAAGTCAAGTGACCTTAGCACTACAATTTCTTGCCAAGTCAGCCACCCTTTTTCTTTTTCATTTATTCTGCCAAAATCAGAAATATTTTTTGTAAATACTTAAAATAAATTTGTAGAGTCTAAAAAATTAATAACAAAATCCTAAAAAATTAATATTTTATATTTTCTAAAATTAATTATTTTCATGAAAAAAATACCCAGGTTTTTTCCCCTCTCCTTTTTTTGAATAATTTGTATATTTGGGATTTTCACCAATCAATTTAGGATATTTTCATAAATGATACATATGTTTTTGAGTAAAATAAATAAAAAGTGGGCCAACGCAAACTTGTGGCTCACAAGCATTTGAGGCTCACTTTTTTAGTGATCACCTTAGAATTTTCAAACTTGGATGATTATCCAGTGATCATAGTAAAAATATGATCATCGAAATCAATGAAAGTCAAATGGCCTTAGCACCATGATTTCTTGCCAAGGCTTCCACCCCTTTTCTTTTTCATTTGTTTTCGCTAAAATAAAAAATATTTTTGGTAAATACTTAAAAAAAATTTGTAAACTCTAAAAAATTAATTAGAAATCCTAAAAAATTACTATTTCATTTTTCTGAAATTAATTATTTTCATGAAAAAAAATACAGTGCTTTTTTTCCACCTCCTATTTTTGAATAATTGCTATTTTTAATATTTTCACAAATCAATTTAGGGTATTTTAATAAATGATACAGATGTTTTTGAGTAAAAGAAATAAAAAGTGGGTCAGTACAAACTTGTGGCTTACATGCATTTGAGGCGTACTTTTTCAGCGATCACCTTAGAATTTTCCAACACTGATATTTCTTCAGTGATCATAGTAAAAATATAATCACTGAAGTCAATGATAGTCAAGGGGCCTTAGCACCACAAGTTCTTACCGAATCAGAAATATTTTTTCGTAAATACTTAAAATAATTTGTAAACTCCAAAACATTAATAAGAAAATCTTAAAAAATTTATAGTTTATTTTACTGAAATAAATTATTTTCACAAAAAAAAAATTATCCATCTTTTTTCCTCTCTTCTTTATTTGAATAATTGGTATTTGTGGGATTTTTGGAAAACAATTTAGGGTATTTTCATAAAAGTTAAAGATATTTTTTGAGTTAAAGAGATAAAAATGAGCCATTGCAAACTTGTGGCTCACAAGCATTTGAGGCCCACTTTTTCAGTGGTCACCTTAGAATTTTCCAACTTGGATGAATCTTCAGTGATCATAGTAAAAATATGATCATCGAAATCAATGAAAGTCAAATGGCCTTAGCACTACGATTTCTTGTCAAGTCTTCCACCCCTTTTCTTTTTCATTTGTTTTCGCTAAAATCAAAAATATTTTTGGTAAATACTTAAAATAAATTTGTAAACTCTAAAAAATTAATTAGTAAATCCTAACAAATTACTATTTCATTTTTCTGAAATTAATTGTTTTCATGAAAAAATATACAGTGCTTTTTTTCCACCTCCTTTTTTTTTTGAATAATTGCTATTTTTAGGATTTTTTGCACAAATCAATTTATGGTATTTTCATAAATGATACAGATGTTTTTGAGTAAAAGAAATAAAAAAGTGGGTCACTACAAACTTGTGGCTCAAATGCATTTGAGGCATACTTTTTCAGCGATCACCTTAGAATTTTCCAACACGGATATTTCTTCAGTCATCAAAGTAAAAATATAATCACTGAAGTCAATGATAGTCAAGTGGCCTTAGCACCACAAGTTCTTACCGAGTCAGCCACGCTTTTCTTTTTCATTTCTTTTGCTAAAATCAGAAATATTTTTGTTAAATACTTAAAATAAATTTGTAAACTCCAAAAAATAAATAAGAAAATCCTAAATTAATAATAGTTTATTTTACTGAAAGAAATTATTTTCACGAAAAATAAATCATCCAGCTTTTTTCCTCTCTCCTTTATTTGAATAATTGGTATTTTTGGGATTTTTAGAAAACAATTTAGGGTATTTTCATAAAAGTTACAGATGTTTTTGAGTTAAAAAGTGGGTCATTGCAAACTTGTGGCTCACATGTATTTGAGACCCACTTATTCAGTGAGAACCTTATAATTTTCCAACATGGTTGATTATTCAGTGATCATAGTAAAAGTATGATCACCGAAATCAATGAAAGTCAAGTAACCCTATCACCACAATTTCTTGCCAAGTAAGCCACCCATTTTATTTTTCATTTGTTTTGCTAAAATAAGAAATATTTTTGGTAAATACTTAAAATAATTTTGAAAAGTCCAAAAAATTAATATGAAAATCCTAGAAAATTAATATTTCATTTTTCTGAAATTCATTATTTTCACGAAAAAAATACCCAACTTTTTTATCTCTCCTTTTTTTGAATAATTGGTATTTTTGGGATTTAAAAAAATTAATTTAAGGAATTTTCATTAATGATACAAATGTTTTTGAATAAAAGAAAGGAAAATTTGTCAAAAAAAACCTTTTAAAGATTCAATTTTGCTAGAAAAAACCTTTTAAAGCATTATTTGCGGAAAAAAAACCACAAACTTAATTTTTCTTGCAAGATGAAACCTATTCCCATTTTTCGGTGTGGTTTGTGAGAGGCATAGGGGTGGTACTGCAGTTAATGAAAATAGGGGGTTAAAGAAAAATAGAAGGGTCATCGCCGGAATTGAGAAAAAACAAACCGGAAAATGGGAATAGGTTTCTTCTTGCAAGAAAAAATTATGTTCGTGAATTTGTTTCGCAAAGAATGCTTTATAAGGTTTTTTTTTTTTCGCAAAATTGAACCTTTAAAAGGTTTTTTTGACAAATTTTCCTAAAAGAAATAAAAAGTAGGTCATTACAAACTTGTGGCTCACATGCATTTGAGGTCCACTTTTTCAGTGATCACTTTATAATTTTACAACACGGATGATTCTTCAATGATCATAGTAAAAATATGATCACCGAAGTCAATGATAGTCAAGTGGCCTTAGCACCATAAGTTCTTGCCAAGTCAGCCACCCATTTTTTTTCATTTGTTTTGCTAAAATCATAAATACTCTTGGAAAATATTTAAAATAAATTTGTAAATTCCAAAAAATTAATAAGAAAATCTTTAAAATTAATAATTCGTTTTTCTGAAATTAATTATTTTCACGAAAAAAAATTACCCGGCTTTTTTTATCTCTCCTTTTTCTGAATAAATGGTATTTCTGGGATTTTCAGAAATCAATTTAGGGTATTTTCATAAATGATACAGATGTTTTTGAGTAAAAGAAATAAAAAGTGGGCCATTGCAAACTTGTGGCTCACATGCATTTGTGGCCCACTTTTTCAGTGATCACCTTATAATTTTCCAACACGGATGATTTTTCAGCGATCATAGTAAAAATATGATCATCAAAATCAATGAAAGTCAAGTGACCTTAGCACCACAATTTCTTCCCAAGTCAACCACCCCATTTCTTTTTCATTTATTCTGCTAAAATCAGAAATAAGTTTGGTAAATACTTAAAATAAATTTGTAGAGTCTAAAAAATTAATAACAAAATCCTAAAAAATTAATATTTCATTTTTCTGAAATTAATTATTTTCACGAAAAAAAATACCCAAATTTTTTTCCTTCTCCTTTTTTTGAATAATTTGTATATATGGGATTTTTAGCAATCAATTTAGGATATTTCAATAAATGATACATATATTTTTGAGTAAAATAAATAAAAAGTGGGCAAACGCAAACTTGTGGCTCACAAGCATTTGAGGCCCACGTTTTCAGTGATCACCTTAGAATTTTCCAACTTGGATGATTCTTCAGTGATCAGAGTAAAAATATGATCATCGACATCAATGAAAGTCAAATGGCCTTAGCACTACGATTTCTTGCCAAGTCTTCCACCCCTTTTCTTTTTCATTTGTTTTTGCTAAAATCAAAAATATTTTTGGTAAATACTTAAAATAAATTTGTAAACTCTAAAAAATTAATAAGAAAATCCTAAAAAAATACTATTTTATTTTTGTGAAATTGATTATTTTCACGAAAAAAAACACGGAGCTTTTTTCCACCTCCTTTTTTCGAATAATTGGTATTTTTTGAATTTTCAGAAATCAATTTAGGGTATTTTCATACAAGATACAGATGTTTTTGAGTAAAAGAAATAAAAAGTGGGTCATTACAAACTTGTGGCTCACATGCATTTGAAGCACACTTTTTCAGCGATCACCTTAGAATATTCCAACACGGATTTTTCTTCGCTGATCATAGTAAAAATACAATACCGAAGTCAATGAGTGGCCTTAGCACCACAAGTACTTACCAAGTTAGCCACCCCCTTTCTTTTTCATTTTGCAAAAATCAGAAATATTTTTGGTAAATACTTAAAATTAATTTGTAAACTCCAAAGAATTAATAAGAAAATTCTAAAAGATTAATATTTCATTTTTCTGAAATTAATTATTTTCACGAAAAAAAAATTTCCCAGCTTTTTTCCTCTTCTTTTTTGAATAATTGGTATTTTTGGGATTTTTAGAAATCAATTTAGGTTATTTTCATAAATGATACAGATGTTTTTGAGTAAAAGAAATAAAAAGTGGGCAATTGCTAACTTGTGGCTCACATGCATTTGAGACCCACTTTTTTAATGATCACCTTAGAATTTTCCAACACGGATGATTATTCAGTGATCAAAGTAAAAATATGATCACCGAAAATAATTAAAGTCAAGAGGCCTTAGCACCACAATTTTTTGCCATATCAGTCACCCATTTTCTTTTTCTTTTAATTTGTTAAAATCAGAAATATTTTTGGCAAATAATTAAAATAAATTTATAAACTCCAAAAAATTAATAAGAAAATCCTTAAAAATTAATATTTCATTTTTCTGAAATTAATTATTTTTGCGGAAAAAAATTACCCAGCTTTTTTTCTCCCTCCTTTTTTTGAATAATTGATATTTTTGGGATTTTCAGAAATCAATTTAGGGTATTTTCATAATTGATACAGATGTTTTTGAGTTAAAAAAATAAAAAGTGGGCCATTGCAAACTAACTTGAGGCTCACATGCAGGCCTACTTTTTCAATGATCACCTTATAATATTCCAACACGGATGATTCTTTAGTGATCAGAGTATAAATATGATCACTGAAATCAACGAAAGTCAAGTGGCTTAGCACCACAATTTTTTGCCAAGTCAGCCACGTCTTTTCTTTTTCATTTAATTAGTAAAAATCAAAAATATTTTTGGTAAATACTTAAAATAAATTTGTAAAGTCCAAAAAATTAATAAGAAAATCCTAAGAAATTAATATTTTATTTTTCTGAAATTAAATACTTTCACGAAAAAAAAAAAAAAAATTTTCCCTCTCCTTTTTTTTGAATAATTGGTATTTTTAGGATTTTCACAAATCAATTTAGGGTATTTTAATAAATGATACGGATGTTTTTTAGCAAAAGAAATAAAAAGTGGGCTATTGAAAACTTGTGGCTCACATGTATTTGAGGCCCATTTTTTCAGTGATCACCTTAGAATTTTCCAACACGGAAGATTCTTTAGTGATCAGAGTAAAAATATGATCACCGAAATCAATGAAAGTTAGCCTTAGCACCATATTAACTTACCCAACCATATTTACTCTCTCCTCCAATTCCTTCTTTGCTCATCTTTTTTTTTGGTCAATCATGAAGAGATTGACATTATTTTTTTGGCCAAAAATTTTCTTTCTCCTAATAAACTAATATTACTTTTATACTCTCTCTCCTGATAACCCACTAGCGGAGCAACCGCTGGAATTGCTCGTAGAATTTTCCAACACGGATGATTTTTCAGTGATCATAGTAAAAATATGATCACCGAAGTCAATGAAAGTCAAGTGGTCTTAGCACCACATGTAACAACCCGGATCTATGACCAACCTAATTAAGACCTATATGCAGCGGAAAACCTAGTCCGGGCTATTACCATCACACTCATCACGAGTGTGGAGCTCAAAAATCTTGACTTATTAAAACTTTTAGATGGTAATGACTATATTGAAACCTCTAAACTCTAATAAACTATATTAAGTGAATGATTCTAAACTTTTAAAGAACTAGATTTGTTTTTAGAATTCTAAAGAAAATTCGGCAGAAACTTAAAATGGACATAACTTCCTCATTCGAGATCCAAATCTAGCGTTTCTTGAGCCTATTTTAGATAAAATTTTAATACGAACAACTTTTGTGAAATGATATTTTTGCTAAAAATGCCCAGAAACTGCTTAAAACTGCGTTTTACGAAACTGACAGTAATTTATACGAATTACACCACAATTCTCTTTGAACAACAAGTTTACTTAACATTCTATTAATCTAAACTAACTACTAAACAACTAAATAAACATTTTATTCATTCAATTCCACACCCAAACAATTAAAAATCAAAACCCCCAATTCAATTTCATAAACATAAACCCTAACTTCATAATTTTAAAAGAAAACTTAAATTAGTTGAGGAATTCATCTTACCCACTAATATAGAAGATTGGGGATGAAAAATAACTTGCAAACGCCCCTAATACGAGCCCTAGACGCTCCAAACTACAGCAGTGATGACCCCCTTTGCTCTCCCTTGCGCCGCCCACTTCTATGATGTCACTTCTAGTGGTGGTTGAGGTTGCGGTTGTCGGCAACGGTGGTGGTTGTGTGGTGGAGGAAGAATGGTGAAGAATGAAGATGTTGAACGGTGAAGAAGAACGTAATGTGAAGATGTCGTTCTTTTTTTTTTTCTTTCCTTTTTCTTTTCTTGTTTTATTTTTCCCTTTTCCCCCTTCTTACATATATGTGAGTATATTTCCTCTTATTACTATTATTAGTTAAATTACTTACTAAACTTGTCCCACTATAACCATATAAATTATTTACAAAGTAATTCCTAAAGATAAATGAATTTAATTATTAAATAAACTAAAATAAATAATAAATTGTTTCAAAAACCGGGGTGTTACACCACAATTTCTTACCAAGTCAGCCACCCATTTTTCTTTTTCATTTGTTTTGCTAAAATCAGATATATTTTTGGTAGATACTTAAAATAAATTTGTAAACTCCAGAAAATTAATAAGAAAATCCTAAAAAATTAATATTCATTTTTTTGAAATTAATTATTTTCACAAAAAAGAAATTACCCAACTTTTTTTTCTTTCTCCTTTTTTTGAATAATTTTTATTTTTGGGATTTGCAGAAATCAATTTAGGGTATTTTCATAAATGATACGGATGTTTTTGAGTAAAAAAAAAAAGTGAGGATTGCAAACTTGTGGCTCACATGCATTTGAGGCCCACTTTTTCAGTGATCACATAGAATTTTCCAACACGGAAGATTCTTTAGTGATCAGAGTAAAAATATGATCACCGAAATCAATGAAAGTCAGCCTTAGCACCATATTAACTTACCCAACAATATTTACTCTTTCCTCCAATTCCTTCTTTGCTCATCTTTTCTTTTGGTCAATCATGAAGAGATTGACATTAGTTTTTTGGCTAAAAATAAATTTTCTTTGTCCTAATAAACTAATATTACTCATATACTCTCTCTCCTGATAACCCATTAGTGGAGCAACCGCTGGAATTGCTCTTAGAATTTTCCAACACGGATGATTTTTCAGTTATCATAGTAAAAATATGATCACCGAAGTCAATGAAAGTCAAGTGGCCTTAGCACCACAATTTCTTACCAAGTCAGCCACCCATTTTCATTTTCATTTGTTTTGCTAAAATCATAAACATTTTTGGTAAATACTTAAAATAAATTTTGTAAACTCCAGAAAATTAATAAGAAAATTCTAAAAAATTAATATTCATTTTTTTGAAATTAATTATTTTCACGAAAAAAAAATTACTCAGCTTTTTTTCTTTCTCCTTTTTTTGAATAAATTTTATTTTTGGGATTTGCATAAATCAATTTAGGGTATTTTCATAAATGATACAGATGTTTTTGAGTAAAAAAATAAAAAGTGGGGATTGCAAACTTGTGGCTCGCATATATTTGAGGCCCACTTTTTCAGTGATCACATAGAATTTTCCAACACGGAAGATTCTTTAGTGATCAGAGTAAAAATATGTTCACCGAAATCAATGAAAGTCAGCCTTAGCACCATATTAACTTACCCAACCATATTTACTCTCTCCTCCAATTCCTTCTTTGCTCATCTTTTCTTTTGGTCAATCATGAAGAGATTGATATTAGTTTTTTGGCCAAAATTTATCTTTCTCCTAATAAACTAATATTACTATTATACTCTCTCTCCTAATAACCCACTAGTGGAGCAACCACTGGAATTGCTCTTAGAATTTGCCAACGTAAAATTATGATCATCGAAGTCAATGAAAGTCAAGTGGTCTTAGCACCACAATTTCTTACCAAGTTACCACCCTGTTTTTTTCCATTTGTTTTGATAAAATCAGAAATATTTTTGGTAAATACTTAAAATAAAATTGTAAACTCCAAAAAATTAATAAGAAAATCCTAAAAATAAATATTTTATTTTTCTAAAATTAATAATTTTTACGAAAAAAATTACCCAGCTTTTTTTCCCTCACATTTTTTTGAAAATTTTTAGTATTTTTGGGATTTTCAGAATTCAATTTAGGGTATTTTCATAAATGATACAAATGTTTTTGAGTAAAAGAAATAAAAAGTGGGGCATTGCAAACTTGTGGCTCACATGCATTTGAGGCCCACTTTTTCAGTAATCACCTTATAATTTTCCAACACGGATGATTTTTCAATGATCATAGTAAAAATATGATTACCGAAGTCAATGAAAGTCAAGTGGCCTTAGGACCACAATTTTTTGCCACGGCAGCCACACCTTTTCTTTTTCATTTGTTTTGCTAAAATCAGAAATATTTTTGGTAAATGCTTAAAATAAATTTTTAAACTTGAAAAAAATAATATTTCATTTCTCTGAAATTAATTATTTCCACGAAAAAAAATACACGGCTTTTTTTCTCTCTCCTTTTTTTGAATAATTAGTATTTTTAGGATTTTCATAAATCAATTTAGGGCATTTGCATAAATTATACAGTTGGTTTTTAATAAAGAAATAATAAGTGGGCCATTACAAACTTGTGGCCCACATGCATTTGAGGCCCACTTTTTCAGTGATCACCATAGAATTTTATAATACGGATGATTTTTCAGTGATCATAGTAAAAATACGATCACTGAAGTCAATGAAAGTAAAGTGGCCTCAGGACCAATGTTATCAGGATCGGGATCCTACTTTGGATCGTAGGGGTTGGTAGGATCGAATTTGTGGGATCGGATTGTAGGATCGCAAGATCTTACAATTCGTTAAAATAAAGATAATTATGCTAGAATATGGTGAGAACCTCATGTAAAAAATTTACACATATTAATAATGACTTATTTCAATAGCAAATGGTGATAATTTTTCAATACTATAAGATTGAGTAACATACAACCAAAATCTAATAAGAGAAATATAATATGTGAAATTACTTTGTGATTTTTTTTACTAAAGGATCGGATCGTAGAGTCATAGGATCGTATAATCGTATTAAGATCCTACCATGTGATTTTTTGTGGTTGGGTAGGATCGAAAGATACTACAAAATTAAGATCCTACGTAGGATCGGGATCGATGAGGTCCTTCTGGATCGTAGAATCGTAGGATCGTAAGATCCAGATCGGGATTTTAACAACAATGCTCAGGACCACAATTTCTTGCCAAGTCAGCACCCCTTTTCTTTTTCATTTGTTTTGCTAAAATTAGAAATATTTTTGGTAAATACTTAAAATAATTTTGTAAACTCAAAAAAATTAATAAGAAAATCATAAAAAAAAATATTTTATGTTCTGAAATTAATTATTTTCACGAAAAAAAATACCCAGCTTTTTTTCTCTCCTTTTTGTGAATAATTGGTATTATTGAGATTTTCATATTTTCAATTTAGGGTATTTTCATAAATGATACAAATATTTTTGAGTAAAAGAAATAAAAAGTGGGCCATTGCAAACTTGTGCATCACATGCATTTGAGACCCACTTTTTCAATGATAGACTTATAATTTTCCAACACGCATGATTATTCAGTGATCATAGTAAAAATATGATCACCGAAGTCATTGAAAGTCAAGTGGTCGTAGCACCACAAGTTCTGACCAAGTTAGCTAACCCTTTTCTTTTTCATTTTTTTTTGCTAAAATCAGAAATATTTTTGGTAAATATATAAAATAAATTTGTAAACTCCTAAAAATTAATTAGAAAATCCTAAAAAATTAAAATTCATTTTTTGATATTATTTATTTTCACGAAAAAAAAATTTACCCACCTTTTTTTCTTTCTCCTTTTTTTGAATAATTTTTATTTTTGGGATTTTCAGAAATCAATTTAGGGTATTTTCATAAATGATACAGATGTTTTTGAGTAAAAGAAATTAAAAGTGGGGATTGCAAACTTGTGGCACACATGCATTTGAGGCCCATTTTTTCATTGATCACCTTAGAATTTTCCTTCATGGATAATGATTCTTCAGTGATCATAATAAAAGTACGATCACCAAAGTCAATGAAAGTCAGGTGGCCTTAGGACCACAATTTCTTGCCAAGTCCGCCACCCCTTTTCTTTTATATTTGTTTTTCTAAAATCAGAAATATTTTTGGTAAATGCTTAAATTAAATTTGTAAATTCCAAAAAATTAATAAGAAAATTCTTAAAAAATTAATATTTGAGGCCCAGTTTTTCAGTGATCACCTTAGAGAATACCCAATGGTTGCTCTATAGTTTGTGGTCATCAATTATTTTATTAATTTCTCACTCTTCCACCTCGTTCCTTCCCTAATCATTTCAATCCCATATATTTTATACTACCAATGGTTGCCTCCAATTTGGGGTGATCACATTTCTCTTTTCTACTTTTAACTTACCCCGCCATATTTATTCTCTCCTCCAATACCTTCTTTGCTCATCTTTTCTTTTGGTCCATCATGAAGAGCTTGGCATTAGTTTTTTGGTCAAAATTTTTTTTCTCTCTTAATAAACTAATATTACTTTTATACTCTCCCTCCTCATAACCCGCTAGTGGAGCAACCACTTGGATTGCTCTTCGCATTTTCCAACACGGATGATTATTCAGTGATTATAGTAAAAATATGATCACTGAAGTCAATGAAAGTCAAGTGGCCTTAGAACCACAATTTCTTGCCAAGTCAGCCACCCCTTTTGTTTTTCATTTGGTTGCTAAAATAAGAAATATTTTTGGTAAATACTTAAAATAAATTTGTAGATTCCAAAAAATTAATATTTTATTTTTTCTAAAATTAATTATTTTCACGAAAAAACAATACCCAGCTTTTTTTCCTCTCCATTTTTTTTGAATAATTGGTATTTTTTGGATTTTCAGAAATCAATTTAGGGTATTTTCCTAAATGATATAAATGATTTTGAGTAAAAGAATGAGCATTGCAAACTTGTGGCTCACATGCATTTGAGGCCAACTTTTCAGTGATCACCTTAGAGCATACACAATGGTTGCCCTATGTTTGTGGTCTTCAATCATTTTATTACTTCCTCACACTTCCATTTCATTCATTCCCTACTCATTTCAATCCCATATATTTCCTACTCTCAATGGTTGCCTCCAATTTGTGGTGATCACATTTCTCTCTTCTACTTTTAACGAACCCCACCATATTTACTCTCTCCTTCAATTCCTTTTTTGCTCATCTTTTCTTTTGGTCCATCATGAAGAGCTTGCCATTAGTTTTTTGGCCAAAATTTTTCTCTCTCCTAATAAACTAATATTACTTTTATACACTCTCTCCTCATAACCCACTAGTGGAGCAACCAATGGGACTGCTCTTAGAATTTTCCAACACGAATGATTATTCAGTGATTATATTAAAAATATGATCACCGAGGTCAATGAAAGTCAATTGGCCTTAGCACCCCAATTTCTTGCCAAGTCAGTCACCCTTTTTTTTCATTTGTTTTGCTAAAATCAAAAATATTTTTGGTAAATACTTAAAATAAATTTGTAAATTTCAAAAAATTATAAGAAACTCCTAAAAATTAAATTTATTTTTTGAAATTAATTATTTCACGAAAAAAAAAATTACCCAGCTTTTTTTCTCTCTCCTTTTTTTGATAATTTGTATTTTTGGGATTTTCATAAATCAATTTAGGGTATTTTCATAAATGATACAGATGTTTTTTAGTAAAAGAACTAAAAAGTGGGTCGTTGCAAACTTGTGGCTCACATGCATTTGAGGCCTACTTTTTCAGGGATCACCTTAGAATTTTCCAACACGGATGATTCTTCAGTGATCATAGTATAAATATGATCACCGAAGTCAATGAAAGTCAAGTGGCTTAGCACCTCAGCCACCCCTTTTCTTTTTCATTTGCTTTTGCTAAAATCAGAAATATTTTTGGTAAATACTTTAAATAAATTTGTAAATTCCAAAAAATTAATAAGAAAATCCTAAAAAGTTAATATTTTATTTTTCTGGAATTAATTATTTTTACGAAAAATATAATGACCCAGCTTTTTTTCTCTCTCCTCTTTTTCCCCTTGAACCCCGATTTCAACCTTCATCCTTCCCTGCCTTCTCTCTCCACCTATGTCATCCTTCCTCGACCATTTTCGATCAATCAACTGCTCTTTTGTTACTCCACTTTTCACGCATATGTGAATCTTCTTTACACACTTGGTGTTTGTGTGCTTTTAGGGAAGCTCGATTTTAGTTTTCTTAATTCACATATCTAGGGTTTTTATTTTGGGGGAAAGTTATATTTCAGTTGTCTTCATTTGTTTGATTTAGGTCTTTAGTCCATTTCGCATGAACAAAACCATCATGTTCTTCAATCTCGAATTGCGTTTACTTGATTTCAGGGTTTTTTCAGAGACACCAATGGTAATTATTGGACATTATTTCATTCGAAGTAGTGGTTAGAGGGTTTTCATAGGAGGCAAGACATTCTATACAACAGAATGATGGCAGTTCCATCTATTGCTTTAGTGAAAGATCAAATTGGCGCGTTCTGCCATAAGTACT
The DNA here is from genome assembly GCA_947646795.1 of Beta lomatogona. Classification (NCBI taxonomy): domain Eukaryota; kingdom Viridiplantae; phylum Streptophyta; class Magnoliopsida; order Caryophyllales; family Amaranthaceae; genus Beta; species Beta lomatogona. Next base: position 1,686,856 of record CANSNZ010000477.1, read on the forward strand.
TCCAATTCCGCTGAGTATAATTCGACAATGAATAGGTTTCCTATATAGGTTTTTATGCGAATTATCGGTAATTCATGTTAACCACATAGGATTAGCCACTGCATTGGTCGATTTGTGCGCATGGCCAATGCTTTAGGACATGACCCAAGACGACATAGGATATGGCCTAAGACTTAATTTTAGGAGACTAAATCAATCTCTTACGACAAATTATCCCATTAGACCCATGTCTTATAATTAAGACTTTCGTAGTTGGAAGTTGACGATTATGTAAAAGAAAAAAAAACTATTAACACACATGACAAGAAAAGATACCCTTCTTAGTACGATGGTTTACTTCCGTATGGATATACAATTAAACCATTAGTCTTAGGACATCACCAAGGGAAGTCTTAGGACATGCCCTAAGACATATTTATCCGGAGACTAAACTAATCTCTTTAGACAAATGAGCCAAAAGTACAATAGCATTTTAATCTAATATTTGTCTTAAATTTTAATTCAGATAATTATATTAATTTCCTAAAGCATGATTTGTATAGTTAAAATATTGCAAAATATTATATATAGTAGTAATAATAATATAGTGGGACTACCGTTGTAGCTTCTACCAATATAATCTCCGACACCAATTGGTCCCGACCCAAGAGACCCTATTGAGTTCCTTAGGTTTTGAATGATGACAAACATCTGCAGGAAACAATTGTTATTACAGGTGGTTCTAGGCTGTTAGGAAACAGCTGAGTATCCAACTGTTGCTGACTGTTAAAAGAAACAGTCAAAAGAATATTTGCTATGCTATGATGTATTCTTGTGTAGCAAACAGGTTTTCCAAGACTTGAAGCTAAGAAGCCATCTCAAAGTTGTTTAAGGAAAATACAAAGTTCTTCATAGTTGATTCAAGGGAAGCTTTAAGGATTGAAGTTCATGAAGATAGTTTAGGATTCTTTAATTGTCTCATCTTAGGTCTTCATGTAATGTTTGTGTATGATATTTCTAGTGGAATTTTTTATGTTGTTCTTAAGTGTGAAATAGTATAGTTTTGAATATGGAACTAGTTGGTTACATATTCAGAACACTACTAAGTAGGGTAACAAGTCTGGGTACCAGTTACTCTACCGGGTGATTGAGCTGGCTGTTTTAGAAAAGATTTTCGGAAAAATATTTTCTTAATACTTTCCATAAGAAATGTTTGCCAGCCTTTAGAATCATTATTCAGTATTTACTTGCCTTAAAGCGTGTGTATATTACTTGGATAATATCTTTCCTCCTAGAAAGATATTGTTCAAGATATACTTTCCATGACTTATGATTATCATATATTTGATATTCTGAGTTAGGGCACGCTTATGGGTTAGACATCGGTCTATAAATACTTAATCATGATTTTCCTTCACCCTTGATGCTCTCCCGGATTTTATTAAGTATTTTCGAGAGCTTTCACATAGAGAACAGCTAAAATAATTTCCTAAAATAGAGTACGCACCTCATAGAGCTTTTTTGTTTGCTTTGTAAGAAAGCGTGAGTTAAGAAAAATTGTTGTATTGAATCTCTAACAAAGGGGTTAGATATTGGGTAGCGTTTGTGAGTTCATCCGCAAGTGCTTGTGAGTTCAAGTGTGAAATAGCACACTAGAGTTACTGTTGGGCGTGTTGTTTCCCTAGAGTAAGGGAAACAAGAGAGCGCGAGAGTATTCTTGTTTTCCAGAGTTGATTAATAAGAAAACTAGCGTAGGAGGACATAGGCCCTTGTTTGGCTGAACCTCGTTAAATTTTGTGTGTTTATTATTACTTTCAAGTTCTAGTGTTTCCACTGTCAGAAACCAGTTCAACTGGTTTTGATCGGCCTAAAATATACCTAAAATTTTCGCAAGTGTACGGATCAAGTATAATAGTATAGGTAAGCAAGGTATCGTTTTCCACAAGGAGGTATAATCAACTACCAAATTAAGAGATACTAATATTATCTAGACGATCCGGAAATAGTGAATGGTGGTGATAATTGATAAACTAGACTAATAAAATAAGAACTATACTAATTCTAACTCTAAAAACGTCGGACAATAGGTATAAACCGAGTATAAGAGATAGTTCTAGGACTTAGATTTCGCCAATTACTATCTACAATGAAATTAAACTAGTTGTCGGATTAAAAACTATTATATTGCAATGATCGAACTTCCTATGATATATTATCTCCTCTTCCAAGGTAGAAAACGTGTATTTATACTAATCTTACGCCTACTTCCGTGGTCATAACAATTAATATAAACCCATTACGAACAAGAAATTCTTATAAAAAACCACCCCAAGTGTATAACTATTCCTAAAATTATACTACTTGACGTTTGATAACCCCACGAACTAATATTGAACTTTCACTTCCGCTAATAATTCAATACCTTAAACATACAATGGATTGGCCAGATTAATAGTATGAAACAAACCAAGATTATCAAATTGCAATTATAATAAATCAATTCAAAGAACTTAATTCAAATCATTGACAGAAAATAAAAGACTACATCTAGTCCTAGAACATAGAAATTTAGCTAGACATTGAAACTAAATAAACCAAAGTAATTATCAAAGAGTAATTGAAATTAAACATAGTAATTGAAATAGAATAGGGAAACAAAAAAACTCTAGATGGATGAATTGGTTGACTGACGTCGAAATTCTGTCCACTACTAGTAGTCTTTCTTCTTCGCCCACTCTTTCGCCCTCTCTCTGTTGTGGGTCTTAGGTCTCTGTTTCCTCGTGCGAATGTCGTCGTCCCCCTTCGTATTTCAACTTCTCTGATTTATATCTGTTCCCCAATCCCCTGCTTCTTTAGGTTTTTTTCTTTTTATTCTTTCTCATTCCTACCGTGAGCCTTAGGGTATAAAAGCCCAATTTCCTTCTTGTGGTTGCCGTACACTTTTTGGTTGAGAAAGTCCGCTCCTTGTTCTTTTCTTTTGTTACCTTATGCATGCTATAGGCGTTTTGGGCCATAAAGGTTTTTTCCACCTTTCTTTCTTGTAAACTTTGTATTACTCCCACTTTGGTACTTTGTAGTTGTACCTATATAAGCAACAAGAATTAAAGTGTTTTAACAATTTAATTAGATAAATAAAAGTAGGAAATAATATGCAATATCCCAATTTTATATAAATACCCACTCCCTAGCAAATTATACTTTCTACTAATAAACCATGAAAATTTCTTAAATTAGTACAATTTGAACCCACAACAAGTAGTTTAAGAGGGTAAAATTTATGTAAAATAGGCACTTATCAGGTTCCCCCTTAAATCGAAAGAATTTGATTTGTCACCAGATCGGTTAAGTAATCAATTCACCCCCCTCTTGAGTAAATTGCAAACCTTCAATTGGTATCAGAGCAGGTTCTTCTTAATAGGGTCACACCTAAAGAAGTAGATCACGAGTACTCAAGAAATGAATGCTATGGGATACGACAACAAGACTCCTAAATTCAACGGGAAAAACTATGCTTGGTGGAAGAAATAGATCGAAGAATATCGTCATTGACATTGACTATGAATGTTGGCTAGTCGTCAAGAACAGACCATTAGAGATCACCAAGGACATTGATGGTTCCTCAGTGACAAAGAAGGAAAGCGAATACACATCTACTGATTACAAGAAGCTAGAGAAGAATGCCAAAGCCATGTCCATATTGCAACAGGCTATTGGGGAGAATGGGACAAACATAATCTCAGCTTGTGTCTCCGCCAAAGAGATATGGGATCGAACTTGCATATGAGGGAACCAGCGAGGTAAAAAGGTCTAAAATCGATTTACTCATGTTTAAATACGAAGCATTTAATATGAATAAAGATGAAAAACTAAAGGATTGCTTTAGTAGATTTATGACTATAGTAAATGATTTAAAATCTCTTGGTAAAAGTTTTTTCTGACGAAGATTTGGTTAGAAAAGTGTTGAGAAGTTTGACAGATGTATGGACGGCTAAGGTAACAGCTATATATGAAGCAACAGATCTCACATCGCTGAGTCTGAAACAGCTGATTGGTTCCCTCATGACTCATGAAATGATGGTTGAGTCTAAAAGTGACAAGGGACCAGTCAGCGGTGTTGCCTTGAAGGGAACATTTGAAGAAGAAGAAGATGATATAGCTATGATGGCTAATCGTTTTGAGAGGCATTTCAGAGATCAACGTAAGCATTTCAAAGGTAAGAACTTTAAAAAACTAACCCTTCAAGTGTGGAGATTTTCGTCACATCATTCGTGATTGTCAAAGTGGAAGGACAAGTTGTCTAAGAGCAATGATAAGAAAACGTTCAAGAGGGCTATGATAGCAGCCATGTGGGGTGACCCCGAATCTGGATCAAAAGATGATGAAGAGTCACCCAATCATGAAACTTGCATGACTGCTATTATGGATCAAGGAGGAAACAACATAGCTGATGGAACCAGAAAGGGGAACAGTACATCAAATCTCTGTCGGCAAAGGAAGATGTGCTAAGTGAACACAAGGTAAATTTGGAACAAATTCGTGAAGATATGCATCATTATGATAGAGATAATATGCTTGATTGTATTGATTCTTTGCTATATGAATGTCTTAAACTAAGTGAAGCTTACATAATTGGCAAACGTGAATTGAAAGAAAATAAAAATGAATATGATATTTCTATTGCTAGTTGTGATCACTTAGAGCAAGTGTGTATCGAGTTAAAGGATCAAGTGGCTGAGCTTGAAGTTACACTTGACAAATGCAAGGTCGAGTTAGAAATAACTAAGTCTTCTTTGCTAGAAAAGGACGAGGATGATCCTAGTGATAGTGAAGAAAACTTAACTGTTCCCCCTCTACATGATTTATTTAACCCAGATGGTCCCCCAAATTTTGTGACTTTTAAGAGTAAGGCAAACACTCTAAGCAAGTCTAATTTACAGCATGCTTTTAACCTTTTGGTTGATGATGCAGAGGAATTGCATGGAGAGTTTGTTACGCTCAAGACTTCCCAGCTAACGGTTTCCCCTGCAGATCCTTGTGCTAAAGTTAGTAAGATGTTTGATGAGTATGAAGGTCAAATATGTGATTTGTATTAGGGGTGTTCAGAAAAACTCGACTCGCTTGACCCGACCCGATGACCCGCAAACCCGCAACAAATTAACCGGGTAATTTAATTTTTTTCCCATTTTAGCGGGTCGAGTACCCGACCCGGGAAAAAGGGCATAAGCCGGGTCGGGTAATGGGCCGATATTTACTGCTTACCGGGTACCCTAGTACCCGAAACATTCAGACTTTGGAATTATTTTGAAGGGTCTGTGCTGTGACTAAAGTTTTTTTTATTTTTTTTTTTTTTTTTGATAGGAGTCTGACTAAAGTTTTTATTTATTAGCTTTAGTTTCCAGTTTTCCTCATGCATTCTTCCTTTTCCCTCCTCAATTAGTCTTCTTTACTGACCACTCCAAGGTAAATTTGGTTTTAATTCACCAACTTCCTACTGCCACCTCCAACCCACCAGCATTCCACACGTAATCCTTGAAATTTCTTGTTCTTCTTGTAATTGGTTGTTTAATTGGCTTAGGTTTATTGGTGTTTGGCTGCAATATTTGTTTGGCGTGGGTTTTGATTATTTGAGATCTTATAGATATAAAACTGCTCTAGGAATTTCAATTTATTTGTTTGGCGTGGATTTTAATTTTGGTCTTCTGTCTCCAATATGCAAACCCAATTCTTAGAAACCTCTCATCCCTTTCGTCGTCTATGGAAAATATTTTTTTTAGAAAAGCATATTTGAACCGGGTACCCTATGACCCGACCCGGGAAAATCGGGTACCCGTACACCGGGTACCCGCTTTTTCGGGTCGGGTCACGGGCCGCTGTTTTGCTACCCAGACAAGCGGGTACCCGGTTATGAACACCCCTAATTTGTATGCTGAAATCCATCAATTGAGTAAGGGTAAGCATAAAGTGGTTGTCAACGTGCCTAATGATTCACTAATTTGAAACTTGAGTTTGAGCTTGAGAAAATCAAAAGTGATTTCAAAGCTATGGATGAGAAAAATGAATTCCTAATGAGAGTTCTGATAACAAGGACAAAGAGCTCCAAAACAGTCAAAGGCACGTAGACAAACTCATATCTGCAAAGTATACCTTAAACCATCTCACTTACATGGAAGGTAACAGTGGTACAGCTGGTCTTGGTTATTCCAGAATGAGAACCAGGATCAACTGGCACCCTAGGGGAACCACTTGGATCGAGGAATTCAAAAGAGGTAAGTATGTCCTTGCAAAGGACATGCATATGTGCTATCACTGCGGTATGAATGGACATAAAATCTTTAATTGTCCAGCTAGGAAGAAAAGTGTTGAAAGAAACAACAAACATATTAAGCATGTCTGGATGAGAAAAGGACCAGCTAGAGTCAACTGTTTCTGGAAAGGGACCCAAGAAAGTTTGGGTTCCTAAATCTAATGTTTGATTATTTCTTGCAGGCTTAAGTGAGAGATAGCACCTTTTGGTATTTGGAAAGAGGTAGCTCAAGATACATGTCCGGGGATAAGAAGCAATTTCTCTCACTCACAACCTATGATGGTGGAAGTGTTACCTTACAACAATAAAGGTTCTATTGTTGGTATAGGTAAAGTTGGTAAGTCACTTTTATAAGCTATCGATGATGTATATTATGTTGATGGCTTGCAACATAATCTTTTGAGCATTTCTCAATTATGTGATAAAGGCAATCGAGTTGAGTTTCAAGCTGACCTTTCTCACATAGTTAATTCACAAACAGGTGAACTTGTCTGTGCGGGAACCAGGAAAGATGACATGCACATAACTTTACTGGATGAAATTCCAGAGAACAAGTCCATCTATTTGAGAGTTGTTTTCGAGTCAAATCAATGGGTTTAGCATAAGAGCTTTGGACATGCTAGATTGACACTTTTGAATAAGCTTAGGTCTCGTGACTTAGTGTTGGACTTCCAAACATTAAGTATGAGATTAATAAAGTTTGTTCAGAATGTGCCAAGGGGAAACATGTAAAATCCTCTTTCAAACCAAAAAGTGTCATGAGTACCAGCAGACCTTTCGAACTTGTACATATTGATTTATGTGGTCCTATGCGTGTACAAAGTCGAAATGGTCATAGATTTGTTTGTGTTATCGTTGATGATTTTTCAAGGTTTACATGGGTTAGCTTTTTGCACTCAAAAGATGAAACTTTTAATGAGTTTGTTGCCCTAGTGAAACAGGTACAAAACCAGCTAAATCATCAGCTGGTTGCGGTAAGATCTGACCATGGCTCTGAGTTTGATAATTCAAGTTTCATTGATTTTTGTAGAGAGAATAGAGTGAGTCACAACTTCTCTGCCCCTAGAACACCTCAACAAAAATGGTGACGTGGAAAGAAAGAATAGAACTCTAGAGGAGATGGCGAGGATGATGCTTATTGAAAGTGTTCTCCCTAAGAGTTTTTGGGGAAAAGTTGTGAACACTGCATGCTATATCTTAAATCGTGCTTTCATTACACCTAAACTGAATAAGACCCCATATGAACTCCTTAAGGGTAGAAAGCCCAATATTGCACACTTTCGTATCTTTGGATGCAAGTGCTCTGTGCATAATAATGGGAAGAACCAGCTTGATAAGTTCGACCTTAGGAGTGATGAGGCAATCTTTCTTGGTTATTCTCCTCATAGTAAGGCTTACAAGGTGTTCAACAAGAAGACCTTGTGTGTTGAGGAAAGTGTTCATGTGATTTTTGATGAGTTTAACATGTCTTCTGAGATTGCACAGTTAGAACCAGAAGATATTATTGGAATGCTTAAATTTACAGGGCCCCAACTAGCTAGTTCCACGCAGTAGCCAGAAGAGGAGACAGGTCTACCTATCGATCCACCAAATGTTGATGGTGGAGGACCTGATCTAGAAAGAGAATAGAATAATGAGGATTTTCCTGAGAGGGAACCAGTTACTGATGGTTCCCATGGAGATCAACGACATAGAACCAGCTAATTATAAGATGGCATTGAATGATCCAGATTGGGTGCTGGCCATGCAAGATGAATTGAATCAATTTGAAAGGAACCAGGTGTGGCACCTTGAGCCAAGACCAAGAGATAGGCAGTCATTGGCAGTAGATGGGTGTTCAGAAATAAGTTGGATGATCTTGGCACAATAGTTCGAAATGAAGCAAGGCTTATGGTGCAAGACTACAATCAATAAGAAGGCATTGATTATGATGAGACCTTTGCACCTGTTGCTAGGTTAGAGGCTATTAAAATTCTCATTGCTTTTGCTGCTCACATGAATATGAAATTGTTTCAGATGGACGTGAAGACAACATTATTGAATGGCTATTTGAATGAGGAGGTATATGTAGAACAACCGCCTAGTTTTGTTGATCAAATGTTTCCCCACTATGTATTCAAACTTGATAAAGCTTTGTACGGTCTCAAACAAGCACCAAGAGTTTGGTATGAGAGATTGTCAATGTTTTTGATGGAAAATGGATATAAGAGGGGAACAGTTGACAAAACTTTATTTATCAAAACTAGGGGGAAACATTTGCTAGTAGTTCAAATTTATGTTGATGATATCATTTTTGGAGCTACTAATCAGTTGCTATATGATGAGTTTGCTAATCTTATGCAGAGTGAAATTGAAATGAGCATCATGGGAGAACTTGGCTTTTTCTTAGGCTTACAGATTAAGCAAACAGCCGGTGGAATTATGATCCACCAACAAACGTACCTTAGAGAGCTTCTTAAGAAGTATGGTCTGGAGAACAGTAAAGCTTATGACACTCCTGTTCTCACTTCCACAAAACTTGATGCTGATTCAAAAGGAAAGGATGTGGAAGCTACAATATATAGAGGTATGATTGGTTCCCTCTTGTACCTAACAGCTAGTAGACCTGATATTGTGTTCTCTGTAGGATTGTGTGTAAGGTTTCAAAGCAATTCCAAGGAGTCTCATCTAAAGGATGTTAGAAGAATACTTAGTATATGGTGGGAACAGATGACTTGTGCTTGTGGTACCCCAAAGGCACTTCTATTGAGCTGGTAGGGTATACAGATGTAGATTATGCTGGTTTTCTTGTTGATAGGAAAAGCACATAAGGTATGGCCCATTTCTAGGCTCATGTCTGATTTCATGGGGCTCTAAAAAGCAAAATTCAGTGCCATTGTCCACAGCTGAATCGGAATATATAGCTGTTGCAGCTTGTTGTTCCCAGTTGTTGTGGATAACGAACCGGTTGAAAGATTTTGGTGTTGTCTATGAAAATGTTCCTATCATGTGTGACAACACGAGTGCTATTAATATTTCAAAAAATCCTGTTCAGCACTCTAAAACCAAGCACATTGAGATCAGACATCATTTTCTTAGAGATAATGTTGAGAAAGGCTTGCTTGAATTATTGTTTTGTAAAAGTGAAGATCAAATTGAAACCTTTGTGTAGAGAGTCTTTTTGTAAGTTAAGAGTCTTATTATGTTTAATTTAATTTTAGCAATTGCCATTTTCTTTAAGAGTTATTAGGTTTAGGTTAATTGGCTTCAGCTGTTTCCCCCGATGGTTAGGTTAGTACTCCTTGATGTGAAATTGCATACATATATCTTTGCTTAATTCTTCATATTGTCATGTAGATGCTTTCTATGTCTCTCAAGAATAGAAAGAATCATTGCTTGAATAAGGTGAAATTTTGCTAAGTTGCTAGAACCAGGTGAAAATGTTTCTTGTACGAAACAGCTGAGAAGAACAGCAGTAATGCACAGATATGTTTTTGGAAAGTTAATTCTTTTCGAAAATTGAACGAATATTTTAACTTTTGCAAGTTGAAATATTTAGGTGCATTTATCTTTGCTAAAAAAGGCGTGTCAATTGTACATATCTTGTACATGCCTTATTTTTCGGCGGTTGAGGTATTTATGGAAGTTATGATTACTTCCGAAAATTTGAATTGCTTTTTAAAATCTCAACTGATTCTCTTCCCTTACTTAATCTCTCAAGTGTATTAATTGTCCCCATTTTCTATACAATCACTTCAAGTCACACTCGAGCAATCTCTCTCTCTATCTAAAAGCGGTTTCTCCTAAGCTCTCTGTTTTCTCTACTATGGGGAAGAAATCTTCCGCAGGTTCAAGAAGAAAGGGTGGAAAATCAAAGAGCTCCTCTTTAATGCCTCCATCTCTAAAGAAAACCCCTTATGTTACTCAACCCGAAAAACCTCCATCCTCCACCACAATAGATCCTCCCTCCATCACTCAAATACCAACCACCACTACTCCACAAAATCAACCTCCACCACCACAAAATCAACCACCTCCATCTGTAACCTCATCTCCTACCCATCTTCCCACTCATGAACCCTCTCCTACTCCTTCAACCGCCAAACCTTAACAGCTTCTTCAACTGAAAATCCAGCCACCTCTGCTGTTTCCCATAACCTAATCTCCACATAGAAGGGTGAGAAGCTGTTCCTTACTAGTAAAATAAAAGTGTTTTGCTGCTATTGAATTGCGGCGGATTTAACGATACGCAGCAATAAACCGTGTGGAGAGAAAAAAGCGTTGAAGACTACCTAATGATGCGGTTCTTAGCCAAAACAGCAGCAATATGTAGGCTCATAATACCGAAATAATATATACTTCCCTTCTTTCCGCCTCCCTCTCACTCTACTACTCCTTAAACCTAAATATCTCTTTTCGCCTCCCTCTCACTCTCTCTCGTATACCTAGAAGCCTCCATCTCTCTCCCATAATCTCACTCTCCCTCATTCTCTACTACTCCTCTATCGTATACGTTAGCCTCCATATCCCTCCCATCCCTCTCTCACCGCCGGCCATTCGCCGCCCTCGCCCCTCCCTCCTTCTCAGTCGCCTCCCTCCCTATTAGTCGCCTCCCTCGCGTTCTCCTTCAGTCCTTCACCTCCCCCGCGTTCTCCTTCGCTCGCTGAGAAGCAACGAAGATCAAGATCCGTGACAGGCGAGCACTTCAGTTCGACGATGCCTGACGAAGACCAAGATCTCTAAGATGGAAACAAAGATCCAATGAAATGGATCTAGACACCGTTATCTCCATCTTTTCGTGTTCAAATTTTTTTTAATTTAGTAATTAATTTGGTTTGTATCTGATGAAAGTTCTTTTCATTTTTTTCATTTTATTGTTTTTGTTATAGGTTTACTTGTAAAGATCCCAACATTACTGATTTTTTTTATCTGTTTCTTTTTTTGCAGCTTTTCATTTTTTATTTTTCCAAACTTTTTTATGTTTTGTAATTAGTATTGAAATTTTTTAAACTGATTTTCTATCATTATGTTCGTCAACTATTACTTTGGTAGTTTTTTTCCTACTTTTTTTATCCTTCAGGCTTCAAGTTTGATAGCAAAGCAGCAAAAAAAAAAAATCATGGCCTATTGTTGCGGTTTCGAGTAACAACCGCAGCAATAGGTTAAATCTATTGTTGCGGTAAAAAACCGCGGATCAATATGCCTTAAAATACCCACTTCAATTTAACATTATTTTACAAGTGCCTGAGGGGGAACATTAGAAGGATTCTGTTACTGGTACTATTGAAAGGGTTTTAGATGATTTGTCGGCTAAAGTTCCTGTTGAGAAGGAACAAAAGGAGGAAGAAGATCTGGTGGTTACTGGCCACAAGGAAGGCCCCCCATATGCCTCTACTAGAGCAAGAGGAAAAAGAGTGACCAGATCTGCTATGAAGAAGGAAACAGAAGAAGTTTATGAGGATCAATTTGCTGGTTCTGCTAGGGGAACCAAGAGGAAAGGGGTAACAGCTAGACCCCCTCGCGCTGTAAAAGGTAAATTTGTTGAAACTCCTGTTTCTACTGGTTCTACTCCTATTGTTGAGAGAAGTGTGTTGTCTGGATGTTCTATACAAGATGGTTATTTTAATACTCTTGCTTTATCTGAGGTTCGTGATTCGTTGGAATTTCAAGGCTGGATGCCTTTGTTTAAGAATGTTAAGAATGCGTTTGTGGATCCTATTAGAGAATTTTATGTGAATTTGAAGCAATTACCTGATACGTCTTTGAGATCTACTGTTTTTGGAAGTGAGATCTCCTTGTCTGTTTCTTCTGTGGCTTCTCTGCTTAATGTTCCTAAAGATGGGTTTGATAAGTATGATGGGGATGGTTGGCATGTTATTGTTGGGGTAACAGCTGAGGAGATTTATAAGTTTTTGTTTACTGTTCCCTATTCCAAGAAGGCTAGTTACTAATCTGCTTGCATGAACCCATTATGCTAGTCCTCCACTCCATTTGCAACAAAGTGTTAATTCCTAGGGCTAAGGGCAGGGGAACAATTCGTATAATAAAGATGGTCTTGATTTACTTAATGATGAAAAAGATCAAGATCAATCTCCCTACTATTATCATTAATCACATCATGAACTGTTGTTCCTCCTCTCACCATGCCCTGGCCTATAATTCAATCCTCACCCTCTTGCTCAAGAAGAAAAAGATTCCTCTTAATGGGGAAACAGTGCCTATTCAAGTGTTTACTAAGAAAATATTAGGGCAAAAAGGGTTGGATGTTTCCTTAGATATGCTGAGGTTCAAAGAGTTTGGAGTACCAGCTTAGAAGAAGAAGTCGGAGGAAGAGAAAGATAGGGGGAACCATCACAGATGTTACTGTGATTGAAAGGTTGGACAACCAGGAGAAGACTTTGGATAAAATGTATAAGCTGATTGAGGGTATGTCTGAATCCTACACGTCTAAGGTCACAAAACTTGAGAAGAAGTTGGCCGAGACTGAGTTGGTGGTTCTCTCCCTTCCATAGGTAAAAGCTCAACTTCTTACTACTAAGGGTGTTGTTGGTTCTGCTGATCCTCGTCTCCCAACTGACCCCCGTCTTCCTGCTGATCCTATGTCTGAGGATCAAGAAGATGATGATAAGGAAGATGAAGAAGGTGTTGGTTCTTCACATTCCTCCTCCAACCAAGATGATGAGGATGATGCCTCTGATGGAGAGGAAGAAGAGGATGACGAGGAACAACAGATGGTAAACCATACATTTTTTGTTGAACATTTATTTTTTTGTTCATTTCTACGTTATTTTGAATTATTATTAACCACATATTGTTACTAATGATATTTTTATCCCAAATATGACAGTTTTCAATGAAAAGTACGATAGCATTTTAATCTAATGTTTGTCATAAATTTTAATTCAGATAATTAAACTAATTTCTTAAAACATGATTGTACAGTTAAAATATGGCAAAGTATTATATATAGTACCAATAATAATATAGTGGGACTATCGTTGTGATTCTACCAATATAATCTCCGACACCAATTAGTCCCGATCCGAGAGACCTCCCTCCCCTCCCCTCCCTCGTGCGTCTATCTATGATCAACTTTCTTACTTTTGTCGTAGCCTTTCATTAATCATCCTAAGCCATGAAGAGACCAATCCCTCACAACAATACCGAGTAGGTAGATATAGTTTCGTTAGAACATAATAGTCTCTCGCACCAATACCGTACTCACGGCTTACGATAATATAACGAGCGTCAATAATTAAAAATATGGCAAAGTATTATATATATAGTAGCAATAATAATATAGTGGGACTATCGTTCTAGCTTCTATCTGTACACGAACCTCGGTGGATAGCTCGGGATGGGACAACTTGGGGGAGAGGTAGCCAGAACACGACTACTGGGACCCCCTAGCGGCTTAATTAACCAATACTATTGAGTGAAATAATGTCATTGAGTCGCCATTAATTGATGTCTCCCAAGAACGAATGCCCATTGCACTCGTCGAACTTCCAGGACACATCCTAAGCATGTCAAGCTTAGGACATGACCCAAAACAAGATTGCTCGAAACACCCAACCAATATAATCTCTGACACCAATTTGTTATTATCCCCACTAAACGTAATTTAATTTCCACATTAAGTCGTACAATATTCTAAGCCTAAAATGTTGGGTCATGTACTCAAATCGACCAATGCAATGTCTATTCATTCCTAATTAAGAGACACCAACGGTAATTATTGAACATTATTTTATTCGAAGTAGTGGTTAGAGGGTTTTCATCCTACCAAATATAGCCAAGATATAGAGTGTCGGAGGGTTTATTAATCGTTTGTCTCAATTGTTCGCTTCGAATAAATTGGCCAATCAACGATAGAAATCAATCCAAGAAATAAAATAACGTCATATAAAAGCATATGCCTGATTTTGCCGATCCCATCTACTCGGGAGACGGTGACCTGAGATAGCCTAGGGAATGTCCTAAAAGCATTGACATGCTCGAAAAACGACCAACCCAATGGCTATTGATCCATAGAAGCAAGACATTATACACAACACAATGACATATGTCTATATTTAGTATTATGTGAACTATAGGTAATTCATGCTGAACACATAGGTTTAGACAATAATAATTGCATTCATCTCATTTGCATTATATATAGGAAATATATTTATAGGAAAATATTATAAGGACATGTCCTGAGATTTGCTTGGCATTTCCTAAAATAATTGCGATCGTCAAAAAACAACCAAATAAATGACTATTGATTCATAGGATGCAAGAAACTCTACACAAAACAATGGATTTGACTGCATAGGTTTTTATGTTAACTACAGGTAATTCATGCTAACCACATACGATTAGACAATAATAAATGTATTCATCTCATTTGCATCATAGAAAATATATGCATAGGGTAAAATTTCTTAGGTCATGTTCTAACATAGCCTGGGGAATGCCTAAAATAATTGTCATGCGCGAAAAACGACCACCCATGTTTTATAAAGACTTTCGTAGTTGGAAGTTGACGATTATGTAAAAGAAAAAGAAAAACCATTAACACACATGACAAAAAAAAAGACACCCTTCTCAGTACGATGGTTTACTTCCGTATGGATATACAATTAAACCGAGTAATTCTGAAATACTTAGGACGTGTCCCGGAAGTTCCAAAATAGGAGCTAAATTTCGTCCAGATTTGAAGAACTAGAGCATAACATACTTGCTCAACCCACTCTAGGGGTGTCTTTGGTGAGAATAAAGCTAGTCTGCTTGAGGCTGTTCATATCCTCGAAGGGTCCTTCACCTTCAAATACCTTGGGGTGCCTTTATCCACTAAGAAACTGAGCTAACCAATGCAAGCCTTTGAAAAAGTCCTTAATTCTTGGAGTGCAAGGCAATTGAGTTATGCAAGAAGGGTGCAACTGGTTATATCTGCTCTTTTTAGTATGAAAATGTAC
Source organism: Beta lomatogona (assembly GCA_947646795.1). Classification (NCBI taxonomy): domain Eukaryota; kingdom Viridiplantae; phylum Streptophyta; class Magnoliopsida; order Caryophyllales; family Amaranthaceae; genus Beta; species Beta lomatogona. Next base: position 1,702,081 of record CANSNZ010000477.1, read on the forward strand.
TGATGCCAGATTTTCATAATGCCAAATAAGGTTTTGAAAAAGATTATGTCTTCTTTTAGACGGTACTTAGACAGGGAACATCAATAGATCATATTTAAAAAAAGCCTCCCGTAGCTCGGGATTCACTGTGTTTGCCTAAATCTGCTGGGGGTACAACTTAAACCTGAAAATTTTGTTTCTATGGAATAAAGCTGCCATTCTGAAGCTGTTATGGTGTTTAGCTCGCAAAGGACAAAATCTAGGTCAGATGGGTTGACAGCTACTATGTCAAAAGGGTTAACTTAGCACTATTTCTGTCCCTAGTATTTGCTCCTCGAACCTGAAGAAGATCCTGGGTTGCAGAGAAGTCATACAGCATTTAGGGGGTTGCAGTAGCTTCAGTGCAAGTACTTTCAAAATCACTGCTGCATACAAGAAACTCCAATGTTCTTTGCCTAAAGTAGTGTGCAAAAGGCTGGTGTGTTATAATCCTGCAGCTGCAAGTCCTAAAGACATTTTCATCACCTGGCGTAGCCTATTGAATAGATTGCCTACTACTGAGTACTGACACATTGCAAAACTGGCAGGTAGGTTGTGACCCTGTATGCTGTTTGTGTGCAGCTCAGAATGAATCTATTGAGCATCTCTTTTTTTAGTGTTCCTTTGTGGCTGAGATATGGCAGCAATTTCTTCCTATTTTAAAGATTCTTAGAGTACCAACAAGGTTTCAGATTGAAGTTCAGCACGCAGTTCAGATGGCAAAATAAAATCAGTGCTCTTTATATATATATTCTTTGCCTTACTTTTGGAATTTGGACTGCTCGGAACTGTAAGATTTCCAGCAGGTGCAGGTGCAAGTGTGCAGCCTACCTCTGGGCAGTAGTTTCGTTTGATTTTGTTTATAAATTATGTTAGGTGCTCTGAGGAGCCAAGGGAACTTTTTTCATGGTTTGGTGGTAATCTCTTAGCATGTGAAGAGTTTCTTTTTCCGAAAACATCCTAGAAGGTGGGGGTCTTGAAATACTGATGCTGGTAAAGAGAGAATTTGTACTGATGTTTGTTTGGTTTCTTTCATGAAATAAAATGCTTTATTAACTGCCAAGAAAACAACAGTTTTTACAACCTTACATAGTTCAATCATTCATAGCAAGTACATAAATCTTTTCGAACACAGTGTTTATTGTATATTTCAACAGCATCTTACACAAGCCCTAAGCGAAGATAAAAAAGAGCAAAACTGTAACAAGAGAGGTGAATCGTTAACCTCCAAAATTAAGCAAATTGCTTACAACTTGAACTTCCTGCTTTTGAAATTTAATAGAAACAACAAAAGAATCGTATGTAAACTAGTACATGAGTTATACCTGGTCACGCGTGAGCTGCAAGGCCTCTAGCATTGCATCTATACTACCTGTCGCATGCCTTGACTGAAAAGAACATGGAACATATTAGTACGGACAAACTTCAAGCGGATTCCACACAGAAAAATACAGTATATACAACATTACTGGTGCGACTGGAAACATAAAACCTACGTCCCTCGAGACTCTTCATTGTACCTAGGTACCCATGTCGGATCTTCGATACTCTAACATGGGTATGACTACGAATGCTTTGACACTTCATATTAGGCCAAATACGTGACGAAATTTCATAAAATAGCCGAGTTGAAGACTTGGATAATATCTGAGATTATTACTGAATCCAAGGGATATAGCATAGAGCACAGTCACATTCTCAATTCTGATTTACCAAGGGTTAAATCCCTCTATCCTCTTAGATGCTTGGCTACTAGAGCCATCCAAAATAATACGTCACTTATTATTTATAAGCAAAAAATCGACTTTTCGTATACTCCATTACCCTTAATGATACTATCAACTAGGAATTCCAAGGAAAAACAATACTGCAATAAGGTGGAGATGCAAAATTTATATAGGACACTCATGGTAATTTTAACTCAATTTCTTCAAATCCTCTCATCAATTTGATTGATAAGAAATGTAATCAGTTCTTATATACTAACAGAGTACATGGACTTCATTTCATCAAGGGCTGCCATGATATCCATTTCTTGTTTAGAGTCTAAGGTTCTATTCTCCAGAGATTTCATTGCATCTCCCATTTCTTCTGCATCTCTTTCCCTCTTCTCCTTCTCAACTTCCTGAAGACCAAAAATATTATATAATCATATGCGAGCACACACACACACACACAAAAAGAAACAGTATCCTAAGACACATTTTGGAAATAATTAGAGTTCAATATTCACTCAAAAGAAAAAAAAAACTAAAGTGAAACAACGGAAATGTGGAACAATCTGACCTCAACTTGATCCCGCCAAGGTTCAAAATTCCGTGTTGCACCTGCCTCAACTACATAATCTGAGTTCTGTGGGTCTGTCTTAATTATCAGCTCAGTGGAACATTTTGTGCATTTGAAATAGAATCTGAATATTCGGATGCCCAAGTATGTCTGAATGGTTTTGGAGAAGGATAAAAGGAAAAATAAGTTAGAAAAGCACATCTTCTACTCAGTTGCAAGTAACTTGCAACACATACAAATTCAACATGTGGTAATAAATTCTCAAGTCCCCATACAATAATAAAAATAGTGATTCAATTTAGCTCGCAAAAAATTATATCCGCCATGGTATCATTGTGAAAAATCCTTGCCAACAATCAGCGTTGATGTCTCAGCTAAAATTTCCTAAACCTAGAAGGTTAATGCGGTGTTTGCATTGGCACGTCCAAATCTTAAAAAAGTATCCTCCTCTCCAACCTTCACATTTCCATCATTAATCGTTGAATTCTTGTAGTTGACATCTACTTTGATGACGCATTACTATAGAAGGAGGGCAGAGAATGATTCTAGATCAAAAAAGATTGCACCAAGCATTGACAATTCTAATGGTGGCTCGTGTAGAGTATCGAAGTTCTCTTTTAGTCTCCATGGAAAATCAAGCTTAGCAATGGCGGTATCTGGTGAACAACAAAACTCAATGAAAAGGATAATAATAACTTGAGAGTGCAGAAGAGTTAAAAATAACCATTGCCATCACCTAGTATGCATCTGGCGGCCCTTGGCTAGGTCTTGGGAATTTGTAAACCAAACTAATTTAGAGTTGACACGTGCTTCATAACTAAATACAAGATGAATCGATAACGGAAATAACATAGTAACAACACCATTCTGCGTATCCCCTACCCCCTATAAGTAATCTTGGTTGATTCGATGGGATTAACATAAGAAGCATGTACGGCTCGTTTGGTAGTTGGTTATAAATGGTGGTAATGGGAATGAATTTGTATGTAAACTTGTCAAGAAAATCATTGTTCATTCCCATGGTAATGCTAAGAGGTGCAGCTACGCCGCATGTTGCAGGGTTAGAAGGTTGATTGTTTAACTGGGACATGAACTTTTAACAGCTGACTTATGGCTTGAAGTTCAGTCCTACTATGATTTCATATAGAAATGGTACTGAGCCCAACACTACTACTAGGCCTGCGTGTTTACAATTATCTAGATTATTTTGAGTTCTTTGTTTCATGATTTGATCCTCTATGATTCCGTCATTGCCACTCGACACATTCCATATATGGATCATAATGAACTAAGTTTGTCATTGATCAAAATGATCTAAATGACATTCAGATTCTAATCTCTTAATTAAAATGGCCTGTGGGATGGGACCGTTTGTTTTTTAAAGAAGTAGTACAATATCTAGATAGCATCTCTTCTTAGTTTGAACATCAACAATAGCATTACTTCAACACCTATAAAAGGCTCCTGAGTCCTGCCCTTGATAGGGTAAGGGGGTCCTATGTAAGCAACTAGTTCCCCTCACTAAACTTTCTCCCTTTCTCCCCAATTCCTCTTATCAATTAGTGTTAATTAGTTATATTTGAACCAAAACTACTACTAAATTTTTGTTTGATGAATTAGTTTTTTTCCCTTGAGTTACACTCTTCACGCATTATCATTTGTTCTCCTCGCAGACCATCCGTGCTACCATCAACTCTCTATTTTATTCTTTAATGCGATTCGCATCATCCATAACAACCTCAAAAAAGAACTTCAAAAATCAATTTAATCCTACAAACCCAAGAAACTAGTTCAACTTCAATAAAAACCCAAAAAAAAAAAATAGATTCAACTAAAAACCAAAAACCCCCCAAATTCGCTCCAATCATTAAAACATGAACTCAAATGAACTTCATAAATCAATTTATCGAAAAATAGTTAATCCTACAGACTTAATACAAACCCAACAAACTAGTTCAACACTCACCAAAACAAACCCAAAGTCAGGTAGAATGAAATACTAAAGACAGCCACAACAAGTTCAAATTATCAAATCAGGCAATTATACATACTCATAAACTTCAATATCAATTTATCGAAAAAATAGTTATTTCTACACATCATACACCCACGCTTTGATCAGGTTAAAAAACTAATTCAACTTTAACACAAACCCAAAAACTGTAGTATTCAAACTAAACACCTAAAGCGCACAATTTAGCTCCATAAACAAAATAGTAAAAAGCCATTACAAGTTGAAATTATCAATAGTAAAAGTGTACATCATAATTATTGATAAAAAAAAACATAGGGGAAATTTCAAACATTACCTCCTCAATTACATCTTCTTTCCTAAAATTGAATTTGGTTCCTTTATCGATGTAATTTTCGCAAGTATTGCAGCGAATACTCATTGGCAACATCATACGAACTTTGATTTGCTGATTCATGGCTTGCCTTCGATTAGGGAATTTAGCGGGATCAAAATTTGGTGGGTATTTGGCAAGTTTCTAGGAGGTACAAAATAATAGGGTTTATATTATATTGATGTGTGTTATAATAAGTGAAACATAGCGATTGGACACAAGATTTAATAAAAATCACTTAAATACCTTTTTATTATCAAAAGGAGGAGAGAGAAAAGTAACCCACACAAGTTTGTGATGGGTACTCTTGTCATTTTGTCATTTTCTTTTTTTCCATTTAAGATATGTTTTACTTATTTTGAACGTTCCAAGATAGTAAGTGTTTCACTTATTATTGAACGGAGGGAGTAAACTAAGACTACAATATATATATGAGTACACATGGACTCTAGGAAACTATCTCCACAAGATCTTTTATTCCTAATACTAAATTACTAATCAAATACTTATTGGAAATATTCCTAAAACAATATTTCACTAAGATCATATCTTTATCAAACCTAATATTCCTAATAGTATTTCTCTTCATAGAAAACTGAGTATGAATGTAGAGAGAGATGAGTTTTTACTTATATTTTGGGTTAGCGGCAATGCTATAATGAGTTTTTCCCGCTTCTTTTCTGTGTTCCTTCTACTAGTCCTAATGTCCTATGTATGGTCAAATTCGAGGTCGTGCCCGTTATTACTATAATGAGTTAGATATTAAGGCTCTATTCTTTTGAACTGAGTTAATGAAAATTCAATTCAGTTTAGTTGAGTTCAGATAAATTCAGTTCAGTTCAGTTAGTTTCCTTTCACAATTTTAATTAAAATTAAGTTTAATTCAGTTCAGTTCAGACAAATTTAGTTCAGTTCAATCCAAAAGAACAGAGCCAAGTCGTGATTATTCTTTTTTTTTTTACGAAAAAATTACGACTTGATATTTGACTCCTAATTCAATCCATTAACCATTTATTACTATTTCAGCCAAATTATATGATAATGCTTGATGGATTAAACCAATACTACAAGGGGACCGTTGTGGGTCTGCTTGGTGGCTATAGTGGTGGTGGCCTGGTGAGGAATGTGTAAAGGCGAGTGTCTAGTCATTGGGATGGTGGGAGGTAGTATAGTTATTTGAAATGGTACCACATAGAAATTTTAATAAGTGAGGGGTACCACATGAAATTCAAAAGCTCCCGATGGTATCAAATCAATAATACGAACTATCATTTGTAACAAATGCCTGGTGAAATTTTGAAGAGGTAAAAAAAACTCTCAAATAACAACAATATCAGTGGATGAAATAAGAGAGAAAATTAGATGAGATGAAAATGCGGGAGAGAGAAAGAAAGAAAGGCATTAGACGGAGATGTATTCTCCAGAAGAACAAAAGGTTCGACCAAGAAGAGAGTAAATTTATTCTTTGTGAAACAATAATGAGCATTCAAAAAAAGAATGAAACCTAATTATTCATTTTAAGCTATGGTAGATAGCTCACATTGAACCTTAGACAATTGACACATATCTCATCAATCGATAGCCATACAATCTTATTAGATTGGTCTTCATCTTACTAGTTGCTTGCATAGGACCCCCTTACCACATGAAATTAAAAAACTCCAGATGGTATCACGTCAATAGTACAATCTTATTCAAAAGATCAACTTTTCATAATATATTTTACCGTATATGTTCAACTTTGCATGATGGAAAAGAGAGAGCATTAGGACTAACACAAAGCAAAAGTATTATCATAATGTTACTGAATTAAAATTCGTTAACATGACGAACTGTGAAAGTGAGTTCACCTATATAATAATTTCGTACTTACATTTAATCTTAGTTAAAAGGACTAGAATCAAATAACATTAAAACAGACGTATAAAGACAGATTTGGCATATGTGAGATCAAATTATACAGCCTACATTTGCATAAAGATGTTAATCAACCCAATCAATATGAAATCTACCCTGCATTTCCCTCCAATAATTGACAGCCTATCTTGAGCTGTTTTACATAATGAACAATCTGGTTTTGAATATCCAGATTTTCTCAGATTTTCCACTTAAATCATCGAAGTTTTACGTGACAAACTTCAAAACAAAACGATGGCACCTCACAATATCAACAATGTCTCAAGAATCAAAACATTGTCAGATAGAGAACAAAAGTACTAATAAGACATGATAGAATTCCAGGGACATGAAGCATTTGCTCTGATGCGGATTCTTCGGGTTCAATCATGATCTCAAATCTGCAATTATCCCTAGATGGATCTGATTTAGTCACAGCTGCGAGGCCGTCAAACTTACATGCTTCATCAACCTGATCATTTATCTGGTAGTAACTATTGAAAGCATAGGATACATTCCCTTGAATATCCAAACTCCCACAAGAGGTTCCATATCCAAGACTAGTACAATCAGCACGTGCACAAGCATAACTTACACTAGGGGCAAGTCTTGAGTCGTCAAGCTTTACAGATGGTTTTAACACACACCATTGGCGTTGTTCATATGTCACACCCTTTGCCTTAACCAATGTTCCCAAGTTTGTTGTACCCAGGTTGAGTTGGTACTTTGGTAACCCATCAAAAGTAAATATTCCCCAATGGCGTTCAAAATTTCCCGGTTGAATGCTCTTTTGATCCTCATCTATCAAACTAAACAGATATGCATCAATGGGGCCCGCCCTCATTGGTGTTCCTTTGCCATTTGCTATGTGAGACATGAATCCCTGGTTGAATCTTTGGGCATATTTGACGTTAGCATTCATATCTCCATCGGTTGGCCAACCAATCTCACCAACTATAATGGGCATGTTACCAAACCCGTTCTTTTGCAAAGCCCAAATAAGGGTGTCGTAGTTAGCATCAAACATGTTGTAATAGTTGGTACCACCATCGTTCAACGGGGTTGCATTGCCATCAAAGAAGGCATACTCCACCGGGAAGTTGGCGTCCGTATAGAGACTTATGAAAGGGTAAATGTTCACGGTGAATGGTGCACCATTGTCACTCAAGAACTTGACAATCTGAATCATATAATCATTTATATCAGAACGAAAATCACCCCCAGAAGGCATGCTGCTAGGACTTGCATACACGTCAGCATTGCTGGGAACTGTAACTTTCACTCGGTCACCATGGCCTGCCTTTAATAAGGCATTCTGAATGTTTTGAAGGGCAGGAAAGGTTGTTCTCAGGAAGCTTCCATTGTATGTTGCTAAAAAAGGCTCGTTACCAACTGCAATATACCTGCATAGCAAGTAGAAGTAAATCAGATTAGTCGTTGAGATAAAGCAAAATAAACCTCAGGCCAAAAACATCTTCATAGCATGTTGCTCCAGCTACTTGAGACTTTACAAAGACAAAGTAGCAAACAAAGCAATTAAAACTGTTCTTGAGCATGGAAATTTGGTCATTACCTTATTACTTTATTTCAATGAGATACAACAATTAGCAGAAAGAAAAAAGAAGTTTACTCACAAAGGAGAATCAAGACAACATCAGAAATCAAAGTCCATAAAAAGTGTGGTTGAATGTACTATGGACTATGGGTGCATTTTCTTCACCTTAAAATAAAAGTAATCAGGTCTCATAAGTTCATATATTTCTAATAAATTATAAAATAAAGGTTCAATAAGTTACAATAAGCTCAGCTCAGACAAGTTCAACAAAACTCGGGTGAAGAGAACGCACCCTATATTGGTAAATTAATATGAAGCTGAGAAGAAAGTCGTGAGAATAGTAAATACTCCCCCCTCAGAAATTATTGAACTCCTAACATGTACTGAAAGCCAATAAGATAAGTTTAAAAGAAATTCAAAACAAAATCCTTAACACAAAAAAGTTCAAAGTTCTTCTACTTTACTATGCCGATTCATTGGGCTACTACGTCTATCCTACTACAAAGTATTGTCTCACATGTGGAACGAATCTCTACAATTCTGTTTGGCATTCTTCTCCTTGAAGCAAGAAGACCCCTTAGGTCACTTGGGACCAAGTTTGCAAAAAAAGATGCTCCAAGGGTAAATTAGCTTCTGCTATTGTTTGTTCGAACTTCAAAACCTAAGCTCGATTTTCTCGACCAGGGCTTATGAGGATAAGAACTGGGTTATGACTCCTACTGGCATTAATTGTTGATATTCAGTATAAGTTAATTCAGGATTCAAGCTCGTCTAACACTCATGCCTATCATATTGGAGCGACCATCAACCAAAAGGTGAATTCAGCAAATCCGAATTATAACTACAGATATGAACTCTGCTATCTGAGATGCCAGCTTGGACATATACGCTCTTTCAGTTGTCATTTGACAAAAGCCACTTTGACTTTCTAGTGTGTGCAGGAAAATCTGTTTATGTGCACACAGTGAAGTGGAGAATCCAGAGAAATATTGTGTATGCCATATGTTTGTCTCACGTTTGAAAAAAAAAAAAAAAAAAAAACAGAAATCTGGAACTTAATCACAGTAGATCTAGGCCCTAGAGTTCTATGGTTAATGAGCTAGTCTTGCGTGGACCTGACCCACACTAATATTATTGTGGACAAAAAGTCATTTATATGACATAGTGACCCTTTTTATCATGTAGTGACCTTTTAAAATCTTAAGTTACAATAATCTATTATTATCTAACATAGTGACAGTTTTTTTTAGATATAGTCACCCTTTTTTACATTAGTTTACCATGACGAAATTTTCATTTTATGACATAGTAACATTTTTTCTCACATAATCACCCTTTACAATATGTATCTACTCTTCTTGTACATCTATTTTTTTTTTTTTTTAATATAGTGGCCCTTTTTTCATAAATCGCATGTACTAGCATTTGGTCCACACTAATTTAGGGTGGACTAGGTCCATATAAGTTTTTTTACCTATGGTTAATAATGGGATTCAAATTCAATACAAAGCTTTCTTGGTGTTCAACGATAAGAGGGAGGGGGGTCTCACTAAAACCATACACATTTATCTAGAGAAATCAATATATATATAGGTTTATCTGGCTTTAGCATTAACCTTAACTGAAAGATGGACTTGCTACCACAATACTCTTCTCATCATTGTAAAGTACTATGTAGGACTGTTAATCTGTTATGGCAATGTAATTTTTGAATTTGAACATTAAACAATTGACTTTTTCGACCTGTTATAGATAGAAGTTTCAATGTAACACATTAGATCAAATACATTACATGATGAACCAAAAGATGTGATAAGAGTGCATTGCAACAAGACGAACATAGAAATTGTAACAAAGTCAATATAATTGTAGCGATGGGAAATCCTTTACAATTACGTCAACAGATGCTATGAAACTCACATAATGGCTTTTTCAAGAATAATCTCAATTCTCATGATTAACACAATGAATATTTCACATTTGAACAGCATTAAACCATTCAGTTGATTTATGATCTTAGTCTTTAATATACAGCTGTATGAATTAAATCTGTTAAACACTAACACATTAAATGTTTAGCCATGATACGAAGATCTTAAGATATCAATTATACAAAAAACTCACTGATATTTTTTAGCTTTAGTGAGGAAGATGAAGCTAGTTCGAGCACATAGAAACTAGGCACTCCTAAAGGCAAAAATTAACATTAAGCCATCCTAGTAATGAGTTAAAAAGGTAATACGGGACAAATAAAAAAGGACGATGGGCAGAGGTGGCTAGTGGAGGTTGTTGAGGGGGGACGCAAGGGTGCGGATGTGAGTCAAGTCCTATTTTCCTTTACAACATAGTGGCTAGTGCTATTTTATCTATCTTTTTATCACATTCTAAGAAACTGCATGGTTTTACCATCTTACTCTTAAATTGAGGGTGTTACATGTAACTAAATTAATATTCAGAAAATTAAATTTAGTTAAATCATTTTGGATTTTTAAATGGGTTTGAACTTGCTCGTGAAAGTTTCTAATTGAGCAATTGAATTTAGAATTGATTTACTTTCTCATTAAATTGTGATTCCAAGTTGTTATTTTAAACCCTAAACTCTCTTATGAAATCTTCTATCAGCCCAAAAGTCACTCCTATCTATATTAGGTAGGGGAATGTTACCCTTCATAGGAGGGTATAAGTTCCCTGCCATCCCCTAGGGTAATATGTTACCCTGAAGGTATCCATCCCTCCTCCTTCAATCCCCCACTACCTCATCCCATTTCACCTCTTACTCCGTTATCCCCTAACAGTTTACCGCATTCCAAGCATGTCCTAAAAAGGAGCTGACATGTTTTTGCCACTCACTAATCTGCACTTTGCAAAAGTTCTTCCTGGTCTACATATTCTCGAATATCAATATGACAAATACAGTAAGATCACAACTGGTCAGTGAACAACAGTTGGGCATTGTGTAGCAATTATCAGACAGCAGTACCTAGTTCCCTATACATGTTTACAGGTAACAAAATATTGAACGAACCAACCTCCTGAGCATCAAACATTCCGATTGTCATCAATATGTATATATGATATGCAAGACAAGTTCTTACACCTTATCAACACAGCATTAAGTTAAGCTATTTAGCTAACGGTTTGATAGCCAAAAAAAAAGATGCAATAACTCATTTGCCTCACCTCATAACACAATTTTTCCTTTGCTTAATCCAAAAGGGTACATAGGTAACTGGAGTTGCTTGTTGGCGACCAAACCGTTTAGCCAAATAGAGTTTTTGTAGCCAATATAGGATGAAAATTACCAGAAAATTACACACATATACTCAGAAAACAGAACACTACCCAAACAAACATATGTAACAGGACAGGATATTAAGCAAATTGAAAATAGAAAGAGTTAAACCTGATATTGACTTTGTTGTTATCCATATGCTCAGTTATATTCTCTGACACCCACTTCTCAGCAGCCCTACTGCTGGTAGCAAGAGTTGAAAGCATGTCATTAGGTATCCCAACCATAACTTCAATCCCAGTGTTACCAAGAGCATGAAGAGTGTCATAAGCTGCATCAAAAAGTTTCACTTTTTGAATCCGATTTTCTCTCAGCATTCTTACAACTACTGCTGGTGATAAAGGGTGGCTAGATTGTGTGCCCCAATTAGCACCAATGCCATTCACTGGATTTATCATTGAAATTAACCAAATCATCCCAAATATAATACAAAACAACTTCATTTTTTGATTGAAATCTGCCATTTATTACCTTCAAATTGGATAATTATACACCAAATTTGAAGCAGAATAGTTTTGTGGCTTGTTGGGCAGAAATTTGCCAGCCTAGAACACCCACTAAAAGATAAGCCAGAAAACTAAAGATCTGATGATGAAATGCTAGATAATAATTATATTCTTTTTGGGTTACTTTAACAAACAAAAGGAAAAAAAAAACTGATTTTGATAGCTTAAAGATTCTCTTTTTACAACCCTAAACTCAGATGGGTAGCTTATAAACTCAAACTTTAAAAAGACCCAATTCGTTTTTTGGCAAGATTTCCGGAAATCTTAGTTAAAAAGAAGTGGGAAAGAACAAAAAAAAATAAGAGCTTGAATTCTTGAAACTAGTTCTACTTATTTGAGCTAAACAAAAAACAAAAAACAAAAAAAAAAAAAAAAAAGAGCTAAAAAGCAGCTCTATACAAGTTGAAGAAAGAACAGAAAAAAAGCAATAACTAGAAAGATTGAAACTGTTGCATACACAAAGCAATGTGAAAAAGTAAGTGGCCTTTCACAGAACAGATAGACATGAAGAGAGAGAGAGAGTACAGAAGTGAAAAAAAGAGAGGGAAGAAGTAAAGAGAGCCAAACAAGTTAAAACAAGAACAACTTCTTTTTCGAGATAGAGGTTCAAAGATGCGTTTTGGATACCGTAAAAAACCGACTAGAGTATATATTAGTGGGTATAGAAACTAGAAAGTACTACTCGACTCGTCTAACAGTCTAACTCGAATGTAAAGATGTGTTTTGGAGACTATAAAAAGTCGAATGGAGCATATATTGGTAGATATGGGAAGTACTACTCTATTATGAGTCTAACTGGGAGTAGGATTTTGCAGTGATGCAAGTGAAAAATAGGAGAGAGAATGAGACGTTACAATGGAATTAATTAAAGTAAATGAATGTCTGAAAATTGAGAAGGGTGAGGCATCTTTTTGCAGCATTTTTTTTTTGCCATAGCAGGAAGAGTGAAAGACCACTTGACAAATGAGAATGGACTGCCCATATTTGTTTTGTCCTTTTGCTTTAAGAGAATCTTTTTGATAATCAAGATTTTTTGTGGGTATTTTTGCTCTCAAATATTATAATGGTGATGTAAACAAAGATTAAGATGTTACGGCTAAAAAGTTGTGCTTTGTAGAGTTATTTAAGGAAGAAGTACAGTAACCTTTTAGTACAAGTTTTAAATGTGGGGCTACCCAGTACCCACTCGTGAGGTCAGGGTTTGAAGGTTCATCAAAAAATGACCTGATTTGATAATCCGACTTAAACCTGTAACTAACTTGCACCTGAAATTTTGGTAAAAAACAGGTCACTTGTAAACTGACTTGTACCCGCCCTGATAATAATTGATATCTGATCTTGACCCGATACTCTATGACTTGAACCTGAACTGATACCCGTCCAAAAAAGACCGATAACTGAAGTGATCCGACCTCACAACGATCTGGACCCGATTCGACACCTGGCCTGATTAAGACCAGAAACCGAGTATAACTCGACGTAACCTGTCATTGCCCCGACATGTTGCGACATGTTACCTGATTTTACTAGACCTGTTGTGACCCGGTACATGGTTTTACCTGACTTGTTGCTACATGTACCAGATTTTACCCGACTTGTTGATTGTTGATAACTCGACTTGTCATTGACTTCACCACATAGTAACATAAATCATAAACTAACACTACTATAAAAAGGCATATAACTAGATGAACTATTCAAGCATTGATTTTCAATGAAATCTTAAACAATGATACAAATTTGAAGCAGCGCCACGCAAAATTCATGACTCGTTCCGTACTCGAAGCGACCCGAAAGTGACCTGAAACCAAGTATGACTCAACCCGATAACTACTGACCTGAACATGACTCGAATCTGACCCAAACCGCTATTGTCCTGACCTGATAAGTATCCGACCCACGCATGACCTGAACCTGAAAGCACCCGCTACAAACCTGCAATAAACCCGATCCGATACTGTTGTAGCCTAACATCTACGGCTCCCTTAACGACACATGGGTTCATCAGAGCCGAACACGTGTCACCCTGGTTAAAATAAAAAGAGGGCTTAAGCTCTGGGCTATATTCAGTTGAGGTAAAAGGATTGATTTTACGGCCCAACAGTCGAGAACCCAAGCCTTCGCCGGGTGGGTGAAGGAGAGTGGTTAATAGACTTTCACCGATCCTGGTGCGCCACGTGTCATGATCCGATTCCCGACCCAATCGAAGCCACTATTCTAGGGCGAGATTTTAAGGATAGCTGTCAACTTGCTATCACTATAAATACCCTGAAATCAGGAGAAACATAAATTCAATGCAAACAGTGCAAAGTTACTCTGATAAAATACTCTCTCACTTTCTCTCTCTATCTCTACTTTCTCTTACATCTCCTGAGAACTGACTTAAGCTTCGGAGGGGGAGCCACCACCCAAACCTCCAGGTGGGTCCCTTTTTGCAGGTTTGGGGAACGAAGCTCAGGCTTGGATAAAAGAAGTTCAGACATTTGCTGCACAAGTCTCCAAAGAAGAACATCGAAGGGAAACTAATTTACTTGCTCGAAAAGGAAGCTAATCCTACGGCTTACTTGTTAGACAAGTAGACACAACATTTGGCGCCGTCTGTGGGGATACGCAGCAATGACTGATTGTCAATCATCCAACCTTGCCAGAAATCGAAGTCTTCAAGTTAATGTCGAAGATACGGTGGAGCATGAAAGACCACCTCGAGGAAGAGATAGACCTCCATCAATTGTCAATGTTTCCTGGACCAAGCAACCGGTCATCCAGGTGAATCCAGATCGTCCGATGGCTCGCCGCCCACCTGGAGAATGTTACGAATGACTTTCGGACTAAGATGGCAGCGGTCGTCCCGAGAAGCATTAAAAGCAATATCTTTGTTTTTCGTCATAACCCCGAGCCGTTGCTAACAATCCACTTCCTCCTGGGGGACGTTCCCAAGTAGATCGACCAAGGCCCTAGTCGACTGTTCGTCGGGAACTCTCTAGGAGGACGGCAAGAGGAAAGCAGCCGAGAGGATAATGATCGGCGAAGAAAGATGGACTGGAACCTGGTGGTAAGGACCCAGGACCATGTTCGTCCCAAGCGGGCACCGAATGGAAACAGATGCCGAGAGAATATCTAGAAGCAAAGAAAGCTGCTGCATTACAACGATCAGCGACAGGATCTACACCATACCTGAGAGACCCTCCTTTGAGGTTGTCGTCCAGAGGGGAGGGACGAAGTTTAAGTCACTCCCTTGTTCATCCACGACAGGGAGAAGACAGTGGCTCAGCCCATGGTCTATAGGCGTCCAGTGCCTGCCAACACGTCGTCTGATCCGGTGTTAAAAGAATATCGTAAGGAGTACATACCCCTTGAGGGACAGATGGGAGCCCTCCGGATTAACTGGCCCACTCCATTCTCGGCCAGGATCATGGAGGCGCCCCCCTTTCCAAAGGTAAAACTCCCAACCATCGAGCCTTTTGATGGAACAACTGATCCTGATGATCATCTGTCTGCGTACAAGCATCAGATGTACGTTCAAGGAGTAGATGATGCTACTTGGTGCAAGAACTTCCCAGCAACCTTGAAGGGAGTTGCTGAGAAATGGTTCAACAACCTTCCCCCCAATTCAGTCAACAATTTTACTGAACTCAGTTTCTTATTCACTAGTCACTTTGTTGCCAACAAGCAAGAGCAGAAAACAAGCATGCACCTAGGCAAGGTCGTCCAGGGACCTAAGGAGGCTCTTAGAAGTTTCGTTAAGAGGTTCAACCTAGAAGCGCTTCAGATCCAAGATCTTAATGCTGGAGTGGCCTTTGACGCCTTCATCAGGGGTTTAAGGCCAGGAAGTTTCAAGTTTGATCTGGTTAAAAAGAAAATATCCACTCTTGCTGAGGCTTTGAGGGAAGCTGAAGCGTTTATTCACGCTACTGAAGTGTGTGCAGAGGCGAAGCATCCCGAGTCTAAGGAGCCTGATGAGGTTGCTCAGCCAAAGAAAATCAACCCCAAGAAGGCTGAGACTTGGGCTATAACCTCCACCACCACTTCGACCAGAAAGAGCAAGAGGAAAGAGGTTGAGCCTTCTTCATCCAATCCTATCGAATTCAGCAAGGACCAATACTCCATCCTCATGGAGATAAAGGATCAATATGAGTTGAAGGCTCCGGCTGAGATGAAGACTCCTTACAGAAACAGGGATAAGAGCAAGTATTGCCACTTTCACAAGGATTGTGGTCATGAGACTAATGAATGTAAGCACCTTAAGAGAGCTTTGGAGGATTTAGCTCGAAAAGGAAAGATGAACTCCTATTTGCCTCAAGGAGGAAGGAAGTTTCAGAGGAAAGATGATTGGCATATTAAGAAGAAGGAGAGTGCAAGCACAGACAAAGATGTTGTTCTTGTAAACTCAGGAGGGTTTGCTGCCAGAGGAACAACCAATAGAGGACACAAAAACTACCTTAGGGAGCTTGGCCAAGTTTTGTTAGCTGACCAGACAAAGGGTGAGCCCTTCCCAAGGGTGGTAGTTAGTGAACAAGATCGGGGCAGGTTGAGGACTCCCCATGATGATCCTTTGGTGGTAGAAATGAAAATAGCAAACTTGAGAGTAAGAAGGATTCTGATCGACACCGGAAGCTCGACGGATATCATTAGTGCTGATTGCTTGTCCAGACTAAAGTTTGATGAGAAGAACTTAGTTCCCGTTCACCATCCCATCATAGGGTTTGGGGGAGGAGTCATCCATCCAATGGGAACTGTTACTTTGCCCGTTCGAGTGGGAGAAAAGGATGCAGCTAGAACCTTGTTTATCAAGTTCTTGGTGGTCCGAGATTTGACGGCCTACAATGTCATTCTTGGACGACCAACTCTGAATCATGTCAAAGCAGTAATAGTAACTCACCTGATGTTGATGAAGTATGAGTGTGATGATGGCCAGATTGGCTCATTATATGAAGACCAGCAGGTGGCTAGGGAGTGTTATTTGACTACCCTCAGGCCGTCATCATGGAAGATAGGCAATGAAGATCAGACGAAGGTTGCTGGCGAAAGGAAAACGTCCGAAATAGAGAAAGATCAGGGAAGGTGGCTAGCGAGAGGAAAACGTCTGGAATTGTCAAGGACCAAGTCGCCTCATTAAAGATGGCCATTGAGAGCCCTCAGACGCCTCTCGCTCCCTCAAGGAAGGCGTCTGAGCATCTCCCCAGCAAGAAGAGAAAATATGAAATCATCAAGGTAGAACCTCCCTCGTCTGAAGAAGTCATGGCCATCATGGGACTGGCAGTAGAACGTCCAGAGCCGGTGGAAGCCCCTGAAGAGGTGCGTCTGGATGAAGCTCGTCCAGAAAGGACCCTCAAAATTGGATCTTCACTCAGTCCGGATTTGAAGGGTCATCTAATCCACTTGCTGAAAGAATTTCAAGATGTGTTTGCCTATTGCGTTGAAGAGATGCCAGGAATTGATCCGGAGGTAGCCGTCCATCGATTGAATGTTGATCCCAATTTGAAACATGTTCGTCAGAAGAAAAGGCACTTAGGACCGGCCAGAAACCAGGCGGTCGACCAAGAAGTTCAGAAGTTGTTGGAATCCAAATTCATCAAAGAAACCTATTATCCAGACTGGATAGCAAATGTGGTCATGGTGCCAAAGCCCAATGGCACCTGGAGGATGTGTGTGGACTACACTGACCTCAACAAGGCTTGTCCTAAGGACAGCTTCCCTTTGCCTAAGTTGGATCGTCTGGTAGACTCCACAGTAGGCCATGCTTTCTTGAGCTTCATGGACGCCTATTCGGGTTTTCATCAAATCCCGATGTGGCCGAGAGGATCGGGACAAAACGTCCTTCATTACTGAAAAAGGACTGTATGGCTGGGTGAGGATGCCATTCGGCCTACGCAATGCCCCGACTACTTTTCAAAGATTGATCAATACCGTCTTTCAGCCGCAGTTGGGAAGAAACATGGAGGCGTATATTGACGATATGATAGTCAAGAGCCGTCAAGAAGAAAGTCATGTTGGTGATTTGAGAGAAACTTTTGAAACTCTCAGGAAATACAAGTTAAAGCTGAACCCCAGCAAATGTGTCTTTGGGGTCTTGTCGGGGAAGTTCCTAGGTTTCTTGGTGGACCAGAGGGGAATAGAAGCTAATCCCGAAAAGATTCAAGCTGTTCTAGATATGAAGTCTCCTTCAAAGATAAAGGAAGTGCAGAGACTGACGGGTTGCTTGGCTGCCCTTGGACGTTTCTTGTCTAAGTCGGGCGACAAGTGTCATCACTTCTTTGCCACGATCAAGAAAAGGCCAAGTTTGAATGGACGAGCAGAGCGCGAGCGAAGCCCAAACTTCAAAGATCACCTTCGGCAACCGCCTAGGTTGGTCGACCCAGCGAGGGGAAAAAGCTTTGTATACTTGGCCGTGTCCACTCAAGCTGTGAGTGCCGTCCTATTGGCTGAAAGAGAGTCCGTCCAAGTTCCCATATACTTTGTGAGTCATGTGCTCAAGGATGCGGAAAATAGCTAGGTATACTCTAGTTGAGAAGTTTGGATTTTAAAAAAAGAAGGGGGGGGGGGGGTTAAGGGGCTAAAAAAAAAAAAAAAATTGAAAAAAGTAGTGAAATTTAAGGGGGGGGGTTGGTAGGGAGTGGGTGGGAAAAAAAAAAAAAAAAAAAAAAAAAAAAAAAAAAGGTTGGGGGGGGGGAAAGTGAAAGGTGAAAGTTGGGGGGGTGGGGGGGGGGTTGTGTGTGGAGGGTTGTTGGGGGGGGTTGTTTGGGTGTGGGGGGTGGGTGGCGTTGAGTAAGTTATCTAGATACCATCTCACGGAGGTATACGAACCCTACTTCCATTATACTAGGTTAGTGTAAAAGAGAGTAGGAGAAATTTTATCTTTGGGGTGGCGTTCACGACGCGGCCCGCCACTAGGTATACTCTAGTTGAGAAGTTTGATTGGCCCTAGTCATGGCCAGCAGAAAGTTAAGGCCTTATTTCTTGGCGCACGATATAATCGTCTACACCGATCAACCTTTGAGCCGGTTGCGAGAAGATGGAAGCCGCCGGGCGACTGTTGAAATGGGCAATTGAGCTCAACATGTTTGATATATCATTTGAACCAAGGAAAGCCATTAAGGGGCAACCCTTGGCAGATTTTATAGTTGAGCTTACTCGGCCAACCATAGAGCCAATATCTGATCCAGCTAAAGGAAGGAAGCATTGGACTCTCATGGTTGATGGATCGTCCACTGGCCAATGGATGTGGGCGGGGAATCATTTGTCAATCTCCCGAAGGGGACAAGTTTGAATATGCATTAAGATTCCAATTCAAGGCGTCCAATAACGAACCTGAATATGAAGCACTCTTAGCTGGGATCAAAATGTGCAAGGCGGCTGGAGCTGTAGAGATTGAGGCCAAATCGGACTCTCTCTTAGTCGTCAGTCAGGTCAATGGAGATTTTGAATGCAAAGAAGCATCAATGAGCAAATATATGCGACTGATCAAGGATGAGATAGAGCCATTAAAACGATTTGTTCTAGACCAAGTACCAAGGTCAGAAAATCATCAAGCAGATGCTCTCTCAAAATTGGCCAGCTCGGCTGAAGGTGATGTGCCAAGAACAGTTTTTTGGGAAGTCAAACCCAAAAAGAGCATTGACCAAGAGCAGATTATGTTTCTTAGCCGAGGAGCAGTCTGGATGGAGCCTATCATAGAATACAAGAAGACGGGACGATTGCCTTCTTACCCTGTAGAGGCTAAGTATGTGAAGGCTAGAGACAAGTGGTTTGAACTATGGGACGAGACACTTTACAAGAAGTCATTCAACCGCCCTCTCCTCAAGTGCATCACTAGAGAAGATGGTCTAGAGGTTCTGAAAGAACTCCATGAGGGAGCTTGTGCTTCTCACATTGGGGGAAGAGCTTTAGGAGAGAAGGCTTTAAGGACGGGGTACTACTGGCCTACCTTAAAGGAGGATGCTTTAGCCTATGCAAAGAAGTGCGACAGTTGTCAGAAGCATGGAAATGTGCATCAGAAGTCGTCCAACTACTTAACTCCCATCTTGTTCCATCTGCATTTTGCCAAATGGGGCATGGATATCCTAGGACCTTACCCTGTGGCCGCGGGGCAAAAGAAATTTGTGATAGTGGCAGTTGACTACTTCACTAAATGGATAGAGGCAGAAGCCATGCGAGGAATAACAACAAACGATGTCAAGGGCTTTATTTGGAAAAACATTATAACTCGTTTTGGCATGCCACAGTCCATCGTATTTGATAATGGGCCACAGTTTGAAACGCCTAAACTGAAGGAATGGTTGGCGGAAAGAGAAATTAAAGCTCACTTCGCTGCAGTCGCCCACCCACAAGCCAATGGGCAAGTAGAGTCCTTCAACAAGATTCTATCAAATGGAATCAAAAGGAAGCTGGAGAACGCCAAGGGGCAATGGGTTGAAGAGCTGCAGTTGGTGTTATGGTCCATCAGAACAACCGCAAAAAACTCTACAGGGGAGACGCCCTTCATGTTAGTATACGGTATTGAAGCCGTCTTGCCCATTGAGATTGAAGAACCCAACCTGCGAGTCATGTTGTACACAGAGGATGCCAACTGGGCGGCATTACGCACGGCTTTGGACCAAGTGCCAGAAGTCAGGGGCAATGCCTTGCTAAGAATGCAATTGTACAAACTGCGAATGGCTCGGGAGTTAAACAAAAGAGTTGTTAGACGACCGCTCAAGGTGGGGGATCTTGTGCTGAGAAAGATGGAAGCGGTTGGACGAGCTAAAGAGTTAGGGAAACTAACACCTAATTGGGAAGGACCTTATCTGATTATCCAAGAGCTACGCAGTGGGACTTTTCGTCTCCAAGATCTAGATGGACGACCTATCCAGCGTACTTGGAATTCAGATAATTTGAAGAAGTACCACGTCTAGCGCAGTTCACTGTCAGATACCTATAAGGTAGTTTGTAGTTACTCCAAAGTGCCACGGCACATGTTAGGAAGAAGAATTGTATACATGTATCTTGGCATTTAGTCAAGCAAAATCCATATAATACAATTCCTACTTTCTTATTTCTTTGTTTATTTTCACCAAGTTAATTCACTTTGGGGCATTAAATCAGTTACTCGTCTAAAAGTGACAATAACTTGGACAAAATTACAAACAATAACAGAACGTCAAAATTACTCACTTCTATGCCGAACATCACTCCCTCGAAGAGACCGACCAAAAATATAACACATACATGGCCGTCAAACTTACAAAACCTCTAGTAAGAGTAACGTCAAAGTCTCTGCGAGAAAGCTGGCCTGAAATAAGACCTTAGTAAAGGATACTTACTTTCAAAAGCACGGACAGCTAAGTAGTCCAGACCCTAGTAAGGGATCACTACTTACACTAGTGGAAAAACAAGGAAGGGCTGCGGTCAAAACAGCCCTAAGGGCTGCGTTTTTGGCCAGCAGCCCTTTCCATAGCAGCCCTTCAATAGATAAGAAGGGTCAGTAATGCTGACCCTTCACATCGAAGGGCCGCGGTTTAGGCCAAAAACGCAGCCCTTATAAGCTTGAAGGGCTGCGTTTTCGCTTAAACCGTGACCCTTCTCTATGTGAAGGACTGCGGTTTTAAGCCTAAACCGCAGCCCTATTTAAGTGAAGGGCTGCGGTTTAGGCTTAAAATCGCAGCCCTTCACATTCAAATTTTTTTTTTTTTAAAATAAATTGCACCCTCCACCCCCCGCCCACCCCCGCCCCCAAGCCACCCCCGCCCCCCCCACCCCCGCCCGCACACCCCCTCGCCACCCCACCCCAAAGACCCCCACCCCCGCCCCCCCTCACCCCCACCCCCGCCCACCCCCGCACCCCCCCCCCCCCCCCCCCCCCCCCCACCCGCCCCCCCCGCACCCCCCCCCCCCACCCCCCCCACCCCTGCCCCACCCCCTTCACTCCCCTGCACCCCCCACCCCAGCCCACCCTCCGCCACCTTCTCCACCCATTGCTTGCCAGCCACCCCCAAGACCCAACCAGCCCCATAGCCCATCCCCATAGCCCGGCCCAGCTGAGCCCACCATGGCAGCCCCCCACCCAAAACCTCCCTTCGACACAAAAAAAAAACCGATCAAATTGCAATAATAATATATGACAAGTTTTTGAACGTAATATAATAATTAACTTTAAATATGTATATATTTAATAATGTGAAAAATGTACATAGAATTAACACAAACTAGTAGATGTATCTTAAGCAATCATCGCAAATGTGGGACGCCAACTTATCCCGAACTTCATGTAATTCGTCTGTGGTGAAGGCCCTCAAACGTGGTGTATTATTCATATAAACCTTGCAAAACAACCAAGGAATAAACACATAATATAAGAATTCAATCATTTACGTACCGTAGTTAGTAGTTCTAAAAATGACATATACCTTCCCGAAATTCAATCAAAAACAAATGCAAGCCTAAAACTCTACACACTAGTTATATTATACCTTATATTGTCATATTGAAAAAGAAAATGGAGTTAAATGAAGCGATAAGTACGAATTAGACGCGAAAAGGCAAAAATAGGCCTAAAATGCCCTTTTCGTTCCCACAATTCAACCTACAACAATTGCAAACCTAAAAATCTACACAATAGTTACATTATGCCTCATATTATCATGTTAAAAATGAATTTGGGGTTAAATGACTCGATAAATACGATTTGGAAGCGTAAAAGGCAAAAATAGGCCTAGAAATGACATTTTCGTTCCCAAATATATGCATGTGCTACTTTGGTTTCTAAACCAATTAATACCTATCACCAATCGATCTAATATAAACTAACATATACTAATAAGTTACATACCTTTTGAAGATCATCGGCGTTAGTGCACTGGTTGACGATATCGAACATGTACCTCAGCACGTAATAGCCACATGCAAGTCCATCTTCTTGTTGCGGACACTAAATGTTCACCAAAGGATGCATCCAATGACATTCATGTTAATTTGATGTGTAGTATGTGGCTAAAAGTGTTTCTATATAAGGACAAATAAATTAATCATGTTACCTCGACTGATATCCAAACAGGAGCTTTTGGTGCTCGAAGTCCTGTTGCACTAATATGCTTCATCACACTACATCAACAACATTATTATAAGATTAGATGTACTAACTGTTTATATATTTAAAGATGATGAATAATGTGTAATATTAATAAGTGCGCATATATTGAGTTTCGATTAGGCTACCTATTTAACAATGATTTGATTAGTAAGGTCCGTGGTGGTTGTCGACGCAAAGAATCAAAGTGGTAGACTTCGTTACGTGACAAACATATCGCAAGCAGTGTCCAATGAGCCCTACATCAAGAAAATATACTTATTATTAATCGTAGAACAATTAATAGTTCAATTTAAGTATCGAATAATAAAAGTAAAGCGAGTTTAACAAGCATACTTTTCAATATAAGGAACAAGAATGATCTGATGATATCCAAAACGAGATGATGCTTTGAAACTCATGTCGAGATACTCTTTCACTTCGGCTTTGTTTTGTAAGCAATTGTCATCTCGTATTATGTTTGGACATAACCAACCAAACATTGCACTAGATGTTGCAAGCAATTCATTGTACAATAACCTGAGAAATTATATTGATTATATTAAAAGTAAACCAACAATTACTTATTATGGATTTGAAAACTACTTAAGGCATATATATGTATATGTATATTTAATTTATATACTTATGTATTACCTCATGAATGTTTGTATCATGGAAACATTCAACTCTACCCCACATAAGAATTCATTAATATCAACCTTCGAAATGAATGTCGATGAGTCCTCAGGGTAGTGGAATTGTTGCTCCCCCAAAGCAACCTCAATTGCGCTTTCATCGGGTAAATCGCTAGCGCACTCATGTAACCAAAAGCATGGCGTAGTAAGGCTCCGCACCACCTCTGGATCGATAATAAGTGGATTTTTTGCCTTAGAAACATTTCCCGTCACCACATTTCGTTCACCTTCATCACGTAAACTTGCTTTCTTATAAGGTGAACATGCCTTCTTTCCCTTCCTGGCATGTGAGTCGGCCTTCCCCCAAACCTAGTATTTAGTTAAAAGTAAAGATATTACTGACTATCATAGGAACTATAAAAGAAAACACGCATATATATATATATGAATGTTAATCATTGTACCTCATCTGAAAACCGCACCAATGCACGCGGCCACAGAACATAACTGCCAATGGCATCATTTAGTAGTTGTAGACCAACTTCTGGCTTCGGCAGCGGAAGAGGTAATTCTTCGAAACCTGACACAATTTCATTGAGGGTGACCACATAGTGATTATGATCCACTAACTGGTTATGCAATCGTACTCGGTCACTAGGGGGTTGTGCATGGCCATGAGCTACGAGGATGAAACTATCATAACCATCTCCTCAAGCTAATAGTTCACATGGTGTCTCTTCCTGTAAAAAAAACTCTATTTATAGTTAGTCTATGAAACAACATATATATAGTAAGAATTTCATGCATTTAAGAACGTAACAATAGTTGTTTAACAAAGCAAAGGGATTAAGTGATTACCTTCAACTCGGGTCCTACAGGTGGATCAGGCTGGCTAGGTGTAGTATCACTACCCTTCTTGAATGCAGCAAAAGTCGGTAAACCCATTTGCTCCAAAATGGCGTTGAAGTTATGGGTCATCTCCTCCCTTAGCTCCTCCCGATTGCAGCTTTCATAGCCTCCACATCTACTGACGCTGCCGAATTCACACTACTTACACTTCATTTTGTCGCTGTAGTGTATTGATCACCATATACCTTTCTCAAACCGAGGCGGACACCTCCTACGCCCCTCACGCGTCCACTGTGGTCCGGTCCTAAAGTTTCGTGCGATGCATCAATGTGTCCTTTAGGAGTGAACTCACCAGTTGCCTCTTTTTCCTTCAAGCCAATCTACATAAGTATAAGAGAGAAATGCTTGTGAGCGCAAAAGTTATATTATATATACCTTATATAACCATATAATCTGTACTTACAATGGCGTTGGCTATCTGTTGTGTTCCGGGGTCAGGCAAGACTCCGTTTCCCTTTGCATCAACCCCATGCATCGAACACCACCAATCGAGGACTCTATCTGGTTGCCGAGGCTGTGCAACTGTCGTCATTGAGCCACTCCCCGTTGCCGTTGTCGACCCTATTGTGGGGTAATGGCTGAACATCCACTTCTCTCTCGCCTCATTGTACGAATGAGCACCCAAATGATGATAATACTTCCTAGCTTTTGCACTCGAGCTACTTTTCTCACGACTTGCCTAAAACACACAATTATAAACAAAGGTTATCTACGTACGGTGCTATACAATAATCTTGGATCTAAGTTTATTAAGTCTTAATAAAATATTCTTACAATAGCTTGTGGGGTTGTTTTCTTGGCAACAAATGCTTCCCACTCTTCGGGTTTGATAGTTTTCCATATTTGAAATGGTAATTTGGATGGTGCGAGATGATGTTTCGGTGAAGCCTCAGGATCAGCTTGTGTTTCTCCGCCGTAGATGTTCTTCTTCTTTGTACCTACTACTTTCCTCCGCTTAGTGATCCACCCAGACACTAACTTAGCCTTGAAATCTCTGAATCTCTGGGCAACCGCGGATAGAAATACATTCTTCTTGGCTTCATCATCTTCGATATTGAATTGATTCTACAAAAAAAGCAGTTCACAAATTAGTTTTCGCAAATGTTGTAATTTATATGCTATAAGTAATATTACACATATATTTAACTAAATAATTAAGAAACTACACGTTATTGTACTTGAAGCTTACCATGGTATCTTCCCATAGACACCGCTTCAATCCCTCGGGCACCTCTTTCCATGAGTGCAAAATGGAGAGTTTAGGCATGCAAATGCCAACTTGCATGCCATACTTTTGACGCCACTTTCCACAAGGTTGACCCATGCTATCGTACTCCAAAGTCATATTTGTGTGTTTCCCTAGTGACTTTGTAGGTCCCCTTCCTTTTCTCTTTTTCGTCGCCAATGACTTCCTAGGCATTTGTGCATTTATCTCTTCACGGCGAAATCGAGACAATTTACCCCGTTCCTTTCTCGCATCGAAAGGCTCATCCTCGGTAGTGTGTTCAGCACCACTTGTGGTGTTATCCGTATGCACATCCGCCATCTCCCTGAAATTGTACAAATAATGCATTAATATAACAAAAAATTAAAATTAACATTGCCACTAAGGGGGTGGGGTGTGGGGAGGGGGTTCTGTGTGCAAGGGGCAGCAGTGCGGGGAGGGGAGGGGCAGCGGGTGGGGGGGGGGGGCGTGGGGGGGAGGGGATGGGTGTGCGGTGGGGGGGAGGGGAGGGACTGTGCGGTGGGGGAGGGAGGGGAAGGGGGCGTGCGGTGTGGGGGCAGGGGGGGGGCGGGCAGTGGGGGGGGGGGGGGGGGGAGGGGTTGTGCAAGTAGGGGAAGGAGGGGCAGCAGGGAGGGGAAGGGAAGGGCGGGGAGAGGGGAGGGGGTGTGCGGTGGGGGGGGGGAGGGGCGTGCAAGTAGGGGGAGGGGGCGTGCGGGGGGGGGGGGAGGGTGTGCAGGTGGGGAGGGGAGGGGACTGTGCGGTGGGGGGGGGGGATGTGCGGGGGGGAGGGGAGGGGCGCAGGGGGGGGGAGGGGGGGGCTGTGCGGTGGGGGCAGGGAGGGGAGGGGCATGCGGTAGGGGGGAGGGCGTGCGGTGGGGGGAGGGAGGGGCAGCAGGGGGGAGGGAAGGGAAGGGCAGGCGGGGAGGGAGGGGCTGTGCGGTGGGGGGGGGGAAGGGGCGGCAGGGGGGAGGGGAGGGGCAGCAGGGGGGAGGGAAAGGGGGGCAAGTGGGGGGCGGGAATTGGACCCGATAAGTACGAATTGGACCCGAAAAGGCAAAATTTGGCCTAAAATGACCTTTTCGTTCCCGAAATGCAACCAAGAACAAATGCAAGCCTAAAAATCTACACAATAGGTACATTATATCTCATATAATCTTGTTCAAAAAGAATTTGGGGTTAAATGACTCGATAAGTACGATTTGGAAGCGAAAAGGCTAAAATAGGCCAAAAAAGCCCTTTTCGTTCCCAAAATTCAATCTACAACAATTGCAAACCTAAAAATCTACACAATAGTTACATTATACCTCATATAATCATGTTC
Source organism: Beta lomatogona (assembly GCA_947646795.1). NCBI lineage: Eukaryota > Viridiplantae > Streptophyta > Magnoliopsida > Caryophyllales > Amaranthaceae > Beta > Beta lomatogona. The sequence goes on from CANSNZ010000477.1 coordinate 1,729,113, forward strand.
AAAAAGAATTTGGCGTTAAATGACTCGATAAGTACGAATTGGACCCGAAAAGGCAAAATTTGGCCTAAAATGACCTTTTCGTTCCCGAAATGCAACCAAGAACAAATGCAAGCCTAAAAATCTACACAATAGGTACATTATATCTCATATAATCATGTTCAAAAAGAATTTGGGGTTAAATGACTCGATAAGTACGATTTGGAAGCGAAAAGGCTAAAATAGGCCTAAAATGACCCGAGAATTGAATCAGGTTACAAATGTGGAGAGCATTCCATTGCCATGTAGGCGTAAAATGACCTTTAATTTTCGTTTCCGAAGCCTAAAAATCTACATAGTTACATTATAAAACAAAAAAGAAAATGAAAGATAGTAGTGATACCAAACATGTGTTACAACTTACAACAACGCCTTCACAACAATGCCTCACCCACCCCTATCCACCCCCCCCACCCCCCGTCCAAAGATCCCCCCGCCCTTCCCCACCCCATGCCTAGCCTCCCCAGCCCCCCCCACCCCCTTTCCAGCATCCCCCGCCCTCCCCCACCCCATGCCTAGCCTCCCCCACCCTCCCCCCACCCATGCCCACCCTCCCCACCCATCCCCCACCCCCCTTCCAAAGATCCCCCGCCCTCTCCCCACCCCATGCCCAGCCTCCCCGCCCTCCCCCCCCCCTTTCCAAAGATCCCCTTCCCTCCCCCACCCCATGCCCGGCCTCCACAGCCATCCCCCATCCCCCCTGCCCAAACACCCCCACCCCCTACCCACCCTCCACAAGCCCTCCCCCACCCCCTACAATCGGTTTTTACAACACAAAATAGAAGAGAAATTAAATAAAACAAAGAGGAGATAGAGTGAGAGGGGAATTACCGACAATACAGTAGTGGTGGTGGTGGTGGCGTCAAGGCGCGCTGAGAGAAGAGAAGAAGAAGGAGCTCAGGCAATGCTGAGAGAAGAGAATAAGAAGTGTGCACCGGCGATGGGACGGCGCTCCGGCGATGTGTCGGTGCTCCGGTAATGGCCGTTAGGGCAGTGCGAGTTAGTGTGAGGGAGAGGAGTGAGTGTGCGAGTGAGTGTGAGGGAGAGGGGTGAGTTGAGTGTGCGAGGGAAAATTTACGAGTGAGTGCTACTGTGTGTTGCGCGCAAAACTCACGTTGAAATGGGCGGGATAGGAAGGGCTGCGCTTATCCTAGAAACCGCAGCCCTTCATACACGAAGGGCTGCGTTGTCTAGGCTAACCGCAACCCTTCACAAAAAGGGTTGCGGTTTCCTTGGAAACCGCAGCCCTTCCTTTTTTTTCCCCTAGTGTAATTAATGACGAGTGTTGCTCCCTCAAGGAAGCCGGCTAAAACTGCTTTGAACATGTATCTCAAGCTCATCCATCAACTTCAGAAGGCTCGGCCAAGGATGGCCGCTCTCCTTCTTGGACTTTGGCTCGTCCATCATGTACGGTTGAGCTAAGCCAAGAAGGGGGGGATGATAGAAGCCTATAGGACGAGTTAAAGAGAAAAAGGTCGTCCAAAAATCAGGAGGACCTAGGCAATAGATGCCCTTGTGAGGGTTTGATACTGCAGGACGAGTATTAGTAGCTCGAGTAAAACGGCTAGAACGTGGCTCGTCCACAAAAACAAACTATGCAAATATCTAGGACGATTCCCACTAAATACATGGATACGTTATGGATGATTGGTAATCGTCCAAAGCCAAGGACGGCAATCATCTCTTGCATACATTTTGTAAATGGCCCAAGACGAGTCTCTTTTGGCACTTGCTGCATTTCATAAACACTCCTGATCGTCAAAGGGTAAGGACCAGGTTTGACAAATCTGTGTCATTCCTATTATGTAGACCGTCCAAAAATTTAGGACGGGTCTATTTTTGAAAATCGTCTAAAGACAAGCAAGCTGCTTTTTCCTTAAACATTTGTGTTGGACGTCCGACAATCATGACGAAGTAAATGTTATACTTGGTCAAATTGGAATTTGCGAAAATAAGAGACAATCAGTTGGCAAAAAGTTCTTCATATATATCAATAGCAAAGATTTACAATTTAAGACTACTGAAGGGCTAAGACTACAGCGGCAGACAAGCCAAGAAACTTAGAAATGGTCGTCCTCAGGCTTCTCATCCTCGGCTTCGTCTTCAGGGTTCTCATTCTCGGCTGCAGCCTCGTCGTCGGACTCCAAAAACACCGGAGGTTCCTCGGCGCATACCATAGCCCGATGGACACTCTGTTGATATTCCAGGCGACGGACAAAGCTAGGGACCTCATCAGCCTCAGCCAGCATCTCGAAGGCTTTGACGGCCCAGCCTTTAGACGTTTCGATGACTTGCTCCAACCCTTCCTTGGCATCGTCAAAGGCCTTGGCCGCCTCACCTTCCAGACGGGTAGTCTTTGCCCTTAGGAGAATATTATCCCTCCTCAGCTGGACAGCGGCAAGAAGAGCAGCATCTCTTTCACCCTTTAGACCAGCAGAGAGAGTATCTATGATCATTTTCAGACGGTCCTGCTCCTTGTACTGATCGTTGATGGTAACAAGATATTTCTTATTCTTGGATTCCAGGTCTGCTGATCTCTTCTCCAAGGCGTCCAGTGACTGACGATGGAGGGTATTAGCCATCTCAATGTCATGGATCGCCTTGTCGCCTGCAGTTGTAGCCAGGTGGACGAGATGCTTATTCTCCTTTCTCAGCTCCCTCGCCCATTCTCCAGTTAGCATGCTGCGAGCAAGAAGTTGTAACAATGAAAACAAACCAAGTCATTAGACGAGTTACAAAATCAAAATTTGTACCAAGTATAAAACAAGGCAGACATTAAACAATACCTCGGCAGCAAGCTGAGACATGTAGCCCACATGCCCGGCTGACGCTCCCCTCAATCCTTTGATATAGGATTCAGGGTAGCACTTTAAGAGCTCCTGATTTAGCCGATCTTTTTCAGCCTTCGACATTTTGGCAAAAGCAGGAGAAGACTCCTCGTCTGAATCAACGGTGGGAGGAGTTGGGGGAATAGCAGGGCCTTTGCCCTTATCTGAAATAGGGGGAGAGTCAGTAATCTTGATAGGAAAGACGATAGCTTGTCTATTGGACGGACTCATAGACCGTCCACCGACCCGTATCGTCCTAACTATATTTGGGTAGTACGACTCACCAGACGAGATGGAGGCCGCCCTAACAGCTAAAGGCATCTGCGGCACCAGCTTAGCCACCGAGCCGCTGAACCCTGGATAGTTCTCGGCAGCAGTCTCAGATTCTGGTGCAACCAAAGCTAAGGCGGACTCTGGGTTGATCTCAGCAGAGTTAGCCGGCAAAACGCTCAGTGGAACAGCAAGATGCGCACCCTTTTCCCCCTCGGCAGGGGCAACAGTTGAAGGCTCCTTTTTAAGGGCCTTGACTTGTGGGGGAGGCATGTTTTTCTCCCCAGCCTCGCCAGCAGGAGCCGTCTTCTCTGCTCTTTTCCTTGTAAAGCCCTTAGGCTTCTTTGCTGAAGGTTGGTCAGCTGCTGTGGTTGGCCTCTTTTTGGACGATGACGACTTCCCAGAGGGAAGTTTGTTTGTAGGAGCATTTTTCTGAAAACAAACAAAGAAGTTATCAAACTGGCCGACCAAAGGGAAAAAGTGCTAAGAAACATTACGAAGCCTTAGACGAAAATCACCCAAAGAAGGAAGGCGTCCCCTAATGAACGCATGCTTTCCTAAGGGAACCCCGTTCGGCAAAATTGGGGGATTCAGGCAAAGAAGATATAAAAGAAGAAGCCGTCTCAAAATTGGACGGGCAAAGGTACTCTCGTCCAAGGACAAAATTAGATGATCTAAGAGACATTCGGAAACTCGTCCAAGTGCATTCGAAAAAGATAATAAATATGCTTCAGACGAGAATAGCCCAAAGAAGGTGGCCGTCCAAGCTTGGACGTCCTCCTTCTTCAGGTGAATCTCGTCCTGAGAAAAGCCACCAAGGATTCGGACGAGAATAGCCCAAAGAAGGTGGTCGTCCAAGCTTGGACGCCCTCCTTCTTCAGGTGATTCTCGTCCTGAGAAAAGCCTCCAAGGCTTCAGACGAGAATAGCCCAAAGAAGGTGGTCGTCCAAGCTTGGACGCCCTCCTTCTTCAGGTGATTCTCGTCCTGAGAAAAGCCTCCAAGGCTTCAGACGAGAATAGCCCAAAGAAGGTGGCCCTCCAAGCTTGGACGCCCTCCTTCTTCAGGTGATTCTCGTCCTGAGAAAAAGCCTCCAAGGCTTCAGACGAGAATAGCCCAAAGAAGGTGGGCGTCCAAGCTTGGACGCCCTTCTTCTTCAGATGATCCTCGTCCAGTTTATTTCACGCTCAAAAAAAAAAAAAATTGCTCTTACTAATGTTTCCGTCTTTTTCTCGGCGCTGCTCTTAGCATATTCTTTCCACAGGTTGTCTGTGAATTTAGACATGCTGATATCACCCGTCCAAGAAGCCTTGAGAGTTTCCTGGCCGAGTCTGCAGAAGAAACATAAAAGATGGTTAGCTCAATAGGCTATGGACGAAGAGGCTATACTTTGAAGAATTTGAAGGCATACCTCTGTCTTGGGCCAGCCGCAAGTTGGCGGCCACCAAAAAAATCATCATTGTAAAACATTTCTTTAAAAGGTATCCAGTTCGTTGGACCCTTAAAAGATCGTTGGCCGGGCCTGGAGTACTCCTTTACTCTGAAGTACTCCACTACTTCTTCGTCAAAGCTGTCCTCCAATTCCAGCCACGACTGCTTCATTCCCGTATTAGTGACGGACCGGTTATAAGCTCTATAGCTCTCGGTAACAAAGTCGTTAACCCCCCGTAGGAAAATGAAGTCAGCTTTCCACTGGTGCATCTTTGACGGCTTGCCCCAAGCCGTCATAAAGCCTGGACGGTTGCAAATGCTGAGCCATGCCCCGTCCACTGCACCAGGTACCTTGGCCGCATAGTGCATATGAATAAAGGCTTGAAGGGAAAGAGCAAGGCTTCGCGGTTCGCAGACGGCAATGAACGTCAGGACGTTGTGCCACGCGTTTGGGGCCAGTTGATTATGGCCGATGTTGTAGTGATTCAGCACTTGCTCTATGAATTCGTGGAGAGGGAATCTCAGTCCCGCGTCCAAAGCCAGTTTATAGACGGCAAAATGGTTTTTTAGGGCACTCAGTATAGTCGCGTCTTTATTTGGTATGACGAAGGAGAAGTCTGGCATAGGCATATAGGATGCGAGATAGCTAGGGTCTGGTCCTATTTTCTCTAGCCATTTGCGATTAACTAAGATAAATCTAGGGTCAGAAAGGGGACCCAAGCGCTTTCTAATCTCTGACGAGGTTGTAGAGGCCTCATCTGACTCTTCGGCAGCATCAGATCCGCTGCCGTTATTCTCTTCGACGGTGTCCTCCATGTCGACGTCCCTGCCAGACGGACTGGCCTCAGGGTTTATTTCGGATTCTTCTAAGTCATGGTCAAAGGAAGAAGGCCCGCCCAAAGCCTCTGCACTTTGAACTTCTCTTGCCTCATCGGGCACCCGTCCAGTAGATTCTTCCATATCTGAACTATTCGACTGGATTATAGCCTTTCGTCTTAGGTGGGTCGTTTGCTTGACGCGCGCCAGATTACCCTGCACAGGTAAAGACTGGGTCGTCTGACTTTCTCGGCCAAAGGAATAAAAAAATATATATTCGGCCAGAAGAGGCCCAACTCTAGAATGCGCCGAAGAAGAAGTATCGGTTCTAGGGTCAAGACGAGCTCTTGGTCGCCTAGGATTATTTGATGACGAAGATTCCATTTTATTGATTTTCTTAGATATATAAAGAATAAAGGAGAATGAAAAGGACAAAGAGACGATACCTGCTAAGAACGTCTGGATGATTCGGTGAAGAACGCTGAAGTTGGACGATCTCTCTCTCTCTCTAGAAAAGTTTGCAGAGCTCCTCTCTCTAGGAAAATTCGCTCAAGGTGTGAAATGATTAAATGTCCTCACACCAAGAGTACTTATAGGGGGGTAAAAAACTTGTGGAGCCGGTCAGAAATGACCGAATAAAGGAAGGTAACGGTCGGTTATGACCGGTAAAATCCTGGAAAGGGCGCGTCATTTCCTTCAGTTTGAATACACTACCTTCTGTAAACGGGCCTTAACCGTCAGACGGGCCAACAAAAAGCTACCTTGGGTAAAAGGGCATTAACCGTCAGATGGGCCAACAGTGAAAGCCCTTTTAGGGGCAAATGTTGTAGCCTAACATCTACGGCTCCCTTAACGACACATGGGTTCATCAGAGCCGAACACGTGTCACCCTGGTTAAAATAAAAAGAGGGCTTATGCTCTGGGCTATATTCAGTTGAGGTAAAAGGATTGATTTTCTGGCCCAACAGTCAGAACCCAAGCATCGCCGTGTGGTCAAGGAGAGTGGTTAATAGACTTTCACCAGTCCTGGTCTGCCACGTGTCATGATCTGATTCCCCAGCTAATCAGAAGCCACTATTCTATGGCAGATTTTAAGGATAGCTGTCAACTTGCTATCACTATAAATACCCTGAAATCAGGAGAAACATAAATTCAATGCAAACAGTGCAAATTTACTCTGATAAAATACTCTCTCACTTTCTCTCTCTATCTCTACTTTCTCTTACATCTCCTGAGAATTAACTTAAGCTTCGGAGGGGGAGCCACCACCCAAACCTACAGGGTTGGGTCCCTTTTTGTAGGTTTGGGGAACGAAGCTCAGGCTTGGATAAAAGAAGTTCAGACATTTGCTGCACAAGTCTCCAAAGAAGAACATCGAAGGGAAACTAATTTACTTGCTCGACAAGGAAGCTAATCCTACGGCTTACTTGTTGGACAAGTAAACGCAGCAGATACCACATGACCACGAAAGATGACCTGTTCCGAAATTGATCGTGTCGAACCCAACCGAACCTGAAAGAAGAAATAAACCGAGGCAGACCTGGCCGGATTACGACAGTTCCCGACCTGCACCCGACCTGTTTGATTTAATGACCTGAAACCTGATATGACCGAACATGACCTGAAACCTGATCTGACCCAACCTGAACCCGACTTGAGTAACTGAATTGACAGCTCTAGTCATCACTAGTAAGGTAGTAAACATAATTTTTGATGAAAATTCGAAAATGATTATAAATAAATATAATTATAAAAATTTAATAGTTCAGAATAATTTTAGTTTTTAAGTATGGATCTAAAATTATTCTAATTCATTGGATTTAACCACTGTAGAAATGTTAACTTTTGAAGTATTATATCCATCTTATAGTTAAGTTAGGATGTGTGCATGTTAATTAGCTTGACTTTTAAAAAATATGATAAATTAGTTCGAATAAGCTAATAATTGTAAAATAAGTATTGTAACTAAAAAAATGCAAAGGAAATATATCTCAACTTAACTTTTTTTTGTTGTACATGGAGTTCATATTTCCTCAGGGATTTTTAGTTGCATCATTTGCTTTTTGGCACTGATCATCAACCAACTTTGTTAAGCTATCTCACATCATTATATAAGAAAAAACATAGTCAAGTGGAGTCTTGTTAGATTCGTCTCAATGTGGAGATTCCAAACATCAATTTTTTTTACTTATACGCAATTAGAGATATTAACGTTCAAAAAAGCGTCTCGGCAAGTGAAAAAGCAAACGGTGCAACTAAAAAAATTTGAGGAAGTAGTATTCTAGATCGAATGTGGACATGTCATGAGTACACAGTATCCTGCCCAAATGATTTTATGATTTTATCGACTGAGGGTGCATTTGTTTCACCTCAATCTTGCTGAATCTTTAGAGCTGACCTTATGAGAATTGATATATGAATAAAGAACTTTCTCCGTATAGATTAATCTTAGTATGCAATTTGTTTACCTTTTGACGAGTTTTGAAAAAAAATCTAGCTTATTTATGAACTGGAAAAATTAAAAAAGAAAGGTGTGGACGAAAATTCCCTCAACAATAAATGTAGACGAATAACAATGCACAAATGATAATTTAAAGGAAAAATTGACAATAGAGGTCTCAACTTTGAGTGATAATTTTTAAAATGTCTAAACTATTGATTAACATGTGTAGGTCCCAACTTAAGGGGGGTCTTAACTTTTAGCGGGCCTTAGTGACTTGAAACTGGCTTAATAGGTCATAACTTGTAAAACTTGGGTCACACCAGAAGGGTTAATTGAGGGAAGGAAGTAGGAACTAGGTGAGATTTTTTTTTTAAAATTGTCAGTTTTAAGTCACCGAGGCCCGCTAAAAGTTAATACCCCATAAAGTCGGGACCTACACAGGTTAATCAATAGTTCAAATCTTTTAAAAATTATCGCCTAAATCGAGTGATTCTTGAGCGTAAGTTCAATAACTTTTCAAGATCTACAATTTCTCAGAAGGAATTTTTAGCTAAAAATAAACGGAACTATGAGAAATCTGGACAATCATATTCGGGTGAGAGAAATCAAACCTCTATTGTCAATTTTTCGTAATTTAAAATATATAGAAAAGACATACTTCCTCCGTTCTATTATTATTATAACATTCCCCATCAACACATTTTTTTAAGAAAGTCGTGTGAAGATCAAGATAGCTATAGACTATAGTGATAGAGATAGATAAAAGTGAGACTCATATAACAAGAAAGAGATAAAGAGAAGAAATTACAAAATAAGGAAATGTTACCATTAAAAGAAAATGGGGAAAATACTTAGTAATAGAAAAAACAAGAAAGAATAAGCTAAGATGGTAGGTAAAGAGATTAAAGTAGAAAGTTTTCTAACATAAAAAGAAATTCAAAAAGGACTAGAGTTAAATGTTTAAAAAATTGAAGGAGAGGAAGGCACGTAGGGCAGTAGGGCAAACCTATATTCTCGATGCAACACAAATAGGAGCTCTTTTAGATGCTTCTACCACTAGGCCGCAACACAATAATTTTTAGAAATACATCAATTATAAACAAAAACGAAAATAGAGAAACGGGATTAGGACGAGATTATTCTCTATCCTTAGGATAATATTAGCCTCATTAATATGCTGATGGGATAATTAATCGCTAATTTACCCCAAGATTTCCCTAATCTAAAAACAGATTTACAACAAGATCATCCATCCTCCATGAACATGGTTGCAATTTTTAGATAGAAGAAGTTTTGTGAAGGAATGACAGAGAAAAACTGAAATAACGTTCTGCTAAAAGATAATTGTAGGCGTGATTTTATTTCGCCTACGCGGTATGAGCGCGTATTACATTTGACTACCCCACTGTTAAGTATTATTGTAAATTGTTTTGAAAGAAGTCGCCAACAATTCTTTTTAAGAAGAATCATAAACCTAATTGGATATGGGAAAATCATAGGGACAAATTATCCAATGTAGATTTTACCGTCCTGACTCCATAGATGGTCAAAATGAACCAAAGATTGAGTTCGGGGGTGAGGGTACATATATGGTCATAATGAACCACATTCGCCCAAAGTTGGCCTCTACTGAATATCGATTCATTACAGATTTTATGCCAAAGAATAATCATATAATATTTTTATACACCCTAAAAATATTTAGTCTAAATTGGTTTAGGAAACACGTAAAGAGACTAATTTATAGTGATATGTTATTATGCAATCAATATTACAGGGAACCTAACAGGTTGTCCAAATTAATCTCATTAATGTTAGAACAATTCTTTAGGTCTTGTTTAGCCATAATAACATGTGAGTGATAAAAATCATGCAGGACAATCATATAATATGCATATAATGATCAGGCAGGCATATAATATACAAAGGCAAGAATAATAATAAAATAAACTAAAAGAAAGTATAGAAAAAGGGTTAGAATATACAGTATAGCGATTCTACATTAAAGATCTACATCAGAAAAGAAAACTGTTAGTAACTTCAATATAAAAATAATTTATTTAAGGACCCTCAGGATTATACCGTGGCTTGGGTGTGAGAGATTGACAACCTTCGGGACGAGCAATCGTGAAGCCTGAAAATCTGAATGTACGAAAGTATGTAGATTGAATGTATTTGTTTTTAAAAGGTATGAGTTTTTGTAGGGAAATTTTGTAGTTCGTAGAGAGGTTAAAGTATTCGTCGAGTTCTAAGTGTGTTTATATGAAAAATCCGTTTTTAAATCTGTTCGGAAATCAGGCCTATTTATAGGGAAAACGGCACTGCGCCTCACGCGCTGGCTGCGTCTGGCGCAGCTAACGTGGCAAGTGTATGACGCGGCATGACCAATAAAAAGTGTACACGTGGTACGCGCTTTGAAAAAGATAAGAAAGAAACATGCGCCTCACGCAGAGCTGTGCGCCAAGCGCACGGTACAGTGTGTGGCACAGTGCCACATGTCTGGAAAAGTTGCGCCTGACGCAGCATGGTGCGCTAGGCGCAAGGCTGTGCTCCAAGCGCACGATGGTGCGCCAGGCACACCAGCCTGGCTTTTGACACGCCTTTGCCAGCCTTTTTTAAAACGCGTTTTAAAAGATTTTTTTTTATCCTTTAATTCCGGAATCTGATTTTACGGGATAAAATCTGATTTTGACTTTTAAAGATATATCTTTTGAAAATATTTATTTATTAAAATAAATCAATTAATTATCAATTAATTGGGCTTTTCAAAGAATTGGGCTCAAATACAATTAATTATCATGAATAATTAATTGAGCTTTAAAATAGGACTTTAACACTATTTCGAAATGGTTTTGAATGGCTCTTCGGACTGCTCTGCCCTTGGATCGGACCAATTAAGACCACGATATGTTTCATCATCGGATCCTTAAATGGGGAGACACGGTTATGTGTCTACAATAACTAAAAGGGATCATATCAGATTGACAGTTATTTTAAAATTGGCAGTTTGATAATATCCCTAAAAGAATGAAATAAATAATAATAAAAAATTGACAGAAAATTTATTGCTAATCAAAATGTTAGTGTTAGTCTTTGATTAGTAATATATAAGTACATTAATAACGCAAATACATACAACTACATCCAAGCCCAATGCCCCACTTTGCCCAAGTAGTTAGGCTATTGTCCAATTTAGTATAACAAGCAGGAGTTAGTATAAAGACATCAATAGCAATCTATTCATTCTATGTGAGATACAAACCCATACTCAAACTCTCTAATTAAATATTGAAGATTACATTTCGACAATAATATGCACTTGTTTCTTAAAAGTACTAAAAATTGAATTATTATAGGACCATTTGCCAGCCCTGAGCCCTAGGCTATTGCACCTTTCGCTTAGGCCCAGGGTCGTGCCTGGTGGTTGATAAGAGAGATGGAAAGAGAGTAAAGTAAAGTTGAGGAGTATTGATGGTGATGGGGTGGTTATGGAGATAAAGAGGGGAAGGGGTTAGAGGTGAATGAGAAAGTGAGATTTGTTATAAGTGAAGGGTGAGGGGGTGATATAGAAACTTCACAATAAATAATATGGACGATTGCAAGTAAAAATAGGCAGCGTGTAACGTCACACTAAATCTAAGGTGTCAAAATAAGTAACGTACGTTAAACTTAGTTTCTTTACATATTGCAATCATTTACCTCTCATCCTACTGTAGAGATGGTAATGGGTAGGGTAAGGCTAGACCCTTACCATACCCTAATTTTTGAATGTAGACCCATACCCTATCCATATCCATAGGGTAAAATATATTAGGACCCTTACTCGTACCCGTAGGGTCTGATAGGGTATGGGTAGGATCTAGGGTCTATAATGGGTCTAATATATTTTTATATCCGCTTATATATTCATGTGTATATATAATAGTTAGACACAATTTAATATATAAATCCGTGATTTAGAACATCAAAAATACGGTAGACGCTGCTTGACTGGCCGTCGGTGGAGAGTGAGAGTAAAGCAAGAGACTGAAGAGTGAAGAGAGTGACCGAGTGAAAGACCGAGAGTAGATCGAGATAGTGAGACTGTGAGAGTGTTGAATGAGTGCGGTTGTGCGGCTACTAGTGTATGTTACTTTAGGGTTTAAGTGTTTATTTTTACCGGTTCTCTTATATATATATATATATATTGTTTGGGCGGGTCCATGAGTAGGATCTGGGTATGAGAGAAGTGGACCATAACTCTATCCTTATCCGATAGCATTAAGACCCATACCCTACCCTTAAGACCGCAGGGTCCAAAAAATTAAGACCCATATTCCTTAAATTAGGATAGGGTTTGGGCGGGTCTGAATAGGATCTTGGACCCATTGTCATCTCTACACCCTAACATAATGGACTAAGTAATTCTTTGGCCTACAGGGCCTTTTTACATTTGTTTGGCTTTTATATTGATAATTTACTAAAGATATTTTTCGTAAACCATGCAAATCATATGGTTGAATTGTTTGACCAGAATTTATATTACACTTTCTCATTTCAGATTATCATGATCACAATTCACACGTACACCTATTTTGATCCAATTTCCTTTTATTGAAAAATTGATTGCCAAGTTGGCCACGTTGGTGTCTTTGTATGATTAAGATGCATGTTGGTGCTCTTCAAAAGCTTTCCAATCAAGGCTGGTGGTAGGACAAAAATACTCCAATAGCCAGGAGTGGTCTCACATCTTAATCGATATACTTGCTCTTAAATGCTAAAGATTTTTTAATACTTTTATATGATAATACTCCCTCCGTCCCATAATATAGTGCTTGTTTCTCATTTTTTACGAGAATTAAGATAAGTGGAACATAAATGATAAACAATTAATGTTGTGGGAAAAAAGCTGATTTTAGGAGAGAGAATGGTGAATAATGGGTGAAAGAGCTTTAAATATATGACTAATTTAACTCTTAGGTTTAATAAACAAAGAAAAAAACTATTTCCAAGGAGCAAATATATTATGGTTGCATGGTTTTTTAGGCAAATCAAGGGGAATTGTGAAATTAAAAAATAGAAACAAGAACAACATTTTGGGACACCTAAAATGAAATGCAAGCACTATATTATGGGACGGAGGGAGTAGTAAACATACCCTACAATTTCGGGTTTCTTGTAACTTTAATATCTATAAACTATAAAGAATACATTATACAAATATAATTTATATGTACATATCACAAACTGACCGTAACAACTTACCTTACATGTACAAAAAATTTGTATAATTTGAATATGATACAAGTAACCTAAGGTAAAAAAAAAAAATATTTCAAAAAAGAAAGAATTGTAATCCAAAGAGCCAGGATCAGCAAGCAAGTCCACTTCAACTCTAACCTGTAGGCCGCATCCGACATGCTGTGCAGAACCAATTGAATGGTCATGGAGATCAATGTAGCCGGCTAATGTTAAGAGCAATGATCAAAATTAAAAGGCCAAGAAAAGATTTATATTTGCTCTTAGCAAATGATCTTAACTACTTAAGTAAGCACTGAAAGAGTTCAACTTTACAGTGAAAACAGGATCACTTCTTTCTAATCATCAGCAGACTGATGAAAGCTGTCACGCGGCTAACCAAACCGAATGCAATGAGGATCAGAACACAATTTTTCCAAGCATGAAGATTATATCCCAGTCCGTCAAGAACGCCGCAACGATTTATTAACCATACTCCATAATACCTGTTAAGAGATACAAGAAAAGAGACAAAAAAGGAACCCTTCAGTTTACAGATATGGATAATGCCAAAGTCTAAAATCAACAATAATTGTCCGACACTTGATTTTGAGTGGTTAGAACAAGAGCAACACTTTAGTAGGCTTGTAACTCAGCAAGAATTGAAAAACCAAAAGCTGGTTAAAGAGAAGTAACTTGTGTTCCTAGAAGCAACAAATGGAGTAAGCTCGCCAAGAATCCCCATCGAGGCATGTATCAACGATATATAGGTCTTAAAATCTTCCTTGTCCTCAATGGAAAGAATATTGCTATGCACTCTTGTCAAAAAATAAAAAATGCTATGCACAATAAAAGTCGTTATCTCTACAAGTAATGTTACAGTACAGGCTAGTTTGCACAATGGTGCTACTGCTCTGCCATTATTCTAGAACCACCAACCACCCTCGGGTTGGGGAAGGGGTAAGGAAGGTCACTAGAACACGACTTCACCTCAAATCAGCTTGATACTGGGAGGAAGACCACTGTTTTTAACTTAATAATCATAGATCAAGCAAACTACGCTCTTAAAGGCACCACAAAAGCAAGCTGTTCAACTGTGTGTTGCATTGTAGTGTAGAAGTTCCTTTAAAGACAACACACATCAAAGGGTTAATGGTGGTATAGTATGACAACTAGTATTGTCAGTTACACTGCTGTAGGCTGAAGTCAACCAAGAGGCATCGGTTCAACAGTATGGTACAGTAAGATAGATTTCTTAATCTAGAACATCTGGGCTGTGTTGTAACATCAGGAAGATAATGGTGCTATATTTTGAAAATTATGCTATAAGCATTAAGGATGCCCTAGACAAGAGGGAAACACTGAGGAGTACTCTAAGTTGGTAGGATCTAGCAAAGGTACTATCGGGTGCAAACATAAGTTGTTACTATGTTGCAACATAACAGGCAATAGCCTGACAAGAGACTACTGAGGAAGTTGAATGAGTGATCTGGGAATATGCACAAGCTATTTTACTGGCAAGAGATGAGATACAGGTGCATTTTTTTTAGTTGAAAGTACCCTTGTTATTAAATTTGGTGTTGACTGTTGACACATTTTCTGCTCCTTATCCATGATACTATTATCACCTTTGATCTACCTCTTATTTGCTTCAATGTTCATTCTTATTCTAATTGGTCTTCGGAGAATATCTTATAAATCAGATATTATTAAGGGTAAGTTAGAATTACTGCAATACCTAGTTACATTTATATTCCTCCAAAAGAATTTGCATGACCTAATTAACAATTCTGCATCAGGAAGAAACGCCACATACTTTGGCGCTGACACCTTTGTCTTGTCCCCTTTACATAACCAAAAATCTTAGAAACCTTGCAAACACCACATATTTTTCATACCTCTTCGCGTTCGCAATCACTAATGCTTCCATAGCCCACTTGGGGTAGCATATGTTAGCTATGCCTTTTAATCCATCATTTCTCAATGACTGGCTCGCAATCAGGGTCATACAAACAGGGAGAAGCACTGAAAACTGCAGAAAGAAAATATCCAACTTTAGCAGGAAGGTAAAGGACAAACAAGAATATCACAAATAATATCCATATGACTGAAATCCTTACCAGTTGGGCAGGACCAGGGTTCAGGAAGATGGCAAAGGCATAACCCATTCCCGTCACACAATAGACAAGACCAATCAGCACAATATAATGGTCAAGGAAGGTAGATCTTGGATTCGTGAAGAAGTAAAACATAGAGAGAAACACAACAGGCTTGATCAATGTATTAAAATGGTCCACGGTATCCTTTGCAAGGAAATGTGCCAAGCTGCTAATGCCAGAAGCACTCTCTCGCAAGTATTGTAACTTGTCCAGAGAAAAGGTTCTCAGTGCAGCAATTTGACATAAGAGAGCTGAAACAATCAAGAAATTGTTAGACCATTATAAGAGATAGATCAACGATGAGAGGGCGGGGGGGGGGGGGGAGAAACTATGTACATCTGAGGTGCATTCAGATTGCTAAGGTGCATCCAGATTGCACAATATGCTTGTACCCCGCTGCTTCATTTCATAGGGTGCAATGCAAGTCATGGAAGTGTAAGCTGACAAGCAAATCTGCTGCCGCTTTTCTAAAATTTGGCATCATCAAAGTGATGCAATATGTTATCAAAAAAAAAAAAAGTGATGCAATACTTGCTATTACCCCAAAGGCCTCTACCAAATAGAGAGGTTCATTGATATGTGATACCTATATTAGTTACTCAGGAGTTGCATTTTTACTTACATATAGCAATGATAGTATACGTGTATCCAGTTGCCCCAAAATCTGTGTCACTGATTTTCGTAATAGCACCTAGGCAAGCTCCAGCAAGTAACAGTATAAGATAATCTGTTGCCTGTAACTTGGCTTCTCGAAGTCTCTGTTTGGTTATTCTGCAAGAATTCCCATATATTTTAACAAATCATATATGGTTGGAAAAATGTTAGCTAATCAATAATAAACAGAAGGCAGAGGCAGTGGAGTTCAGTAGTTCATTGCTATTGACAGGTCTCCCTGGATATTCGAATTGAACAAATCCAACATGGATATCACAAAGCATTAAAGAAAGCAAAACAAATTATGAGACAACCATAAGTAACTGGAATAATTTTAATAATTGATGATTTCTTCATCAAGAACAGATAAAGCGCATGTATTCAGAAATATATCTGAAGTGCAGAATAACAGGACTTTGGTGAATTCTTGTATCTTCAGTTATTACAGGTGTTCTTACAGCATTTGTAAATGGGAATTAGATATTAGAGGCAGTTTCATAAAACATTAGACCTAGTCATAACTCATAACCGGTTTCAAAATTTTGGACCTATCACCTACTGGTTTCCCACAGGTCTCGAACCGGTTCCGAAAAAAATTGAACTATTACCCAGGTCTCACTAACCCAAAGTTATAACAAGTTATCAGAAGATTAAACTTCACCTGCCAAGGAAGTACTTGTACTGGAGGATTATGCCTGGGGTTCTCCGATTAGCCAAGTCCTTCTGCTTGAAGAAATAGTGGTGTATATGGTCACGCCTTCGCTCTACAGTACCCCTTACATCCTGCCACATTTCTGCTGTAAAAGATTGGAGCTCGCCACCAGAACCCCTAGATTCACTTCCCTGAGGATTTCCAAGTTCAGCAGCTCTGGATTGCATATCCTCTGGTATCGAATACCCTTTGTGAAGCATCCATCTTAGAGGAAGATCTTTATAGTTAATGCTGGAACTCTGACTTGGCTCCACCAAGCCCTCCAGAATATCAATATAATAATCTGGAGGGTTCACTCTTTCTGGGACATTGATCCCAAGCCCTCCAAAGTACTCCTCTACGTGTCTTACTGATCCATGATAAACCATCAGACCTCCTTTTGCAAGAAGTATCAAATCATCAAACATCTTGAACAGTGCATAGCTGAAAAAGAAAATATGTAGTACTGAGTGCAATGTCTTATTAACAAAGTTCAGATCAAGAAACATCTTGATTAACATGCTGATAAAAATACTACCATATATTACAAGGGTACAGCATATAGATAGGAATTGTTGACAGCTTTATAGTAAAACTCATTGACATTTTTAGAGTAAAGAAGTGAAATAACCCATTTTCATTCCAAGACAAAACAACAAAGTTTAGGAACTGATACATAAAATTGGAAATTTAGAGCAAGCAGACAAGATTAACATTTAAGTCCTATTCAATGCCTCCACTATCACTTTTATGCATGCAATTTCAGCAGTGCTTGTCTTCATAATCAGATGAATGCAAGATATATGGTGCGCCTTTATATCTTTATTAAATTTTGAACATCATGTAGATTACATTAGATGCCAAACAGTAGAAATTTAAATTCTCTTCAAGAAAGTCTCCCATCAGGAAAGCTTACCTGGGTTGATGAACTACCATGCAAATGTTCACTCCTGCAAGGGCCTCATGTTTAAGTGCTTTTAGGAGTAATCGTGATGATGAACTGTCCAAACCAGAGGTTGGTTCATCCAAAAACAAAAGAAAAGGCTCAATGACCATCTCCAGGCCCACATTTACTCGCTTTCTCTGGCCTCCAGAAATTCCTCGTTTCTCAACAGTTCCTACCAAGGAATCTCGCACTTCCTGTAGCCCCAAGTTCATTAGAACCCTTTCAACAATTAGAACTTTCTCTGCTCTTGGCATTTTGGTGGACAATCTTCAATCAGAAAATGAAAAATAATCATCAATACAGAGAAGGATACACCAACAAGAGTTGCACTTACAAAAATTACACACAGATACAATTTAGTTTTCCTGACATCTTATAGTCCATCAGAAATAAGATTACGAAATAAAGTCACAGATCTCTGACAAGATAATCTGAAGAACTCAATAAGGATAAGACCCACAAGCAAACTCATCTAACCACATGATATACACCAGTCAGTTTACCTTTTTAATAATGCCTATAAAAATATCCACCTCCGATGCTTTTTGTATTCTCCAATCTTATTTGGAAGGCTAAGGTCTGTGAAAAGGTAAAAAGATTTTTGTTCGGACAGTTTCTCTAGATAAGATCAACAGAAATGATAACTTGCATATCTGAAGGCCTTATATGGCTATCTTTCCTACTGTCCACATGACATGTTTTAAGGGAGAGGTAATGAAGAGACATTCATCTTTATGATGTAAAGTTGCATCTTACTTGAGAGGTGCAAAATTTTGTATTGGATGAATAATTATTTACAATAACATTGCTGATGTGGTGGTGTGGTACTTTTCAAATATCAACCAATAGAACTGATCATTATGGAGGTGCTAAGAACATAATTTCAGAATATAAAGCTCCCTCTATAGTGCATTATAAGCTTATATTCTACCCCAGTCATGAATTTATCATCTATTCTTCTTCTTTTTCCATGTATTGATCATTTTTAGAGAGGAATGAAGCTGACAGATAAGTTACAATAAAGTGTGATAGAGCCAAAATTCTTCATAATTGGTAACGTAAAGAGGAAAACCCCTAAAGATTTCTTGAGCAAATAGTCCATAATTGAATGTCTCCGTATGCAAACTAAAAGTGTGTTAACTTTATCATTCATCGTATCAGATGACTTTTTTTCTGTTCTGTCAGAAGAACCATCTCTATCAGCAATCTTAGGAATGAGCTTACAAGAATTAGGTTATCATTTCTTTCCTTTTCAACGTGAAGTAAAGGGTTTAGATTCTGTTATTATATGCGTCCACATCAGTGACAGTAATGGAATAAAACTTAGCGACGACAAAGTTTAACACCATGCCGTATACTTAATAGTCTTTGAGGGAACAAAATCTGACATACCTACACCATGCACTGAATCGAAGGTTCTCCTCTACTGTCAAGTTTCCATGTACAACATCATCTTGTGGCACAAAACCAACTATCTTCTTGTATGAGTGGACTGACTCAGGCTTGCCATTTATAAGAACTAAACCACTCTTCCTGCAACCAGTTTCTTTTCCTGCTAAAGCAGTCATAAATGTTGTTTTCCCAGCACCTGATGGACCCATGACGGCGGTTATACGGCCAGGCATGATTTTGCCAGTAAGACATTGTAAAAGACATCTTTTCTGGCCTTTCAATGTCAAAGTCAGATCTTTAAAACCAACCTCAATGAAAGGTCTTTTGTTCATTTCATCTCCAGTAGCCATTGATACCACTCCAGAAAAAGTAAGATTCTCATACTGCCTTTGTTGAGATTTTTCTTTCTCAATTTGAGCATATGCATACTTAAAAATCTGACTCTCTCTGCGGATGTGTTTTTCTTTAATTACTTTTTCCTTTGAGTTTTTACCTTCAATCTCAAGACCCAATCTACCACTATGTCGAGGTCCATCTTCAGGTACATGTGATCTTTCTGGATCTTTTGAACCCTCTGAAGCCATGAGTGATGACTGCACCTCACTTGAGCTACCTGCATAATTAGTTGACAATGGAGAAGTATCTTCTTGGATGTCAAGGTCATGCAAATTCTGGAAATTTTCTGAGTGCTCTCTCTGTGAAAATCTTCGTGATAGAGTAGCATGTAACTTGCCTGCTTGTTTCGTGGCAACATCTTTTGCAAGTTTCCATCTAGCTCGCACACGTTCCGTCTGTTGCACACTTCTAGCAGCTCTTTCTCTGTTTCTCGCTCGTCTTCTTTCCCTTATGGAAAGAACTTGATCAGAGAAGTTGTAAATGATGAGTAGAAGAGCAACCAAAGCAATCTGCATCAGCAATTGGACATGTCAGTTCCCATCATTAGTTCTTGAACATGTAGCATAGACACAGAAGATGTACACAATTCTGTTAATTGCTGCCAAGAACTGACAGGACTTGTCAATTATTATTCTAATTCAGGTATTTTTGGGAAATTAGTTGCAATCATTAGTGCTTTGTAAAGATGGATTTGTAAGTGGAGAGTAGTAAAGGTTTCCACAATAGATATTTGGGTATTACGAATGGCATTAATGTTGGTTTCACAAAAAAGAAAACCCTTAATGCCACTCATGGGCAGAGACATGTCATTAATAAACAATGCTAATTTCGTTGATAATCTCAGCAAAGATGAGATTTTTCAAAACAAAGTTGATTGAATATGGAGTTACTTGTTTCCCCCCTTAAAATTTAGTGATAGAATGAAGAGAACTATAGAACTATTCGGGTAATATTTTTATGTAGGAATTGGAAAAGGGAACAAACCAAAACAATGGTATGTATACACCAAATATCAAACTTGCCTCAAGTTGGAAGGAAACTTACTATGAGCATTATTCCATAAGTGTGGATGTTCTGTTCTGCTGCATTTCCCTTGCATGAGATCAACTTGGAGCATCCTGCATTTATCAGAGTCAGATTTCTCTATAACCTGAAGGTATAAAGTTTGATTGCAAGGTGGAATGCCCCAAAACCTACAAAAACTACAATAGGCATCAGCTAAGCTTAATAAGAAACTCACGCGTTTGTGATGTAGAGCCTGTCATGCAGTAATGCCTGAAATTTCATGAGATAAGCATTAACATATTGAAACATGTGTCTACTATTAGGAAAGACCGATATTCTGTGACTTGTAGCATTAACTAGACATAAGAACCCCTTTTAAGCATTGGATATAGGAGAGTACCCGTTATCACATGGCAATCTTTCAGTGGTTGTGGGACAGTATGATCCCGCAGGGCAGAAAACCTGTCTACTACTCTGAATATCAGCCCATATATTTGCTCCACCACATGTATGGTTTCGTCCAGGGGGGAGTTCGTAATTGTATCTGTCAAATGTGATATCCCGTCACAAACTGTAAGTACAAGGGCGGCAAACAAGAACAAAGAAAGGAACATTAAGGCAGAGAAAGGGAGGGAGAAGACATAAAGATAGAGAATTCAAACAAGAACTTGACTTACGGTTCACACAAGGCAGTTGTTCTATTAAATGTTGCCAGCGGACAGTATGAACCCAAAGGGCAAGCTTCAAGATTGAAAAGCACAAATCAGGAGGAAAGGTGAAAGAAAGCCAACTAAACTTAATAGTAACTCATGAAAGATGGTAAATAAATACTTATGTTAAATTGTTTATTTTCGTGTACCTTAGTTGTGTATATTTAAGATTCCTCGTATTTTCCTTATGTACACTGTCTGTATGATGTGCAATACAACATTTCAAACTTTTGAAAATAAAAGGAGTAAGGATACTCTTATCTAAGCTATTCTTTCTTAATCACATAATTGAGCTACTCATGCCTGATGTAAAGCAAAGGGAACAGATGGTGGCAAGTCAAATCAATTTGAACAAAAAGAACCGCATTCTTTTGCAAGAGATGGAAATGATGACACGTTGAGAAAGGTTCCAGAGAAACAATGTATCATGGTTACTAAATGACAATGCTTCTCTAATTCGGTTTTTGGTAAAGAAGCAAACTTATACCTAGCAACTTCAGTATCAAGACTTGGCAGTGGCGAAAGACCTCAAGCAAGTTTGACGAGGAACACAACCAGACCCCGCCAAAAGAATGAATCGTCTAAAAGTTTTGCCTGGGAAATAAAAATGATCATAATTCAAGGTGCACTCTCCCCTGCGAACAATGACTATATATTCTACATATTGAGAATCTTTCGAAGCCAACTACCATACCGATACTAGTTCTATACAAATTAATTAATATTTCTCACTCCATGGAGGTTAATATCTGCCTTGGGAGGAATACTAAGCACACTTGATTTGTATGCTATTATGTGCTTTTCCTTTTGGAATTTTATTGTCTAGTTGATATGCAATATCAAAGTTAAGATTAAGAAAGATTGTGTAGGATAAACAGGTAATAGCAAGCAAATGTTACTTCTAGCATGAGAAATAATTGATGAAGTTGAGACACCTACGCATCATGCAGGTAAGACCTTGTGGGCAAAAGAAACCCTCACAACAAGTTTTACACTCAGAGGTTCTTGCAGGTATCCCTTGAGTATTCTCCAAGTCAAATCTTTCACCAGCAGTACTGCATGCCCATCCAGGCTCGCATCCAGCAATCCATGAAGTTAAATTACAGTTCCTGTTGGCTTGAAGGCCAACTCCATTCGAGAGGCTACTCAAGTAGAACTCTACCTCAGCTTCCGTACACAAGCGAGATGCAGCGTCTGTAAAACCAATATAAAACTTTAAGATTACCACTCTAGAAGCAAATTGGCAATGATTTAACATAATCTCTAAAATGATATAAGATAACAGGTAGTACTTTACACACACCCCTGACAAATTACTTTCATCACTAGCAAAACATTCTAAAAGCCTACTTGCAGCGTCTGTAAAATGATTTAACATTCTAAAACCAATATAAAACTTTAAGATTACCACTCTAGAAGCAAATTGGCAATGATTTAACATAATCTCTAAAATGATATAAGATAACAGGTAGTACTTTACACACACCCCTGACAAATTACTTTCATCACTAGCAAAACATTCTAAAAGCCTACTTGCAGTTTAGCACAAGTACATGAGAAGAGGATTAATGTTGTATGTCAGAGGCTCAGAACAATTAAGGTTTGATGCGCAACTATACAAATACATTAAGCCCGCTCCCTGCCCCCCAACACCGAACAGTGTTCTCAACATCAAGGAAAAATATTTCCTTACATGAGAACTCGAGAATTTGTCTAATACATCTGTATCATTATATCAACATGGATATCATTATTTAGTAAACGACCTAGGCCATGATGCTACATTAGCTAATGTCAAATAGTCAACATGAACACAATTGTTCTTAAAATGGACTAGACAAACTATGAGCTCTACTTGAGCATGAATCTTAAGGCCACATTTCAAATGAATAACTTCGAAATTATAAGTTTTCTTTACCCAAAGTACATTTCTAGCTTCCAGTTTGACCCTATCTCAACATAAACAAACAAATGAATAAACAACTGATAAACAAGTAAAAGACATTCTCGAATTCTTGCACCTTTTCCTGCTATGTTTCTCTGATAGTCTGATACGTATCTCAGTATCTAGCAATAATTTAGCCTTTGATGGTGTTATACAAGAGCCTTACTCTGAATACATTTGTGAAATGGCAAGTCATCCAAGTTCATCTCCATCAACCAGCAATGTGCAGTCCATCAAATTTTCTTATTAATTTCCATAAATGTCTTTCTTTTCTATATGTAGGTTTAATCGACCTATATGTGACGTTTTCTATCATTTCAACCAAGGATAGTTTTTGTTGTGATGCCTAGTCCTTGATACCTTATGTCAGCCAACCTTGTGCATAGCTTCTCACTTTTTGTTCCAGACTTCCAGTTAAATAGAATGAACAAAAGACTTACTTATAATGTAAGAAGAATTTTCACCTTACCTTCAGTGTTTGTCACACATGTAGACAAGAAGTCCAGATTTGAATAGTTAAAAGCTCTGTTCCAGTCAGTCTTCCTGATACATGATAATACATAGAATTACAATTAATGGAAAGACAATGAAGATGGGAAATGTTGCACAAGCAATCATAAGGTTTAGATACTATTAGTCTATCATTAAGCCCAACGTCCAGCTTTTAATCTAAGACTCCTTCCATTGCGAAACGTGGAAGAATAAATATTTTCAATAATATGTGATGTTATATGCTAAAATAGAGCTTGATGCAATGGAGAGAGATAAGAGATATAACTCTAATATAATTCTTTTGATAATATAGACGTTTCATATCTTGAAATAAAAAGAAATAAATATAGTTTCAATCCATCAAGCTCTCTAGTTTTGGTGACCTTTTTATTCATTTGCTACCATTTGCCTATCATACTTCACAAAGACAATTATGCAAACACGTTTCAGTCCTTACCCTTAAATAAGGTCTTCGCATAAAAGGTAAACTAGCATATTGTAGTTCACCTAAGCAAAAAGCCATGATTCTCCCTTGAGAAGAGTGTCCCAACTTTCCTCATGGACCAAAAAAAAAAAAAGCAAAAGCCATGGTTTTCCCTCCTAAACCTTTTCAATGTATTTGTCTATAATAAAAAGGGGGTATTTAAGAAATGTTGTCATATGGTTGGCCAAATCCCTTGATAAATGACTACGTTGGACATTAGAAAAAAGTTAATTATGCTAAAATCGATGGATCACTAGCGTAGAACCTAGTACTCCCTCTATTTCAAATTTTAGGGTATTCAAGTCTTAATGTATACTCCCTCCGTCCCAGAATACTCTTTACACTTTCCTTTTTCATCTGTCCCATAATACTCTTTACACTTCTATTTTTGGATGTGACCCACTATTATTTTAATTCTTGTACCTTTTAAGTTGGCCCACACTCTCTCTTCTCCAAATAAAATAATACCACTCCTACCACCCACCAACTCTAACCATGGCCCACACTCTCTCTCCTTAAAATAAAATAATACTACTTTTACTAACTACTAACTACTAACTCCTATCACATCTACTTTTTAATAAAATAATAATTGATAACCAAACAACAACTTATCATCTAAAACTACGTGCATTGATAAGTGTCAAGAGTATTCTGGGACGGAGGGAGTATATATTATGGGGAATTAGATTTAGAGAAGTATTACTA
The DNA here is from genome assembly GCA_947646795.1 of Beta lomatogona. Classification (NCBI taxonomy): domain Eukaryota; kingdom Viridiplantae; phylum Streptophyta; class Magnoliopsida; order Caryophyllales; family Amaranthaceae; genus Beta; species Beta lomatogona. The sequence continues at coordinate 1,753,734 of CANSNZ010000477.1, forward strand.
TAAGATGAATTGAAGAAGTCAAGAAGGTCTAAATTGCGGAACCATCCATTGATGTATTAAATGAATTAGCTTAGATAAGCTTAGATAAGTTCCAATAATAACTAACTTATTAAAAACTTACTTCATATAGAGTAGTATAAACTTTATGAAACAGCAATATATACCATCTGAAACACCCTAGCTAGTAAATCTAAAGTACAATTTTGGCCAAATAACCAGATTGGTAATGAAAACATAGGGGTCATAGAACTCATAGCCAATTTAGTATTAAAAAAGAATAATGTGACAACTGAGTATAAAAAAAAAATAAGATGTTCAAATACACCTAAATTAAGATTATTTTGGTTGAAATGGAGCTATGACATCCAACTATTCTGAAACCATTCCCCCTCATATGCTAATTCCACCAGGCCATTATGGCCCCCCTACATGATATGTTGAGCTCATCTAAAAACAAAGCAAAAATAACTAGCAATCAATCATACATTCATGTTCCAATAAATTAAGAAAAGTTATGAATAAATTAAGAAAAGTTCGGAAATATTAATGAAAGTTCAGAAAAAATAATATAAGTTCTAAAAAAATACGTTGACTAGAACAGACCCAAATTTCATAGTGAGGCAGCATAAGATTAAGTTGGGTGTACATTTTTAACTCCCATGGCTCCATTTCCGACTTAGAAATGAAATTACAGTTCTATTTATACCGAATTGGCAATAACCCTATATTTTGAATACCAATTGGTTATTTGCCTATACAATAAAAAAAGTCACTCTAAATTTTAATTGTTTTTTATGAGCCAAAATTCGTTAAGTTGTATACACACATTTACATCAATTGCACCAACCCTCAACTTCGGTCTACCACCAAAAGTTGACAAAAACAAAATGGGTTAATTGGCTAGAACAACACAACCTTTGGCTCTAGTGCAAGAAACAGCACAACCTTTAACGGGTGCAAAGCGTAGCACCAACTTAAACACGTGGTGCAGAAAATAGCATAAATGACATCGGAAAACGGAGATCCCACCGGAGTTAGGGAATCTCTATTATTTTAGTATTTTTTTTAATTCCCTCCCCTTTTTTGTTAGAGTTAATTGGGTAGAACAGCACAACCTTTGGGTCAAGTGCAAGGAACAGCACAATCTTAAAGTCACGTGCCTGTATTACCACCACCACCCTCTTCCCTAGCCCACAACACTACAACACCACAATTGCCCTCAACACCATCATCTTCCTTCACCACACCAAACACCACCTCCACTCCAGCAACGTCATCCTCTGCCCCAAACACTGCAGCACCACCACACCAAACACCATCTCCACCACGACCTTGCATTACCCCCAACCCACAAGCACTCCGTACTAATTCACCACAAAACAAAAGAGTTCCAGGAAGTTTGAGTCCATGGCGTGACCTCAGAATATTGAGCTAGGAGAAACTGAGATCAGCCACCACAATTGTTACACGTCAATTTGCTGATGATGTGAAGTCGTGAAGATGTAGCACATCAGCGAAGAAGAGTAAAGATGAGGTCAATTTTTTGAGATTGAAGTTGGAAGTTGGCAGTTCAACTGGAGAAGAAATGGAGAAGAAGAAGAAGAAGAGGAGAGAGAAATAGAAAGAAAATACTAAAATAATGGAGATTCCCTAGCTCCGGTGGAATCTCCGTTCTCCGGTGTCATTTATGCTATTTTCTGCACCACGTGTTTAAGTTGGTGCTACGCTTTGCACCCGTTAAAGGTTGTGCTGTTTCTTGCACTAGAGCCAAAGGTTGTGCTGGTTCTAGCCAATTAACCCAAACAAAATAACTAATACTACCTCAGCTTTTTAGACGCAACATTTGTTTTTTTGGTACTATCAATCAGAACTCAAATCATAGAAAAAAAAAATCATCTAGCTTAATAGGCAAAGTCTTACGGATATCCAAGACCACGGATTGAGTCTCGTTAACATTAATGCACATACTCGCTCTCTAACACCCAAAAAAAAAGGAAAAAGAAAACGTAGAAAGAAGTAATGGGAAAAAGGAGAGTTACTCTTACTCATCAATAATGCAGAAACTAGCACGGCGTTGCATCTCCAACGCAAGTCTATCAGTTACATTCGCAACTCCGCTTCTTAAAGCTGCGCTTCCACCATCGATTCTCTCCGTCATATTAACACCATTCACTTGAGGTTGAGCTTGTATCACCGCCATTAGAGCTAAGCTTAATAGTAGCAACAGCAGCGTTATCCAGCGTTGCTGTTGCGAAACCATTACCACCGTTAATGACCGCCGGTGTAGCTTTGGCCACACCCACAATAATATACTTTCGATTGATCAAATGATTTTTATCAACTTCAAATGAGTCAAAAGATAAAGAAACACCGTTTATTAGAAAGAGATGCGTTATTTAGCAGGAGGGCGGAGGCTTGTAGCCTAGTAGGATAACGGTATTCATCATTCATGATGGCTTCGCATTATTTATGTAGTAAAAGGGGAATTTTCTGAAATGTTGACTAGATCATGGTCCCTTTAAAAATATTTCAAGTTGAATAATCTACGATCTAATTATGAGTAACACGCAAACCAAGTTGGAGAAATATATTCAAACTTTTTATTTGTTTTTTTATCAACAGAAACTATGTTTAAAACTCTTTTTTTTTTTTTTATTTGGGATTTTGACGGGACAATGTTCAAACTGAACGACTATATTTTCACTTTTTTTTTTTTTTTTTTTTTTTTTTTTGGAAAGGGTTGGTTTGTTGACTTGAACCGGCTGTTGTTTTTGATTTTCTTTGATGGGGAGGGTTAAACTTTAAAGATTGTATGAAGCTACTTGGGTGTCATTCTTCAGGCCAAAACTTAAATTGGATTTATTAGTCCCTCCATTCTAAAAAAATGTTTTTATTTATAGTTTTGGCGTTATTTAAAAACAAAGAGAACTTACTAAATTCTTTCTAATTTACAAGAAAAGATATAGTTACATAAATCCTTGTTTGATTCGTCACAATTAATAACATTACGAAAATCAAGTTTTTATAATTAATAATATGTAATTAAGAAATATTGATGATACAAAATGTACAATAACAAACGTGTAAAGAATATATAGGAACTTCTTTTTGGGACGACAGGAGTTGAATGTATATTGGATTTTATTAGACTTTGATGCTTCTTATGTTCAACTTATTTTAAATAATTGAAAAGTCTTGGTTGAGACTGTCTCAGTAACTGAGACGGCTCAACCTGTAAACTAAGGACTTCTATTTATGCCATAAGCTGCAAAATATACATAACCTGACAAAAATATGGTTTTACTGATAAGTATATATAGCTTAAACCTTAAACTTGTCTCATGCAAGACCATTGTTAAAACCATCATACCCGTGAGTTTTACAAAAAAAAATGCACAAGGTGCTGTCGTAGTTTCAAAATTGCACAAGGTACGTACCCATGAGATTATGAAATATACATGATTTGACCCTGCCGTCAAGTTTCCGTTAACTATCATATGAAAAAATAATTGAAATCTCTCTTATGCACCACTATCCACAACAGTACCACCATCACCAAAACTCTCTCATAAGCCTTCTTAATTTCATCATAATCACCACATTTACACATGTAAATAAACATAATCAGACAAATTAATTCCATACCCATGAGGCCATGACTAATCTCATTCCACTGAACCTCAACATCATTCAAAATTCCATATTTAACAAAACAATCAAAAACTATACTAAATGCAAAATAAGGGGATACTTTCAGTTTATCCTTCAAATGCAAGAACACATTTTTAGCCCTATTGAGTTTCTTCAATTTGCAGAGAGCCATAGACCCTCAATGACTACAACAGAGGTAATAGAATCAAATAATTGGCTTTGGGAAAGTATAAAATCCAATTGTGATAGGACTTTGAAAATTCTGGAATTTTCGGGGGTTGAGGTGATGGTTGGGGCTGGGGTGATGGGTGGGGGGATTTTCGGGGGCTGGGGCTAGGACAGGAATCGTGTGATTGGTGGGGTGATTTTCTAGGGCCCTGGGGTTGGGGTTATTGTTGGGGTGGTTTTTGGGGGTTGGAGTGGTGTGTGGAGTGGTTTTCGAAGGATGGAGTGGTGGGGGGTGGTTCTTGGGGGTTGTGGTGGTGGTGGGTGGGAGGTTTTCGGGGGCTTGGGCTTGGGCTTGGCTGGGATGGTTTTCGGGGGCTAGGGTGTTGGTGTGTGGGATGGTTTTCGGGGCGGGGGTGGTGGCTAGGGTGGTTTTCGATGGCTAAAGTGGTGGGTGGGGTGGTTTTCAAGGGTTGTCCTCTGGATGGTGGTGGTTGGGCGTGGCTGGCCATGGGTTGGGGACGCCCAGTTACGGCCCGTTTGGTAGTTGGTTATAAATGGTGGTAATGGGAATGAATTTGTGTGTAAATTTGTGAAGAATATCATTGTCCATTCCCATGGTAATGCTAATTTATCCTAAAGTGTCTACTTTTCTTCTAGAATTTTCATTCCCATCCAATACCACCTTGTAGGTGGTAATGAGTGGTAATGAAAATTGCTTCCCCTTGGAGACAAAAACACAAGTTTAGGGATGAGATTGCTTGCCCATAGAGAAAAAAATGCATCTCCATGGAGATTTTAAGGGTGCTTCCCTAATAACATTACACTTAAATTTCATTCTCATTACCGCAAGTTATTAACGACTACCAAACGGGCCGTTAGGGTAGTTGGTGGGTGGGGGTTTAATTAACAAGGGTTTCATTAGATTTAATTAGCATTAATTAAGTTAAGAGAGTTATTTGGGTTAATTAGGGTAATTGGGCCTTCATGAGCAAAAGAGTTGACGCAAGCTAGATAGCAGGGTCGAGTCATGTACTTTTCAAAACCTCAAGAGTACATTGTGCATTTTTTAAACTGTGTGAGCACCATTTGCACTTTTTTAAAACTCGAGGGGAACCTAGTAAAAATTTGTTAAAAATTTGTTTAGATAAGTTAGCATTGTTTCGATAAGTTTCAACAAATTCTAACGGTTCCTTATAAAATAAGATTCAATAAGTTTATAAAAGTTTAAATAAGTTCAGATAAGCTAAAATCAGTTGAAAAGAATTCACCCTTGTAACTTATGGGAACTTATCTTAACTTGTTGAAATCTATTTTATACGGTATTAGACATTATTCGAACTAATCTAAACTTATTATACCTGAAACTTTTTTTAAATGGTAAGTAAGACGCTCCCTTACTACATTGTTCCCCCAATTCTTCGTCACAACACGATGTCGATCCCTGTTGAGTTTATGAAATGTACTAGTACTTGGTATCTTGGCTTACTGATAAAAGATGTTAAATACGAACTCTGTTTCTTTTAGATCTCAACAGTTTGACTTTTACACTTGATGCCACTGCACAAATTCTGATTATTAATATCTTAAACTATGAAGAAATAAATATTGTAAAAGTTTATATTTTGAAATTTAATGTTGGAGACGAATCTAGTAAGATTACACATGACTTTGTACATTCTTATGCATAAACCACATATGATAGTCAAAGTGAAGTACGTGAATAATGTCAAAGGTTACAAAGTGTGTAGTTTAAAAAGAAATGAAGGAAGTATGAGTTAAGATCTTAAGGTTATGTGATCAAAACAAGCAGAATATTGTGCTTTATTTAAAACTAGTCCTAAGTGATCGCCTTTTCAAGTTTATAATTGAACTTTGAAGCATTATCGCCTTGAAATTGAGCAAAAGTATATTGTGTTATGCCTTTGTACCTTTATATCTAACATTATGCTTGTGAAATAGTGGGATAATTTCTTATGGTTTTTTTTCTACGAGGTACCTCTGTGTTTTCAGCATTTTCTAGTGATGTACCTTAAGAGTATGATGTTTGTTAATTCAAATTTTTCAAAATAGTATGATAATTATGAATTGTTTTGGTTAGATACATTTATGTATCTGTATGCACATACACAATAAATATATATATTATTTATACTCAATTCGTCTCAATATCTTCAATTACCAATTAGTTAAATAACTTTAAGACTCAACTTTTAACAATTGAAGGAAAAACAATAATAAAAGAAATGCTCCTAGCTAGACCCTCTGAATTGACTTTCTTATAAAACTTTAGGTTCAAGTTGAGCAGTTTCAACACAAGCTGGACGTATAACACTTAACTCAAATTGACCAAATTTGAGAGGTAAACTATATACATGGATTTGATTAGTGACCTAATATATTTTGTAAAATGTAGAACTTATTGATTAGAGATATTGTTCATTCCTATGTTCTTGCCAACCAAACACTTCCATAATTTTTTCACTTGTAGTTCCCACTTTTTTTGTGAATTAAACAAACCTTCAAAATATAAACCCTCATCAAAATCAGTCAAAAAGTTCATAAATTTACGTGTCTCATTGTCCAGAACAAGTTTCAAACATAAGTTCTTATACGAAATGAAGCCAACATAAATCTACAATGTACTTATATAAAAGTGACAATATATAATTATATTAAACTAGTATTTAGGCCCGGGCTATGCCCCGGGTAATTATAATTTTTATTTATTAATATCTTACTTTAAAACAATAACACCAAATATTACTTGGTTTAATGGTTAACATTGACTTCATATGCGAGTTTTGAAACTAACGCATATGTCAAAATTATATGTTTTTCACTGTAATTGTTTTTGTTTTAAAATACAAAACACTTAGCACTTAACACTATTAGCTATTATGTTAGGTTTAACAACATTTTACAAGTTTAAGGTTACCTAAAACATGCATGCAAACGTGAAGGTCATTGTACTGAGTCAAGATCCTCTGGAGTTTTAGAAAAACTCTACATTGTAAAGTTGCGTTCTTAACCACACGTTTTACATCAATGGCTTTAATTTAATATTTTATTGCCCACACTCTCTCTTCCGCTTCCCTTCAAATCAGGTAAGTTTACTCCTCCGGAGTCCTCCCTATCCCGCAAGCCACCACTGCAACCTTTCCCTCGCCAGCCACAGACCACTTGCTCATCTCCATTGACAATCCCCTCAAATTGGAGTACCCCCGCCGCTCCCTCAAGACGGTCGAACAATAAAATTAACTTCGTCGGTGTGGAGAGGGAAATAGGGGGTTTTGGGGTTATTGGCTAGTGTGCTAGGTGGTGGTCGGGGCTAGTGCATGACAGAGCCGTGGCTAGAATGCCGGAACCCTGTGCATATTCTCGAAAAGGGGTCCTTAATTCTAGGGGTGAAAGTTCGGTGTATGGTTTGGATTAGGGCCTAATCCAATCCGATCCGAATAAAATTTGGAATTCAATTTTCCAATCCGAATCCAAACCAATTAGAGTTTGAATCCGATCCAATCAAATCCGAATTTTCATACTCTAGGCTGGATCCGATTCGAAAATCCGATTTTTTAAAACTCTAGTTTTTCAATGAAATAAATTAAGCGCAACAGCAGCCTAGTAGATTTAGGAAATGAGGAATTAAGTGTTGTTAGGGTTTTAAGGGAAGGCTTGAAGTGCTACGCCTACTGGGTTATTGGCTATTTTAAAAATAAAAATCAGTTAAGCACTTAAGCCCGATCCAGATACATAATACAAGGCATATTACTATTTGGTTATATTGGATTTTTGGATCCAATTACCCTCAATCCAATCCGATCCGAAAATCCATTTTTTTTCAAAAAATCTCAATCCGAATCCAATCTGAATACAGTTCGAATCCGATCCGAATTACTAATTCGGATTGGATTGGATTGGATTGGATTTCGGATTTTATCCGAATAACTTTCACCCCTACTTAATTCTCCACTTTTTTTTTAAAAAAAAGATGATTTTATTAATGTAAAAAATTTCACTAGATAATAGAGAGAATGTCAAATTATATGATACATCTATTAGGAAAAATACTTCGTAGATATTCACGTAAAAAGTGAAGAATTAATGGACTAATTAATTAAGACATGAATTTTAGAAAAATCTGTATAAAATTGAAAAGGTGAAGTATTAATGGCTATGGTGGTCTGGTGGAAATTGATGAGGGAAGATGAAAATATGAGGGTGAGGGAAAAGTGGCCACAAGTCAAGGTGATGGAAAGATAAATTTTGGAAAGTTGTGATTCCTCCGAAAAAATACATTATTAAGATTCGACCTCTTAACCTCTAACATTTAGGGCCATTTTAATTACCACTAGTCCAGATCAATCTTTCTGCTTCTAACTCGTAACAATAAGAATACATACAATTTTTTTTTTGGGGGGGGGGCCTGCGCAGTCGAGCACCCGCGCATGCTAAGCCCCGCCCTTGGTGCATGACCAAATTAAAGTAGGGAGAGAGAAAAGAGGGAGTTATGAGCCGTTGATGTAAATAGATGGCTTATTTTTTTATTGAGATAAGTCATCGATTTAAATAGATGGCTTTAGATGAAAGGAATTCTACAAGTTTTTATAAAACACTAGAGGATCTCAACATCATTATACCGCAAATTTGTAGGTGGAGGCGAGACCACCAAGAGCATCATGTTCCTTGTATTAAACGGCCAAAATTGTTAACAAAACGCAAAGATCGCTAAAAAAACGAAGTTTAGTTGATTGTGATTAAAATACTAAATGTTGCCGGCAAATGTGGAGAGAGAGATTCATTAAATTAATTAATATCTATCTAAAGCACACGTAGCATCATAGTTCTATCTTTCCTTTTATTTGACTTTTAATATTTATCTTTTCTCCTATTTGGCTACTACTCTTCAAATCATTAAGATAGTTTTTAGAGAAAATTCTTCCATTACATTAATTTATTTAAAGGAAAGGGTATTCATATTTATACGTACCATTGCTTCCATTTTTTAAATCTGTTTTTTGTGAACTAAATATGATTTTTATAAGATGATATTGTTGAATTATTCCTTTTTTTTTTACATGATATTGGAGATGATAGTTTTTAGAGTGTGTGCATATAATACCATAAATAGAACATGAATTGTAAAACAAAGAATACCAAACTACTTATACAAGAACATGTGCATATAATACGTTATTAAAAATAAAAAACTATCAAAAATGAATAAAATCATAAAAAGAACATGAAGGTATCAAAAAGGGAACATCATACTATTTATAAAAGAACATGTGTGTATAATACTTGAGGAACAATAAATTATTATAAATCACAAAAATGAGTAGAAACATAAAAGCAACAAAAAGGTATCAAACAAAGAACACCATACGAATTATAAAAGAACATATACATATAAGAGTTGAGAAAAAAACTATATAAAATCAAAAAATAAAATTAACATAAAATGAACATATAGATATAAAACAAAGAACACCATCTGATAAAGGAACATGTGTATATAAAACTTGAGAAACAAAAAAGTATTAAAACTCAGAAAAATGATAAAAAAAAAATATAAAAGAACATGAAGGTATCAAACACATAACACAACATTGATTATAAAATAACATCTGAATATATGACTTGAGAAACAATAAATTATAAAACCATAACAATAAAAAGAACATTAAGATATTAAATAAAGAACACCATAATAATTATAAAAGAACATATGCATATAATACTTGAGAAATAAAAGGCTATTAAAAATTCATAAACATGAAATAAACATGAAAAATAACATTATATAAAACAAAAAACACCATACTGATTATAAAAGAATATCTGTACATAATACTTGGAAAACAAAAAACTATTCAAAATCACAAAAATGAATAAAAACATAAAAAGAACATGAAGGTACGAAACGTAGAACATTATACTAATTATAAAATTACACGTGCATATAAGACCTGAGATACAAAAATTTATAAAAAAAATTACAACAAAATGAAAATAAAAAGAACATGAAGGTATCAAACAAATAACACCATCAAAAGAACATGTGCATATGTACTTGAGAAACAACCAAGCTTGCTTGGTGGAGGTGGTGGGGAACTCACCTTGTGACTTTGAGGTCACAAGTTCGAATAGGACAAAAAAATAGGAATGTTACAATTCCTGTAAATAAGTAAAAGTAAAAAAAAATATATGAGGTTTTAACATTTTTAAAATTTGTTGTTCAGATTTAATGCCAAAACTTTCTCCTTATATGTTATGTTGTTAGATTGCATTTAATGCGTCTTTGCTTTAGTTTTGCGTAGTTGCGTTTCATTATATATATATATTGCCGTTTCATACCGGGTGCATGTACATCACTATGCACCCGGGCTCGTGCTCCACCCTTTGGTGGTATACCACCTTTGTTTTTTTTAAATACAACATTTACCTTTTTAACGAATGGATTAAAATACTCAAATGTTACAAAAGGAAGGTGTAGAAAATAACTTCAACTTTAGGTTCCTTCAAATTTATTTATTTTTGTTTCTTTTCCCCAAAAATAAACATAGTTCCCAATAAATTAGAATTTTTTCCATGAATAATGTCAAAGTGAGTATTAATTCCTCCTATGCACTGAACTTGAAATTAATTCCATGGATACCGTCCACGTAGGACAGCACGCGAGAAATTTTATTTTCGGCAAAGCAAACCGCTACTCTGAGTAGCGGTTAACTTTAAGCTACTTGGAAACGGTTTACGAGGTAAAACCGCTACTCAGAGTAACGGTTTATACCGTAAATCACCACCGGGCCAAAAAGTGAGGAAAGCATGCCACGCAAGCATGCTGCGTCCAGCGCACATGACGTGCGTGGCGAGCAGCAGGCCTGCGTGGCGTGCTTTCCTCCCTTTTCGCTTAGTGTTTCTGATCTGTACTAAACCGCTACTCTGAGTAGCGGTTTATATGTGTGCTTTATAGCTTGTCTTAGGGACACAATATAACCGCTATTTGAAGTAGCGGTCAACTTCACATTATTGGTATTAACTGCTACTTGGAGTAGCGGTTTTATTAAAAAACCAAAATTCTAGCGCGCTGCCCTACATGGACGGTATCCATGAAATTAATTTCAAGTTCAGCGCATAAGAGGAATTAATACTCCATCTGACATTATTCATGGAAAAAATTCCAATTAATTATGGTTGGAATCCATATGCGATTTTGTACTTGTTAAAAAGCTTTTTCCAGATACCAACGTCAGTCCACTGGTAAAGACGGAACCATATACGGTATATGCCTCTCCTACTTTTGTTTGCTTTCCATGTGCGCGCACATCACTGAATCAGAAAGAGAGAGAGAGTGATAGAATCATAGAAATATGCAAGTGAAAAGTGTTTAAAATCTGTCGTCGAAGATGGGTTTTGTTGCACCACAAACAATGACAATTATGAGTCCTTGTTTTAGTTCATTACACACTTGCATACTAAATCCAAAACTACCCACAACTTTATTTTGTCATTTAAACAAGAAAAATCACACCTTTTCCATCAATTCCCCATTCTCTTGCAACAACTGTCTTCCATTTCAGGTATACATTTATAATTTAATTTAATTTTGGTGTTGTGATATGGAATAATCTCTGTTATTTTTGTGTTTTAATGAGTATTTTTGTGGGTAATGTTTATGTTCTGTAAATATTTGATATTTTATAATTGTTAGGTATTGTGTTTTGGGAGTTTGTATGTTCTGTAATGCGTGTAAATAATTGTTAGGTATTGTGTTTTGGGAATTTAGAGTTTAGGAATTGTTTGTTGGTGTGGTGAAATGCCCATAAAGTTTATAAATTTATGATGATCATGAGATGTTGGAGTTCTTTGACATTGTGGTTTTGCTGGTATCTTAATTCTTAGGATTGATAATGGTGATAGCCTAATCTAATAGCTTAAGAAGAAGAGTAAATGTAGTGTTCTGTTCAACTTATTTGGACTTATTTAAAAAATAATAAGTTCGGATAAGAATTAAGTTTTCATAAGTTCAGATAAGTTGAAGGTAAGTTTAGGTAAGTCAAAATCAGTTAAATAGACCACGGGCTAGGACAAATGGAAAGGAAAAGAAAGTAAGGGTTTTGAAATAACCTAAGAGAGAAGACATGAAATAATTTGTATTTCTAACGTTTGCTTTAATGGTTGGAGCGGAGGGACACCCTTTTAGGTTTGTTAGTTAAAAGGAAATAAGAAGGAAATACAAGGATTATGTAAGTATTAGATGTTTTTTGATCCAAATTCTGCCAAATTCATGGTGTATACTTTTACAACGGAGTCTTTTTCTATCAACTCTTAATTTAGTTGAACAAGTACTTCATCATTTTGGAGATTTTATGCAAAAGGGAAGAGGGAGAGGGTAGAGAAAGAGAAATTTAGGCTGGACTACAGAAGATGATAGAATTATAATTTAATTTGTATTTATATAACCAAAGATTTTTTTGGCGGTTTAAATATTTGAATGTGAAATTATGATAATATATATTAAAGGCATGAGGAAGAAGAAATTGAAGGAATCAATGATGCACATACATGTTGGTTGGGCTGGACAGGACTTGGTGTAAAATTTGGCTACCTGATACCTACTCGGAAGCTACCGAGGAAATGTGGAATGAGGTGTTCTCAGCCTATGATTTATAAAGACTATCTGATTCTTGAGGCTCTTATATCCATGATTTGCACATGTTTTTGCATTTGATACCTCATATATGGCTCTTTCCATTGTCAGGTGGGTACCCAGAGAGTGGCAAGGTCACCTAGCTTAATAAAAGAAAACATTAAATGGCCTTCACCCGATGATGAAATCCCTTTTTGGGAAAAGAGTGTTACTTCATCTGATGTGACTGCTGAACTTTCTTTTAATGTAAACAAGGATTCAGATCTGATGCACATAGTTCACGTTACGGCTGAAATGGCACCAGTAGCTAAGGTGGGTGGTCTTGGAGACGTGGTAACTGGACTTGCTCGTGCATGCTTGTCACGTGGTCAGACTGTGGATGTTATGCTTCCTTATTACGAGTGTCTCCCAATGCGGCAAATAACTGAATTGAACTTAATCTGCACATATAATTCGTACCATGATGGCAACTGGGTTCCAACAAATGCATATCGTGCTGTAGCTTCAGGTATCCCTGTCATCTTAATTGAACCAACCAATAATTTCTTTAAAGGCCCGAGAATATATGGAGGTTCATATGATGAGCTGGAGGCATATTTGTTTTTCAGTCGGGCTTGCCTTGAATACATGCAGGTTTGTCTAATGATCACTTGACTCATTGATTTGCTTGATCTTGAATAAAATTATTTTGAGTTTGTTGAGGTTGTCTATCTTGAGGATATCATGTATAATCATTTATAAAATCTAGATTCAAATGGTATGTTCATATTTCTGACAGGTTACTGGTACTCAACCAGATATAATTCATGTTCATGAATGGCAGACTAGTGCATTACCCTTGCTTTATTGGGACATGTACCACAACCTTTCACTTAAGGCAAGGACTTAATATGATTCATACTATGTTACTATCTTTTTTCTATTCTTTTTATGTTATTGCTACTTTTTCTTTTTACATCTTTAATTTTTTTGGGGAGGGTTTCCTTTCAGTTCATCTCATATATATTTGTAATTGATTTGTTGTATCTTCCAGAAACCAAGAATAGTATTGACAATCCACAACATGGAGCATTATGGAGAGTGTCGGTATGTTATAATACCTTTATGATGTGTCCCCTGTGTACAATCGCTTTGGCTATTCCTGGATAAATATAATATTAATATATAAATTGTCATCTAAAAATTATGTATTGTAAATTCAATGGAAAGGAAAACAATTAAAATGAAGCAAAGATCAAGCAAAAATGTTATGGAAGTGAGTGTCAACTGTTTCTTAGACTGTAAAAGCTGGAAACTGTTGTGTAATGCTACCATAATATTGTCTCTTTGCTGTTCAATACCAATCAATTCGTGTGCATTAAAGACCATTTGTTAGGGAGACAACGGGATCGCCTATGCTTATTTCAAAACTCTAGTGGTGTAATTTTTTCTAAGTGATAATTTTATTCTGTAGCGACACTGTAATTGCAGATTTGATGTTCTTGCACATGTTGAATGGAACTTTGAACATGCTGGAGGAGAACTTATGTCATGTGCCAGAATTGAGGGAGAATTCAATGATAATATTTGTTTGACCTATAGACTAACAGTGTACTTGCACATTTAACTTATGTTCTGCTGCTTCCTCTAACTACCCAGAGCTAATTTTCTCAGTATGTCATGCAAGACAAATTCTACCGAATACTGTGATTTTTTTCCTGCTTGGGATGTTTATTATAGGGTAATGGTGTTAAGCTCAATCACATATATACTCTTGAGGAACATCTTTATAAACCTAGCATCTTTTGTAACTGATTCACATCTCTCTCAAATTTCATCTTAAGCTCTGAGACAGTGTTCTTTCATGAACTTTCAGGAAAAAATACGTTAAGTTACATAAGTTAAGATAAGTTTAAGTTCATGTTAGGACTGCCAGATTTATGTTAAAAGTAAAATTAAGTTCAAATTGGTGTAGACGAGGTAGATAAGGTCAAATAAGTCCGGTTTTTCGGCTGAAAGTTTTTGAAATATAGTTTGTTAGCCCTTGGTTTATGTGGATGGTAACTCAAGCAGACTTTTATTGCGTGTAATGTAGCTTCTACACATCATTCTGAAATTTTGTGTATTTTTTTGTATATTTTGGCAGAAAAGAACAATTTGGCAAGTGTGGTCTTGACGGAGATGCTTATGCTACCATGGACAAGGTGAGCGCGTATTATGTTACAGTGATTTAGGTACTCGTAATAAAATTATATTTTGTATCATAACAATCAATATCTATTAAAAAAGAGGTTGATCATTGCAGGAGAGGAACAATTAAATGGATAATTTTTTAACAAAAGGTAAAGATTGCGTGGAAGAAAGATATGTGTCATAGGGGGTAGGTGTTTTTCTTATACTGGTTATAGATTATGACCAAGATTCTTAGTTATGATAATTGTCATCATCTAATTTCAAAAATCTTTTGGTTAAATAAGATTAGATCAAGTCACACCAGATATTATCAGATTATATCTTTGAAAATTCAGATTAGATTGCAGAAGATCAGAAACCTGATTATATCAGCAAATTTAGGTGACCTGAACATGGCCTTAGTAATCAACCTCAATGCAAGATTTAGTAGTACTCTGTGTGTAAAGATGATGCAAAGGATCCCACCAGGCCCCTTATCCTATTTACTTATGCTAGAAGGTGTCCAAGGCCGGGGAAGTAATTTTCAGGGGAGTTAATTTTGTAAGTTGCTGATGATGTCAGTAGTTAGTTTACCAGTGTCAGGATCTTTTTGTCAAGGGGAGAGAGTTTGTAAGTAGTGGAATGCATAACAAGCAAGGAGTAGTGGGAGTGGGACTGTGGGAGTATAAATAAGAGCAAATAATGTATAGAAGGTATGCAGAAAATATTAGGAGTAGAAACTGGAGAGAAGCTCACCTCTCAAAAGCAAGCTAGCTTGTATTGGTTGTGAATCATCCTGATTTTATTAATATTAAATCTCCTCCCCCCCCTTCTTTTATCTATCCTATTGCTGAGATCAATCTGCTGAGCTCGGAAAAGACGGAAAGCGGAGATTTTTCTGTGTTAATTACTACTCAATTCAGTTGGCTCTTACCAGATGGACCCAAAATCTATCAACTGCGGAAGTAGACCTTTTTTTGGGGTAGATGTTTTTAGTAGATCTCTCCATGGCAAGTAAAATAAGATGTATATTTTTTTACTTTGCAAAGATGAGTTCCTGATGGAGGCGAGTTTTATATATTGCCATACTTGGCTTCACTGTTACACTTAACACAGTAGTGTTGAATTTTCATCTTGTAGTTTTTTCACTATTGTTTTTCCAAGCCTGTTTAATGCACATGTTATGCAATTTTAACAACTTGGAACTCTTTCCCCTTATTCTTGCAGGCAGTGGATGATAGAACTATTGGACATAATCCAGAGAGATTGAGTTTACTGAAAGGGGGTATTGTATACAGCAATGCAGTTGTGTAAGTAGCATCCCTTGTAAGACAAATATTCTTTATGGGATCTCAATCCAGAGATCTTCTAAGTTAGAAATTCTACTAGATCAGCTATCAATCAAAATTCCACATTGTGGGGGTCACAACTCGTAGTCACTGCTTTTATGTCCTTTCAATTTGAAGCTGTAATGCCAGTTATGTGATAGGAGTTGCTCTTTCTATTATAACTACTTATATAAAATGTAAACTGTAGCTTTTACTTTTTAATAGTATATTAATTCACTATAAAGAGCAAAATAAGGCCGGTAATGATGGCATGTTACATCAAATTAAACCTAATTACACATTGTTATAAGTTATAATTACTACATTATGGGCTCCTTTTCTCTCATGGAGCTAAATTTGCATGGTTGACGAAATTTTTGTCAATTTGTTTTCTAATTTTTCAGACTCAAGGGCCTAGTAATAGGAGCTTCACTGTTTTGGCCTGGATTGTCAAAAGGGCTTTTAAGACTATTAGTTGACAGACTCTTAGGCATGGATCTTGACACAAATGATTAATGTTGGAAGAGTTTCTGTGTATTGCTAGTAAATATTCATGTAAGGAGGATTCCATTGCAAATTCTGCTTAGAGCTATTATGCTGATAAAGTACATGATTTTTGCTTCCCCTTCTTTTCAGTACAGTCTCACCATCCTATTTAAAGGAAACTCTAGGCTCTGGCTGGCTTTCGAGTACTCTAATCAAATGTCGTGAAAAGTAAGTTTTCCAGTGAAACACTTGTGTCTATACTCTTCAGTTAGCTTTTTGCTCTGGCAGCTCATTCATGTGTGCATCAAGTGCTTCTCCATCTTATTAACATGGATACATGCACAATAACTAATACTTTTTCCCTTTCTATATACATGCTACATAGAGAGAGGGCACAGAGTTTGATAAAGGTAGAGATAGGAAGAAGGGGATCACAAGATGTGAGGTCAATCCCCACTCTAAACCCCAAAATGTGGTCCCCATAACATACTTAAATATTAGGCATAATTACTTACATTTCATGCTCTAAAGACCATAAAATTTATTTTTACGCTGTTGAGGTTGTGACTTGTGAGTGCTTGAAATTCTAGGACTAGACTTTTTGAGAAATAAACTAAACTTATGCATATTGGACTTTTCACTCCAAAGGGTTAGATCATAATTCAACTCAAAATGGTAAGGGGTGCCCCAGCGATTTTTTCTACATATTCCCTCCACATTCATTGAAGGTTAACACACAGTTTAAGGATTTGGTGGGCATTGCACTGGGATTATAAAGTGACCAACAATATTGCATTTATATAGTTTCTAAAGTAATATGTACCATTTTAGGAGATGTTGAAGGTTATATAAACCAGGAACATAATATATGAATATTCTTATAGTATTAGGGACTGTTGGGGAGTCTAAATTAGACTTTTTTGGCATAGGAATTCTTAGTTGTGAATTTGGTAATTTGCTTTGCGATAAGAGATGAGTTTCGGTGTTTTTGTCTTCATATAAGCATGTAATCCTTGAATTGCATGGTATATCTTGGACTCTTGTGAATTGAGATTCATGAAGTTGCTGCAAATTTATTCTTCCTTTTGGGTACTTTGATGTGTAAGTTGCTATTGTTTGTCATGAGCAGTGTTTTTCCATTGTCCAACTGAATCCGGGGAAGATATTGGATTTGAAGTTCCTTAATTTGATGGGCTCCTTGCCCCCAATTTACTTGAAGAATGATTACTGGGCTTGATTGGACATATAATTTTTTCCAATACGAAGAGTATGTGTTCGTCCCAGTCGTGATGCATCTTTTAAATGATGCGCTTCTGATTGGTGGAAAGATGTAAATATCAGATGGCACAGAGAAGGGGGAGCATAAATTGTTGGAGTCTACTGAAGGATGAGTTTGAGAAGAAACTCTTGCCTACACAAGTAGTTACATCAAAAATTAATAGCATGAGAGCTATCTGGCTAAGATGTGATTCACAATTGAATTTTGAGAGTCTCTCTTGAGAAAGAAAAACCGCACTGAGAGGTAGATCCGTGTATCCTTTCCTGACAAAGGTTTTTATTTTTTGTTGAAAAAGAAGTTGGCTTTGAAGTTCAAGATGTAATCATCTCTACAAATAAGGAGTTGGAAACCAAAAAAGTATGCTGAAACACAATTGGTTTTTTTTAAGGTGAACAATGAGTATATGTGAAGTGTTTTGATACTATTTTTGAAGAATCCCCAATAGTTCTCCTACTTCCTAGCAAGTTTTCTTGCTCCAAAATGTATTCCAGATTTGTTTCCCATCAACCAGAATTTTTTTCTTGTACGATTTTGTGTGACTATGCCACTATGGGGAGCAAAAGAGGAAACCAAATTCTTATGCATTTGGTTTGGATATGAAATCGAACTTCATCAGAAAAATTTCTGTTGTTGGCTTGTTTTTTTGTTGGAATTTATGCATTTACATAATCTGAGGACTATTTGATCTCCTTGATATGACATTGTTGAAGTCTTATTTTGAGCGAGGAGTCGAGGACTAATCTCTTCAAGAGGAAGGGATTAATGTGGATCCCTACATTTCTGTTGTTGGCTTTTTTTTTTGTTGGAATTCATGCATTAACATAATCTGAGGACTATTTGATCTCCTTGATATGACGCTGTTGAAGTCTTATTTTGAGCGAGGACTAATCTCTTCAAGAGGAAGGGATTAATGTGGATCCCTACATCACTGGAGTCCAAACTGCGAGCGTAACTTATTGGGATGCTGTTATCTTTATTGCTTTATTGGGAACCAATGTGCCTTTTACTTTACCGGTAAAGTATGGATTCTTACATATTGGATATATTTTAGGTTTTTTGGGCCTTTCATTAGGTTCCAAGTTCTAATTTTTTTTTTTTTAAAAAATGAAATGTGTTCCAAGTTGTAGGAGTTAATTTTTGGACTAATTTAGTTTATTATCAATTCTTTATGGTTTGTTGGGCCTTTTATTTTTTTCTATTTTCTTTTGTTTCCATGCTGGAGTAGGAACCAAGCAATTTCTGCTACAAAAGTAGACCTAGGGTTGTACATTTGAAGAGACGTGATTTGATGATTTTTTAGTTAAGTTTGCTTAGTTCTTTTTAAGTTTAGATTCAGGAGTGGATTCAGATTTTAGTTGCGTTTCATTAATGTGAGATTCAGAGTGACATTACTCCATTTCCATTGAAAAATCACCTAAAACTCTTTTCATCCTATAACCAGTGTTAGGGTTCTCAATTCGAAACCCTGATTCATATTTAAACACATAAGGCCTTATTTCTATTGTTGATTTTACTTGAATCATCTAGAGCTGACAGTTTATCTTAATTTTGAGCTTGGTTGGGAAGCTCTTCATCTTGTTAAGTTGCTCCACAGTCCGGTTCTCTCTTCCTATCAAGCAAGTCAAATCTTTTATCTGGTGAGGTGGTAGTAGAGTTAATCATGAGTCTCATGATTTTGTGCAACGAGACAATCATAATTTACTCACACCTTCAAGAATGCACATCAGCAATAGCATAAATTGAAGTCGACATGCATCTCAATATATTTATCCTTCTGCAGGTACAATGGTGTTTTAAATGGCATAGATACTGCCTTGTGGAATCCCGCTTCTGATCCGTCCCTGCCAGCTAAGTATGATGGTAAAATGAAAAATCATTAGTAGTGTTTTTCTTTCTGATTTATTGATACATTCAGAATCATGTTTCCATCTGATGATTTCAGTGAAGACATTCTGTGTTTTAGAAAGAGAAAACGGTACAGGAACCTAGGTGTGTGTGACTTTAGATGTCCAACACTTGTCACTTAACTGCTGCTGCAATGATAAGAAAAGTCCCTCCTGCAGTTATCTTATTTATCTTCAAATATGTTGGCATTACCAAAGGGAGGAGGAGGGATTGAATGCATTATGAAATCTGTGTCACCTGCATAAGGAATTATTTGTCAGAATATAGTGAATGCGCTAGCTTCATATTTCACTAGCCATATAAGCTGAAAAGCAGAAAGATTTTTTGTTTATTTCCTAGTACTTCGTCAAGCTCATTGCTTAGTTTCAGCCTTTACGGCTTTGTATGATGTGCACTTTCTCCTTATACTTTTCGTTTTTAATGCATGCGTATGTTTTTTGGCAGCACAACTACTTGATGGAAAGGCCATATGCAAAGAGTACATTCAGAAAGGCCTTGGGTTGCCCATGAAGTCTGTTGGAGCTGGTACCCATTTGAAAGACAGGATACCTTTAGTTGTCTGCATCACACGGTTGGTTGCACAGAAAGGTCTACATTTGATCCGGCATGCAATCAAACATGTTGAGGAACTAGTAAGTTGTCATTCACTACTCATTGCTATTTTCTTTTTATAATACATCCATTAGCTATTGCGTAGCTATCGTCCAAGTGTCCAATCATTCACTTTTATGTAACCTCTCTTCTAAGGTACTCCCCAGTGTGCATAATTGCTTTGAGCTTGTAAAGCAGCTTGTAACGGCAACTCTTGCTATCAGTTGCATCTTCTTCGAAAACCATTTAGTTGTTTGTTTTTAGCCTATGACCATTAGATTTTGTGTGCCTCGCTCTTAACTCAAATCAGTTTGTGGATAACTTTATGTTTGATTTTTGAATTGCGTGGTGATCTTTTATATATACCAGATTATTATTGCTGCATTCTGCATAACTTCTGTATGTTGTGTTTGAATTTGTCTTCCAGAACATTTGCCTCTCTGCTGTTCTGACTTTTGTTCATGTAGATTTAACTTTTTCTTGTTGCCAACTAGGAAATTTTGGATGTAGTGTCAGGTTCTACAGAGACTGTGCTGGGAATCATGCAACTCTTGTTGCTATCTGGGCTCTTATTTCTTTTTCTTTAAGAGGAGCGGGGAGGGGTTATGTGGGGTCGGGTTAGTGGAGTGTGCATGTGCACCAAGATTTCTTCATTTGTTCTGTTGTTTGTTCAGTGTTTATAGCTCTTCAGTATTGGCTTTGGTTGAATCTTTGCAACTGATGATTGTTTGTTGTTATTAGTGAATGCATTGGTATTTATACTGTTCAAATTTTGAGAAAAAATTCATAGTATATCTTTCTAGTCGAGTATTTACTTGGAAGAGTTTCTTTGCATCACTATTTTCGGTCAATTACAAGTTTACAACTGTCTCTTTAATTTACTCTTGGATACCCCATAAGATGCCTTGCACAATATTAAATATGATTTTTGATCGAGACTCGTTATCTTATATTATAGGGTGGACAGATGGTTGTACTGGGAATTGCTTCAAATAGTCATGTAGAAAGAGAATTTGAAGGCCTTGCGACTTTGGTAATGACTACAATCACTTGAAAGTTATACTCAGGACTCTGTGAATGCTGAAAATTATTGTGGAGTTCCAAAATAGTCTATGCGGTATAGTATATTTTATTCTGTGTGACTGAAGAACAACATCTTCTAACTAAATGTTTCAGTGATAGGCAATTTAGTGCTTTCTACTCTTTTTGACATTAATATGGCACAGCTTTACAAATAGATGAAAATTAGGGTATCTTAGTGTGGTCAACTCAACTTAATTAAGGGTACCTCATCCTAAAGTTCTCTTTTTTTTTTTTCCGTAGTTACATATTATACGTGGTTTTCATCAAGAGTGGCTGTTTATTGTTTTCTTTCTCTTTTTTTTTGTTCATTGATGTGTCTCTGCATGTAACTGCTGTTAAGCTTGTGTATTTGAAGTTTTGAACTAGCCTCTTTCATATTGCATGCCTCAGTTTGAATTTGTAATTTTCTCCCTGTCTTTTTTTCCACATTGTGAATAACTGAGAATCTGGGCAAACAGAAGTAAGGGAAGAAGATGAGGATGAATACAAAAGAGATTGGGGGAAATTGATACTTTATTGTAATGGTGATGCAATTGAATCATATACTTTCAAAAATACAATCCCAGATTTTCGAGTGGCTGGACACACCCAAGGCTAAACATCTAAAATCTAAAAATAACTCCACATTTTCTAAATATTTTCCTCTAACTGATATAAACTATATATAGTCCTCCTTCACTTCTTTTTCCTCTCTCGTCTCTAAACAACTAGCTGCTTCCTTCCCAAGCTAAACATAACAACTAATTTGTATCACCAAAAGGACCCCTGCCCCCTAGGCTAGTCTATGACACAAATGTGCAATATATTTATTTAATTTATATTCTGAACAGGATTCGTGTATATTATGCATTTTTGAGTCTGTGTCACCACTTTGTCTTTAAGTGAAAAGGTCTATAATGGGCTCAAATCCCAACATTTAAAGTATCTAAAGAGATGATGACATGTAACACATGTGTTCTCTTACTCATAGATGCATTATTCTTAGAGTCCATTGTTTAGCCTTCTGTCCACTTCCTATGTATTATTAGCAGTGATATTTATTTTAGGGATAAAAGTAAAAGAAGCTAATAGTACTATCTTTTCCTTTGCAGCATAACCAAGGTCCTAGCATTCGGATCCTTTTGATTTATAGGTAATCTTGCAGTGATGGTGAAATTTAAATTTCTGTTTCTTGTTCATAGGCGAGGACGAGGGAAGAGGGCACCTGTAGTGAAGAGTTTCAATTAAATCATTCTAAGGCATTTTAAGAGAAAAGATATAGACCCAAGATGATTTCTTGTTAAAGTGGAGGATTTCTTGTAATAGGAAATTAGGAATTGAACCGAGTTAGGTAGAATTTAGGTTGTTGATCCTAAGTAGAGAATAGCCCTACGCGGTTTTTCCACCTTCTGCTATTTCGCAAACTATATGCATTTTCTTTTCACAAATAGTGCTTTTTTCCTTTGTCAATTTCTTTTCCAGAAAAATATACTTGTATATAACTCCCTTTTATAAATTTTTCCTAGAACTTTTTGTGTTTATCTTTGGATTAATTGATAAGAATAATCCCACCTTTATCCGATCTTCTAAAAATGGTCCCAACTTTTCATAATCTGATAATAAACCCAACTTTGAGGTATATCTGCTCAAAACAGGTCATTACCTGTTAGTAACCTACAAATGCAGGTTTCTATCCTAATTATGTAATGAAGAACTAATTTGATTATTTAATACCCCAGTTATGTAATTGAACACCTAAATTTAATTTTTAATTAACTAAAAACAACTAAAGCATCATCCCCTCCCCTTCTACCACCACCCATCCTTCATCCCCCAGAAAACATCTCACCTCATCAAACCCACCCAATGCCTGAATCGAATGCACCCAAAAATAATGACTCATATGATGAACCCAATTCAACCCACTACAACAACATTGTTCTTTCAAATCCTAATCCGAAACAGATTCAAGCCTGAAAATCTCCTCCAATAAAACTGACTCTTAGCTCGAATCAATGGTTGGGATTTTATTCGAGAATCCGACTCAATCAACTATCAAGTCCGAAATTTTAGGGTGGAAGATATCTCCTCTGATTCAACCTCTAAAGATGAGCAAAACCCCAAAAATAAATTATTGGGAGATGAAGGAGAACAAGAACAAGACCCGCCTTCCAATAAGCAGAAATTACTGTCAATTTTGAAATTGATCCATCGGATTCACCAGCGATGCCGAAACGATTAATGGGAATGGTGGTGGTAGTAGTAAGAAGTCGAAGAAGAAGAGCAAGGGGTACAATGTATTGACGAAGACGAATTCGAGAAAAATTATAACTGCTTTCTTCACTCCGATTCCGAGTTTTCTCGATAAGAATGATGACCTCCGTAGTCAAATTGGGTGAGGATTGATTGAGCGTTGGGAGTTGTAAAGGGTATAAAATGGTGAGGGCCACGAGAAGGGTGAGTGAAGGTGCTTGATATTTTGAGATCAAACTGGTTAGTTTAGGAGAGAATGGGCATGCGACACAGTCAAAGGAGACCTGCAAGCTCCGGTGGGTTATGATGGGTGACCAGGGATCAATTGGTTGATATTGGAGTTCTGGGGTGCACATGTTTTTATGGGTGGAGTAGAAATTTGTGGTGGTGGTGTCGAACTTTAGGATGAGTGATGTTGCAACAGGGGTAGTGGGTGGGTGGGTGGGACTTCGGGTGGTGGTGGATTGGTGGTGGTGGGGTTGTGTTGGTGGTGGATTCAAGTGGTGGAGAGAGAAAGGATTGTGAATAGTTGGAGCCTTGATGGGTTGAGGTTGACAATAAAAGAATGAGAAAAAGGACTTAATTTTTTTATTTTTTTTGAAAGGAGAAAAAAAAAAGGACTTAATTAATCAAATGTAACCTGTTCAACAGGTTTTAGGTAAAAAGGACCAATGTAAGAAGATAAGGAATGAAGGTGGGAGTATTTTGAGATTATCGAAAATTAGGATTGTTTTGAGCGGACTGGCTAAAGGTGGGATTATTAAAATCAATTTTTCCTTTATCTTTTTGATATAACCTCTTTACAATTTTGACTTGCAGAAGGTTGAGTACATCTATTCCTCTACATACCTCATTCAATGGGAATTATACTGGTTTTATTGTAATCTTCATTAATTATTATTACCATCTTAGAAAGCCAAATGGACCAAAGCTGGTTGTTATTTGAATATTTTCAAAAAGCTTGGCGTCCTGGGAATATCTAAATTGTTCACCAGTGGATGTTATGGAGCAAGGTTTGAGGACAAGGCTGTATCCTTTTCAAAAATATTATTATTCGTCATCTTCTTGATGTTTATTGTTCTGATGTGTTCCTTTCCCTTGATGAGAGTGACTTATCGGATGCCAGACATAGAATATATCTGCCAGTGTCTAAAAGTCTTTTGCTTACCCGAGGAGTAACTGTTACTTTTTCCTTATATTGTGGATGAATAGGAACTCTCCTGCTTTTTCACAGGGAACACTCAACCTTTTTCGCCGTTTCCTTGTATTGTGAAAATTGCTCGTTAAATATATGTTGTCCAGTCAGCCTTTTGCTTTTTCTATCAGTACCTTGCCTATCGCAGAATGAATGATCAGATTGTCTTAATACTTCATTGTTTGTGTGGCTGCACAGGATCATACTGCATGATTGTGTCTGTTTCCGTGACTTTTAGGTGCTCATAGCCTTTTGGTTTTGTCTCTCTTGCAGTGAGGAGCTGTCACACATGCTTTATGCTGCCGCAGATATGGTCTTAGTTCCTTCCATATATGAGCCATGTGGACTTGCTCAGATGATTGGTATGCGGTATGGAGCGGTATGTTCTCATGACTATAGGAGTCCTTTTACCATTGCTTAGATACAGTGTTCTGTCCCTAATTACGTCTACCATCAGTATTTTCCATACCTCAGGAGCTGTGAGAATCTTATGTACCTTGCTTAATTCAAATTTTTGCTGAGCTTACTTATAAATTTCATTTGCTTCTAGCCATTTCCTGAAAAACTATAACATCTAAACTCAACTTGACATCCTCACTTTCTTGTTTCTTCTTTACCGCAAAAAAGGAGGAAAAATCTCTCTTCTTATATACTCTTGGGATTCTGGTAGTTTGCAGTGCCTTAGTTCTGGATATATTATCTTAGTATAGGTTGTTGTTTGCAGGATTCTAAATTGGGTTTCACGTGCATTATGTATGGGAGAAAGGAAATACAATAGAAACAGGGTAAAAAATCAGAAAAATAGGGAGACTTGACCAAGGGAAAGAAATCATGTGATGCTTGTGGTAACATATCTAGGTCTTATGTAGGATATATCTGACCCAGCTAAATCTCTCAGTGATTCCTTTTGGGGCCATACTTGTGATCGGTCTAGGGTAGAGGAAATTAGGCCCCAAAGAAAAACGCCAAAGCTAGGCGACAAAACTTAGATTCTGAATTAGAAGCTTGTATGGTTTTCTTGTTACTTTCTCTACAAAAACTTGCATAACATCAAACTCCAAGTACTTGTCATAAATTTTATGGGGAAAGTCTGAGCCCCAAAAAAGGATAGAAATGTTTTCTTGGCTGAGAGTCTGGATTCTTTGGTACTGACAATAGATGCAGCTATGACGTTCAGTAGTGCTATCTCATCTGATGCTTGTGTTTTGTGTCATAGTTAAGTAAATGTGGGCATAAACTTTATAAGCTAATATAGATTGTAGTTTACTCGGCGAGCTGTAGTCTTGTAGCATCTGCAGACTAAATTGCGTTGGTCTTGGAAATGGATAAGGAAGGTTTTTGGATGTTGTGCTTTCGGATCTCTTGTTGCTGTTTTGAAAGGAAATGATGATGTTTGGGGGAAGTCTACCTATTTTGTTTTCCTATAGGATGTTTTTATGGGGCTTTGTGACTGATTTATAATGTCGTTGACCTGTAATTTGTGTGACTAAATTCCTATAGGACTTCTGGTCGTATAAGCTGCACTTGACACATCTTTTCATTAATCAAAACTCTTGATATTGCCCTTGAAAATAATATCCAGGTACCCATTGTGAGGAGGACAGGCGGTCTTGCGGATACAGTTTTTGATATGGATGATCAATCTAGCCATGAGATGTCGAATGGGTAATATATTTTGATTAGTTTTATTTCGAACTTCTTGTATCTCATAGCTGATATCCACAAGATCATGGATAAAGGATCTTGCAATTTATAGATTCACATGTAAAAATGAATTATATGCACTGTTATCACATTCTGATTGCCAATTAAGGGTTCAGAATAAGGTTTAGCAATCCCCAAAAACAAAGAAGTTCACGACCCATTTTAGATCTCTGTGGGATGATATGTGAAGCATCAATCAGTGTAAATAACATATTTACGACTAATGTAAGTCGGTGGTAATAAATGATGGCAATGGTAACGTATTATGGATTAATTTGTGAAGAAAGGCTCATCCCAATGCCATGTAATGTTTATTCATCCACAAATACCTCCTTTTCTGCATACTCAACAAAATTCTAGCTTTTGGGTCCTCTTTCATTTATTTGCTTCTGATTCCCCCTCCCCCCCTTTTTTGTTATTCTGTAGCTTTATGCATATTTTTTAATGTACACTTTCTAACTTTCCCCTCATTATAGAAAAACACAAGACACCGAAAATTGAAGCGTCTTGAAAGACAAAAGTGTTTATTACAAGTTGAAGCAATAGGTTTTTGCTTCTATAAATTAAAACCTCGTGCTTTATATGTAGAGTGCACATAAGAAGAAATAGTTCCGTTAGGATTGTGCTTGAACTTGTGTTTTCTTCTTCTTTTTAATATCACATGTTTGGTACAAACTCTGGATGTTTTGGGCTGTTGCTTCAACTTTTTAGTTTCACTAATTGGTGATCCTGTATTCCTGTCTGATTTACAAAAGTTATATCATCACTGGTAAAAATGCATTTTTTTAAGAAAACTTCTTATCTATTTTTCACATAGATCAACAAACCTTCTTTGAAGTAAATTGTAAACTCTTTCTCTATCTTAGTTCATATTTTGTTATCATTTCGATAATTACAATTCGTGCACAGTCCAGAAGACTAGTTTTGTCTAAATATAAGAGCCTGTGAAAAGAAGCAAGTCTTTCATGAACGCAAGGAAGTAATACCACACTACCTTCCATTCTATCAACATAACCAGAAAATATCTAGGGAAGGCGTAGTTGGCAATGAACCA
Organism: Beta lomatogona; assembly: GCA_947646795.1. NCBI lineage: Eukaryota > Viridiplantae > Streptophyta > Magnoliopsida > Caryophyllales > Amaranthaceae > Beta > Beta lomatogona. The sequence goes on from CANSNZ010000477.1 coordinate 1,781,208, forward strand.
CTAAGACTGATCCTTTGCTCTGAATCAAAATGGCCGGAGTTGTTTCATTCGTGAGCATTATAGGATGTTTTGCATCAATCAACCACTTGAGATAATAGCAAAAGCCAATTTTGCTGCAGAGTTCCCTAAATCTCACCATACAGACTTTGAGAGCAAAATACCCTCTAGATCTGACTATACTAGGCTTTTCATTAGAAGACCTCAAAATTCTCAAATACTTAGCTTGTTTTGACTATTTGAAGAGAAGGAAGTCATGCTTATTTATCTCTGTATTGTTGAAGCACAGATATAGACCATCTTAAGACTAAACTTTTAATCAATGTTGTTTTTTTCTGTACATTGTAAAATCTGCATTACCTTATGTGCTAATTATAATTGCATAGTATTCAATGGAAATGGCTGATTATTTTCTTCTTTTTTCCGTTTGTGTAAGGTTTGTTTTTGAAGGTATTGATGAAGGTTCATTGAGTTCGGCTATGGATCGTGCATTTAAATTCTATTTCGACAGTAAGCTCATCAGCTACCTCGTTCATGCATTTTGTGGTGGACAAGGATTCAATTTATTCTAGATTTTTTCTCTTTTTTCTTGAATTAATTACTTGAATATACTTTGATCAGAAAATTGTCCTCATATTCATATTGCCTTAACTTGTTTTGTTTTTGTGCAGAACCAGACGAATGGCAAATGCTTGTAAATAAGATTATGCAAATCGACAATAGCTGGAATAATGCAGCTGCCAAATACTTATCTATCTACAACTCAGTGAGGACACTTCGTTGATAATATCAGTAATAACTTCACCTGAGTTCTATGGCCAGTGATATTCAAATAAGGGATGATTTCTCCTCTTTTTTATCCCCTTTTTTCCAAATGTAAGCTGCTCTAGGTTGAATGCAGGCCCAACTTTTAGGAAATTACTTTCTTCTACACTTGTATGTCGTATCTGCCTAGAAACAATTCAATATGGAGGATGTAATGCAGCTATGTAGTAATAAAAGTGATCAATAAGCTTTATGGGAGCTTTACCCAATCTCAAACCGATATACATTAGTCTCATGCATGTTAGGGCCCAGGGGCATATTGTTCAATCATTATATGTTTCTTTTAAAGTGCAATGCTTTGACTTTTGCACTATTTACACATTTTACTTTGATTGTATTTCTTACTAGTATATAAAATAAAAATAATAATGTAAAATGTTGTTGGATTTATTTTAGGAAAAATTGTTTTAAATAAGTCAACCTTTGCGCGGTCTTCCCGTTTTAAGTCTACCTTTTGATTATCCCTGACCGAGTTAGGCTTGTATGTTTGTTTTCTTCTATTGAGTTTTAACCTGTTTGTGACTTGTTTAGTAGGTAACTTATGATACGTGTTACAATGTCCCTTCTTCTAAGACAGGCGAGGGTGGGGGTGGGACATTGTAACACGTATCATAAGTAACCTACTAAACAAGTCACAAACAGGTTAAAACTCAATAGAAGAAAACAGACATACAAGCCTAACACAATCAGGGATAATCAAAAGGTAGATTTAAAATGGGAAGACCGCGCAAAGGTTAACTTATTTAAAGTAATTTTTCCTTTATTTTATGAATAATTTCATAATATCAACTTTATATAATTTTTACAAATACATTACTCCATCCGTTCCAGAATACTCTTGACACTTATCAGGGCACGTAGTTTTAGATGATAAGTTGTTGTTTGGTTATCAATTGTTATTTTATTAAAAAAGTAGATGTGATAGGTGTTAGTAGGTAGTAAAAAATAGTATTATTTTATTAGGAGGATAGAGAGTGTGGGCCAATGGTTAGAGTTGGTAGATAGTAAGAGTGGTATTATTTTATTTGGAGGAGAGAGAGTGTGGGTCAATGGTTAAAAGGTAGAAGGATTAAAATAATAGTGGGTCATATTCAAAAATAGAAGTGTAAAGAGTATTATGGGACAAATGAAAAAGGAAAGTGTAAAGAGTATTCTGCGACAGAGGGAGTATTAGAGATTTTGATAGTCAAATTTGTGCGATGGCAAGCGTGAAAGTCAAATTGTTACATTTATTTAGAAACGGATGATGTATTTGATTACAACACTTCTAAAATATGACATTTGTGAATCAATATACAATATTCATTACCGTCAAAAGTAGATGTCAAACATGAGTAGATAAATAGGAAAAATTGTCATAACAAACTTTTTATGTCATTTTTTGTTGGAAACAACTTTTTTAAATATTTGTAGCAACTTAGGACCTTAAAAACGATATGGGAAATTCTCATTGGTAGCCATGTACTTTTGAAAATTTTCGTTGGTAGCCATGAGTTTACTAAATTATCAAAAATGGCCATTAACTATTGTTTATTTGTCAAACGTAACCTTATGAACTAAAAAACCGTTAATTTCTTTAACTTTCAGTTAAAATTAATGTCCGACATGCAGAACGAGGCGTTTTCGGTTCTTTTTTCCAGTTTAGACCTGAATGATCCTTAAACCTCAATCGAACAATTTTCTCGGCAACACAAACTGAGACACGTAAATTGAGGCATTTTTAGTTTTTTTTGCCCTGTTCTTTTGGATTTATTTTCACTGATTTTCTGTTCAGTTAAGATCAGTTCAGTTCAACTCTCTGCAATACAGTTTTACACTGCATTTCAGTTCATCTCAGTTCAGTCTAGTTCAGTTAAAACAAGTCTAAAAGAACAGGGCCTAACCCCTGAAACCTTACTCGAGCGATTTTCTCAGCACGCAAGCCGAGATATGCAAATCGAGGCATTTTTTGTTTTTTTTTTGCCAGTTTCGAATTCAAAATTGTCCCTTAAGAGCTAAAATGACCCCCAAAACCCTAACCGAGTAATTTTTTTGGCACAAATAGTGACAAAGTTTTCGAGCACAAAAATCGAGACATTATTTAACAGATAGTTAACGGAAGAATGGTTTATAAGGTTACATTTGCACCGTACACAATAGTTTAGGGTCATTTTTGATAATTTAAAAAACGCATGGCTACCAATGAGAATTTTTAAAAGTACATGGCTACCAATGAGAATTTCCCAAAGGATATTGTTTGCAAGAAACAACTTTAGGCCATTTTCAAACTTTAATCGAACTTTTTTAAGACAATAAATGTACAAAAGGGGAAAGTTTGGCTACATAAATTAATGAAGAATAATGAATGATTACTGTTTAAAATGGTTGTTCATTGAATTCCTTCACTTTGATGATGCATAAAAGTAGCCTAAGGTTGCTTTTGCAAACAATTTTTTTTCAAAAGTTTTAAGTTGCCAAAAAAAATTAAAAGGTTGTTTCTTGCATATAGTGACACTAGCCTCGTATGCACGCGATGCATGCGACAACATATTACTATTAGTACTGATATTCAGAATCGTAAAAAACATTAATATTAATGCGAAAAATAAACATGTACTTCATACTTACAATTTATTTTTACAAAAGATAGGATTGAAAATGAAGATAAGAGAAGTTGGTGTATGCTTACTTTTTCTCATCAGGTTTAACTATTTCGCTTGAATAACATCTTAACTACGATAATCATGAAATCGAAAAATACAAAAATGAGCTATATATATTCTTTTTTTTTCTCGGTACTTGTATGAATTTTTAATTTATGTTCTTTGTAATTGTTTTTGAATATTTAGGTAAAAGAAAACTTGTATTTTTGGTCTTACAATTGTTGGAAAATTTCTTTGTTATGTTAGTTCCTCATTGTAAGTAATTTTTTAATGACAATGTTAAACTTTTTTATGTTAGTTTTCTCTTTTTACAACTTTCCTTAATGCATAATTGTATTTCAGGAAATGAATGAGAAATTTTGAATAGGTTTTTTTGTGTGTTTCAAATTAGGGGTATATAAGTCTTTTCATAAGGGGACACCATAGCTCCCCCTTGGCTTATATAATAGAGATATAAAAGGTTTGTTATAACAAATTTTCCAAATAAATTAGTATTTTGGCACGGCGATGCCTCGTGCCAATTACAATAAACAAATATGTTATTATACATAATTTTCATAATTCATTTGTTATTTTTCGTATTTTTTTTTGTCCAGTGAGAAACTGAAAAATTGACGTTATGACGTGATAAATAGAAAAACACCTTAAAGGTTTGAGTTTGAAAATAATATCTTAAAAGGAATTGGTGTAAGAAAATATGTCCTCAATAGTCCCTTTATAGTACCGTAATAAGAGTATTAGAGATCTAAATACTTGTTTAAGTCTTTTTAGTTAAATATAATTATTATAAGACTTCATCATGTTTTATTTGGAATATTAAACTGTAAAGTTATAGTGTATTGATGGCTAAACTCTCACTTTTCTTTGCAAAGATTGCGTGTCCGATACCTTACATTTAGCCAATATTTATATTTTTTAGTTGAGGAGTTCACATGGACATTAAGCATTTGCATTAGAAGCTTGAGTCTTCCTTAGGAACGCTTTTAATATATTTGCATAGATATGTAAGATAGGCATTTACATGTACAACTTTTTTGTCCAAGATACAACATAAGTGTTTGAAAATGCAACATTATAGAATACAATACAATATTTGTAAACTAAAATACAAACATTTGTAGTACATTTGAATATGGTTTTAAATATTTTTTTAAATGACTTATATTTTCTTCTATACAAAATCAACTATCATAATTTTTCATGATCTATATTATAAACCCAATCTCTATTATATAAGTCAAGGGGAGAGCTATGGTGTCCCCCAATGAAAAGCCTTTTTTGTCCTTAGCTAAATATATAATTGCATATTCAAATTTTCTATAAGTATATCCTTTCCTAATTGATAGATGGGGTCATGGTGAGTATTGGTGGCTCCTTAAAATTCCAATAATAATTTATACGGTTTTTTCACCAAATACCCGTGACAAAAAAGTTTATTCACCAAATACCCCAACTTTTTTCCGAATTCACCATATACCCCTGACTTTTAAAAAAAAATGACACAAAATTCCCTTAATGACTAACGGCGGTTAACTCCGTTAGTCATTAACGTTAATTAACCCTAAAAAACCTAATTAACCCTAAAAAACCCTAATTAACCCAAAAAACCCTAATTCAACCCAACTCTCTCCCTAACCCACCCCCAACCCCAGCCCCACCCGCCACTCCCTCCCCCTCCCCCGCAGCCCCCCTCCCCCTCGATCTCCCCCGGGGGAGGGGGATGGGGGTTGGTGGGGGTGGTGGGCTAGGGTTAGTTAGGGTTTTTAGGGTTAGTTAGGGTTTTAGGGGTTTTTCGGTTAATTAGGGTTTTTAGGGTTAATTGGGTTTTAAGGGTTAATTAACGTTAATGACTAACGGAGTTAATCGCCCTTAGTCCTTAAGGGCATGTTGTGTCAGTTTTTTAAAAGTCAGGGGTTTGGTGAATTCGAAAAAAAGTTGGGGTATCTGGTGAATACATTTTTTTGTGAGGGGTATTTGGTGAAAAAACCGTAAATTATAAACTAAATAAGCATTAACAAATAACTTGACATAATGAGAAAAATGATTACTCTATAATAAAAACTTTTACAAATTTGATTTGACAATAAAACTTTACATTTAAATGTTCATCACGATTTCTAAACACTTTATAAATTACATTAGTTTGTACTATAATAATTATAAATTTCACTTTCAAAATTATATTTAGATGAAATTTAAGAACAGACCCAAGCAATCGACGCACTTCTAATTCCAATAAACACAAATAATGTTATTAATAATTGTGGAATAAATTAAAACCAACTCATGAAAATATCTCAAACTCTCAAAATAATTAAATTTAAAGAATGCCCTGAAAAAATTTAGGATATCCTAATAAGACCCCTTTCGACCTAAATGTCCTCAGTAATTCAATTTTCATGATGATTTTACACTATTTATAATCAAAATCAACGTATTTATCTACTACGGCTAACTATACTAAAATACTAAATTTGTCACCTAATTCTCCATAATTCCTCCAATGGTCAAACATTTACATATGTCTTAATACTTTGAGCAATATCCATCAATTTCAAGGGAAGGCCCGAGACGAATTCAGGCTTGTTTGGGAAAAGTAGCTGAAAACTTTTAACTTTAATCTGTGAGCTGAGCTTCTAGCTGTTAGTTGTAAAACTAGTGGTCTAAAGTATAAGTATTTCGTAATAATAGTTGTTGACAAAATATTAATGTTTAAATAATAAGTAAAAATGGTAGCTTTTGACAAAAGCTACTTAAAAGCTAATAATCTTAGGTAGGAGTGTAAGTTCGGTTTTCACATTTCAAGTCCAAATCCAAACCGAAATTCATCCCTAACCAAACCAAACCAAACAAAAAAAAAATTACAAAACCAAACCAAACTGAACCCAAAAACCGAAATTCTTCTATGATGTAATTTTTTTTCCAAATCTTACAAATACTACGAGCATTTCAAGTTTAATTCATCAAACATGGAAGAATTACTTAAAATCACAACCAAAGTTTAGAACTAAAGTACTAGAACTAAAGATAATTGATAAAAATAATGAAAAAAGCTAAAGAAAATTGATCGATTTATATGATATTCTTATGTTCTTCCTCTCTAAAAAATCCGAATGGTCTTCATCCTCTTGAAAACATCCATTATACCCCCTTTCTTTGTCTATTTTGTGCTCCTAATTCGAAGTTCACGGTCAAGATTTCGAGTTCCATAGATGAGTGAAGAATAAGAAATGACCAGGGGGAGAGAAATGGAGGAGAGAGAGTGACTGAGTGAGTGAGGACTGAGGAGTGAGAGCGTAACTGAGTGAGTAAGGAGAAAGAGAAGCGGCTGGGGAGGAGATAGGGAAAAGTAATCGGTTTACTAACGTGGAAGGGCAACGTTGGGCTGAAAATATGGGGTGACTAAAGCTTCCCTTGTCTTTTTAAACAATCTGAACCCATATAGGATAGATAAAGTTCAGTTTGGTTTGGCTTTTTTTGGTTTTTCAAAATGAAAATTGAACCAAACCGAAAACCGAAAAAATAAAAATTTTCCAGTCCAAACCAATTTCCTTGAAAGAGATGACTACAAATTTCCAGAAATTGGAAAAGTTTGAAGGGATTGGATATCGCCGTTGGCAAAAGAAGATGCGTTTTCTGTTGACCACTTTGAATGTGCTTTATGTTCTAAGCACCCCGATGCCACCATTACCGGAAGAGGGGAAAACTGAAACCCCGGAGGAGGAGGCCCGTGCAAGAACAAAGTGGGAGAATGATGACTACATTTGCCGGGGCCAGATCTTGAACGCAATGTCGGATACTTTATTTGATCTTTACCAATATGTGGAGAGCGCCAAGAAACTTTGGGATGCTCTTGAAGCAAAGTACATCGCAGAGGACGCATCAAGTAAGAAATTTTTAGTTAGCAATTTTAATTTTTACAAATGATTGATGGTCGTTCCGTTATGGAACAATTTCATGAGGTTCAACATATGTTGAACCAAATTAGACAACAAGGAATGGTGATGGATGAATCGTTCTCGGTTGCATCCATCATTGACAAATTACCCCCATCTTGGAAGGACACTAGGAATTCTTTGAAACATAAGAAGGAGCCCATGTCCTGGGTAGATTTGGGTGCCCATCTTCGCATTGAGGAGGGCATCCGTTCTCAAGATGTCTCTAAGGACCTAAAGAGTGGTCCGGTTTTTTCTATCAACATGATGGAAGAAGGGCAATCAAGTGGGACTAAAAAGTTCAAGAAACGCCCATGGAAGTCCAATAAAAATCACCCCGGGAATGACAAGAAAAAGGGCAAGGCTATGTCTTGTTGGGGGTGTGGTGGTTCTCAATTGAAGAGGAATTGTCCCTCTTTGGCAAAGAAGAACAAGGATCAACCAAAGGTTGATCCCCATCAAGGTCAGTTTGCACACGATGTTTCTTTAAATGAAGAAATGAATTTTATTGCAATGATTTCTGAAATCAATGTGGTGCAAGATGATGATTCTTGGTGGGTGGACTCCGCGACATCAAGACATGTATGTAAAGATCGTCATTTCTTTAAAACTTATCAAGCTTTGGATGATGGGCCCGGTCTTGTACATGGGAAACGACTCTACGGTAGAGGTAAAAGGAATAGGACAAGTGGAGTTGCTCCTCACTTCCGGGGAAGACTTTGACTTTGAAAGAAGTTGTGCATGTACCCGAAGTTAAGAAAATTTTTATGTCTGGAGCTTTACTAAATAAGTACGGTTTCAAAATGGTGTTTGAGGCTGATAAGTTTATTTTAAGTAAAGGGGGTGTATTTGTAGGACAATGATACTTTTGTAATAATATGTTTAAACTTTCTATTGATAATAAAAGTGTGAATTCTATTTACATGGTGGATGTTTCTTCTCTACGGCACAATCGTTTATGTCATGTTAAGTATCGTAGATTATATGATATGTCTAAAGACGGTTTACTTTCTAAAGTTGACATGAATGTAGAGAAGTGTAAAACATGCATGTTATACAAAATTACAAGAAATCATTTTCCTATTGTTGAAAGGCAATCAAACAAGCTTAAATTGGTGCATAATGACTTGTGTGACTTTCATAGCACACCATCTTTGGGAAATAAGAAGTATTTAATAACCTTCATTGATGATTTTCTCGATATTGTTATGTGTACTTGTTTTTTTCTAAAGATGAGGCACTTGATAAGTTTTAGATTTATAAAACCGAAGTTGAATTAAAATCTAATTTGTTGCTTAAGCGATTTCGGACTGATAAGGGTGGGGAATATTATGATCCAACTTATTTTTCATCAATTGGAGTCATTCATGAAACAACCGCTTCGTACTCACCACAACAAAATGGGATTGCGGAACGGAAAGATAGGACCTTAAAAGAAATGGTTAATTCAATGTTATCTAACTCGGGTTTGAGTAACGGGTTTTGGGGTGAAGCCATGTTAATGGCGCTATATTTTAAATAGGGTTCCAAATAGAAGGAACAAGGTCATCCCATATGAACTTTGGTTTGGTAGGCGACCTAATCTCAATTAACTTCGTGTTTGGGGTTGTAGGGCAATTGTAAGATTACCGGAACTTAAAAGGAAGGTCTTGGGTGAGAAAGGAATTGATTGCATATTCATAGGTTATGCGGAGCATAGTAAATCCTATAAGTTTTATGTCTTAGAGCTTAATGATTTTGTCTCAATACACTCGCTGTTTGAGTCAAGGGATTTAATCTTTGATGAGAATCGTTTTTCATCAATTCCTAGACCAAGGGACTTACCAAGCACAAGTTCATCCGTTGATATTGATCTTCCTAGTACTTCAAATCCTATTACTTCAAACGAAGTGGTCGATGCTAGTGAAGATCATGAAGCTCCTTCTATTCCTGAAATTAGGAGAAGTAAGAGAGCAAGGAAAAAGAAGGACTTTGGCCCGGGTTTCCAACTTTATATAATGGAAGGGTCAAGGGAATCTCTTTGTTCTCAAACACTTTCTATTTTAGTGTTGAGGAGGATCCTAGAACGTTTGGTGAGGCTATGAAGTCTCATGATTCGGCTTTTTGGAAAGAGGCCGTGAATGATGAAATGGACTCAATAATGGGAAATAATACATGGGTCTTGGCTAATTTACCGCCCGGTTGCACACCACTAAGTTGTAAGTGGATTTTCAAAAGGAAAATGAGAATCGATGGAATCGTTGAAAAGTATAAGGCAAGACTTATAGTCCAAGGCTTTAAACAAACTTACGGTGTCGATTACTTTGATACATATGCTCCGGTGGCAAGAATTACCACCATTAGGTTGTTAGTGGCCTTAGCGGCTATTCATAATCTAGTAATTCACCAAATGGATGTCAAAACAACATTCCTTACTGGTGAATTGGAGGAGGAAGTGTATATGAAACAACCAGAGGGATTTGTTGTCCAAGGACAAGAAAAGAAGATGTGTAAGCTTATTAAATCTTTGTATGGAATTAAATAGGCACCAAAACAATGGCATCAAAAGTTTGATGATGTTGTCTTGGCTAACGGTTATAAAATAAATCAATTCGATTAGTGTGTATATAGCAAATTTGATAATAATGGTAAAGGAGGTATGATTTGTCTATATGTGGATGACATGCTTATCTTTGGGACTGATTTGGAGCAAGTCATCAGGACTAAGGAATTTCTCTCTTCAAGTTTCTCCATGAAAGATATGGGAGAAGCGGATGTTATTCTTGGTATTAGAATAAGGAGAGAGAATGGCTCAATTTCTTTGTCACAATCTCATTATCTTAAGAAGGTGATTGAGAGGTTTAATGGAGCAAAGAGTGCTCCATGTGCTACTCCGATGGAACCAAACATCAAGTTGGTTCGAAATAGTGGTAATCCAGTTTCTCAATTGGATTATGCTAGTTTAATTGGATGCTTGATGTATGCTATGACTAGTACTCGGCCGAATATAGCATTCGCAGTTGGCAAGCTAAGTAGGTATACTAGTAATCCTAGCTAGTATGGAACATTGGCAAGCCTTAAGGCGAGTATTGAGATATTTCAATAAAACTATTCATTTTAGTTTGACATTCAAGGGAGATCCTTCGGTGTTAGAAGGTTACTCGGATGCTAGTTGGATAACCAACAAGGAAGACTACTCGTCTACTAGTGGTTGGGTGTTTTTTCTTGGAAGAGGTGCCATATCTTGGGCAACTAAGAAGCAAACATGTATTACCGATTCAACTATGGCATCGGAATTCATAGCATTAGCCTCGGCTTGTAAAGAGGCGAAATGGCTAAGGAATTTGATGAGTGATGTGGATATATGGCCTAAACTCATGTCTCCTATTGCTATTCATTGTGATAGTGCTTCCACCATTTCAAAGGCTTATAGCCAAGTGTATAACGACAAATCTCGACACATTGGTGTGAGGCACAATTATGTGCGTGAGATGATCCAGGATGGAGTCGTTACTATTGATTTTGTACGGTCTAATGTGAGCCTAGCGGATCCGTTCACTAAACCATTGCCATGGGAAATGGTGTACAAAACATCAAAAGGGATGGGAATGAAGCCTATGTATAAGTCACAAGTGGAGAAAACTCAATTCACGTCTTGTACAACGCAAGATCTTGAATTCAATGAGGATCAAACTTGATTTGTGGCTTGTAGCACTCAAAGAGATATATCACAAGGTGAGTGCTTGATTCTACAATGTTGCAGGATGATTTTAACATCTTAATAAACCTTTGATTAGTTGCTCATGTTGTATGAGCATGTTGATTAAGGTTTACCTATGTGAGTAAGAACTTTGGCCGCTTCACCAAGTTCGGGGCTTGGCTTGGAACACTCATGAATCGGATATGGACTCAAGGCCATTAAAGGAGTTGTTTTTACATGTGTTTTTGTGTAAGCTTATGTGTGTAGCATCTTCAATATTTCGTATGATTGGGTGATTCAATGCTTAGTCAATCACTTCAATTGAAAGCTTGTAAAGAATGTTATACTAAGTGGAAATTCAATCTTACAGATATTTTCATTTATGCATTAGTTTAGTTGCTTTTTATTATTTGCAAGTGGACGGACTTCAAAGCATTTATACTATAAATGAAGAGGATTATTAGAATATTTATAGTTAAATGTGATTCAATGCTACGCAGTGCTTGCTTAAACCTTTGCTTCTGAATTTCTCTTGGATGATCAGGAAGTTTGGTGCGCCCGCACCTATTTGTATAGTGCATCTGCACCATACGGACTAGACACTTCGTTTCGTGAAATGATGCATACTCGTCTACTAGTGACTGAGTGAGTGAGGAGAGAGAGAAGCGGTTGGGGAGGAGATAGGGAAAAGTAGGGTTAATGATAATGGGCTAATAAAATCGGTTTACTAACGTGAAAGGGCAACGTTGGGCTGATAATATGGGCTGACTAAAGCTTCCCTTGTCTTTTTAAACAATCTGAACCCATATAGGATAGATAAAGTTTGGTTTAGTTTGTTTTTTTGGGTTTTTCAAAATGAAAACTGAACCAAACCGAAAATCGAAAAAAATAAAAATTTGTCAGTCCAAACCAAACCCAATTTTGAAAAAAACCAAACCAAATTATTAATTCGGTTTGGTTCGGTTTTCGGTTTTTAACCAAATAACTTACACCCCTAATCTTAGCTTTTTCCCAAAGCTACTCAAACACTAAAAGTTTTATGAAAGATACCTGCAAAAGATACTTTGGCGAACGCTAAAATAGTTTTTCAAAAGCTACGCCTAATAGGCTCGAAAGCATTAACAAATTAAACCTCATTTGAGGATTTGCACACGCCCGCAAAAGTAGCAGATGACGACAAGGAGGATGATGCAAAAATTCCAAAACTTGAACCCGCTTTCTAATTAGAAAAAGGTTTCCTTAGAAAAGTATATAAGTTCAAACCTGATAGATATTATTATCACTATTAGATTCTTTTGAAATTAAACTAGGGCTTGGATTCGTTCAATGCACGAGATAGTAGTCATGTAATTACCGGTATTTACAACACATATGTATTGTAATAAACTTTTAATTTGGAGATCGATGTGAGAATAGATAGTATTTGTAAAAAAAAAATCAACACTTATAATGATAATAATACCAAGTTATTAGGCCCCGGCGATGCCCTAGATTATTGATATTTTAATGTCAAAAGAGTAGCATCTAATGTTGCATAGTTCATTGGTTAGAACTTCTCTATTAATTGAGGTCATGTGGTCGAATCTTTTACGGATCATGTTTCTAATTTTTTAATGTATGTTGATGACATGGATTGAAACAACTAAAGGGACAGTGCGACATGGCGTTTAGACTTGATTAAAAACGTTTTTTTAATATATTTGTATGGATATTAACTATGGTAAAACAACCATGACCACTCAATTAGTGACGTTAAAAAGCTAAAGCAAGAGTCCAACGACATGCATACTTCATAGTTTCATACCACCAGATAATATTAAATGAGATAAGTCAGATAACCACCATGCGTCGGACGCACAAGGTGTGCACGGCACGCAGCTCCTGCTCTTGGCCAACCTTGTTCGTTTCAGCAGCCTGGGCGGGCGATCCTACTCGGTCGGGAGTGACCCCCTATCCCATGGTTCCATGGGAATTTTGAGGCAGGAAGTCTGAGACTTTTGTATCCCCGAGGGGGAAAGAGGTTGGCCCGGGCGGGAAATTTGACCCTGCTTTGTCTTTTACGCGATTTTATCCGGATTTCTCCGGATTTATTTGATTTAGTATTGGGTCCCTTTGTAAACTTTAGAAGGCCATATATAAGGCATCCCAAAGTCATTTGAAGACCCTAAGATTCAAATTAGCCCCCAAATGGAATTCTCTATCTCTCCTCCTCACTCTCTTCTTCTCCATTCACTAGTACAAAAAAGCTGATTTGCATCGGATCTGGGAACCCCATTTGCGTCGGTTTCGGGTCCGACGTTACAGGTTTCGACTCAAATTTCCTAGACATGATCTGCGTCGGGTGGAGATTCGACGCAAATCGTAAACCATTTGCGTAGAATTTGTAGCATAACCCGACGAAAATGTCACCCCAGGCCTTTTTTTTCACCCAAAAAGGAGATTTGTGTCGGATATAAAGCCTCACCTGACACAAATTGATGTTTCTTTAATAAAAAAACATCAATTTGCATCGGTTGATGCTCTATATTCGACGTAAATTACTGTTTTTTATAAAAAAAAAATTAAATTCACGAACCTGTAGCGACCCGTTTCCACACAAACAGAAACACCAAAAAAAATACAAAAAATTGAGAAGGGAAGCATGCAGATTTGAGAATAAACAACAACAAATAAACAACAACAAACAAATTGAGAAGGGAAGCATGCAGATCTGAAAATTTGTAGAAATACAACGAAGAATTGAAGCAACAATTCGTAAATCCTAACGAAAAATACTCTAGAAAACCCTAAAAATCTAATATCTCAACAACTAATGTAATACAACAATTCATAAATAATCTAACCAAATGCAAATGAAAAATACTCTAGAAAACCCTAAAATTCTCATCAACAACTAATATGAACCAAATCGACATTAAAATAATTGAAGCAACGTCCAAAAAGAACCTCGAGAATAAGCGATGACATTCCGTCATCTCCACCGTCTACTGTTTTCGTCGACGGCGACCTAGTTCTTGCTCTTTTTCAATTCAGATCTTTAACTTGCGATGACGTTCTTGCTCTTCTTCTTCTTTAACTAATTAGGGTTCGTCAGGTGGAAAAATTCGTCGATTTAGATCTTGATTTAGATGTTTAACTTGCAAGGTGCTGCGTGGTTTCTCTAAGGTTGAAAACTTCGTTGCTCGATTTTCTAGGGAAAGGAGAAGAAGGGGAGGGAGAGATTGGCTGATTACAGAGAGATTGGGAGATTGAAGATTTCACAGGAGATTGAAGAAGGGGAGGGAGCGGCAGTTAGAGAGCGAGAGAGTGAATGAGAGTTTTAGGTTAGAGAGAGAGAGTATGAGGGACTGAGGGGTAACTCGAAAATAAAAGGGGAGAAGTTGAGATGTGCGTCGGATAGGGCTAGATGATCCGATGCAAATCTCCTGATACAATGATTTGCATCGCACCAAATCGTTTGTTCATTGTGCCCCATTTACTTTAGTTATTTGCGTCGAACATATCAAAGCATCCAACGCACATGATTCTCCCACCCATTTGCTTCAAGTATCTGCGTAAAATGCACCTCAAATACGACGCACATGAACCATGATTTGCGTTGTGTTCATCCCGCATCCGATGCAAATGATACTCCCGTAGCCTTATGCGTCGGTTTTCCAGTTGTACGACGCAATTTATGAGACGCAAATCAACGTTTTTCTACTAGTGATTGTAATTCCTCCATTAGAGAGGCTAAAGAAAAACTCCAAGGTTCTTGATTGTGGATGTAAGTCAAGGTTGACCGAACCACATTAATTCTTTGTCTCTCTTTATTGTTTTTACTTCTCATGTAGAGTTTTAAACTTTGCATTTATTGTTGGATTTGAAGTTAACTAGTAAACTCTAGGTCCTCTAAAATTGCATTTATTGCTAACACTGGTGATGAATTTCCTTTCAATGTGCAGCTACTATTCAAGCATTATTGAACTTTTGCATTAAAAAGAAATTGTTGATTCTTTTTCTCATTTCAATTTATAGGAAGTGTAAACATGAGCAAATAGATATATACATAATAAAATCCATAAGTCTAATATTTTTTTTTATAAAAGAAAAAAGAATCCACGTGTTTATATCATGAGACATTAAAAAAAGGTTTCGGAAGACGAAGAGAAAGCGAAGTTAAATGACATAGCTAGTGTTTTTAATTTTAATAGAAAAATATGAAATGAGAGGTTATACAAGAGAAAGACATGTTCATTTGGTGGTCTTATTATATGTAAGTTTAGTCATATAATTAATAACTAACAACTGGAAATAACTACCAAAATTAACTCAGGTTACCAACATTACCCAAATAATCCAAGCGAGGGGGCTACGTGAGGACCCCCGTCATTGTTTGCGGTAACACAGAGATTCTTGTCTAGCAACCAAAACTTAATACATTCCGGATGAAGGGAAAACAAATTACAAATAATATTAAGTGAAGATAAGTTTTTAAGGCCATCTTGGCTTGGGCATCCGCCACTTTGTTGGTTTCCCTTCTTTCAAATTGCAAGGTGACGCCTTGCATTCTATGGAGCAACTCCCTGCAATCATTAGATAAACATGCCATATTACTTCGCAAGCTTTGAGACTGGTTGATAGCAGAAATAACGTTCAAGCTATCAGAGGTTGTAATACAGGAATCCCAGTTTCTTCTCTGAATCCACTCAAGGGCCATTTTGGTAGCTTTGGATTCAGCTTCAAGCGCATCCATCGCAAAGGAGGAGAAATGGATACTCTCAATCCAATCACCTGCATGGTTTCGACAAACAGCAGCTAGATATGCATGATTAGAAATGACAAAGAAGGAACCATCGGTGTTGATTTTGAGGGCATTAATGGGGGGAACCAATAGATGGATGGACTCGGGGAATCATGGGGAAGGATGGAAGGAAGAGACGAAGGTGTGGGTGCTTTACCCACATTAGTGTGGTGCACCGAGGTGTAGAAATTAGTGGTGGCCCAACAGACTTTTTTGTAGGAGGAAGAGGACGGGGTTGAGAGCTTACTAAAGACCCACACATTGCGTCTAAGCCAGATTTCCCACAACATAAATACAAAGAGACAGTTATGCGAAGCAACGAGGATGGGCAGGTAACTGCTATTAACTAGATTTTCTTTCAACCAAACCTTTAGCGGTTTGCTCACATTAGTAGACATGGGATAGCAGGCCCAAATCTCTTTCGCCGAAAAACAGTTCCTAAAGATGTGGTCCAAGTCTTTAGTTTCATTGGGGCATAAGGTACAATTCCTAGCATGGGAGTTGATTCTTATATTAATGTTGAGGTTGGTAGGCATTCGGTTACACCAACATTGCCAAATCATAAACCTTTGTTTGGTATTCCCAGGGATCTTCCAATTCCAAGCCCAATTTTCATTGCTTTTTAGGAGGTAATCCGTGAAGGCTCTATAGGAATTGAAAGAATTGTTATGGGTCTATTTAGAGAAAATCACATCCTCACGGGAACTGAAATATACACTGTTAATTTTTACCTTTAACTCGAGAGGAAGAGGAAAAGAAATGACGTTGGAGATGTATTTGTCCCTAATGTTGATTAACATAAAAGAATCTTCATTTTTATTAAGAGGGTCCTGAATTTGAGTTCTAAGATTTTCCCCCATCAACCATTTATCATCCCAAAGATTAATAGAATGACCATTACCCACATTCCAAGCTAGGATATTTTTTAAAGCTCCCATCCTATGCCAATATTCCTCCACACATGAGAGCCTTTCTTAAAATTTCTTAAGACATTATTTTTGTTGAAGTATTTATCTCGGATAATATTAGAGGCCCACAAGAGATTATTATCAAGTTTCCAACAAACTCTAGCAAGGCTAACTTTATTAATGTCTTTGTTTTTCCAACAACCCAAGCCCCATAAGTATGTTGGTTTACAAATGTTATCCCAAGCAACCCAATTAATCTTTTTATTATCACCCTTCCCTTGCCAAAAGAAATTTCTACAAACGGAGTCTAGTTTTGAGGTAATGGCAATAGGAAAATCAATAACGTGCATGAAATAGCGAGGAATGGATTGCAATGTTGCATTGATAAGGACCATTCTCCCCGCCTTAGACAGAGACTTAGCTTTCCAAGAAGCTAGCTTCCCCGCCACCTTATCCAAAATGAAGGACAATTTATTCTTAGAAGGTTTTTTTGCCGACAAGGGGAAACCTAAATAGGTACCTAGGTCATTTGTTTTCATGATATTAAGTTCTTGTTCAAAGTTGTCTATGATATCAATAGAAGTATTAGGGGAAAAGTAAATCATGTTTTTTGAGTCATTAGATTTCTGACCCGAGATGGCAAAGAAATGAGGAAGGACTGATAGAGGATAGAGTTTTATGAGTTGCTTCACCAAAAAGAATAATGTCGTCCGCAAAAAGGAGGTGAGAAATTTCGGTAGCGCCTTTTCGGACCCTAAAAGGATGCCATTCTTTAGAAGAGCAAGCATCGTGAATTAGTCTCGATAAGTATTCAAGGCAAAGGATAAAGATATAGGGAGAAAAAGGGTCTCCTTGTCTAATACCCCTTGTAGGAATGAAGTGGTTAGATTTTCTCCCATTGATTTGGATCGAAGTTTTGGAAGATTTTATGCAACTCATAATTATGGAGATACTATCATGAGTGAAATTAAAGAAATGGAGGCAATGAGCAATGAAAGACCACTCAAGTCTATCATAGGCTTTTTCAAGGTCCAACTTAAGGGCAAACAATCCTTTCTTCACTTTCTTCTTATTCATAGAATGAAGAATTTCTGTAGCCACAATAAAATTTTCCTCAGAACCCCTTCCAGGAATAAAGCTGTTTTGATTTGGGGATATTAAATCCTTCAAGTGAGGTCTAATTCTTTGGACAAGGATCTTAATGATCAATTTATAGTAGGTGTTGAACAGGCTAATGGGCCTAAAGTTCTGAATTCTAAGAGGATTAGCAATTTTTGGGATTAAGACAATGAGGGTAGTGTTCATGATGCTAGGAACGAATCTCTCTGAGAACACTTCTTTGGCAAGGTTAAAACAATCATCTTTAATATATTCCCAAAAGTGGTGGTAGAACATAGCATGAATCCCATCTTCCCTTGGTGCTTTTTCACCCCAATAGCAAAAACAACCTCTTTATGCTCGATCATTGTAGGGGCTTGACAACAGTTAATAATTTAAGACGACAAGATATTAGGGGGAGGATCAGGGTTTTCAGAAGAAAAAAGGGACGAGAAGTAATTGAGGATTAAGTCTTCAATCCCCTTTTCCTCAAAAATTTCATTGCCCACATCATCCTTAATCATATAAATTCTGTTAGATTTCCTTCT
Organism: Beta lomatogona; assembly: GCA_947646795.1. NCBI lineage: Eukaryota > Viridiplantae > Streptophyta > Magnoliopsida > Caryophyllales > Amaranthaceae > Beta > Beta lomatogona. Next base: position 1,799,623 of record CANSNZ010000477.1, read on the forward strand.
AATAATGGTCGATAAGTGGAAGAAGGAGGTGTTCCTATCACCATTCATAAGCCAGTTGGTACGCGAACAAATCTGCCAGAACGATTCTTCATAATCGAGCAGCGAGTTAAGCTGAGAGTTAAGATCACTTTCAAGATCAAAGAGAAAGTGGTTAAGAGAATCAGCCTCAAGGCCTTTTTGGGCTCCTAAAATTCGGGCTTGGAGATTCCTTTTATCACGAAAGATGTTATTATTACTATTAGCCCATATAGTTAAATAATTTTTTACATGTGAAATTTTTGTCATAAAATGGCCGGGGTTTGAGGCCCATTTCAAACGGACCCAAGGATCAAACTCGAGATTCGCATGCAAACCAACCAAAATTTAAAGTCTTTTATTCTATTGATTTTTTGGCCCTGGTTTAAGGGTGAGTAATACCGGATTTTGGTTCGACGACAAATAGGTCAGGTTATGAACAATGGCTTCGGGGAAATTTATGGTCCAATTAGGGGATGGGCAACACATATCAAGCCTCTCAAAGATCGGGGAGTTCCTTCTTTTGTTAAACCATGTAAATTTACTACCAACAAAACCAAGATCATAAAGATTGAAAGCATCCATTGCTTCACGATAGGTTCTCAATTTGTAATCTTTCGGACTATTTCCTCCAAATTTTCATGAGGAAAGGTAATTTCATTAAAGTCGTCTAAAACAAGCCAATGGAGATTTATATATTCGGATAAAGCAATCAAATTATTCCACATTTATTCCCTACCATTATATTTAGTGTTAGCATAAAGGGCAGAAATGAAGAGGGTGGGTAGTTGTAAACCTCAATTATTCCGTGAATGGCTCGAGCTTTTTTAGTTATGGAAGTGAAGGTATGGAGACATTTGTTCCAAAACATAAGAATACCACCCGAGAACCCCGTCGGCTCGATAGTTTCGAAGGAGTTGAAAGGAAGGTCTTCCACGATCTCTTCCATATTTTCCCGACCCACTTTGGTCTCGGTTATGATGATGATCATCGGGTCGTATTGTTGATTATGATAATATACAAAAAAACTAAACTAAACTAAAAAAATTAAAATCTAGACTAATAAAGTCATATCATTATATGTGAAATTATGCGCTCATCCTCACAAACCAAGACATGTTATCACCCCCAACAAAACACGTGGAAAAGAAATTATAGAAAAACTCCAAAAAAAACATTCTAATTGCATCGTGAAGATAAATAAAGTAACATGTCTAATTTAGATACAATTTCTTCATATACACATATAACAATCTCATTACTTCGTCATTGACTCAATATGTCGTCACCATGATATAATAATAATATATCATGGCCAACAATATAAACACATATATATGTGTACACACCACCCTATATAATAGCCTAATAATCTACACCATTTTTCACTACTAGGTTCATTATTATGAGGGTCCACTTAAAAAGAGACAATATCAAAATAATTAACAATAGAAATAATATATGACTCGTTGCTAGCCTAACTGAGCCCTAGAAGGTTCGCCAGTTCACATGACAACTTATTCATCTCGATCCTATGAAGGATCCATGTATAGGGACTTCATTCCATTGGTAACATTCCTATTTAAATGATTGATAATTTTTAAAAGTTGCACACCAATAATCTATTTGAAATAGCATAAATCAAGCAATTTCACATGATACTTACTTATAACTGACCACGTAATTAAATTACAACAATTATAATCATTTTGTACAACCTTGTTTTTTTCTCATAATTTCAAAATTCAGAACATATAGCACTATAATCATCAAAACGACAACAATGATAACAATACACATTGATCATATCACCAAAACTAATTTACAATTCACGAGGACTGCTAGAAGCTATCACTTCTATTTTTATCTTTTATTGGGGTATGTTGTAATAGAAAGTATAAACTTGTTGTTAAGGTTATCCATATTTATACATCAAAAGTTTTAAATAATTGATAACCTTTTATTGAGACTTTATGAAGCAATGCATTGAAAATTTTAAGTAAAAACATAATGTTGAATGAAGAAATTAGATAAGCTGCGCGAGAAATAGCATGTACTGCAGAAATACTTGTACTTTTAGGTAAGGGTGAAAGTTATTCGGACAAAAATCGAAATCCAATCCAATCCAATCCAATCCGAATTAGTAATTCGGATCGGATTCGAACTATGTTTGGATTGGATTCGGATTGAATTTTTTTTCAAAAAAATGGATTTTCGGATAGGATTGGATTGAGGGTAATTGGATCCAAAAAAATCCAATATAACCGAATAGTAATATGCTTTGTATTATGTATTCTTGATTGGGCTTACGTGCTTAACTGGTTGATTTAAAAAAAAGCCCAGTGCTTAAGTGCTACTGATGTATTCTTTGTTGTTGAACTGAACCTGCTGTATTATGTGTTGTTGGACTGAACCTCATGTATTCTGTTACGTTATGTTGTAATGAATTATGGCCTATGTGTAATCCTCCGTAATTTTATGAATTTTATAAATATATTTTAATATATAGTTATTTATATTTTAATATATATTAGCATTTTAATGAGTTCATATTTCAAAGGTTGATTATTTGAAAGTCAAATGAATTGTTTTAATAATTTATTCAAGTCAAATATTTATTAAAGTCATGCTTTGAAAGTACTTGAAATATTTGAAATACCTATTTGGATTTGAAAAAGGAGTTTAAATGGGCTTGAGGAACCCAAATACTAATTCTAGTGATGTTAGGAGTTCAATCATCATTCCTATTCATCATCAAACTCTATTTGAAGCCCAATTACCTTTTTCCTAAGCCCACAAAGGGGAAACTATATATACCCCATAAACCCCAAATATTTTCCCCACACGTTATTTCTCTCTCCTCTTTCCTCCAAATTTTCGGCTCCCACACTCTTTTCTTTCTTTTCTTTTCTTTTCTTCCTTCATCCTCTTCCTTCGGTTCATCCTTCAGGTGACCACCAACTCTGGCCACCGCTGCACCTCGTCGGCAACCACGGGTGCTGCCGCCGTCTGCCGTTCTGCCTGGCCGGCGTTCCTTCTTCCATCCTCTTCTTGCTTTGGTTTGTTTCTTTTCTTCCTCCTCAAGTTTTATTCAAAGATTATTTTTTTAGGTTTTGTTTTAAATTATTTATGTTTAAAAGTTATAAGTTATTGATTTATTATTGAATCTAAGTTATATAATTTATGCATTGATGAAATAAAAATCAGATTTACATATTTGAGTTTAAATTAGATTTTAATTATCAAAGCATGAATTTTTTAGGGTTTTGAAAGCTAGAAAAACCTAGTAGTTTATTATAAATTATGAAAGTTATTATCTTTATGAATTTAAGCATGTTTAAGTATGTTTAACGGGGAGTTTTAATAATTATATGCTGCTGGAATTTTAGAAGGGTTGTTATTAATGGAGTTTTAAGGATTTTAATGACTAGTATACACTAGAGGAAAAAAGCCCAAGGGCTGCGGTCAAAAAGGGCCCAAGGGCTGCGTTTTTTGACCGCAGCCATTAGACTAGCAGCCCTTGACATTTAGGAAGGGCTGCGGTTTTTAACCGCAGCCCTTAGCGCGTTAAGGGCTGCGGTCAAGGAAAAACCGCAGCCCTTAGTGGGTTAAGGGCTGCGGTTAAGGGCCCAAACCGCAGCCCTTCAAGGGCTGCGGTCAAAAAGGGCCCAAGGGCTGCGTTTTTTGACCGCAGCCATTAGACTAGCAGCCCTTGACATTTAGGAAGGGCTGCGGTTTTTAACCGCAGCCCTTAGCGCGTTAAGGGCTGCGGTCAAGGAAAAACCGCAGCCCTTGTGACCTAAAAAAAATAAAAAAAAAATTTTTTTTTTTTTTAAAATTTTTTTGTCCTAAATGTTCCCAAACAGTTATATATATATTTAAAGTATCATTTTTCATTATAAATTATGTTTTTTACACGAATATAGAGAAAATAATAACTAAATTACATTAGTTCGAGGCTGCCCTCGAATGTTCGAATTGCAATATATGAGCAGGATCACAACCATCAAAAAATAACCAACCAAAGAACAACCATGAAGACATTACAACAACTCCACCAAGATCAGCATCCGAATCCCTCAAAAGTAAATTTTCTAGAGATGATAGAACCTGGCAAATAAAACCAAAACCGCTATAATTTGGAGTTGAAACTATATCTATGCAAGTACTACAAAGCAGAAGCTGGACAGACCCACTCCACAAGAACAACTTTCAATTTGTTGATGTTGTAAGTACATGGCAGCTTACAATACAACAACAAATGACTAAACAAATGGCTAGCAGTGGGGGTTGCGGGAATGGGGGCGGCGGGGGGTTCTTGGCGGGGTGGGAGGCGGGGGTGGGGGTAGGGGAGGGGAAGCAGGGGGGTCTTGGGCTGTGCTAGGGGTGTAGCGGGGGAGCAACGGGGGGGTAGCAGGGGGGCGCCGGGGTGGGGTGGGGGGCTAGCGGGGGCAGGGTTGGGCGGCGGGGGGCGGGGGGGGCGGGGGGGGTGGCGGGGGTCTTGGCGAGTGGGTGCTAGCAGGAGGAGTCTTGGCGAGGAGTCTTGGCAGAGGCTGGCAGTGGGGAGTCTGGGCAGGGGTGTCTTGTGGGAGTCTTTGGCGAGGAGTCTTGGCGGGGGGGGTGGGGCGGGGGGGAAGCGGGGGTGCTGCGGTAGTGGGTGTAGGGGGCGATGCAGTAGTGGGGGTGGGGCTAAGGGAAGTGCAGTAGGGGCTAGGGGGCAGCGGGGTTTAGGGGGTATAGTTTTGGGTTGGGGTGTGTAGGTTAACATAGAGCAAAGATATACCGCATACCTTCCCCCAATACTTGCTTATTAATGTTTTAGTTTAATCCTATGTGTCTAGCTTCCATACATCCTTCTCTGTCAATGGCGTTCTCGAACCCAGCTCCATGAGAGGATTCATCCATGAGAAAACAATACCTATCATAAAAAAAAAAATGGTGTAAGAAGGAAATAGAGAACGGAACATTTGAGACATCAAGAATTTAAGTTCTCTTGATGTGTATCATACAAAGAATAATACAAGCAAGCCACAAAAGCACTCCCTAGTACCTAGTCCCTTCGCATTATGAAGATTTATGAATAAGTGGTCTTAAGAATATAGTTAAAGTTCAAAGTATAAATTAAGATTCCACTGACATCATACATATCAAGATATAGTATATGAGAAGAAAAACATGTATTAACATCCCCTTATTACACCGAAGTGAGTGTAACATTCAAGGATCGAAGAAGCAGCTAATTTATAAAATTAATCAATGATACAGATCTAGCTACAATAGTTTTAAAATTGAGTGTCTGTTGAATTTCAGCATTGGAAGTGAAGAAGGGGAATAAAGTGGTTGGGTGTAAAAGTGCTTGCTTGGTGATGCAATATGCAAAGTACTGTTGTACTGGGAAGTTCTCAGATCCTAAAACCTGCAAGCCAACCGTGTTTGCTAATCTGTTTAAGGCCATTTATCCAAAGGCTTACACTTATGCCAAAGGCTTTCAACCTAAGCCAAATGGATGAGAACAGATGATATGATTAGAAAAAGACAGCTACGTGAGAAGCCTTACCTCTGAAATTAGCACTATCTACCCATTCAATAATTCATCATCAAATTAAATTGAAATTAAGCTAAAGATTAGAAAACTAGACCTGAAAACACGACTACCCACATTGGCAAACGAAGGAGTAAATTATCATCTAACAATTTTTTTCTTAGCACAGAACATAATGAAACACTTTATATAATACTGAAGCAAGAACATAACTATTTAAAAATTCTAACAAGAACAAAAAGAAATTACCAGCAATGATAAATAGCCTTTTGAACTGAAAAACTTTGGATGATCCTGCCATCTTTGATTGCCAAATTCACTGCATTCACCCCCAATATCATATACATTTGTCAGACTTTGCTTAAATCAAAGAATGAACTATTACTGTGATTCTGATAACTGTATTTCAACAACTCAACTGAACTCGAGTCCGAAAATGTGGTATAATTCTATTATATATTTTCAAGAATGGCAAGACTTTAGGTTTTTCTCTGAATTAATTTCTGATTTTAGAAATGCAGAAGATTGGTAAAGATGCAAATAAACGTCTTCTTGTATTATCAGTGATTTCTTATTAGTTTTAGTTTTCTACCCACATGATAAAACTTTTAGTACTTAAATAAGGTTATTAACTTATTATTACCAGAACATGCATTACAAATCTCCAAACATCCCAAAATAGACAGAAGAATTTCTACCCACTAAAATGAAAAATTGAAGACTTGGAGATAACACCAAATTACAGAATATGACATAGATTATTCATAAATTTAATAACTCAAAAGTTGAAGAAAATCACATCTCATAACATAATGGAAAAATGAATAAGAACTATATCGTCGCGCGAATAAGAAACTAATCCCTAACTATTACAACATTCACACACTAATCAACAATTAAGAGCATAAAAAAAAACTAAATTCTACAAGAAAAAAAAAACCCATAAAAAACAGAGAAAATGAAATAATCCAAGAAAGAACCCGAAATCGAACCTGGGGAAGAGAACCACCAAAGAAGGAAGAAACAGAGGAGAACAAGGAGAGGAAAATCATGAAGAACAAGAGACCAAGCTGACGAGAACTCGAAGAGCCGATGAAACGACGAACTCGAAAGCCAATTGAACGGTTGATGATGTTGTTATTGTTTAAGAGAGCAGAGAGAGAGGAAAATTGGAGATGGTTGAACATGAAGAAGATGAAGGAGCCGAATAGGGTAGAAGATGAGAAGCCGAATGGAAATCGTAGCACCGACGCCCGAGAGTCCGAGTTTGGCCGGCGTCGGTGCCGGCATGTCGGAGTTGTTGTTGAAGTTGCGAGGAACGCGCATGGGTTTTGGAGTCGCCGGTTGAGCGTCGCCGGAGTTGATGAAAGAAATTCGGCGCCTGTGAGAGAGAGAGGAGAGGTTAGAGAGAGAAAGGGGGAGGTGAGACGATTAGAAATTTAGGTTAGTGTTGTGGCTTTGACGCTTTGTGCGTGGGAATAGATTGGAGGGGTCGGTGAGGGGGGTTGTGCAGGGGGTCGGTGAGGGGGAGATTGCAGGGGGTCGGGGAGGGGGTGGGATGCGGGGGGTCGGTGAGGGGGGTGGGGTTGCAGGAGGTCGGTGAGGGGGGTGGGCTGCGGGGGGTCGGTGAGGGGGGGTTGTGCAGGGGTCGGTGAGGGGGGTTGTGCAGGGGGTCGGTGGGGGGGGATTGCAGGGGGTCGGGGAGGGGGCTTGCAGGGGGTCGGTGAGGGGGTGGGGCTGCAGGGGGTCAGTGGGGGGGATTGCGGGGGTCGGTGGGGGGGAGATTGCAGGGGTGAGGGGGGGCTTGCGGGGGGTCGGGGAGGGGGGATTGCGGGGGGGTCGGTGAGGGGGGTGGGGCTGCAGGGGGTCGGTGAGGAGGGTGGGGCTGCAGGGGGTCGGTGAGGGGGGGTTGTGCGGGGGGTCAGTGAGGGGGGAGATTGCGGGGGGTCGGGGAGGGGGGTGGGGCTGCAGGGGGGTCGGTGAGGGGGGGTGGGGTTGCGGGGGTCGGTGAGGGGGGTTGTGCAGGGGGTCGGTGAGGGGGGGTTGTGCAGGGGGTCAATGAGGGGGGGGATTGCAGGGGGTCGGTGAGGGGGGCTTGCAGGGGGTCGGTGAGGGGGTGGGGCTGCGGGGGGTCGGTGGGGGGGATTGCGGGGGTGAGGGGGGGGCTTGCGGGGGTCGGGGAGGGGGATTGCGGGGGTCGGTGAGGGGGTGGGGCTGCGGGGGGTCGGTGAGGGGGGAGTGCATCCGAAACCCGCTGGTTTTACCACAATTTTCAAATCGGTACAACATTGCACGCACATCATTTATCCATTACCACTATGACTGTCTTACTCACATAGATTAGAAAACAGAAATCATTGGTAAACAAGCTGCAGCAATAGTCCGGTGGCGGGAATCACATGCATTCATATTTCTTCGATTAAAGATGCAAAAATGCATCAACACACAAAATACAAGGATCCAAACCAAAGTTAATAGGCAAATCCATCTACATTAAGGATGAAAGGCATACCTAGCTTTAAGAAGCAAAAGGATTGTGAAGACTTCAAGACTGTTGTAGCCTCGGTCAACAAAATCTCCCGACAAAAGATTTAAAAAATTATACGTCAACGGAGCTAAACAACAAGAGAATGAAGGTAAAATTCATTGAGGCATATCAACGGTTGTAGAATATTATTACCATGAATATGTAATTGGTATACGGTACGTGACCTCCCGCTTGAAAGAGCTTCATTAAATCATGAAATTGACCATGGATGTCACCACGGACATGTGACCGGACTATTGACGGGCTGCACATTTGACTCCTCAATGAGTATCTCTTTCACCCGAAAGATTCCAATTATGCATTTACGAAGATATATGATCGAGTATGAACATAGAATCGACAATATAATCAGCACTTACGAAGGGAACATTTTACGAGAGACAAAGAAGAATATAAAACATGTAAGGTTAAATCCAGCCAAACCAAAGTGAGAAAGTAGATATTGTAATGGAAACACCCCAAAAAAGAAAACTAGAACAGCAATATGAGATGAAAAACCATCAAAATAACACCAGCTTTGAATAAAAGCAAGTTGTACACACTCTCAATTGGGATTTGCAAACTAGTAGATTCATTCTTGAGGTACGAAACAATGACTACATGTTTCATACTCCACATAATTACAAAATCCAACAAAGCCTAAATAAAGCACAAACACTACATTAGACCTTTCTCAAGCAAAATAACCTTTAGAAACATGTCTAAAATACAAACACTTGAAATTGGAACCAAAACTTCTCAATGAGACTTCACACGATATTAAATCAACCCTCCGTTTGGATGACTGACCATCATACCCAAAGTGCTAATTTTTTTAACAAATTTGCGGATTTAGCGCTAGACGCAGCTGCTCCCAAAAGTGAAAATGGAAATATCAAATGATGCGCTAGGTTTTTCTTAGGAATTCTATAAAATTGCCAAAAAAGATTGTACCAATCACTCTGAAGACGTCAACTCATTAAACAGATAACAATTACTAGAACACAATGGGAGAAAAAATCTTTAGCATACAAACAACATTTGTCATTCCCTTTTCTTTTCCCACCTAAGAATTATACTAAATATCCGATCGAGAAATCCAAAGTGACAAACAATAACCCTTAAAACTACTCAATCACGAATAGCTATAACTACAAACAGGCTGCTTGCAATTTCGGAAAACCTATCTCGGAGCAATATTGTCATTTTGATAAAATGAGTCTTGACCCGATTTCAGTAATATTAACCTCAAAGTGCTAGAGAAGCCCTTAGCAAAAGTAAAAGATGGAAGTCTCGAATTCGGGATAACTTTCTACTAGAACATGTATGATTATCATAACATTATATTCACCCACACAAATGCCCATTATGATTTCCTCAAAATGTTACTCGATAAATATCCCTATTGCATAAAAGTAGACTCTTGAGATTCCAAATAATTACACCAATATCCAGGTCTTCTTGCTCCACTAATTTGCGATAATATGATGAAATTCGACAAAGCCCATTACAGTAACACAAGTTGGTAGTTTAATTTGGAAAGTGCAATTGAGGCCAATCTTCAACAGAGGTAAACACATAAAATCAAAAGAGAGGAGAGAGAAAAATACCTCAGCGGCGAGGTAGTGGAGAACGGAGCTCCGCACCGACACGCTCAGCAACAGTGTTCTCGCGACAAAGACGAAAGGAGGAGGAGAGTGCGGGTGGTCGATGATGGTTGAACTCGTTGTTCGTGGACATTAGGTAAGAGATTAGGGTTTCGAAATGAGTAGGGGCCGAGAATCGGACGCCATTGAAGAGGTTTTTCGAGGTTCGTGTTTTTTGCGCCTCACAAAGAATTTTGGTTTTGGGGATAATTTAGAGAGAGAGAGAGAGAGAGAGAAAGAGAGAGGAAAGCAGTAGGTGGAGGCGCTAAAAGATTTGTGTGGTGCGAGTGCGGGAATTGGCGAGGGAAGCTTTAGGGGAAAATGAAAAGGTTAAGGGCTGCAGTTGTTTAATAATCGCAGCCCTTCATAATAAAGGGCTACGGTTTTGGGCTAACCGCAGCCCTTTGTAATGAAGGGCTGCGGTTTTTGGGCTAACCGCAGCCCTTTGCAATTAAGGGCTGCGTTTTTCAAATAATCGCAGCCCTTGTGTCGCAGCCCTTGGTCTTTTTTCCTCTAGTGATAGTAGTACTATGCTAGAAAGCATTAGTAATTGAAGTTTTAATGATGGAAACAACTTTTAAATATTTTTAAGGGAGGTTTAAAGTATTTTAAAGTTGCTGGAAATTATTTGAGTACTGATTATAAATTTATATTGGTTGTTTTAGGCGGAGAATTCTCTCTAGGCAATTTTTAAGATCGTTAAAGTGGCCTATCAGTTTGTTTACACAAGGTACGTACATATCTATGTGTTGATTGAGACAGTATCATGATTTAAGGAAGGAAGTTATGTAGTATCATGTATAGGAACTATGTTGAGTTCATATATGATATTTATTATGTTGGATTTTGCATGTTTTATGCTGTGGTGTAATCATGTGGATTATGAGATTATATTATGAGATTTATATATCATGTTTGTATGGAAGATTGATGCAAGCATGTTGGTTGGGAACTTTATTGTTATTAATTCACATGGAGGAATTAATATATTTATTAGTATTGGATCATGATTGATCATTGTTCCCTTTTAGTATTTCACTGCTATATAAGGACCGAGGGCCTTATTTGGTAAGTTGATATTTTCTACCTATGAAAGGTAATTTGGTTGTTGGCTAGGCTCAACAAATAAGAAAGTTTGGATTAAAGTTGAAAGTAATCTTGGATTGTAAGTTGTGTGATCACTAGTCTAATCCTAAGATAAAAAGAGAATTGTGGTTGTTCGATGATTTTATTATTTGTATTGCTTGTGAGTCATAACAAGTAATAACTGGTAAATCGTGTAAAGTGAAACTGGATAGCAATATCTTTAGACTGGTGCACGTCTGAAGTGTGGACAATTAGGAGTTGGAGTACATGGTGGTATCCCATGGCTTTTTCTGGGTTTCGGGTTGATCACCGTTCCTATTTTATTTAAAGGTTCCTCGATATCGTAGGTCATTTTGGAATACGGAGTCGCGCCCGTATTTCGTCTTCCTAAGGGAAGGCTATTTTAGATGAGACAACTCGGTCCATTGTCTATTTCATTTAAAGTAATAAAATGTTGTTTAAGTTTAGTTCAGTAAAGGTTATCTGAAAGTTATTATGTTGTTATTTATTCTTGCCTATTATTTATTAGTATCATGTTAGGATTATTTACTTGTTTAGTATGTAGTACTCAGCTTTGCTGATTACGTGCTTTTGTTGTGTATGTTGATCATGGCTTTGCTTTATTGATCCTGTGATGACCCATTTTGGTGAGCAATCTCTAGGGATCAATAATGCATAGTCCATCTAACAGGTTCGAAGATGATGCATCATTGGGATCGGGATTTTGGAGAGCTTGTGTAGTTATATTCTGTACTTTTGAGTTATACATTTTATAGTTGGTTTAATTTGGTTTTAAGGTTGACTTTGGTTGTTGGTTGGTTTTGGAGTTGACTTTATTGTTGACTAAGTTTATTTATAAAGTTTATTATTATTGTTTTCCGCTGCAAAATTTCGAATAAGCCGATACGTTTTCACACGGGTGATAATAGTTTGATAATTCTCTTTGTTTTATAGTAAAAAGGTATTTTAGAAAAGAGAGAATTGTCGGGGTGTTACAAAGTAGTATCTAGGAGCTTTAGGTTTTTATTGGCCTTTCATGCCAACTTTAAGTCTTTAGGCGCCTAAGTTACTTAAAATGAATTTCTTAGAATTGAGCTCCTACATATTCATGGTATTAAAAATTCCTTCAAAAATTCTTTTTCACGATTGCGATAGGATTTCGCATTCTAATTTAATTTTTTGTAGGGTCCGAATTTTTTTTTTTCGGTTCCTTATAAATTCGAAAAAAAAATTTATTTATTTCAATACTCAAGTTATTTTATTATTTTGTGAGAGATGGGTAGCATAGGAAGGGCATATAGGATAGAAATATCATATGTCTGCATTAAATAGTTAGTTCAGCATGATTATATTTTTCCTCCCTGCTAACTGTTTATGTTATTTATATGCCTTATGTTGTGGGTTATTCTTGTTTATTGTTGATTGTTGGGGTTTGATATCTTGTTTATTACTTTACTTTTTGATAGTTTTTAACTAGTTTTATAGTTGTTTTTGAGTTAGTTTAGGCTAGTTTGTTAGCTATTTCCTTAATTTGTGCAATTTTCCTTCTTGTATGCACTTTCTTTGGGCGATTTATTTCATTTCAGGACTTAGGAGCACGCTTGGAGGACACTTGCACAACCCCGAGTATTAATGTCGAAGAGGAAGGTCAAGGAAGCATCAAGGAAGCATAACCGAGTTCCGGGGGCAAATAAAAAAAGTTTTGGAAGAGTTTGCGCACAAGGGTCAAATTCAAATGGCCATAACTTTCAACACACAAAATATTTTTGAGCGATTCAAGTTGGAGATGAAAGTTTGGCTCAATATCTTTCCAACAAGTGGTCATAAACTCAATTCCGATGAAAAACGAGAGAGATATGGCCGTTTAAAAATGAACTGACGAAAGTGAAAACTGACCCGAGCGCTCGGGTCAAATGACCTGCCCGGGTCAATCTGCGGAGAACTCATATTTCAGTCCTGATCAGCTGACCCGCACGGGTCAGGCCACTCGAGGGCTCGGGTCAGACCACTCGAGGGCTTGGGTCATCTTACCCGTCCGGGTCGGGTCATTTTTCCGAAAACCTTTTTACGACTTTGTTTGTTTTAATGCAGGGGTTGTTTTGTAATTTTCTGTTTTATTTCTTATGACTATGTAAGAGGGACTCCTCTTATTTTAACTTACGCTAATTTACATTATATTTTAATAAAGGGAGATTTGAAATTCTTAGAACCCTAGGAGAGAGAAAATCTCATTTCTAGAGAGAGAAGTGAGAGAAACTTGTTTAAAGCTTGGAATTGAAGAATCTAAGAAGGAAACTTGAAGATTTGGAGGCTCCTTGCAACTTTAATGAGAATTTCTTACTCTCTCTCATATGTTATTGCTTCATTTTCTTTTCTTCATGTCATTTTCACTCTATTTACTTGTTCATCCTAGATTATTGTTTTAGTGCATGTTAATAGTTGTTAATGTCTTTTAGTTTATAATTTATCATGATTTGTGAGTAGCTATTTCTTTGAGAAGGGTTTTAAGCCATTAATGAGTTCATGAACCTCTAAATCCAACATTGGGTTTTGACTTGGGATAATTTTGGTTAATTGATTTGGCATTTTCATGAATGTTTGTGTGATTGGCCATCATAGGAGCATAATTTAGGTACCCTTAGTGAAGGATCGAGAGATGAAGTTAAGGGGTTGCCTCAAATCGATTATTAGGCTTGAAAGACCATGAGAATAGGAACTACCAAGTCTAGGGGACTTAGTTTGCTTGTTTAAGTTCATCATGTTTATGGATATGCTTGGTTGAATGCCTTAGTCATGAGAATAGGTCTTGGGTAAGAGACTAGGCCAATCTAGCTAGCTCGAGAGAGTGGTTAGAGTACCAATGGATGAACAATTCCCCTCAATTGATCCCCATTGTTGAGTCCCATTGTGATTGCTTGGTTTGTGAATGACTTGATTGGTGGATACCCCTTCCCAAAGTCATTTTTCTTATTGTCTTTTCATCTATAAATCTCAAAAACATAGACTTTGCTTAGCTTATCATAAATCGATACTTATTGGTGCTTCCCTTAGTCCTTGTGGATTCGACCCTTTACTTGCCCTATATTGGGTAGTTTAGGTATCTTTGACGTGTTTACAACAAGCGCGTCAGGGTTATACATTAAGTGAGAGTACCAGTTACTTATAAAAGTTAAATATATTGTTATAGATTCCTAGCCATGTCTGAAAGAGAAGATATTAGAGTAGGGAGCTTTTACAACCCTATCGTACTGAGTGATGATGAGAGCGATGGAGGTTATGAGTCTGATTTTGATAGCTATACCGAACTAGAGTCCATTATGCGTAATGTATTAAGAGCAGGCGTGCCTGATAGTGATGATGAGATCCTTCATGAGTTTGACCATGCTAAAGGGCAGACCAGGAGCGATATCTACCATGTTGTTTTCATATATGAGACTGATTCTGAGTCAGAGGAGGACAAGCCTCAACCTAAACGGAGATCTACGAGATTTAGAAGATATGTTTACTATAATACTGAGGACATTGATGAATTTGTAGATGAACTTTTCACTCCAGAAAACTACAGAGAATCGGAGGATAAGACTGATAATGTTTCACCTTAGTTTATTTATTTATTCATTTATGCTTTACAGAATAATGTTGGATAATTCGTCCAACAGTGATTTAAATTTATAGTACCTTTATTTATTTATTTTATTTTAGCAAAAGTACAGCATTACGGATTAGAAAAAAAATTGTTATTAACATCTTTGAGGAATAAAAGTTAAATATTTAGTTATCCAAATGAGCAAGAATTTATTTTGGGTACGCGAATGGGAATATTTTTATTTATTTGTTGTGATTGAATTTTATTCATGATTCCTAAACTGTGTGTTCTTGATATGAATATTCTTCATGGATGATTGATGATGATTATTCTGTAATATTGTTGTAACTTCATGAGAAATTGTTTGTTGATGCGATCTTTATGGTCAAATCAAATGTTGCCTTCGTAGAGAACGGTATGTAAGTATGTATTGAACCTAAAGTAGAGTACGTTAATTTCAGGTCCCGCACTAGAATGGCTAACAACAATAACGATTTAGCTGCTGTTATTCGCCTCTTGGCGGAAAAACTGACTAAAGAGAGAGTTGAGCGTCCCGATTCTGCTGGGGACATGTTTGAGAGCTTAGCCAAAGTTAAACCACCATATTATAAGGGGCAAGCTGATCCTACCTTTTTGGAGAACTGGATTAGGGAATTCGAGAAAATCTTTGGGGCTGTGAACTGTCCTAAGAATATGAGAGTAGGTCAGGTTGTGCTGTACTTAAAGGATGAGGCTGATTTGTGGTGGAGAGAAAATAGGGTTAGACTGAGTGTTGTTGAAGGTTTTAATTAGGATTCTTTTGTTACTACCTTGAGAGGTAAGTTTTACCCTGCCTTCATGAGGAAACAGAAAGCCCAAGAGTTTATTAACCTGAGGATAGGACTATGACCATTTCTGAGTATTATAGTAAATTCATAGCATTGTCGAGGTTTGCACCTGAGGTAGTAGCCACTGAGGAGTTAAAGGCTCAAAGGTTTGAGCAAGGGTTGACTGATGAAATCCAGCTGGGGTTAGGTGGTGAAACTTTTTCATCCCTAGATATTGTGTATGGGAGAGCCGCCCACATTTATAGTCTTCAGTCGAGGCGGGACAAGAAAAATGCTGTAGTGGGTGAGAAAAGAAAGGATTTCAATGCTGGAGGAAACCAAGGAAATTTCAAGAAGAGTAGAAATGGGAATGGGAATTTCCAAGGGAGGAATAATCAGGGCTACAATAATAAGGGTTAATCTGAGAGAGTGTACCACTGTAAGAAGTGCAGTAATAACCATCCAGGTAAAGACTACAAGGGCGAACTAGTGAGTTGTAACTACTACCAGAAGAAGGGCCATAGGGAGTATGAGTGCTTTGCTAAGCAAAAGAAAGAACAAAATGGCAATGGGGGTAGTAACCAAGTGAGGTCGGGATTTAACCAGTCAGGAAATCAGGGTTCGAAGCCTGTAGGGGCACAGAACAACCAAGGAAGCTACAATAAGCCTGCTAGTGAGAGCAACCAGAACAAGGCTCCGGGTAAACTGTTTGTGATGAGTCGCAATGAAGCTGAACGATCTGCCAACGTAGTGTCTGTTACTTTTTCTATTAACTCCGTGCTAGTTAAAGCATTATTTGATTCGGGGGCGACTTATTCTTTTGTTTCGTCGTCTGTTATTAAAAGTTTGGGGTTAGTAGATTTTGAGGTGGTTGATTTGTCTGTTAGTATACCTACTGGTGAGACCATAAGGTGTACCAAGTTGTTCAGAAATTTGCCTCTGAAAATAGGAGACTGTGTTTTTCCTTCTGATTTGATAGATTTCAATCTGGGAGACCTAGATGTAATTATGGGAATGGATTGGCTAAGTTTATACGAGGCCAAAATAGACTGTGAAGTTTAGAAAGTAGTTTTAAGAAACCCTTTGGGTAAGTTGACCTCGTATATAAGTTTTGGGAAATCCAAGAACTTTGGGGTTATTTCTGCAATGCAAGTAAAGAAGTTGATGAAGAAGGGGTGTGAATTATTTTTCTGTAGTGTGCAAGATGTGAGTAAAGAAACTGGGGTAAATATTGAGGATGTTCCAATTGTGAATGAGTTTATGGATGTGTTTCCGAGTGAGATTTCGGGTATGCCGCCTGCTAGAGTTGTTGAGTTCACCATAGACTTAGCTCCTGGAACTGCACCTATATCTAAAGCACCCTATAGAATGGCACCTCCGTAGATGAGTGAGTTGAAGACGCAGTTGCAAGAATTGTTCGATAAGTGTTATATTAGGCCTAGTCCATCACCTTGGGGAGCTCCTGTATTGTTTGTTAAGAAGAAAGATGGGAGAATGAGGTTGTGTATCGATTATAGGGAATTGAATAATGTAAGCATCAAGAACAAGTATCCTTAACCTAGGATAGATGACCTATTCGATCAATTGAATGGAGCGAGCGTGTTCTCGAAGATTGATTTGCGTTCGGGGTATCACCAGTTGAGAGTAGCTGATAAGGATATACCTAAGACTACGTTTAGGACTCGTTATGGTCATTATGAGTTCACTGTAATGCCTTTTGGGTTAACCAATGCACCTGCCATATTTATGGACTTGATGAATAGGATTTTCCATGAGTTCTTAGATAAGTTTGTGGTTGTATTTATTGATGATATTATGATCTACTCGAAGAATGAAAAAGAGCATGATGAGCACTTGAGGATTATATTGGAGACGCTTAGGAAGAATCAATTGTATGCCAAGTTCTCTAAGTGTGAGTTTCGTTTGGAGAAAGTAGCATTTTTAGGTCACTATGTGTCTAAGGAAGGAGTCTCTGTAGATCATGCTAAGATTCAAGCTGTGAGTAAGTGGCCTACTCCAAAGAATGTGTTTGATATTCGAAGTTTCCTAGGTCTAGCTGGCTATTATAGACGATTTGTGAGAGATTTCTCGAAGATAGCGAGGCCAATGACCAATTTGATGAAAAAAGATTCAAAATTCGAGTTGAGTGAGAAGTGTGAGGAAGCTTTTCAGATTTTAAAAGAACGTTTGACCTCCACACCTGTTTTGACCCTGCCTGATGGGAATGAGGGATTTGAGGTGTATAGTGATGCTTCAAAGAATGGTTTGGGATGTGTCTTACAGCAGAATGGGAAGGTGATCGCGTATGTGTCGCGTCAGTTGAAACCTTATGAGGCTAATTACCCTACCCATGATCTAGAGTTAGCTGCTATAGTGTTCGCCTTGAAGATTTGGAGACATTATCTGTATGAGGTAACCTGTAAGATCTTTACTGACCATAAAAGTTTGAAGTATATCTTCACCCAGAAAGACCTCAATATGAGGCAGAGAAGATGGTTAGAGTTGATAAAGGATTATGACTTAGACATCCAATATCATGAGGGGAAAGCAAATGTAGTTGTTGATGCGTTGAGTAGGAAGTCGAGTCATAACATGAATGCCTTGATAGTTCCTGAGGAGTTGTGTCGGGATATACAAAGACTTAGCCTAGAAATCTTGAATCCTGGGGAGATCGAGGCAATATTGAGTGCTTTATAGTTGGGGTTGTCAATTTTCGACGAGATCAAAGAGGGTCAAGTTGGGGATGAGCACCTAGAGAAGATTAAGAAAAAGATGGGCCAAGGTATGGAAGTTGATTTTAAGATCCATGATGATGGTAGTTTGAGGTTCAAGGGGAGGTGGTGTGTACCACAAAAATGTGATGAGCTTAAGAAATGTCTTATGGATGAGGGCCATAATACACCGTACTCTGTGCACCCTGGGGGTGACAAGCTGTATAAGGACCTTAAGCAGATCTATTGGTGGCCAAACATGAAGCGTGAGGTTGCCGAGTTCATGTCTAAGTGTCTAACCTGTCAAAAAGTCAAGATATATCATAAGCGACCCATGGGGAAAGTTCAATCCTTGGAGGTTCCGGGATGGAAGTGAGATTCCATATCGATGGATTTTGTGACTGCTTTGCCTAGATCAAGGAATGGCAATGATACTATTTGGGATATTGTGGACCGTCTGACGAAGTCGGCCGTGTTCATTCCAATTAAAGAGACCTGGAAGAAGAAGCAACTTGCGAAGACGTATGTTAAGCATGTAGTGAGATTGCATGGGGTTCCAACAGATATTATTTCAGATCGTGATTCGAGATTCCTCTCGAAATTTGGGCAAAAGGTCCAGTTAAATCTTGGGACAACATTGAAAATGAATACTGCCTTTCACCCTGCGACCAATGGTCAGACTGAGAGGACTAACCAAACTATGGAAGATATGTTGAGAGCCTGTGCTATTGATTTTCAGGGTAGTTGGGAAGACCAATTAGATTTGATTGAGTTTTCATACAACAATAGTTATCATGCGAGTATTAAGATGGCACCTTTTGAGGCATTATATGGAAGAAAGTGTAGAAGTCCCATTTGCTGGAATGATTTTAGTGAGAACATAGTATTGGGGATAGAGTTCATTGAGGAGACTGTCAAGAATGTGAAGTTGATTCAGGCTAGAATTCATGCTGCTCAAGATAGGCAAAAGAGTTATGCCGACTTGAAGCGAAGGGAAGATGAGTTCGAAGTAGGTAATAAAGTGTTTCTGAAAGTATCACCGACTAAGGGTGTGATGAGATTTGGGAAAAAGGGCAAATTAAGTGCCAAATATGTAGGTCCATATGAGATCCTACAAAGAATTGGGAAGGTAGCTTATAGGTTGGCTTTGCCAATGGAGTTCGAAAAGATGCACGATGTATTTCATATTTCTCAACTCAAGCGTTATATCCCTGACGAGCGTCATGTCTTGGAGCCTGAGAGGATACAAATTGATAGTAGCCTCACATATGAGGAAAGGCCTGTGAAAATTCTTGACAAGAAGGTGCGTAGTACACGCAATAAGGATGTCAATATCGTGAAAGTGCTTTAGTCGAACCATGAGTCCGAAGAGGCAACGTGGGAAGCTGAAGCTGAAATGAAAAAGAAGTATCCGGATTTATTCCTTGAGGTGAGTTACGAGGGCGTAACTCGTTTTCTTTAAGGGGGGGTAGAATGCGATAAAATTCGCGCTTTTTACCTATTTTTATGGTATTTTTATGCATTTTATGCTTATTTTGGCGATTTGCACATGTTTGGTGCAAAATAAATAGATTATCCGCATAAGAAAAAAATGTTCATGATTAACACAAGTGATTTTAAGTTGGCAAAAGAGTGCACATGAGTGCACAAGTTCTCCAATAGGGGTTGAGTTGAAAAAATTTTGAAAAGGTGTGAGTTTTCGCGTCAAGTTTCGGGACGAAACTTCTTTTAAGAGGGGTAGACTGTAATCCCCCGTAATTTTATGAATTTTATAAAT
The DNA here is from genome assembly GCA_947646795.1 of Beta lomatogona. Taxonomy (NCBI): domain Eukaryota; kingdom Viridiplantae; phylum Streptophyta; class Magnoliopsida; order Caryophyllales; family Amaranthaceae; genus Beta; species Beta lomatogona. The sequence goes on from CANSNZ010000477.1 coordinate 1,819,319, forward strand.
ATATTTTAATATATAGTTATTTATATTTTAATATATATTAGCATTTTAATGATTTCATATTTCAAAGGTTGACTATTTGAAAGTCAAAGGAATTGTTTTAATAATTTATTCAAGTCAAATATTTGCTAAATTCATGCTTTGAAAGTACTTGAAATATTTGAAATACCTATTTGGATTTGAAAAAGGGGTTTAAATGGGTTTGAGAAACCCAAATACTAATTCTAGTGATGTTAGGAGTTCAATCATCATTCATATTCATCATCAAACTCTATTTGAAGCCCAATTACCTTTTTCATAAGTCCACAAAGGGGAAACTATAAATACCCCATAAACCCCAAATATTTTCCCTACAAATTATTTCTCTCTCCTCTTTCCTCCAAATTTTCGGCTCCCACACTCTTTTCTTTCTTTTCTTTTCTTCCTTCCTCATCTTCCTTCGGTTCATCCTTCCGGCGACCACCAACTCCGGCCACCGCCGCACCTCGCCGGCAACCACCGGTGCTGCCGCCGTCTGCCGCCCTGCTTGGCCGGCGTTCCTTCTTCCCTCCTCTTCTTGCATTGGTTTGTTTCTTTTCTTCCTCCTAAAGTTTTATTCAAAGATTGTTTTTTTAGGTTTTGTTTGATTAATTTATGTTTAAAAGTTATAAGTTATTGATTTATTATTGAATCTAAGTTATATAATTTATGTATTGATGAAATAAAAATCAGATTTGCATATTTGAGTTTAAAATAGATTTTAATTATCAAAACATGAATTTTTTAGGGTTTTGAAAGTTAGAAAAACCTAGTAGTTTATATAAATTATGAAAGTTATTGTCTTTATGAATTTAAGCATGTTTAAGTATGTTTAACGGGGAGTTTTAATAATTATATGCTGCTGGAATTTTAGAAGGGTTGTTATTAATGGAGTTTTAAGGATTTTAATGACTAGTATAGTAGTACTATGCTAGAAAGCATTAGTAATTGAAGTTTTAATGATGGAAACAACTTTTAAATATTTTTAAGGGAGGTTTAAAGTATTTTAAAGTTGCTGGAAATTATTTGAGTACTGATTATAAATTTATATTGGTTGTTTTAGGCGGAGAATTCTCTCTAGGCGATTTTTAAGATCGTTAAAGTGGCCTATCAGTTTGTTTACACAAGGTACGTACATATCTATGTGTTGATTGAGATAGTATCATGATTTAAGGAAGGAAGTTATGTAGTATCATGTATAGGAACTATGTTGAGTTCATATATGATATTTATTATGTTGGATTTTGCATGTTTTATGCTATGGTGTAATCATGTGGATTATGAGATTATAATATGAGATTTATATATCATGTTTGTATGGAAGATTGATGCAAGCATGTTGGTTGGGAACTTTATTGTTATTAATTCACATGGGGGAATTAATATATTTATTAGTATTGGATCATGATTGATCATTGTTCCCTTTTAGTATTTCACTGCTATATAAGGACCGATGGCCTTATTTGGTAAGTTAATATTTTCTACCTATGAAAGGTAATTTGGTTGTTGGCTAGGCTCAACAAATAAGAAAGTTTGGATTAAAGTTGAAAGTGATCTTGGATTGTAAGTTGTGTGATCACTAGTCTAATCCTAAGATGAAAAGAGAATTATGGTTGTTCGATGATTTTATTATTTGTATTGCTTGTGAGTCATAACAAGTAATAACTGGTAAATCATGTAAAGTGAAACTGGATAGCAATAACTTTAGACTGGTGCACGTCTGGAGTGTGGACAATTAGGAGTTGGAGTACATGGTAGTAGCCCATGGCTTTTTCTGGGTTTCGGGTAGATCATCGTTCCTATTTTATTTAAAGGTTCCTCGATATCGTAGGTCATTTTGGAATACGGAGTCGTGCCCGTATATCGTCTTCCTAAGGGAAGGCTATTTTAGATGAGACAACTCGGTCCATTGTCTATTTCATTTAAAGTAATAAAATGTTGTTTAAGTTTAGTTCAGTAAAGGTTATCTGAAAGTTATTATGTTGTTATTTATTCTTGCCTATTATTTATTAGTATCATGTTAGGATTATTTACTTGTTTAGTATGTAGTACTCAGCTTTGCTGATTACGTGCTTTTGTTGTGTATGTTGATCATGGCTTTGCCTTATTGATCCTGTGATGACCCATTTTGGTAAGCAGTCTCTACGGATCAATAGTGCTGCATAGTCCATCTAACAAGTTCGAAGATGATGCATCATTGGGATCGGGATTATGGAGAGCTTGTGTAGTTATATTCTGTACTTTTGAGTTATACATTTTATAGTTGGCTTAATTTGGTTTTCAGGTTGACTTTGGTTGTTGGTTGGTTTTGGAGTTGACTTTATTGTTGACTAAGTTTATTTGTAAAGTTTATTATTATTGTTTTCCGCTGCAGACTATGGGGTTTGTAATGACTTATGAATTTCATAATTGTAAATCTATTGGGTTGTTGGTGTCGACTTGTCGCGCCTAATTTATCTCATAAAAAAACAAAGTTATAAAAAATTGGATTTTCAGATCGGATCCAATATAGAGTTTGAAAATTCGGATTGGATTGGATCGGATTCAAAATCTAATTGGTTCAAATTCGGATTGGAAAATTGAAATCTAAATTTTGTTCGGATTGGATATAATTAGGCCCAAATCCAAACCGTACACCGAACTTTCACCCCTACTTTTAGGTGTATAGAACGCTATAAAGGAGAATGATGTCAATGAAATTTCTTTTCTTTTTGAGATGTTGTCGATGAAAGTTGATCATAGGTCCTTGTTATCACAAAAAACTAACCTATAGAGGATTTTTTTATTGGCAAGATTGTTTTATAGTTGATGGAAATGTCAATTTCGTTAGGGATGCTAAATCCAAATTTAGTTTTGGAACTTGTACAATGCATGGGCTAAAGGTAAAGATTAAAAGATACTTATGTGTCGTCATCAATCCCTAAAACTTTAGGTAATCAACATAGGATGATCTTGCAAGTTAGCTCTCCATTTTGGCCCTAGTCTAATTTAACTTAAGGTAATGTTCAATGTAAATCATTTGTAGGAGGTGTTCTCTTCACTTAAACTTTTTTGAATTGAATTTATCTTTACTTGAATGAACTTATCTAAAAGTAGTGAAATTTATTTAAGTTCATTTTATTTGGTGTTAAAACACATCTGAATTTAATTGAACTTATCTTAACTTGAAACTTATTTTCTTCAGGTGTAGAGAACAAGCCTTTAATCAATTAACATAAGTTTTAATCAGCAAAATTTAGTTTCAATATTATTTTTTTGGTAAAAATTACTAAATTGTGTATGAGAAAACACTAAAGAATCAATAAAAATTACTTTAATTCAGTTCCAACAAGTACATTAAACTCAATTTCATCAAGAAAATCAAGCTTTAGTTTGTAATAATAATCACAGCTTAGCAAAAATCAAAATGAGGAGAAGAAAGATTTGTGGAAAGTAGAATTTTAAGAAATCTTTTACACTTCTCCACTTTTAACTCATTTTTCTTAACTTATGAGAAATGGTTTGATTAAACAATTATTGTCATCCCACTCAAGGTCAGGGCCCATTCGATATCATTGTGGTTTTTAGTTATTTGGTTTTTTTCTTTTTGAAAATCATATAATATACTTATGTCATATAATGAACCAAAAATTAGTCACACTTATTGGAAGCATGATGATTTTGAAGATGACAACTAAAAAGTGCAAACCACTTTTTCTAATTTTCTGTTTTTGTTTTAAAAAAAAAAAAAAGAAACTGAAAACAAAAAACGATAACAAACTTATTTTTAATTTATTTTTGTTAACTTTTGTGTATTACTCCCTCTTATTTTTTTAGTTTGCCTGTTTTGACTATCAATACATTTTTTTGACTTTAAATATCTTTCATTACATATCAGTACCAATTATAACGATTGAATATTAATAAAGTATTCATTGAGACAAATCAAACAAAACCCTACATGACTATATTTTCTTCTTATATATTGAGAAAAATTTAGAAGATTCACTCTAACTGCGAATAGTGTCAATATTCTAAGTGAACAAACTAAAAAAATACAAAGGGAGTATTTTGTACTTCCTCTACTCTTTTTCAATTGCAACATTTGTATTTCCAAGGCACAATTTTGAACATTAATAACTTTAGTTACACATTTAGACGAATCAAATAAGATCTCATATCACTATATTTATTGATAAGTCATATTTATATATAATTTTTAGATGCATTTAAGTTGCATTTTAGAGCATTAGATTCATTATTAGGTTCATTGTTGCATTATATTCTTAAGTGATGCTATTCTACATTTCTACTCCAGTACTCCTATTCGGTATGTTTTCGTGTTTTTGATGAATTTAAGGTATTGGGAACGTATTTGGAGTATAATTAGCTAAACTTGAGGATTAGGAACATTTGGAAGCAAGCTACAATGCATAAGGATCGTTTGGATATGTCATAGTTAGGGTTGTGCACCTGTCCAAAACTAGTCCGGAACCGGATTTACCAAATTTTCCGGACCGGTCACGTCTGGACCGAAACCAGATAATTCCGGTCCGGGTCCGGGTCCCGTTTTGGACCGGTTTTGTTGACATGTGAAGATTCCCCACTACTCACATAGTCACATTTAAAAAATGCAATTAAAGCCCATCCACCAATACCTAGTTGGATCCCACTGCCAAAGTATTTGAGATGCAAAATAAAAATACACACAACTTCATATTCATCCAAATACACCATTTACAATTAAGATAACATATATTGAACCAAAATCCAGAGAGGAGGAAAACAGTGGTAAAACTAATCCCCCATCCAAAAGAACAGTGAGAAATCTATTCTTAAAAACTTCTTAAGTGGCAAATTAAAAAACTAAACATAACACAAATTTCAGATTTTGCAACTCACAACCATATGAAATTTTAAAAAAAAAATTTGGAAGTTTCCGTGTATGTGGTGGCGAGTGGCGACTGGCGAACAACCTCGATGTGGTGGCGAGTGGCGACTGGGGACTGGCGAGTTGCCGAATGCCGACCAGGCAGGTCGGATCTACGGTGGGCCGCGCAACGCAAAATGCGACCATATTTCTCTTTCTCAAAGCCGATTTTTTATTTTATTTAAAAATTCTTTTTTTTTTTCAAAGTAACCGGTTTTTAAAATCGATTTCCAAAATTTTGAGGACCGGGGACCGGATCGACAGCCACCGGTCCTGTCCGGTTCCCGTTTTTTTGCCGGTCCGGTCCACAAATGCACAACCCTAATCATAGTATACGAGTTTGAGCGAAAGCAAAGTGAAAAATCATTAAAAGAAATGTGGAAAAGGAGTCACGTCAACTCTTCTGACCATAACTTTTGGTGTGCTTCCTAAAATTGAATAATTCCATATGATTTAGAAACTAGACTTGAATAGCTTTCCAACGATAGGTGGCACGCCCTGAGGAGACTTCTAGTCATGGAGTTATGCCTTTCGGAAGCTTGCACTATTGCTGGTATCTGTTTTCGTACGCGCGGATCACTAAATCTGCCCATTTAATGATATTTCGACTTTCCTTATCTTTGTGACTTACTTTCCTAGTCATATTAGGTTACTTAATATTATTTAGATTAGAAAAAAAAAACCCTGTCTACTCTCTCTCTCACGTTATGTTTATTTCTTAGTTCTAGTTTTAATTTTCTCCTTTTTTCTCTCTAGTTTTTATTTGCAAACCCTATTTTTTATTTTTCTTCATTAATTCATGAAATCTAATTATTTCTTTCATTGGTTTCTTCGATTATGTTTTTCTTTGTAGATTTAGATTTTATTATTTACTCCATGATTGAGTATTTTTTATTTCTAGGGTGGGAATCCTTGTTTATATGATATGGATCTTGATTGATGTTATTGATGTTTTGATTTGTCATTGATATCTCTAGTTGATTAATGTTTTTATTGTTAATTTTACAACCTGATCAATTGTCTAATTAAATCTTGCAAATATTGAGTCATAGATCAAGATATAGTACTCTTTAGATTCTTACCTAGAATTAGCAAATCTCATTATGCATATGCATATGTTGATTTGAGACCGTTAAAACCCGAACGTAGGATTAACATGTGCTCTAGATATTTGATTAATTGAATCATTGATGGTGTTTTGATAGTTTATAAATATGAACATGGTGAACCATAACCCTAGCTCCTTTTAGTTTGATTTTCTTATTTTATTAGTTTAGAATTAATTATCTTATTCGTGATCTTGTTTAGTTTCTCCATACCTTAGGAGATATATTAAAACGATCATCTCTCTATGGATTCGACCCTAGGGGTGTCAAAACAGGTTCTCAAACAGGTTCTGGGTATACCCACGGTGAACCAGGTCAGATCCGGGCAGGTCAGGATTCTGATTGTCAGTGCCCCAGGTCATGATTGGTCAGGTTTTGTTCAACTGGGTCGAACACATTTGAATCATTGGATTCCCGGGTGCCGGACAAGTCTGAGCGTTCCATTTACAAGTCGATCCATTCCCGGATATGATCGCCCGTTGACATTTTTTTTTGCCGGGTTTGCGCAGGTCATATTTAGGTTTCATGTACGGTTTAGTTAAGTCAAATGTACTCGGGTTGAATTAGTAATGACCTTAGTTCGATCGTTGTGAAACATCGGGTCCATTCGCTATTGAACGCCAACTCAACTTCGGGTAACTCCTGATCGGGCCATCTTGATTTTGTTATGGATTTTGTAAACGAATCATATTAATAAAAGTATTAAGATCGACATATATATACATATGTGTGTGTGCGCGATAAATATATGGATGACAACGAAAAACCAATAAAAACACTATATTGATTACCGTGATGTTTAGTGTATTCTCTTACTCAACTCTTATTTCGAATAATCAACTGCGTAAAACCACTTTAATGAGTAAAGGAGTAGAACGACTCTTCATATGTTTTTATATTATATATTATAACCAACGACAATAATAACGAGTAGACGATCAATTCTAAACTTTATATAAATGATTTATTATTAGAAGCATTATGATTGATATATAGGTTTGTAAATAGCTATGATGGTAATGAGAATAATAATACTAATAAACATAAGCGACGATGATAATAGGTAAAAATACAAATAATAACAGTAATAGTAACAAGGCTAACAATAGCAATAGTAATACAAATAAGAACATGAATAATAACAATAACAATAACAATATAAATACTAATATGTTGAATCGTTTTAATATAAGATTGATATCAAAATAATTGTAAAACCAATCTAGTACTCTATTGATTATAAATTAGTATAACGACTCTTAATATGTTATAATACTATGAGGCCTAAGTGATTATAACGATGGTTCATATGTTGCATAATAATAAGGGATATTATCTCAGATAACCCTGACTTATAGGCCTTTTTCCAATATAACCCCGACTTTGGCAGCCCTATCTCCGATAACCCTGAACTTGGTTTTTGTCATTAAACTGGACGGAATTTGTAACGCCGTTAACTAGGATTGACTTTTGCTAAATTCGTCTCTTTCTCTCTCTTGTTCTTCATCTCTTCTCTATCTTGTTCTTCATCTCTTCATCAATTTTTCCCAAACTCATAACAAAATCCAGATTTTTCCCAAATCCATTTACCCAAAATCATAACAAAATCCAGATTTCCTCCAATGGGTGTTCATTTATAATTAAAAACCTAAAAAAAAAAAATTTGTGTTCTTCATCCTCTTTCTTATGTTCTTCATCCCCTCTCTCTCTCTAAATCCGGAAAAAAATTCAGCTACATTCTTGCAAATCAACTACAGGTTCCTTCAATACTAGCACAAAGAGCAGCCAATTGAGGAGAGTGAAAATCCATCATTTTCATAAAATGTGGGTATTTCTTCACAACCATAGTTGAGTGATTTGTGTTTGAAAATGTTTGATTCCTTATGGGTTATTGTTCGGTTTTTTTTTATTCAATTTGTTTGAATTCTCACAATCTTGAATAGCCCCAAATTGATTTTGCTCCACCTTTGCAGCCACCACAAGCACCACCGCCACTCCTTCACCTCCATTAGATTTCTACTCATTTTCCCTCTCTAACTCCTCTTCACCCATTCACGCTCCTTCACATCATCGAATTCAGCCATTCTCTCGTTCACTTATTCACTGGCGATTCACTCATTCTCTCTAATTCAGCCTCACTCCTCCTTCAACCTCTCACGCTCTTTCCTCTCACTTCATCGAATTCAGCCTCTAATCACTCTCGTGGCACGGCGAAGATTCAACTTTGACACCTCTCTTCGCTCTCCACGTTGAGCGCGCCGCTGCAGCTCTGAAGCCCTCGTGGAGATTCCACAAAGCTTCCGCCACTGAACCTGCCGAAGCAAAGTAGCTTCTGTAATTTGATTGTTGTTTATTCTTACAAATTTAGTGGCTTTTTTGAAAGTTTTTACTGTTAATATAATCATGTTTGAGGATTTGGTTATGCTTAATCTTGAACTATTTGAGATGGGTTATATTTTATTCATGATAATATGATCTGGGTCATGTTTAATTTGACACTTTGTGTGTGAAATGCACAAGTTGTTAGATTTTCAGCTTTGGATTTGGGAAAAATCTGGATTTTGTTATGAGTTTGGGAAAAATTGATGAAGAGATGAAGAACAAGAGAGAGAAGGGATGTAGAACAAGAGAGAGAAAGAGATGAATTTAGCAAAAGTCAATCCTAGTTAACGGCGTTACAAATTCCGTCCAGTTTAATGACAAAAATCAATTTCAGGGTTATCGGAGATAGGGCTGCCAAAGTCGGGGTTATATTGGAAAAAGGCCTATAAGTCGGGGTTATCTGAGATAATATCCCTAATAATAATTATAATAAATTATACCCCCAAATCATTATCCCCTATAAAAGCTAATCATAACTTATTAAAATAAGTTAATAGTTAACAAGTAACAACCATAAGTTAAGTAAAATAGTTAACAAGTACTTACTAGTTACTAAATAGTAACTTGTTAGCAACCATATAGCTTAATACTAGTATAAGATTAACAACCATAACACTCCCTTATCTTTATAAGTTATGAGATTATTTAAGTTAATTGTTTTTATGCTATACTATAGTTTAATACTAGTATAGTATTTATGGTCTTCTCTTAACTTTGTATATATGTGACTATAAAGAAACTATTTTATCAGTAGGCTTATATATATGTGACTATAAAGAAACTATTTTATCAGTAGGCTTATATATGTTAGTACGATATAATTAACAATAACAAACATATATAACGCGGTATATATGTATTATGTTGTGACTATATATGATAAAGTATAAACATACTATTTTATCAATATGTTTAATCATTTTAGTAGTACTATACATTGGTATTAAAATAATTGTAAAACCATTCTAATACTATATTGATTATAAATTAGTACAACGACTCTTGATATCTTATAATATTATAACAAATGACAATCATATGTTTACAACAACGGGTCATATGAGGCTTAAGTGATCATAACGAGAGTTCATATGTTATATGATAATAATAATAAACATAACAATAGTTTATATAAATGATAGTAAACATAACAGCCATAAGTCAATAGTTAACTAGATAGTAACTTGTTAACAACCATATGTTAACTTAGCATTTAGTCAGTTACGCACATAGACTTATACCAACTTAGTAACTCACTAGCTTATTCCTAGATAATTGAAGAAGTTATTACTATATAAGATTAATGAATGCATCAATATAGATTATAAGCTAATTCAAGAGAATACTCTAATTCAAGATAATAGTACACTATTTTAGATAGTAGTCTTCATGTTAAATGCATTTTGAAACTAAAACATGTATTTGGATTGAAACAAGTTGTTATCGGACGAGATCAATGAATGTATAATTGTAAGTCGATAATCAAAGTCAATGTAACATTACATATAAGTTCACTTTAATAAATATAATTATACTATTACTTAATTGAGTAATAGACTAATGATAGTTGTATCAGTAATGCCATAAGTATGGAGTCTAATTAAAATTTAGAAACTCAATTCATAACTCTAATTAAATAATAATAATAATAATAATAATAATAATAATAATAATAATATGCTAATTAATAAATGATAGTTATGGCTTAATGGCGGGCCGCGCTTGTCGCGAACGCCACCCGGCCAAAGATAAAATTTCTCCTACTCTTTTTTACAATTAAATGTAGAAGGGAAGTAAGGTTCGTATCCACAGGGAAACGGGGACGAGTTCTATATTTAGCGTGAGTTAGTACCTAGATAACTCTAACGGTCGAGAAACCTAATAACAAGGGGGGTTTTCAAATAGATTTACTAACAAACTAAAATTAACTAGCAACTAAATAAAATGAGAAGTCAATATGGGAAGATCTTGAATCCGATTAACATCCACTTCAATTCATTATCGATCCTTGAACCTCCACTCTAATTATTTCCATAATTATCTATTGCTGAGAATCAATCTCGTGTTCTCCTTATTCCTAGTTGAATAGCACGATCAGCGTGACTATAAAACCCTAACTAAAGGATAACCTAGTCCGATCGCGTCTAAGTTCAATCCAATAGCAGCAATAAACACAAGAGAACCAACGGACACGCTAACGTCATACAAGCGATAAACATTCAACAGTTGATTCAATTTCCCCAAGAAATAACCAAGACGATCTGCATCTAAGTTACTTCCTAGTTTGCTACCAATTGATAAAAGAATAAAAAATCCGATTCTATTCTTAAATCTAGCATTAGATTAATTACACAATCAAACTAGTAATATTCCTAGCATAATCATGCAAAAATCATAGAAAGCAAGCATAGAAATTAAACCATAATCAAAGGAACTAAATAGAGAGGAAAGATCTCACAATAATGCTTGAAGCTTCATATTAATCTCGTTCAAGAACGGTTCAAGCTACAATCGGCATAGCAATAGCCAATTCCATAATTGAAATCCCTAAAAACTAAAACTAGAAAATGAAAACTAAAAAGAGAAGATAAGAAGAGAAGAATGGAGTGTTAGATATTCTCTCTCCTCAAGTGTGTGTGTCCTTTGGACCAAAAACAAAGTTTAGTATTTATACTAAGGCTCAAAAGTCAGCCGACATTTAGACCGACCTAGGGGTTGCGAGGTGCGATACAGGTCGCACCGTGCGATGAGCTCCTGCCTTCGCAACGAGCTGAAGAGCTGGGCAAAACCAAGCAGGTCGCACCGTGCGAGAAAGCTCGCGAGGTGCGAGCAGGAGGTCGCGAGGTGCGACCATGCTCGCGAGGTGCGAGCTGCTGGGCGTGCCTGCTGCTGAGCGCTGGGCGAGCGCTGGGCTGGCGAGGCTTACGATGCTGGAGCGCTGGGCTGGGCAGCTTGGGCGAGGCCGGGCGAGCACCGGGCCGGCGATGTGCGAGCGCCGGGTGTGCATGCTTGGATGGCCGAGGCTTGGGCTTGCGGTGCTCACGAGAGCTTGGCTTGGCGAGCTTGTCGTGATGCTTAGGCTTGCGGTGATGCTTGGGCTTTGCTCGGCTCAAATGCACTTCACCTTGGAAGCTCGGAATACATGACGTTAACACAAATTATCTCGCAAAACTCTGAACTTCCGCTAAGAGCTAAATAAGACACGAATGTTAACAATTACAATCAAACCCCTAGCAAAGTGCACCTAAAGTAACGTACATACACCGTATAACATGAGCGTATCAAATACCCCCACACTTGAACTTTACTCGACCTCGAGTAAACTCAAAATGAGGATCACCAAATAAATCATCACCCAAACTAACGACACCAACCTACACTCCCCATCAACTACATCATCATTATCACATCTTAACAACATCCGCTCAAAAACCTAAACGTAAGGGACGATGATTCCCCCACACTTAGATTCGAGCTCACCTGAAAAATACGAAGACGCGACAACAAAAATCACCAAACGACAACCAAAATGCGAGCTCAATTCCTGAAGGATCTCAAAGGAATTGAACTCACTCCAACGCCACAATCAACATGACAACTCGCCTAAAACCTCAGAAGATAAACTACTACTACTATTACAACCAACCTATATAAGCAAGCCATGGAACAAAGACAAAAAGGGATAAATTCCATGCTTACTCCCAAAAACAATCAACCAAAAGAAAGTGAAAGCCAAAATAAATCATCACAAAATCAAGGATGAACTAACTAACCCAACCCGAAGACACCTTCCACCTTATGACACCAACTCCGGCAAATGAGTTTTCCAAATACAAAATTCTCTCTTAATCTCTCATTTTGCCTAGGAGCCCTTTCGGGTTTTCATCCTAGCTTCACACATTTCTTTTTTTTTTTCATCTCACCATCTTACCCGCTCAATATAAGCCACTTTTTTGCATAGGTTGCCCTTTCGGGTTTTCAACCTATCCGAGCCCCCATTTTTGCCTGAGTCGCCCACCCTTGTGGGTTTTCAACTCAGTGGGATTCTTTTCATCATTTTTTTTTTTTTCAAATTAAAAGTAATATATACAACATAGATACATGAGAATGAGAATACCCTCCCCCCTACTTAAACTACACATTGTCCTCAATGTGTCGACAATTAAAAGAAAAAGTAAACTGAAAATGGGGGGGGAATTTTGAAAATCGGGTAAATCGAAGATCGAATTCTCAAAACTCATGAAAAGCAATCCGTCAAACTCAAATTTCTTAACAACACCAACTCAAATCTCTCAACTCGACTCACAACCCTCTCCCTCGAATCACTCAAACAAATGACAAATTCAAATTTTGTTTAGATTTTTGAAATTTGCTCCTAGCTTAAGAGATCGAAAAGATACATTAACAATCTCAACCCTCTAGTTGTACCAACTCCTAGCTATTGAAGTACTCCCAACGGATTTTCTTTTGTGGATTTTGGTTACAAGTGAATTAAGATTGGTTGTGGATCTTTTTAGTGGTTGGGCGGTGGGTGAAAGAAAATTTGTTGTGGTGGTGGAAATTTGATGAGAAATAAAGAAAAAGAAAGAAAATAAAAGGGATCTCGGGTTGCCTCCCGAAAAGCGCTGTTGTTTAAAGTCGTTAGCTCGACTTAGTACCTTGAGCTCAAAAATTGGGCTTGTGCTCCATATGTGACAATGGTGGCTCCATGTCAACCTCCAATGCAAGTACCTGCAAAACAAATTGAGAAGAACTCTTGCAATGCATCGTTAGTGGTACAGTGTCAAAACAAGATGGTAAATCAGGAGGTTTTTTCCGCTCCTTCAACTCCGGCACCATAACCTGCATGTTAGTAGGAGATGCACAATCCTCAACAATGTCAAGAACATTATGCAAAACAGAGTCAACAATGTTAATAGAGTAAAGAGGGTTATCATCCTTAATCAAAGGCTTAGAATCATTGATTTTAAACGCCTCTACCTTTCCCTCAAATTCCATTGTCAAAGAACCAGCGCAAACATCAATTTTAGTGCAAGATGTTTTCAAGAAAGGTCGCCCCAAAAGGATGGGGGTGGCATGCTTATCAGATTCCATCTCCAAAACATAAAAATCAGCAGGAAATTGCAATTTCCCAACCTTAACTAACACATCCTCTAATTTACCCCTAGGATAAACATTGGATCTATCAGCTAATTGAATCACCACACCAGTTTCATGCAAATTGCCAAGTTTCAAAGACTTATATAATGAATATGGAATCACATTAATTGACGCACCTAAGTCTAACATGGCTTTAGGAAACATGGCGTCACCTATAGTACATGGGATGGTAAACATGCCTGGGTCATTGCACTTTTGAGGTAATTTCTTTTGAAAGATAGCAGAGACATGCTCGCTAGCCTTCACTTTTTGCACTCCCTTTTGTTTTTGCTTTCTTTTCGAAGTACACAATTCCTTAAGGAACTTAGCAAACCTAGGTACTTGATTTAAAGCATCAAAAAGGGGAATGTTTACCTCACATTTACGAAAGATTTCGTAAATGTCATTGTTCCGCTCTGTTTTGCGGGTTTCTCTCAATGCCTCGGGAAATGGTGGCTCTGGTTCATATGGTGGAGGAGGTGATTTTTGGACTTTCTCCTCTTGTTGAGGTGGCAATGATGTATAATCTGTTGTCGGTTCATGCTCGATCACCTCTTCCACTATCTCTTTGTCTCGAACCACCAACCTCTCTTTGCTTGCAATTTCCGCTCCACTCCTCAATGTGATAGCACTCACGTTCATCTTAGGGTTGAGTTCTATTTGGGATGGAAACCTCACCGAATCTCTAGCCTCTAACTTGGTTACGGCTCCTGCAATTTGGCTTACTTGGCTCTCCAAGTTCTTGATGCTTGAACGGGTCTCCTCCTGAAACTGAACCATATTTCCCTACATGTTAGTAACATTTTTAGTTAAAGCATTAATCATATCCTCTGTAGACATGCTGGTACTCGGTCCCTGTAGTTGGCCTTGCGGCCGAAAATATGGAGCTCCTTGCTCTGGTGCCCTCGAATAAGGAGGTGGTGGGCGGTTATCTTTGCTGTGGCGCCGCTTTGGTTCCCTGATGAGTTCCCGTACCTCAAATTAGGATGATCTCGCCATCCCGGATTGTAGGTACCAGAATATGGATCATATCTTTTCTGGAAACCTTGGCCCTGAAAATCGGCCGCCTTAACCTCTTCACTCGGTTCTTGTAGATGAGGGCAAAAATCAGTTGGATGATGTGAAGAGCAAATGCCACAAGCCTTCACTTGGTGAGTTTTCTCTTTCACTATGAAGTCTCGCATCACGGATGTGAGAGCTTGCACCTGATCTTCCAGCTTAGAGGAACTAGAACCCTCGGCGACCACACGTCGAGTTCCAGACCTTCTACTAAACTGCCTCGAGCTTTCAGCAAGCTCATTTAACAGTTCCTTAGCAGCGAGTGCAGTTTTATTCACAATGGATCCACCACTTGCTGCATTAACCATCCTAGCATCCTCATCACATAAGCCATTATAGAAGTATAGCACCAAATCTTCCTCTGAATAACCGTGGTATGGACAACTAGCACATAACTTCTTAAACCTCTCCCAATACTCATAAAATGACTCATCACCCCGTTGCTCAATGTTACTTATCTCCTTCTTCAATGTAGATGATTTAGAAGTGGGAAAGTATTTCTCGAGAAAGCTCTTTTTCAATAGAGCCCAAGTGGTGATGCTGTCGGACGGAAGGTAGTACATCCAGTCCTTTGCTGCGTCTTTTAGCGAAAAGGGGAAAGCTTTAAGCTTGATTCTATCTTCTGAAACTCCACTTGGTTTCATGCTGCTGCATACCACATGAAACTCTGACAAATGTTTATTTGGATCTTCACCATTTAGCCCATGGAATGAGGGAAGCAAATGTATCAACCCCGATTTTAGCTCAAATGTGTCCCCCACTTCCGGTTCCGGAAATGTGATACACAAAGGCTGTTGGTCAAGGTTAGGAGCAGTGAGCTCCTTTAAAGTGCGGTGCTCAACTCTAGGAGGCATCTCTTCTTCAAATTCAAGCGAAAAAGGGAGCTCTCTAAAGTCTTCACGCAATTCTCTTCGCAACCTGAAAAGGGTTAGTTCTAGATCTCGATCGTAGTGCAAAGGTTCTTGGTTAGTAGCACGAGTATTAACCATAAACAAAAACCATAAGCAATACAATCCAAAAGCATACACTAAATACAAACAAGTAACACCGTGTCCCCGGCAACGGCGCCAAAATTTGGCGGGCCGCGCTTGTCGCGAACGCCACCCGGCCAAAGATAAAATTTCTCCTACTCTCTTTTACAATTAAATGTAGAAGGGAAGTAAGGTTCGTATCCACAGGGAAACGGGGACGAGTTCTATATTTAGCGTGAGTTAGTACCTAGATAACTCTAACGGTCGAGAAACCTAATAACAAGGGGGGTTTTCAAATAGATTTACTAACAAACTAAAATTAACTAGCAACTAAATAAAATGAGAAGTCAATATGGGAAGATCTTGAATCCGATTAACATCCACTTCAATTCATTATCGATCCTTGAACCTCCACTCTAATTATTTCCATAATTATCTATTGCTGAGAATCAATCTCGTGTTCTCCTTATTCCTAGTTGAATAGCACGATCAGCGTGACTATAAAACCCTAACTAAAGGATAACCTAGTCCGATCGCGTCTAAGTTCAATCCAATAGCAGCAATAAACACAGAGAACCAACAGACCTGCTAACGTCATACAAGCGATAAACATTCAACAGTTGATTCAATTTCCCCAAGAAATAACCAAGACAATCTGCATCTAAGTTACTTCCTAGTTTGCTACCAATTGATAAAAGAATAAAAAATCCGATTCTATTCTTAAATCTAGCATTAGATTAATTACACAATCAAACTAGTAATATTCCTAGCATAATCATGCAAAAATCATAGAAAGCAAGCATAGAAATTAAACCATAATCAAAGGAACTAAATAGAGAGGAAAGATCTCACAATAATGCTTGAAGCTTCATATTAATCTCGTTCAAGAACGGTTCAAGCTACAATCGGCATAGCAATAGCCAATTCCATAATTGAAATCCCTAAAAACTAAAACTAGAAAATGAAAACTAAAAAGAGAAGATAAGAAGAGAAGAATGGAGTGTTAGATATTCTCTCTCCTCAAGTGTGTGTGTCCTTTGGACCAAAAACAAAGTTTAGTATTTATACTAAGGCTCAAAAGTCAGCCGACATTTAGACCGACCTAGGGGTCGCGAGGTGCGATACAGGTCGCACCGTGCGATGAGCTCCTGCCTTCGCAACGAGCTGAAGAGCTGGGCAAAACCAAGCAGGTCGCACCGTGCGAGAAAGCTCGCGAGGTGCGAGCAGGAGGTCGCGAGGTGCGAGCTGCTGGGCGTGCCTGCTGCTGAGCGCTGGGTGAGCGCTGGGCTGGCGAGGCTTACGATGCTGGAGCGCTGGGCTGGGCAGCTTGGGCGAGGCTGCTGGGCGAGCACTGGGTTGGCGATGTGCGAGCGTTGGGTGTGCATGCTGGATGGCCGAGGCTTGGGCTTGCGGTGCTCACGAGAGCTTGGCTTGGCGAGCTTGTCGTGATGCTTAGGCTTGCGGTGATGCTTGGGCTTTGCTCGGCTCAAATGCACTTCACCTTGGAAGCTCGGAATACATGACGTTAACACAAATTATCTCGCAAAACTCCGAACTTCCGCTAAGAGCTAAATAAGACACGAATGTTAACAATTACAATCAAACCCCTAGCAAAGTGCACCTAAAGTAACGTACATACACCGTATAACATGAGCGTATCACTTAAATACTAATCATAATAATTTCAATAAAAATAAGCAAAATTTCAAATTAAAGTTAGTAAGTTACTAAACCAAGACAATAATTAGTAATATTATAAGAATATAAGATTATCAATCATGTGTGCTAGGTCATCAATCCATGTGTTAGATCATTCTCTTTTCCTATTGGTCATGAAATAATATCATGGATCATGAATTAGAACCCTTTGATTTAAGAAGGATCAAAATCTAACCATTAATCTCTCAAACCCATTTTCATTTTCCTAGTCTCTCTTCCATCTATCCTCTCTAAAACCCTAATCCCCACCCCTCTCATCCGCCCACCTCCACTTCCATCTCTCATTCTCTAAAACTCTTATCCTTCAATTCCACTGCTTCAGATCTTCTTTCTCTTTCAACTCCATCACTTTAAGATGATCACTATCTATGAGTCTCTCTCATCAATTTCTGATTCTCATCATCGCAGGAATTTTTGTTCCAGCGTCGGCGACCAGTATTCGATTCCCGGAAGTGACACCTCCCGTTTCCCAGCCGTTTTTTCACTCGGTTGTTTCTGGAGATCTGAAGCTGTCTTCATTGCTTAAACGGCGTCGTTCGCACCACCATCAGATACTCCGGTGGCACTAAGCTTAATCCTGAGTTCCGCAGCTTGGCCGATCACGCCGAATCTGTATAGATAATGATGTTGTTAGGAGATTGCAGAGCGAAAATCTCGGTGGAGATCTTGCTAACCGAAGCTCTCGCTGGAGGCCAAGATCGAAGATCTTATCGAACGCAAAAGATCGAAGATCTGGAAACGTGAAGGTTCAAGCAAAACTTCATCTCAAATCTTGATTTGAACAAGCGAAGATCTCGATGAAGGTCTGCTGACCGAAGATCTAGCTCGCCGGAGTTAGTGGTGGTTGCGAGATTGTTCGGCTGTGGTGGTTGCAGCCCACACGAGAGTTTTCCCTTTTTGATTTGTAATTTCATTTGTTGATTTTTATATACTTATGTTATGTTGAATTAGTTTTTTGTGAGATCTAAAGTTTTTCTACTCAATTTGTATCAATTATTCTGGAAATTCTTTTTTTTTTCTTTTCAATTGTACCTTTTTCATTCTTTCAATTTTCTAATGAAAAAAATATTCAAGTTCTTATTACTCAATATATCACAATCAAGATCTTCATATCCTTTAAACTATGATTTCATATCCTTCAAATTGAATAACAAAGATACAATTATCTTGAAAAAAAAATTCGTATGGTTTGCTGCAGTATTCTACTGGTGATATACCAGTGATATTACTCTACTAGTCATATCATGTTATAAAAAATATAATTCTAAATAATACCAACTTATAAATAGTGATAAAAGGAATATTAGTATTATATATTTAGTAAAAGATAAAAATAATATATTTTGAAATGATTTTGTAGATGTAAAACAATAATTGGATTTTAGTGAGATATAAAAATCAAGAGGTACCTGTGATACATTTTTCGAAATTTATTTCTTTAAATTGTTTGCAATTCATTCTAATTTCTACCTTACTTAAACATTGAAAATAATGAGTTTTATCGATTAAGTACTAACTACAATAATTTTTGTGTTTGTAACTTGATCTTCTACTCATATGTTATAGACACAAGGAATGAATATTATATAAATTTATATGCATTTATATATCTATCAAAATATATACATACTTAAATAATTTAGTAGATATAAAAATAATAATTGAATTTTAATAATTTGGTGGGGTTTATTCGTCCAAATAGGTTGGTTTGAAAAATTGGATCAAATAAGGTAGTTTTGATTTTCTTTGGTTAAACATCAATTATAGTTTAATTGGGTTCGGTCATAAACAAATCTGGTATTTACTGAGTCTGATCGGGTTTTGAATTAATATTGGATTGAGATACAGTCAGGTTCGAGTCTGAATGCAGGTCTGTGTGGTCAGGTCAGAATATACTCTTATCGGGTGCCGGTCAGGTTTGGGTAATCCCAGGTCAGGTTTCGGTCAGGTCTTGGGACTGACCTTCACATGTCGAACCAGGTTCAAGTCAGGTCAGTATCAGGTTGACCCAGCGGTCAGATCTGTTTCTGACACCACTATTCGACCCTACAAAGTTAGGAGGTTTTGTTAGGAATTATTTTTGATAGGTGTACGACAACCTATCATTTATCCTTGTTGATAAATTATCATACAGACTCAAAATGTAAGTTGTAAATGAGTAGTATAGAATAGTCAAAATGTTGCAATTAAAAAAGAACTGACGAACTAACTTTCAACCAATTTTTTTTTAGTATGTTTCTTTCGTACGTTAAATGTTAATGATACTTTATTGAATCTTCCTTTGTTCTAACTTTCTTCCTCTACGGCTCTACCCCTTGCATTACGAAAAGAGAGAGAAAATAAAATTTTAAAAAATCAAATAAAGAAAAGATCTGTCAAAAAAATAAAAAAAGAAACACATAGAAAAGAAGAAGTTTGTAACCCTAACCCTCGATTTCAATCTCTAATTCTCTCTCCAGATTCATCCATTTTAGTTTTCCATCAAAAAAATCGACGATTTATCACAGAGATTTTCGCATTTTCAGCATCAAATTACATTCTTTGATTTTGAAGAGCAGATGAGAAGAGTGAGAGAGAAAGATTTCGGGCGAATTTGACTTCTTTCGACGAGACCGAAGTTTTTGGGATCTTCGAAAAAATTTGAAGGTTTGTTTTGGTGTAATTTTAATGAAGTTTCAAGATTTGAGATTTAAGATTTTAAGATTTGTATCTTATTATATATTTGAGTTAGAACTTTGTTTGATTTTGCTTTTATCGTTTTTCATTGGTGAGTTTGAAGAAATTTAGATTTTGGGGGTTCAGTTGAAGTTACTGAAACCCTAGATGTGCCAATGATTGTAGTATGGTGTTCGACATTGTAATTTACAAAGTTGTAGCTGTAGATCGTGTCTAAGAGGTTCTTGTGTATTTTTGATTGATGTGTTTATTATGTGAAATTTCTTGAGAGTTGTTTATCTAATATGATGTTTTGTTGTTGATTGGATATAATTACATTGGAATTGAATAGGGTTTTACGGGTTGACGTTGCGAATGAGTTGATTGTCGACAATGTAATGAAAATGTTAAAGATTTGGGGGGGGAATTGGAATTGAATAGGGTTTTGGTGGCAAGGTTTAGAGTTAGACTGTCGATTGTTCGTATACTGACGTGAATATGAATTAAAGGTTTCGTAGAGCGGATTCCATGATTTCGGTGAAGTTGAGGAACTTGTAGATTTGTTTTATATGTAGACTTATGCATTTGAGTAGAAAGTTGACTATAAACCCTTCCCCTTTTAGAGAGATTTAATATGATACTGTGCTGTGTTCCTTTCTTTTTTTTTGATGGTATTGTAGATTAAATCACTGTCATTCTGCAGATCGTAAATTATGTTGTGTTTCATTCTTTTTGATGAAATTTTAAAGACTCCATTGTTTTGCAGGAGATAAGCTTTTTGAGGCAGATAAGGCGATGAATCAGGTAGCAGGTCTTATTAATCTCTTTTTTTGTCTTTCGATTTTCTGATTTTACATGTTAATATATATATATATATTGTAATATATATATATATTTTTTATATTTATTATTATATATATATATATATATATATATATATATATATATATATATATATATATATATATATATATATATATGAGGTCGCTACTTTTTTATAAAACTTTCTTTATGATCTATTATCAGCCACTTTCACCCAAAGATGAAAGGATTGTTTCTACCAATCCTTCTCCGGATGCAGCCATCACTGGGCCTTCAAGGAATGCCATTGATGCCCCAAGGTCTTCAGAGGTAGCTGCAGATAATAATATGATGTACCCATCCAACAATTATGGATCTCTTGAACAGACTTACTTTTATGGAGGTCAGTCTGTCATTTGTTCTTTAGTGTTAGCTTTTTTTTCTTTTGAAAAAACGGTTTGAGGTAGCCTGTTTTACTTTTTTAAAGTTCAGGTAACATTTCATTTAGTGGATTTTATTATGTCTTAACATTGAAGATTGAAAAGAATTTGTGAAGGTCTTATCTAAGGTGGATTTTTTTAAGCCCTGCATTCTATTTTCATGTTATTTCAGGATATGATAGTGGTGCAAGCAGTTGGAATGGATATCCGCAGTATGCTAGTGCCGAGGGCTTGCACGTTGTACCTCCGGTGAGGCATTATTATTGATCCACGTTTCCTTCTTGCACTTACTAGTAAAAGAGAGGGTTGCTGTATTTTTTTGCTATTCTCATTTTTTATCTTCTTCAGGTCATTTATGGTGATAATCCATCTCTTGGACTGCATTCTCCTTATGGCTTCAATTCCCAAATGGCGTATGGACAGTATTCACCTGCCAGTTCACCTGTGCCTCAGATAATGGTTGATAACCAGCTCTTTTCACCTCAGCAGATTCCCGTTTCTCCACAATACTATCCCCAGCAAGTTGGTAGCTCAATGCCCCCACATATGTCAGGAACAATTCCAGTTTCTCATGCTGAGATGGTGACTCATAAAGGTATTATGATGAAGATCTCACTGCCCCAGGCCCTGGTGTATTACAAATCAAGGAACTCCCTGTGTTAACAACTGTTTGAGCTTGTTATTGCAGGACACATGCCGATGAATGTGCATAACCATGGATATTACAACTTGCATGGGATGTTTGGTTCCGGTGAACCTTTATCGAGTCAGTCAAACTCTACAGATGTGGGGTGGAGAACTTTGACTTCAACTGCAGCATACACTCAGCCGGTTGCTACTCTAAGTTCATTTGACCCCACAGTTGGACAGGTTCGGGGCCCCTTTTTTATTTATATTGTGTTTTTGTCACTACAATTATATCTGTAAGATAGCAAGAAACTAGAATAAGTGCTTGGTGGTATCAGAACTTAGATTACCATATGTTACTTCTGGCTATGTAAAAATAGTTGTTAATTGACTCTAGGATTGTCATATTATACAAGACTTGTGCTGTTTTCTACTTTAATGATACTTGAATATGGTATTGTCTTTTTTTCAAGGGATCCTTAGTTTGCTTTCTATATGTCATTTTGCTGTGATATTTTTTTGCTCTCATTATTTACCTTTCAAATGCAGATTGCTCAACAGAGACCATATACTGGATACGGGTTGGTATCAGATTATGTCGGTGGGCCATATCACTATGATGGCTCATATCAGAGTTCTAACTATAGTGGCATGCCTACCTCTCAACCAGGAGTCAATTACCGCAATCGCGTTAACTTGGAGAAGGCGCGAAGTCAAAGAGAGCAGGATTCGATGTTTGTTATCTCAGGTGACCGCAATAGAGGACCAAGGGCGTCAAAAGGAAAAGGAAAGGGGACCATTGGAAATGGTTCATTGTCTGGTGCCGAAAACTCTCCAGAAAGTAACTCGATGGCTAGTACCGCTAAAATTGGTACTTCTGCTGCTGGAGTGAATCTTGCTTCTTACAATAGTGCAGATTTTCCGACTGAGTATGAGAACGCGAAGTTCTTCATCATTAAGTCTTTTAGTGAAGACAATATCCACAGAAGCGTTAAATATGGTGTTTGGGCAAGCACACCTCACGGAAATAGAAAGTTAGATGCTGCTTATCAGGAAGCAAAGGAGAAAGGCAACTGTCCTGTTTTTCTCTTGTTTTCGGTAGGTATTCATGACTTGAGGCTATATATGCATATTAAGCTGTGTTTCTTCTATAACATATTGCTTTTAGATGAGGATGAAAGTACTTATAGTTAAACATGCTTCCTGTTTCTAGGATTTGACAATATGATTCTCTAGACCTTACAACCATTTCCCCTCCGCCAGAATTGTTTTTGATTACCAGTGTGATTGATTATGCGGATACTTGCATGTTCTGGTGGTGTATCCGTGTATATCTTTCAATGCATGAGAAATTTAGGTTACCCATTCCCATGGATTTATATATGCTCATGCTATTTTTGACACAATTGTAATTGAGGCTTGCGCAGTGATTATATCGTTTGTTTATAAGTTGTATGGAGTATAACTTTTTAATGCTATATTGGTGCTACAGCATCAATGGCATTGGGAATTGCTAGTGGAATGTTTTACAACGTGCTTTCTATTAGCATGTCATGTTGTGTTGGATGCAAGTAACTCGTTTGGGGATCGAATTGGTTAGAATATTGGATTAATTGCATTCTTTCTGCTTGTTATCTTGATACTTCTTTTTGTATGATATGAGTGGCTACGTATCTAGTCTCTCAGTTGGTGGTTAAGCTATTGTATTGCATCTGTGCATTACTGTTTCTTGTGAGCTTTCCATTTCAATTCTTTTGTTTGGTTATTCTTTGGTGCTGTACCTGAAGTTTCTTCTGTAACAATTGTATAGGTTAATGCTAGTGGCCAGTTTTGTGGGGTAGCAGAAATGACTGGACCAGTGGATTTTGAGAAGAATGCAGATTACTGGCAGCAAGATAGATGGACTGGACAATTTGCAGTCCGTTGGCACCTAATTAAGGACATACCTAATAGTAAATTTCGACACATATTGCTAGAAAATAATGATAACAAGCCTGTTACTCATAGCCGAGACTCTCAGGAGGTATTAATTTCTATTAACTCATAAAACTTGTAAACATTTTGCTACCATTTTGTAAGGAAATCTGTTCAGAAATGTTCTTTGGGAATGGGGTATTGCATTCTATACGTGGGTACTAAGTTGTGGATGTCAATATTTCTGCCTTCTTTTTTCTACCTAACTCAGATGAGTAGCCTTGGGGCATACTTATTCCATTCACCATGTTATATGAAAAACTCTATTTGATTTATTCCATTCACCATGTAACCAATGTTATATGAAAAACTCTATTTGACTACATTCAGTTATTAGGTAAGAGATAAGAGTGTTGTGGGCCCCACACAGAGCAAAGTTATAAATATGCCCTCACTAGACTCATGGAACAAAATTTAACCATATTGCCATGCTCAATTGCTCATATGCATCATCCTCTGTTTCAAAATAAATGAAATACTTGCTGTTTTGAGTCGTTTCATTTATGTTTGGAACGGAGGGATCTAATGTTATTATCACTGAAATATTTTTTCTTTTTGAATAATTGCGGATTTAGAAGGTTGTTTACATGATCACCTCCCGAGACCCTGTAGCCTCCTATTTACAGCAGGATCCGTAGGTGGTTGTTGCATCTAATGATTGAGTCTTTGCCATTTGCTTTGGTATACTGTAGGTGAAACTGGAACAGGGCATTGAGATGCTGAAAATTTTGAAGGAATACGATGCACAAACATCTATTCTTGACGACTTTGAATTTTATGATGAAAGGGAGAAGGTTTTGCTGGAAAGGAAGAATCGGCAGCAAGCCAAATCAAAGCCCAGTGTTTCTGAACCTCTTACTGATGAGATGTTGAATAATATATCCGACAGATTAGATCAAACTCTCCATTTAGATGAGAGTTGTAAAGATGTAGTGGCAACTGAGAAGAGCAGCAGTGCGCCCCAGAGCAGTAAGGTGTAGTTAGATGCACATCAGCACATGTCATGTTTCTTTGCATACTGATCTTAGGTCCATACTCATGTTTTATCCCAAAGTTCCAACTTCTCAGAAAGTTAAGATCAATACTTCATTATATCTAGGAGACGGGGATTTCTTTTGCCGAATTCCTTTCAGTGCATCCTTCTTCGCTTTGTTCTTCCCATCTTTTTGACTTCTTGCTCCCTTAATATTGAGTGTACATGAGCGAAGCATGTTCAGGTCTCAGCTGATGGTAATGGCAGGAGAGTGTTGTATGACATGCTTGGCTCCTTTTCAAGGTGTAATTTTAGCCCTATACTCTTTTTAAAAAAAAAAACAGATTTGTTTTTTTACTTTTTTCCTTCTCTCTTCATATTTCCTCCCGTCTTTTTAAATTTTGTTTTCATATTTGTTACTGTTTCTGCTAAGTGGATTCTACAGCTTAGATTACCATTTTTCTTGGGTACAGAGGACTTGGAAGGATTTATGTAATTTTCCCAGTTTTTGGGAAGCAAATTAATAAAATATTTCTGCAAAAGCATTGAATGGTTGTAGTATTGATCCTTTTGTATTTGTAATAGTTATTTTTCGTTGTAGTAAAGTCGAGCATATTATTGATTGACATTGATAGGTTTGCAGTGTTTTTGCAGCGGAATCTTCGGCTTCTCATTAGTCAGTCTGCTTCACTTTATTTTACTTTTCCTCTCCTTATGTTGCTAATTGTTTGTCTCCGTACCTTTTTACTCCTTTCTTTTTCTATTGCAATATACTTTTTCTGTTTCATAATAAGTGAAACGTAGGGGTTGAACACAAGATTTAATAAACATCACTTTTAAAAACCAAAAAGTCGTAAAATATCTTTTTCATTATCGAAAGGAGTAGAGAGAAAAGCAAACTACACAAGTTTGTGATGGGTACTCTTGTTATTTTGTCACTTTCTTTTTTCCATTTAATGTATGTTTCACTTATTTTGAAACGTTCTAAAATAGTAAGTGTTTCACTTATTATGGAACGGAGGAAGTATGAGTTTTTACACTAATTGTTTGTCCCCCTTTTTTTTACTCTTCTTTTTCTATTGCAATATATGAGTTTTTATAATTGTTAATGTATAATTTTAACCATTAATATCTTTAATTATTTTTTGGTAAAAATTAAAAAATTGATATATTAAAAGTATATATAGAAATAAATCTAACAAGACGTACATGACTAGAATTTTTCATACGTAAAATTTGCAGCCGACAATAAAAGAATAGTGTGTGAATACTTTAAAAATATATTGCAATGGAAAAGGAATGGAGGAAGTTTATATTATGAGTGGCTCTCAAAAACTATTTTTCCATCCAATTATACTTATCATTAGGTTCTACACTTACATGATAAGATGTCCAAGAGTAGCATCATGTACATGTACAGATGGAAAACACCCCTTAGCCACTCAGGGAACTCCGCCTTTTTCTCACTTTATGTTGTTATCACTGAGGCTTCATCGTTTTTGTCAGATTACAATTGAACTTTCCTCCTTTTTCCTAGACAATTTTCTTCTCTTGGCTCACCGTCGTTGATGATAATCTTGCACTGAGAACCGTCACGCTAAACTTTTTGATGGAGCTGGCTGAAGAGCAATCACGAGCATTTGAGGAGGACAAAAAGACTATTTTCCTGATAACTACCTTCCATGGTCTGACCAGTGACTTAATCCACTTCAGATGTTGTATCTAAAGTTGAGTCCTTGCCAATCTCCGAAGACCAATTACATGAACTCTCCTGTGACAAGTCTGCTCTCCCATGTCTCCAAGTCTCCAGGTGTCTTGAATTCCTCATCTTCTTGATCATCCAACACCGCGATACTCTTATAATGAGAATGTGCCCTAATCTAATCCTCCCTCTCGCGAGCTTCACTTGTCAACTCTTAACTGCATCCAAAACGAAAAATAAGATTTGCAAATTCTAAATCAACTATCTATGGACCAGCAATGAGGGCACATAAACAGCGACAGAGGACAAGGAAGTAGACAAGATTTAAGGTTCTAACTCATATCTTGTATCACTTCCACGAGACTTTACCAACTAAGCTAGTTGGCATCCACATAAACAATGGAGGATATGCTTATAAAAGAAAGCAATTAGAAATAATGTTCTTGTCATTTAAGCATTATTTATAAATAACAGATTAAAGCATTTAGAAATGATGTTTTTGTCAAGAAATGACAGATAATGTTTTTGCCAAGAAATAACAGATTAAAGCATTTAGAAACAATGTTTTTGTTAACAAATAACTGATTAATTTGCCCAGGGGAGCAATTCATAACAAGAGTAGTCATAAGTTTTCCCTTTTAAAAAGAACCTGAGTAATCTTCAACTTTCAGAACTCCAGTCTCTCAACCATCTTGATGATAGACATATAGAACACAACAAAAAAGCACCTGAGTAGTCTTTCAACTTTCAGAATTCCAGAACCCCGACCACCTTCATGAAGAAGGTAGTCTACATAGAACCTGAGAAATCTTCAACTTTCAGAATTCCAGTTCCTCACCCATCTTGATGATAGACACATAGAATACAAGAAAAAGAGTAGCAAGTCAACTTTCAGAATTCCAGAACCCCAACCACCTTGATAAAGGTAGACACATAGAACACAATGAAAAAGCACGGGAGTAACTTCAACTTTCAGAATTCCAGTCTCTCAAGTCTCAACAAATATTTTCCATCAGTAAAGCCTGTATGTTCATGACAGTCCCTGCATATCACCTAAACTTTAGACACTTTAGCTTCAAAGTAGTAGACGCAAGATAATTAATGAGATATATAGTTGTATACGCACCCATAAGATAATAAATTTGAACAATGCATAAATAATCCGAGAAAGGGCTTTTTTATGATAATGTTATGTTGAGGTTGATCAGTACATTTTAACAGTATGTATGGATAGGGGGATTTGGAGGGAAACGGAGAGAAACATTTGTTCTTTTTTGGATACAACATGGGGAAAGGGAAGGGAAGGGAAGGGGACTGGAAGGATTAAATTCCCATCCTCTCTTAATAAACCAAATCCTTCCAATGTTGGAAAATTTTGGAAGGAAAAAGCAAGCTCACTCTTCCCTCCTTTCCTTTCCTGCCCCTACTCTCTCTTTTCCTCCCCTTCCTTTCCCTCCACCATTGCTATCCAAACATAGTATAAATGCTAAAATGAACCAGCAGTGACAGGTTGTCAAATAAAATTCTACGAGAAGGCTGAGCATCAGTCAATTAGTTCAATTAAGGCTCCATTGGTTGGAACTTTTCTAAATTTTTTTATTGGTTTACGTAAAAAAGACTAACAAAAAGTATTCAGGATTTGGGTTATTTCAATTAACAAAAGAGTGACACCAAGAGTTGTTCTCCTCCCTATGTAGGAAATGCATTTCCCATTTTGTCAGGCTCTCTATTTGGTTGGATGGAAAAAATTATCAATTGCAAATGGCTTTCCATGACAAACATTCCACAAGTTAAACCCCAAAAAGACATAGGACATGTATAGGGACAAATTGGGTATGCTTTTGATCAAATAGGTGGGGTTTGGGAAGAAGAAAGGATGAGATTGGATTTCAAATTCCAATCAGTATCCGTGGTTCAACCTTCTCAGTGTGTAGGTAAGTAGATAATTGTTGTTGTAGTTAACTGTTTCAGCATCTTGAGCAACTTAAGAGATGTCCAGTGTTTTAAAGATGCAGAACATAAAATTACCCTAAAAGTTAAAGCATTGGCTGATTCCACCACATTTATGGTATTCCCGAAACACCACACCCCCTCTTCCATATATAGGTGAGACACATATTGAAAATTCTTACTGAATCTTACTGAAAGTACATATATTGTGAGCATAAAATCTGTCTGGTCATTTATTTCCGGATTGAAAATGTTCTCTAATGATTTCCCTTTGTGGTTTAAATGAAAAAATTGGAGAACCATCAAACTTAACTATTCATTTGATTAACACTTGAGTTCAGTAAATGTTTAAACAATGAAGAGCACAGAGGTTGGTTAAAGAAAAATCAATCTTATAAATAGCACTTGACATAAGAGAACAGAAGCAAGATATATGTGGACGACCACCAAAGATGAATGTTGGCTGATATAGTGGACCTCATCCTATTGGGATCAAGACTTTGGTGTTGTTGTTGTTGTAACAATGTGCTAAACTTTATATTTAGGTAATGCTTATTAATGAGTCCTTCCTCTTCATGGGTCATCTATACTAGAATACTGCCCCCCTGGCCCCACCTAGAACATTGCCTACACAACTAATCTCACTGATAAGATTACATTCCTGATATTATTTACTCTCCAAGTTTACACCCTTGCACCTTGCTAACAGGGTCAGAAAAAAAAATCTGCCTTTGTGATGGTATTCTCTGCTACAACAGAGAAAGTCACCATTTAGTCCAAGGGAAAAGTTCATTGGAAAAGGTAATTCGACCACTATTAACTTTAATATTCTCTTGGTTCTTTTTACAATTAAAAGTTCCAGGTTCTGAACTTTACATACTCGGTTTTCAGCAAAAAGGGAGATCAGGAATAATTGCATCGACTTTTTTTTTCTCATAAAGCTCATATTAGCAGATTCATAATCTCCTTTTCCAAAAAAGCCTATTGTCAATCTCCTAGACATTTACAAGCCACTTAATTTTTTCAGCATTAGATGCTTCCACCATAGATTCCATTATTGACATTTGACATCTGGTTGATAAAAATCCTTATCCTCCATTTCAAAGAACCAAAGAAAAAACCCACTAAAACAAGCTACTTTAGTGAAGGAAATTGATGGAAAGAAACCAGAAGAGCACCAATAATCCACACAGCAAAGTCAGAAAAAAAAATCTCCACCTATAAAATCAAACAATGCCAAACTAAATAGCCGCAATCCGCAACAAACAAAACAGAGACTCGTAAAACAGATCACCAGGAGAACACCGCAAACCCACTGCCCACACAGAATAATCAACAACAACCCACCTACTCACAAAACAATGCAGGAGATAGCTCAAAAGAACAGAAAACAACAAAATATCCTTGAATAAAATGTGTACATACCCAAGAAATTGAACTTCCCAAGGTTGCCTGTGTTCCTATAGCGCCTACTTCAAGTTGGCGGTGCCAATAAAGAAGGCCTAGTACACCAGCAATGACTCGCTAGTGACCAGAAGTGAAAGGTAAAGCCTCTCTAGTCACTATGAGCCTTCTAATTGAAGTTTGTAGCCTTTGTTGGCTTCCACAACTTTTTCAAATATATAAGTATAGATAACTTAAAGCCTAGACCTAATGAGCAAGTTAACGACCTA
This sequence comes from Beta lomatogona, assembly GCA_947646795.1. Classification (NCBI taxonomy): domain Eukaryota; kingdom Viridiplantae; phylum Streptophyta; class Magnoliopsida; order Caryophyllales; family Amaranthaceae; genus Beta; species Beta lomatogona. The sequence goes on from CANSNZ010000477.1 coordinate 1,849,414, forward strand.
CATTAAAGTTTTAGGTTACCGTTTATATTAATTACCAAGTTTTGATATTTTTTCTTACGAAAGTCGGCAGTCTGTCGCCTTTCTATTCTTACTCGTCCCTCTTATACTGCTGCTTCTGGAGCCTCGACTTAGAGCTCATATACTGGGGTCTCCCTTTTCTTTGCTCTCTAATTTGGCTAACCTCCTGTGCATTGCACACATTATAATACTAGTTATCTTAAAATATCATCAAGCTAAAGAGACGAAAATACAAGGTTGAACTAGAAAGAGGACTTTCACGGTGACAAGTAAACAAATCACCTTTTGCAACTTGATGTAATCGCTTCACTTATGTGTTCACCAATATTTGAGTGGTGATCAATCTACCAAAGTAAGGAGAAAACAGCATACGTTATTTTTAGTGACTGGAAATGAAGGGAGAACATGTAGAAAAGAAAATGGTAATAACATATTACCACAAGTCAGTAGAAGTATCCAATCCAGCTTGCGTTTGTCTTACTCAAAGAAAGCTTCAAGGCTGGCAGAAGAAGACCATTCATCATCCAGAAGAAGACCATTCATCATCCAGAACACAACTCCTTGCTTTGTTACCAGATACCCTGTAGGCCTATACCCACATAAGTAGCGTGATTGCTCCTATAATCTACGATGAACTCCAACCAAGTCTTTTGCTCACTCCTTTTTTCTTCATCAGCTCCCTGAACTTCTCTGCCTCTTCCCACTTTCCAGTGGAATCCAATAAATTCGATATGGTTACATAATATCCATCATTTTCTGGATCTGCCTTGAGAGCATGCTTCGCGATCCTTAATCCGATCTCTACTTCATTGTAAATTTTACAAGCACTTAACAACGCTCCCCAAAGACCACCATCAGGTGTTATCGGCATTGACATAACTATATCTTCAGCTTCCTGCAGATTTCCTGACTTCCCCAGAAGATCTACTATGCAAGCATAATGCTTCAAAGTGGGTGTCAAAGAGTATTCATGCATTTTGTAAAAGAAATATTTTCCCTCTTCAGTAAGGCCCGCATGACTACAAGCCAATAAAATAGCTAGAAAGGTCAGTTCATTTGGCCTAACACAAGATTTTTCCATCTGTTTGAAAACATCAAGTGCAGAAATTGCATCTCCATGAATGCCATAACAAGAGATCATCACATTCCAAGCAATTACATCTCTTTCATTCATGGAATCGAAAATATCCCTTGCCTTTTCAAGCTGCCCACATTTCCCATACATGTCAACTAATGCTGTTGCAAGTGATATATTTAACTCGAACCCCAATTCTCTTAAGTAGTTGTGAATCTTGATTCCTTTCTCTAACGATGCCATACGAGAGCAAGCCGATAGAACAATGACTAATGTTGCTGAGTTTGGACGTGATCCTTCGGATATCATTTGGTCAAATAGTGCTATAGCCTGGGCTAATTCACCCTTGTAAGCATAAGCGCAAATCAATGTATTCCATGTTACTACATCTCTTTGTATCCTTTCGAAGATGCTCTTTGCAATGTTTAGCTTGCCACATTTTCCATATAAATCTATGAGCGAATTGGAAACTGAAACTTGATCATCAAGTCGAGACTTAATGACATAACAATGTATAGATTTTCCAAGAAGAATTGTTCCCAACTGTAAACATGAAGAAATAACAGAGATGAGACTATTGGAATCACAATTAACCCCTTGATCTAGCATTTCTCGGAAAAGAGCTACACACTTTTTCCACAGTCCTCCTTCACCACATTCAAACACCATCAAGTTCCAAGTCTCTGAATTCCTCTCCAGTAGTGTATCAAAAATTCTTTCTGCAGTGGCTAACATTCCAAATCTACAATACATTGAAATCAATGCCCTGTGGACAACTTGGTTTAGTCCATAATTTCTCCTTATTATTAATCCATGTAAGGCCTTTCCTTCATGAAGCCTAATCGAATCCCCAAAGGACGAAAGCACACAGCTAACAACAATTTCATCCAAAAATATTCCACTATCTTGCATTTGCCAAAACAAGCCTAAGCATTCAGTAACACATCCGACCCTCGCATAAGCTGCGATAATCGATGTCCAACACAAAAGATCCTTATCTCTAACTTCACAAAACAATTGACAAGATTCACCAAGGGTACCCCATTTCGAATACATGGACAAGAGTGATGACTGAACATCTTGGCAAAACCCATATCCAATCTTTATAGCTAACCCGTGCAAACATTTCCCTTCTATCAAAGCCCCTATATTTCCACAGGCTTGAATTCCTCCTTCAAGGGTTCGATAATTCGGCCTTACACCATCCTCACCAATGTTATGCATCACACAAATACATTCCAAACCCTTACGACTATCACCATTCTGCAAATACCCAATTATAAGCGCGGTCCAAGCAACCACATCTCTCACAGACATTTCATCGAACACCTTATATGCATTCTTCATACAACCACATTTTGAGTACAAGAACACAAAAGAAGACCCAACAGCAGAATTCCTACCAACAACACCTAATTTCACAACTAACCCATGAATCAAAACTCCATAATCAAACGCCAATAACTCAGCACAAAGAGTAACAACCATTGGAATAGTGAAATTATTAGGTAAATTGTTCGAATTTCGCATACCCAGAAAAAACCCAAGTGCTGTTTGATAATTCCCGGTCGAAAAGTGAGTTTTGATGATAGAATTCCAGAGAAAAGAGTCTTTTTTGCAATGAAATGAATCAAAGACTTTGGTAGATGATTCGGGTCTGGAAAGAGAAGCGTAGAGTGAGATGAGCTTTGATGCGATGAACACATTGTTGTTATTTCCAGAAATGATGATGATAGCGTGTGATGGGAGGAGAGATTGCAAAGGTAAGAATTGATGAGAGAGAAAGAAGTCCAAACAACAGTTTATGTAGTTGGTTGTTTGTGAAGTTGTGGAAGGTTGAAGATATGTGTTGAAGAATCGCCTGAAGAGGGAAGTTTGCTTGAATTTGAGCATATGGGAAGTTTGTTTGAATTTGTTTTTGGTGCATCATATTCACAGGACCCTAAATTAACAAGTTTATGTGTTAGTTTATTTGCTAAACGAGGCAACATCTTCAGTCACATTTTGAGTCCTAAAAGACATACAATGGGTATGACCGTATGACTTATGAGTCATATGATAAGTCGAAACAAGAAACTCCTCCAAGGGTGGTTGTAGCTGTATTATCTCGTCGCGGATTTACATATTGGAATAAGAATATTTTTCGTAATATTTTTAGAGAATGACATGCTTATTTATTATAATTGAAACATAACTATATAAAGATCTCGATTACATTCTTGAACATAAGGAATTCCGATATCAAAAGTATGTGGTGGAATGGATAGAGAAAAGAGACAAAAATATCATATTACTTCGTTTGATCACTAGTGTTCTCGTATTGGATAAGACTTCTTATATCAAGCAATGTATCTATTGGATTTCATCCTATGTGGATTGAGTGGAACCACTTTTATGTCACCTCGGTTTCTTTAATCAATTATCATTAAAACCTTGTCTTTATCCCGAGGCTTAAGTCACCACGTATGTGGCCTTTAATGCCCGTAAACATCTAGTAATTGTTTGTAGATATCGGTCTGTCAACTATCGTGTTGCTGAAGATAGCATTGTCTTTTATAAAGTGACTTCTCAAACAAGCACGTCACTAAAAAATATCCTTGACAGTTTTGGCAGTTGTTACAGCCAATCAATCAACTTTCATAAAATATTGTTATCATTTTTCAAAACATGTCACTGATAAGCATTAAATCCTTTAGCCAACGACTTTGATAGACAAGTTAAAAAAATTCTGAATATCAGATGGAAAGTCGTATTTGCTTTATATATTTATTTCTAGAGAGATAGTTGTTGTTAACTAACTAACTAAGGTTTGATTGGATACATGAATATAATTTACGTCTTTTCATAATTCAAACTTCAAAGATCTAATATCTCCATTTTTTTGGTGAAAAGGGTAATATCTCCATTTTGTGGAATAAGATATTTACAATTTTCGATATCCTATTCCTGGACATATGGTTTAAATAATTATTGCTTTCCTCTCCCCTTCCCCAATCTTTATTACCAATCTTTGATACCCCATGCTTATGTCATACGTCATTTCAACATTTCTCCATCAAATTTGTAACTGGTTAGCTCATAATATATATTCTTTTTTATGAATACAAAATGGCCTTACCATTGGATATGAAGTGCTGATATCCCCTCTCTCTCCAAAATAAATTTCTTTACTTGGCAACTCGATAATGGCATTTCTACATGAGATAATCTCACTTAAATGAATAATCTATTTTTACTTTTTCCTCCAAAATACTTAAATTATCAATTTTTTGACATAAACAATATATTAACCACGTTCTCGAACCCTAAAATATTAGGTTTCTTTCCTCATATTTACATCTTAAACTATATCACCAAGTCAATTCCAAGAAAACCTTGTCTCTATCCCGAGGCTTAAGTCATCGCGTATGTAGCCTTTAATTTGATGCCCATGTATATCTGTCAATTGTCGTTTTGCTCAAGATACCTTTGTCTTTTATAAAGTGACTTCTCAAACAAGCACGTCACAAAAAAATATTTGTGACGGTTTTGGCAGCTGATACATCCAATCAATGAACTTCCACAAATCTTGTTATCATTTTAAAAACATGTCACTGATAAGCGTTAAATTCTTGAAGCCAACGATTTTGATAGGCAAGTTAAAAATATTTTGGATACTAGATAAAAAGTCGAATTTGGTTCATGTATTTATTTCTCGAGTGACAGTTAATGTTAACTAAGGTTTGATTGGATACTTGAATACCATCTACGTATTTTCATAATTCAAACCCTAAAGTCCAAGATCTAATATCTCCATTTATGGAACAAGATATTTACAATTTTCGATATTTTATTCCTGGACATGTGGTTCAAATAATTACTGCTTTCCTCTCCCCCTCCCCCACTCTTTATTACCAAACTCTGATACCTCATTCTTAGAACCTATGTCATTTGAACATTTCTCCATCAAATTTGTAACCGGTTAGCTCATGATATTCAAATATTCTTTTTTATGAATACAAATGGCATTACCATTGGATATGAAGTGTTGATATCCCCCTCCCCAAAATAATTTTTTTACTTGGCAATTCCATAATGGCATTCTATATGAGATAATCTCAATATAATGAATCTATTTCCACTTTTTCCTCCAAGATACTAAAATTATCAATTTGTGACATAAACGATAAATTAACAATGTTCTTGAACCCTAAAAAAATCAGATTTCTTTCCTCATATTCACATCTTACACTCAATCATAAAGACAATTCCAAATTCTTAATCCTACTATGACATATTTAGAATGATTGTAACCTTACAGTTTTTCAAAATGATATCTTTTCCGATTTCTCGTGCCATTCTTTATTGCATGGAATGGCAAGATGGAATAAAAAATATGACTTATAATCTAACCCTATTTTTATTTTTACATTTTTTTGGCAATTATTTCACATGTTGGTATCACTAACCTCTTAGTCTCATTAAACTATATTTTGATGGCTATGCATCTCATCCGAGCTTCTTTTGTTGGTGCTGACCTTTGTGACCGCAATGGTCATAACCTCAAAGTAAGAAGTTACATAATGGGTATTTTTGGCCTGCTAATTGATGAAAGTAGTTGATATGAGAAATAGAGTCATCATTAACAAATAAATGAGAATTTCAAATCTTATTACCAAAGAAGACAATCTCATATTTTTTAAATATCTTAAAAGGTAATTTTACATATCCCTGTAGCATTCAACTCCTAGTTGACAGTACTCTCCAATTACTTTATAATTTTAATGTAGTCCACTTTACACATGTTTTGTCAGAGACAATCAAATAATCGACATTCTTTTAAAATCCAGACATTGTTTTGCATTGTTCAGCACTTGAGCTTAACGTTGGATATCCCTCAGACCTCTTTCGTAACTATATCGTCTTTGATAAGCTAGATCGCTCCGTTAAGAAAAGGATTCCTTATAAATCACATTGTACAAAATAATTAAAAATCAATGATTAGAAACTCCATTTTCTCAAATTTTATTACACATCACACACAAAAAGGCAATAAATAAAAGAGAATATTCCCTCAAGATGCTGACTCATATCTCACATCCTATTAAAACAAAACAATATACAATAATCAATCTTAGCTTAAATAATCATAAACATATTACAACAATTTCTTATTATTACATCCTTTAATTACATTAAAGATAATATTCTTGCCAAAAAGATGAAGCAATTGCCACACGCTTACTTGTGTTATGTCCGCCTCTAACCCCTTTTACAAAACATAGACTGAAAAACACACACACACACCCACACACACACAAAACATTTTCTTCCATTATTTTAATCCAATTATCCCTCAATTACAAAAAACCAATATCTTTTTCCCGAGGAAGACCGCAGACTCACCAACACCCATCATCAAAATCAACGGCCATAAATCATCCTCACCTCCACGTGTACGAATCTCCTTCGTCTTTCACACTCTCATACATCACAGCCATTAAATTGTAGTTAATCAGTTAAACACGCCAAAAAAAAAAAAAAAAAAGAAATGAAGACCAGCTACTCCTACTAGAAGAAGAGAGAGAAAAAGACTGTAATTCCTTTTTTTGTTTCTTCATCCTCTAATTTTCTCTCTCCTCTCTCTAAATTCTCTCTCCTCTGGTAGTCGTTTCTCTTGACTTGGAAGACTACGATCTCTCTTTCTCTCTCCTCTTTTTGTTCTTCATCTTCGTGTTTTTGCGATCTCTTCAGCTTCAGATTCTTTTGTTGAATTGTTCGTTTGATTTTGCGACGAAAATCGGCGTAAGTCAGCTGGTCAAAATTTTGGTCGATCGAACGCGGTTTTTTTTTTTTTTGGAAAAAGAAAACAGTCAATTTTGAGGTTCAGATCATGAATTTTTCTTTTGTTTTTGAGTTTTTGATTGTGTTATTTTAGTGTTTAATTTAGTATTGTGATTGAGTTTGTTGAATTTTTTTGTTGATGTTTACTGTAACCTGGAATTCACTTTTTTTTTTTTATCATCTGAAAATTCGGGAGGTTTTTTTTTTGTTGTTGATGATTGTTTGTTAGGGTTTATGATTGGTGGTTTTTGGTGGTTGAATAACGGTATAGAGTTGGGTATTGTGTGTTGTGGTGGAATGAAAGTGAAGGAAGTTGGGAGAATATCTAGGGTTTTGATTATTAGCTGAATACTGTTGTCTGTTTTTTTTTGTTTGTTTGGAGAAATGTGATTGTGATTTCTGGTTGGTGATTTTTATTAGTAATTCATTGTTTTGAGCTTTAGTTGCTATTGTCTGTTTGGTATTATGCTATGATTCTTTACTTTCTAGATGAAATTCATGATTTGAGGTGATTTACCTGTAATGAAGAATTTCGACTGTTTCTTTAGCCGGATTCGGAATAATTGGACAAACCTGATAATGTTGATATGTTTGTTGAATATTTCAGTTTGTAGGTGATGGGTTGTGTTCTTGTCATTATGTATGCATTTTTGGTTGTGATTGATTTACGGTTGTTTGGTCTTCTTAGTTTTCACATTTCATATGGTATTGAAGTTTGATGGGTTTATGTGGTGTTAAAATCTTATTTATGTTGTATATTAGTCCCTTTTGGTTTGCTTGGAAATTGTTGTAGAGGCGAGTCGTTGAAGTTTCTGTCTGTGTTTTTTTATGTAGGGCTTCGGCTTGGGTCTTTCAGTTTTGACATACTGATGCTGAGGAAGTAAATAGATTCAGAGTGTGCTTCTCTAACTGGGGAACAAGATGTTGGAGGCTTCAAAGTTTACTGGAATCATAGGGATAAATAACAATGATAACAAATTCTATGACTTCTACAAGCTCGGTGAGAACTCCAACATGTCAGTTGAGAGTTATGCGAGTTTGCAAGCAAGCAATGGAGGGGGTTCTGTTGCAATGTCTGTTGATAATAGCAGTGTGGGTTCTAATGATTCACATACTCGGATGTTGGATCATCAAGGATTAAAACGTGTCAATAATAACTATTCAGTTCAAGGAAGCGTTAATCATCGAGGAAGGGTTACACATGCCTTGAGTGATGATGCACTTGCTCAAGCTCTTATGGATCCTCATGTTCCTACTGGGGGACTCGAGAATTTCGAGGAGTGGACCATTGACTTGAGGAAGCTTAATATGGGTGATGCATTTGCACAGGGAGCTTTTGGGAAGCTTTACAGGGGTACTTATGAAGGTGAGGAGGTTGCTATAAAAATTTTGGAGAGGCCAGAGAATGATCTGGATAGGGCCCAGCTGATGGAGCAACAGTTTCAACAAGAAGTTATGATGCTGGCTACATTAAAACATCCAAATATAGTCCGGTTTATCGGAGCGTGCCGTAAACCAATGGTCTGGTGTATAGTTACTGAATATGCAAAGGGTGGTTCAGTTCGACAGTTTTTGACAAAGAGGCATAATAGATCAGTGCCTCTCAAATTAGCTGTTAAGCAGGCTTTGGATGTGGCTAGAGGAATGGAGTATGTCCACCGACTTGGTTTGATTCACAGAGATCTAAAATCTGACAATCTATTGATTTTTGCTGATAAATCTATAAAAATTGCGGACTTCGGAGTTGCTAGGATTGAGGTGCAGACCGAGGGAATGACTCCAGAGACTGGAACATACCGTTGGATGGCTCCGTAAGATTCCTAATTCTTGTTTCTCTGCTATATTTTTTCCCTTTAAACTGTCACATACTGCATAATCTTTTTAATTCTCTGGCATAGGTCTCTGCATTTGACTCTTAATTTCCTAAGTGTCACCATGTCATAGTTTTTATATCACATTCTATGTGTAGCAGGCTAAATTGTTTTCCCTTAAATTATTATATTGGAAGCTGACTTCATTTTATCATGAGATATCATTGTTGTATCACTCAATGTTTATGAGCTTGGCTTTGAGACAAGTTCTGGTCCAGTTGTTCCGCAAGCTACTGGGGGGGAGGAGCAGGGGCGGAAGATGAGAGGTCTATTTCTCAATTACAAAAATAAAAATATAACATAGAAGGGGTGAGTTTTTTTTTTAAGTGGAACCTAACTAATATGTGCTCCAACTCTCATCCTTCACTTTTCAAGAAGCAACTAATTTACCGCCAGCAACAGAACAAACTTCTTGTGGCATTAGCTAACCCTCGTGTTAGTGAATGATCATCAATATGAGTTTTTTTTTTAACCCCATTTGGATACTTTGATTTCTAATCCGACTTTTACCGGGGAATCGAAAGTCATGTGGGGAATAGTGGGAAACATACTTAAAGAGTCTTTGACCATTAAATTCAGATTCTCTTAAATACCAACTATTTCGTCTGTTGTAGAGCTTCTCTGTTTATTGGTCCTATTAGAATGCTTATCTTTACTTTCTATATTCGTTGGTTACAACCTCGTTCTCCTTTGGCTTTTTGTGAGAATTTTTAACCCTTCTAAATCACTTGTGTTCAAAGGCTAGGTTGTTTTATTGACTTTGAACAAATTTTCAAAGAATTTGGAACAATTGAAAATTGCTTCAAATACAACTTTTTTTCGGGTCCAACATGTATATCTCGGTTTTAGATTTAAAATACAGTATATAGGGTCTCTGGAATGATTAGTAATGTTCCAGTCATTTGCATGTAAGTGCACTTACTTTTGTATAAGCTCTGTCCCTGTGGTTGTCAATCATGTTTCATTTGTGATATGGCCGATGTTTCATTTGGAACTGTTGAGTTATGGTTGCAGAGGTTCTAGAGTGGTTAGGGAGTTGGGAGACTCGTGCAACTGATACTCTATTTAGATACAACTATTTTTTGCAGAAGATCACTGATGCTAGAATTACTTTTATTTCCTTCACAATTGTTGTACTCTTTTCAGTCCAAGTGATTGAATAATTCAATAATCACATAGGCTGACAAGTGAAGTTGTTTGAGAATAATTCAATGATCCAAGGGTGAGATTTCGTTCCAGTAGAACCGGCTGAGTAACCAGAGTAACCACTGAGCTATCTCTCACGCTCAAGTTGATTGAGAATTGTAGTATGCTGGAAGGTTGTGTAATTGTTCGGACATGAATAGTGTATTCTCTCTCCTTGTTGATTGTCTGTTTGCATTGCACGTATGTATGTCTAGGTATGCCCACTTGTTCTGTTCTGGTTTGCAATTACACGGAGACATTTTCTTGACTGCAATTCTTTTGTATTTTTATCTTGTGTAGTGAAATGATCCAGCATAGGCCTTACACACAGAAGGTCGATGTGTACAGTTTTGGAATTGTCCTTTGGGAGCTGATAACGGGTATGCTCCCCTTCCAGAATATGACTGCTGTTCAGGCAGCATTTGCCGTGGTAAACAAGGGTGTCCGCCCAATAGTCCCGCCGGACTGCTTACCTGTTCTTAATGAGATCATGACTCGTTGTTGGGATCCCAATCCCGATGTCAGGCCTCCCTTCTCAGATGTTGTGAAGATGCTCGAGCATGCAGAGATGGAGGTCATGACCACTGTTCGTAAGGCACGTTTCAGGTGCTGCCTTACACAACCTATGACTGCCGATTAATGGACAGAAGGCGAGAATCATGGGAGGTATTCGGAAGAATTTGCTACAAGGAAAGTCTTGCAGGGAAAGGTTGTTTTTACTTAACCGTGTATCTATCAGGATATCATTTTCTTACATTCAGCTTAGAAAAAAAAAGGTGGAAAAATCACGATAAAAGTTGAGAACTGCTGGGTTTTCTGCTTTTTTTTTTTTTGTTTCTTTTTTTTTCCTTTTAATTATAATTCAAATGGATTTCTGTGGTTGTCTTTAGTAGGAGGAAGAGAAGAAAATATGTGATCTGTATTTATACATGCGCCCTCACTTCTGCTATAATGTTTATCTACTCTAGTTAAATTGTTTTGATGATAAAGGAGGGAAATGACATATATTCGTAGTTCCTTAAATTAATTGCATTGTTCTCTGACTATGGTAAATTTTGTCAAGGTAAAAATCTTTTTTTTTATCCCTTCTTAATATCAATACTAATGCATTAAAGCACAAGAAATCCACAAGGTATATCTTTTGTGAGGGTGGTCGTTTGATGATGGTCTGGTCTGCTGTGCTCAAACATCGCTGACACACTAATACCATTAGAATTATTGGGTTTCAACTTTCAAAAGCTTCAACGACAATTTCCATCTTTAGAAGTCTTTTTAAGTATAAGAGAAAACAATTTACCTCGATATCTGCTAAAATAGATAATTATCTTGAGATTATCTCATATAATTAAAAATGAGTTAGTCTTGTGTGGACCTGGTTCACAATAAGACCAAAACCAATTATTTAACATAGTGATCCTTTTTTTCCATATAGTAACCTTTTAAGATCTTAAGTTACACTATACAGTTACTATCTGCCATAGTGACTTTTTTTTTTTTAATATAGTCACTTTTTCTTACATTAGTTTATCATAATAACATTTTCACTTCGTGACATAGTAAACTTTTTTATTCCACATAGTTAAACTTGACAATCTATATTTACTCATCTTTATATCTATTTTTTTCTATAGTAACTTTTTTTTCCATAAATCACATGAATTAGCATTAGGTCCACACTAATTTAGTGTGGACCAGGTCCATATAAGTTTTTACATGTTTCTTTAAGGTTCTAACTTTAAATATTATGTGGGTCGTTAACTTGTTATGGGTTGAGCTTAATATGTTCACCTTATTTTGAGTTTTTATCAGAAAAAAATGAGTTCATAAGTTCAGATTAATTCAGATAAAGTCTAATAAAAAAATAAGGTCTAATAAGTCTAGATAGGTACAATTTAGCAAAAATAAGACTGACATTCTAGCAAAATAAGGTCCAATAAGTTCAGATAAATTTTGATAAGGTCTAATAAGGACTAATAAATTCAAATTAGTTCAGTTATTTGAGATAAGTAAAAATAAGTTGAATATAATATACCCAATCGATTTCAGAGCGAACATGCTACAGTTAGTGGTTTACCCCCTTAAGCCAACTTAAATCATTTGAGGGCTCATAAAGCAACTTTTTGAGTTTTTAGTTTTTGGTTTAATTATCATATTAGGTTGTAATCCCCCGTAATTTTATGGATTTTATAAATATATTTTAATATATAGTTATTTACATTTAAATATATTTTAACATTTTAATGATTTATTTCTTCAAAAGTTGACTATTTGAAAGTCAAAGGAATTATTTTAATGATTTATTAAAGTCAAATATTTTATTAAAGTCACGCTTGGAAAGTATTTGAAATGTTTGAAATACTTATTGGATTTGGAAAAGGATTTTTAAGTGGGTGTGGGAGCCCAAACACTCTTAGATTTGGAAAAGGATTTATAATCCTAGCCCAATTACCTTTTCTTAAGCTCACAAGGGGAAATCTATATAAACCCCATAAACCCCAAAAATTTCCACACAAGCTATTTTCTCTCTCCTCTTTCCTCCCACAATTTCGGTAACCCTAATTCTTTTTCTCTCTCTTCGATTTTTCGTCCGAGCTCTTTCGGCCTTCTCTTCGCTGCTTCGCCGGCCTGCCACCCATCCACCATCACCGACCGCCTGAAGCGGTCGTTGTCGGCCGTCGCTGCCCGTCGACGTTCCATCCTCATTTCTTCCTTTGCTTTGGTTTGTTTCTTTTCTTGCTCCTCAAGTTTTATTCAAAGTTTGTATCTTTAAAGTCTTGTATTGATTTATTCATGTTTAAAAGTTATAGTTTAATGACTTAATATTGAATCTAAGCTATATAATTTATGTATTGATGAAATAAAATTCAGATTTGCATATTTGAGTTTAAAGTAGATTTTAATTATAAAAGCATGAATTTTTAGGGTTTTGAAAGTTAGAAAAATATAGTAGTTTATTATAAGTTATGAAAGTTATTGCCTTTATGTTTCTAAGCATGTTTGAATATGTTTTAAGGGAGTTTTAATTCATGTTATATTGCTGGAAATTTAAAGAAAGAAATTTTAAGGTGTTTTATGATGGATTTTAACCACTAGTGTAGTAGGTATTATGCTAGGAGGTTAAGTAATCAAGTTTTATTATTGGAAATGGTTTTAAACATGTTTAAGAGGGTTTTAAAGTATTTTATTATTGCTGTAAATTCATGAAGGATTGATTATGAATTTATGTTGGTTATTTTAGGCGGAGAATTCTCTCTAGGCGATTTTTAAGTCTGTTAAAGTGGCACCCCAGTTTGTCTACACAAGGTACGTACATACCTATGTGTTGATTGAGGTAGTATCATGATTTCAGGAAGGAGAATTATGTAGTATCATGTATAGGAACTATGTTGAGTTCATATATGATATTTATTATGTTGGATTTTGCATGTTTTATGCTGTTGTGTAAACATGTTGATTATGAGATTTATATCATGGTTGTATGGAAGATTGATCACCAGTGGAAAAAAGCCTAAGGGCTGCGGTCAAAAGTGCCCTAAGGGCTGCGTTTTTTGACCGCAGCAATTAGAGTAGCAGCCCTTAATATATAGGAAGGGCTGAACCGCAGCCCTTATGTGGCCAAGGGCTGCAGTTTTCTCTATTAACCGCAACCCTTTTGTAATTTTTTTTTTTAAAATTCAGCTATATAATATTATAAATGCGCTCGTTCCCTGTGTCGCTGGTTCCTTGCTGCTTTGCTTTGTACCATATTACAAACCTCATAATGCATATATATATATATAGAGTTCCCAATTATATATGTAATAATTCTATATATATAATAATAATAATGTTAAAGAGTACATATTAATGCAAATATTAATTCTAATACAAAAAGCTACATTAACGCAACAACCGAATAGCTTGCCAACTTGTTTCGAACTTCTAGCTAGTTCTTGCAAAATCCTAACCAATGTATCATAGACAATCTTCACAAATGTAGGTTGCCAACTTGTTTCGAACTTCATCCAATTCTTCAATTGTGAATTCATCCAACCTTGGTGCGTCGTTATCCATGTAAACCTTGCAATAATATGAATATAATAAATTAATAAGATCAAGTCAAACATTTACAATATATAATAACAACTAACTCTTGCAATTAGCTAATTAAACAACCAATTTTCGAGTTATTTTGTCGATTTTTCTGAATTTGAGCTATTTTACATCCCAAAACTAACTACATGCATGTTATATATGCATACTTTATGCATACATGAAGTGTTAATGTCAAATTTAGGTGCACAAGATTAGAAGTTCAATTTTTAGGTTCATTTCGGGGACGATTTTTGTGAATTTGAGCTATTTCACTTCCCAAAACTACCTACATGTTACATATAGGAGCAAAACTAACACACACCACTTACTTTATGCATAGTTGAAGTGTTAATGTCATATTTAGGTGCAAAAGATTAGAAATTCAATTTTTAGGTTCGTTTCGGGGTCGTTTTATGTGAATTTGAGCTATTTCACTTCCCAAAACTAGCTACATGTTACATATAGGAGCAAAAATAACACACACCACTTACTTTATGCATACTTGAAGTGTTAATGTCATATTTAGGTGCAAAAGATTAGAAGTTCAATTTTTAGGTTCGTTTCGGGGTCGATTTTTGTGAATTTGAGCTATTTCACTTCCCAAAACTACCTACATGTTACATATAGGAGAAAAACTAACACACACCACTTACTTTATGCATAGTTGAAGTATATAAGTCATATTTAGGTGCAAAAGATTCGAAGTTCAATTTTTAGGTTCGTTTCGGGGTCGATTTTTGTGAATTTGAGCTATTTCACTTCCCAAAACTACCTACATGTTACACATAGGAGTAAAACTAACACACACCACTTACTTTATGCATACTTGAAGTGTTAATGTGAAATTTAGGAGCAAAATATTAGAGTTCAAGTTTTGGGTTAGTTTCGGGGTCGATATGATTATAGTTAATTTATGCTACAATTTCCAAAATAAACTAATTCTTACCTATCAATTTAATCTAAATTAAATAAACTAATTAGTTACATACCTTTTGAAGATAATCGATGTCAGTACAACGGTTGACTATATCAAACATGTATCGCAGTACATAATAGCCACAATCAACACCATTCTTTTGTTGCGGACACTGAAATTCACCAAATTTAAACATCCAAAAACATTCATGTTAAATTTTGAAGTATATGAAAATAAATGGTTCGACATAAGATTCACCAAAGTAGTTACCTCAACTGATATCCAAAGAGGAGCTTTTCCTAATCGAAGTCCAAGTCCATAATGGTGCTTCATCACACTACATCAATACATTATAAGATGTTTAATATATATATATATATATATATATATATATATATATATATATATATATATATATATATATATATATATATATATATATATATGTGTGTGTAATATTAGGTACACATATTGTTCTAGTTAAGTTACCTATTCAATAGTGACTTGACTAGTAAGCTCCGTGGTGGTTGTCGACAAAGAGAATCAAAGTGGTAAACGTGATTATTTGACAAACATATCACAATGAGCGTCCAATGGAGACTATATAAGGAAATAATATAAAGTTACTTATTCAACAATTCGGTGAATTTTGTTATCGATATATATGGAACAAGAAGGCAAGTTATCTAAACAAGGAAATAAAGTTATAGAAAATAAAGTAAAGCATCAAGTTTGGTGTAACAAGCTTACGCTTCAATATATGGAACAAGGATGAACTTCTCTTCTAACCGATGTGATTGTTTGAAACTAGTATCGAGATATTCTTTCACATCGGTTTTGTTTTATAAACAATTGTCATCTCGCATCATACTTGGACATAACCAACCAAACTTTGTCTCACTCATTTTCTCATTCAATTCAGTACACAATAACCTGAGAAATTAAAGCATATAATAAAAAGTAAACATACTTATCATGTATGGAAGTTGAAAACTATTATAAACTTGTAAAGTAAGATATGTATGTATCACCTCATGAAAGCTTGTATCATTGTTCCACTCAACTTTTCTCCACGTAAGAATTCTTTAACATCGTCTTTGGAAATCCATGTAGATGACTCATCAGCGTAGTTGAATTGTTCCTTCCCCAAAGGAACATGTATTGGAGCATTCTCGGGCAAATCGCTAACACACTCATGCAACCAATAACATGCCTTATAAGGCCTTGCACCACCAACGGCTCGAGAAGTGGATTGTTTGACATACTAACTTGGTCATCGAACACATTTGGTTCAATTTCAGCACGTCCAATTGCCTCCTTAGCCATCTTGTTTGGTGAACTGACCTTTTTAGCCTTCTTGTCATGTGAACCAGCCTTCCTTGAAACCTATTAAAAAGTAATAATAATAAGAATATTACTAATTATTATATATATGACATAGAAAAGTAATATAATCGAAGTTGATTATTACATAAACTAACGCATATATATATGTATGTTTATCGGTGTACATCATCTGAAAATCGCACCCATGCACGCGGCCACAGAACATAACTACCATGGGCGTCACTCAGTGTATGTAGACTAACCTCCAGTTTTGGCATCGGAAGGCCTAAGTCTTCAAAACCAGGCTCAATGTAGTCGATGCTCACCACATAGTGATCATTATTGTTCACTATCTGGTGATGCACTCGTACTCGATCACCAGGAGGTTGTGCATGGCCACTAGCTACCACAATCAGACTATCAGGATCATTTTCTTGAACTAATAGTCGGCATGGGGTCTCCTCCTTTGAATCAAAACAAGTCATTAATAGTTAATTGCGATGAAACAACATATTTAGAATTGCATGCACTTAGGGACAATACATAGTTAATTAATAAAGCACAGTGATTAAGCGTGATAAATTAAACCAAATACAGTGATTACCTTCAACTCGGGTATTGGTGGATCAGGTGCGGGTATCGTTTGATTATCTGATGTTTGTGGAACACCGATCGGCTGGCTAGATGGAACATCACTACCTTTCTTCAATGGGAAGGTCGGTAAACCCATTTGCTCCATCATAGCATTGAAGTTATGTGTCATCTCCTCTCTAAGCTCCTCCCGAATTGCAGATTTGATAGCCTCCACATCTACCGACGCCGAATTCACACTACTTGCACTTGATTTTGACGTTGTAGTGTATTGTTCACCATATACCTTTCGCACGCCAAGGCGGACACCTCCCACGCCCCTCACACGACCACTATGGTCCTTTCCTAGAGTTTCGTGCAAAGCATCCATGTGTGCGGTAGGAGTGAAATCACCTTTTGCCTCCTTTTCCTTTAATCCGATCTACAAATAAAACAACAGACAATTGGACGTTAAAATTTTTCAAAAAACAAAACGTACTACCGAATAAGTTGCTTAGAAGCGGCCGCCAAGCAGCCAGCAAAGCAGTGGCGGCCCGGCCCGTTTTGCTGCGCGCTGGCGGGCAAGCCGGGCCGTGCAGGGCGGGGGAGGGGGGGGGGACTGTGTAGGGGGGGAGTGCGGGTGTGGGGTGTGGGGTGTGGGGGGTGGGGTTACTTGAATAATGGATATAAACGAAAAACATATCAAATTAGCAAAATACGCCTAAAATGATCTTTATTTTCCCGAAATCCGACCAACAACAAAGTCGCACCTATAAATATACTTAATAGCAATATTTTAGGTTATATTATCATGTTTCACAAGAAATTGGAGCCCAGTGACTCAAACTATTCGAAAATGACATGAAATGGCCGAAATAGGCCTAAAATGATATTTACGTTCCCGAAATCCGACCAATAACAAAGTAGAACCTATAAATCTACTTAATAGCAATATTTTAGGTTATATTATCATGTTTCACAAGAAATTGGAGCCCAGTGACTCAAACTATTCGAAAATGACATGAAATGGCCGAAATAGGCCTAAAATGATATTTACGTTCTCGAAATCCGACCAATAACAAAGTAGAACCTATAAATCTACTTAATAGCAATATTTTAGGTTATATTATCATGTTTCACAAGAAATTGGAGCCCAGTGACTCAAACTATTCGAAAATGACATGAAATGACCGAAATAGGCCTAAAATGATATTTATGTTCCCGAAATCCGACCAATAACAAAGTAGAACCTATAAATCTACTTAATAGCAATATTTTAGGTTATATTATCATGTTTCACAAGAAATTGGAGCCCAGTGACTCAAACTATTCGAAAATGACATGAAATGGCCGAAATAGGCCTAAAATGATATGTACTTACAATGGCATTGGCTATCTTTTCTGTAACGGGATCAGGTAACACTCTGTTTCCCTTTGCATCAACCCCATGCATCGAACACCACCAATCAAGGACCCTGTCTGGTTGACGAGCCGGTGTAACTGATGTGGTTGTAGAGGTAGTTGCCGTTGTCGAATCCTGTGTGGGGTAATGGGCAAACATCCACTTTTTTCTCGCCTCATCGTAGGAATGAGCACCCAAATGATGATAATATTTCCTTGCTTTTGCACTCGCGCTTTTTTTCTCACGTCTTGCCTGAAAAAACACATAATTACAAACAAAAGATTAGGTGTTATATACAATCATACTCGAGCTAAGTGTGGTAAATATAATTAAAATCCTTTGCTTACAACGACTTCGGGGTAGTATTTTTGGCAACAAATGCTTCCCACTCTTCGAAGTTTAATATTTCTCCATATTTGATATGGTAATGTGGTGGGTTCCTCTCGAACTTTCCAATGCGGCCTCGGCTTCGATTTGCTTTTCTCCCCCATAAATTTTCTTCTTCTTTGTACCCGTTCTTTTCCTCCGCTTAGTAATCCAACCGGACACTAACTTAGCCTTGAAATCTCGAAATCTCTGAGCAAGCGCGGATAAAAATAGATTCTTCTTGGCTTCATCATCTTCGATATTGAAGAGATTCTACAAAAAGAACGAACAAAAATATTAGTTTCCACATTTGTTGTAATAGATTAAATTCTATCATTAGTACTACATACACATACATTTATCAAAATAAGAAACTAAATGGTAGTATGAAACTTACCATAGTGTCATTCCATAGTAATTTCTTCATCCCCTCGGGCACCTCTTGCCATGAATGCAAAATGGAGAGCCTCCGGACACAAAGGCCAATATGTTTGGCATACTTAGAACGCCACACACCACAAGGTTGACCCAAGTTATCGTACTCTAAAGTCATATGCAAGTGAGTAGCACTTATTGACTTTGTAGGTCCTCTTCCCTTTCTCTTTTTCATCACTTTCGATTTTCTTTGTTGTTGATTTGTTTGTAACTCCCGTTGTTGACCTTCTTTCCTACAAACTTGTTTTGCTTTCACAATTGTACCACTTTTTGGATGAAGTTCTTGAAGATCTCGATCTTCGAGATCACCTTTATCTGGGTCCTTCCTCACATCATAAGATTCATCCTCGGTTGTGTGTTCACTAGTCGTCATCTCATCCATATGTAGTAATTATCCCTACAATTATAAACACATAGAAATTAATATATATGTACAAGTTAAAAAAAATAACAAATTGATTAAGGACCAACAATAATGGAACATCGGAAATCGTGGGCCACTAGCGGGGGATGTGCAAGGGGGGGGAAAGTAACTAGGGGTTGGACGGGGGGAGCGGGGCGTGCAAGGGGGGAGCGGGGGCCGTGCAAGGGGGGGACCGGGGGGCTGTGCAAGGGGGGGAAGTAGCTAGGGGCTGGATGGGGGGGGAGCGGGCTGTGCAAGGGGGGGGGGGGGCGTGGGGGGGGAAGCGGGAGGCTCGAAATATATAAAAAGACATAAATCGGCCGAAATATATCGGCCTAAAATGATATTTATTTTCCCGAAATCCAACCATCAACAAAGTAGCTCGTATAAATCTACTTAATAGCAACATATTAGGTTATATGATCATATTTCACAACAAATTGGATTACCATGACTCGAAATACACGAAAATGACATGAAACGGCCGAAATAGGCCTAAAATGACGTTTACTTTCCTGAAATCCAACCATGAACAAAGTAGCATCTATAAATCTACTAAGTAGTCGTATTTTATGCAATATTATCACATTCAACAAGAAATTGGAGTCACATGACTCGAAATACACGAAATTGACATGAAACGGGCGAAATAGGCCTAAAATGACCCTTACTTTCCCGAAATACAACCAACAATAAAGTAGCACCTATAAACCTACTTAGTAGTCGTATTTTATGCAATATTATCACATTCAACAAGAAATTGGAGTCACATGACTCGAAATACACGAAAATGAAATGAAACGGCCGAAATAGGCCTAAAATGACGTTTACTTTCCCGAAATCCAACCATGAACAAAGTAGCATCTATAAATCTACTTAGTAGTCATATTTTATGCAATATTATCACATTCAACAAGAAATTGGAGTCACATGACTCGAAATACACGAAAATGACATGAAACGGACGAAATAGGCCTAAAATGACCCTTACTTTCCCGAAATACAACCAACAACAAAGTAGCACCTATAAACCTACTTAGTAGTCGTATTTTATGCAATATTATCACATTCAACAAGAAATTGGAGTCACATGACTCGAAATACACGAAAATGACATAAACCGGACGAAATAGGCCTAAAATGACCCTTACTTTCCCGAAATCCAACCAACAACAAAGTATCACCTATAAACCTACTTAGTAGTCGTATTTTATGCAATATTATTACATTCAACAAGAAATTGGAGTCACATGACTCGAAATACACGAAAATGACATAAAATGGACGAAATAGGCCTAAAATGACCCTTACTTTCCCGAAATCCAACCAACAACAAAGGAGCACCTATAAACCTACTTAGTAGTCGTATTTCATGCAATATTATTACATTCAACAAGAAATTGGAGTCACATGACTCGAAATACACGAAAATGACATGAAACGGCCGAAATAACCTTAAAATGATGTTTCCATTCCCGAAATCCAACCAACAACAAAGTAGCACCTATAAATCTACGTAATAGTCGTATTTTTGGCTATATTATCATATTCAACAAGAAAATTGAGTCACATGACTCGAAATATATGAAAATGACATGAAATGGACGAAATAGAGATAAACCTGAGTATATGTCTCATGATTTGTTGACCTTCCGCCGTTTCTTAGGAGTTTCAACATGTATCCCTTCCCTGTGATCAACACGCATATAGTTCTCAAACATATTTACATCATCTTCAACGCTATTTTCAGGATAGGTAAAAGTTGGGATGTCCTCAAATGCATCATACTCTTCCTCATCCTCAACATCACCAATGCCCAGAATACTCCTTTTGCCAGATACAACAATTGACCACTTATTATCAGCAGGATCAGTTACATAGAATACTTGTTTAGCTTGTGATGCAAGTACAAATGGCTCTTTAGTTTCACGTAGACGACCCATGTCCACAAGAGTGAATCTGCAAGGATCATCTTTTTTTACGCAACGTCGATTATCATCAACCCAATTGCAACAAAAGAGACAAATATGAAAAGCTGAGTAGTCAAGCTCCCATATTTCTTGAATTCGCCCATAATAGTTGGTGGCAGCAAGAACGGGAGACTTATCTTTCGAGCTTGCGTGTTGTGTAGATGACGCCACAAGTGAAACACCACTATTCTGTCGCGATGTCGACTTAAGATCTTGACGTTCAGTCCAAAACGTATACCCGTTAATATCATAACCCTCATAAAAGTGTACAGATTCACGGGGACCAAATGCTAACCACTTGACTGTTTCAGAAATATTTTCATCTAAATCATCCACTACTCGATGATGAAACCAATCAATGAACGTCTTATTATGCATTTGCGTCAATGCCCTTATTCCTTTTCCAGGGTTGCTAACACGTAATTCCTCCATATGCTCATTTAAATAAGGATGGACAGCTGTCACGTGATGCAACACAAATAAGTGAGCTTGTGTACGCTTGTCGACAGAAGGTGAGATCAATTTTGAGCCAATCGTACCCTTGCCCTCGAGTCTGCCCTCGTGTCGAGATATCAAAACGCCAATAGGATCAACACCAAGCAACATACTCGCCACAAAATTACCGACCTCTTCAGCCACAATCCCTTGAATAATGCTACCTTCTGGTTGTGCAAGATTTCGAACTTTATCCTTCAAAGTACCCATATATCTCTCAAAAGGATAGCACCACCTCAAAAACACTGGCACAACTTAATTTCTCGAACAAGGTGGACAATGAGATGCACCATAATGTCAAAGAATGCAGGGGGGAAAATCATCTCAAATTTGCATAAAGTTTCAACTATTCTAGCCTGCAAGTCATCGAGTGTCGACGGCTGTAGCACTTTGCTGCATATTGTATGAAAAAATGAACAAAGTTCTGTAATGGTGTGCCTCACATGCTTTGGAAGTATCCCACGAATTGCAATCGGTAAGAATACTTGCATCATGACATGACAATCGTGAGATTTCATACTCGATAACTTCAACTCACCATTTAAGGTAACAAATCGCTTCATATTCGATGAGTACCCAGTTGGAACCTTAATACCATACAATGACTCGCAAAAAATCCGTTTCTCAGCTTTCGACAGCGTGTAGCAAGCTGGTGGCAAATAATTCTTCTCCGAATCATCCACCTTTTTTCTTTTCCCAATTTCCTCATCAACCCCTTCCTCCACTACTTTCTTTTTCCTTCCCGCCCTTTTTTGAGCCCACAACTCCGGTCAAAGCTTATTTTTTTCCAAGTGAAGACGTGGCGCTTTAACATCCTTTGTCTTACCCGGAATATTCATAAGTGTCGCAAGAATAGCATCACAAACATTCTTCTCAATGTGCATGACATCCAAACAATGTCTGACTTTTAAATCTTTCCAATATGGGAGTTTCCAAAAAATAGACTCCTTTTTCCATAATCCTGTAGTTCCATCAACGTCATTCGCAGGTTTACCATAGATCGTTTCAATGCCCTTAACCTGATTATAAACTTTAGTACCAGTTAATGGTCTACGAGCAACTTCCTCTTCAACCGTCCCATCGAAGGCCTTTTTCTAAAATCGATAGGGATGGTCGCGTCTAAGGAGCCTTCGTGTGCGCATATAGACATGTTTGCAGCCCTTAATGTGTGTAGACTTCATGTCATCTATACAAATCGGGCACAGTTTTTTTTCCTTTGGTCTTATACCCAGATAAGTTCCCATAAGCTGGAAAGTCGTTCATTGTACAGAAAAGCATGGCACGCAGAGTGAACATCTCATTAGCATACGCATCAAATACCGACACTCCTTCGTTCCACATCTTCTGTAAATCTTCAATAAGTGGTTGAAGGTATATATCTATGTCATTTCCAGGTTGTTTCGGCCCCGATATGAGAAACGACAACATGATGTACTTGCGTTTCATGCACAACCAAGGAGGCAAGTTATAAATCACTAAAACTACTGGCCATGTACTATGCTGAGAACTAAGATTGCCAAAGGGATTCATGCCATCCGTACATAATCCAAGCCTCAAATTCCTATCCTCGTTACCAAACGGCTTATGCACCCTATTAATACTTTTCCACTCAGGGGAATCAGCCGGATGCTTCAACAAACCGTCTTTCTTCCTACGATCTGCATGCCACCGCATATTCTTCGCATCTTTTTTACCGAGAACATGCGCTTAAATCTAGGTATTATGGGAAGATACCACAACACCTTAGCTGGTGGTCCTTCACTACCCCCCCCCTTCACGCCTGTACCTTGATAATCCACAACGTGGACACTCATCTAAATGCTCATACTCATTACGATAAAGCACACAATCGTTTGGACAAGCATGTATCCTCTGGTACTCTAAACCGAAAGGACACATGAGTTTCTTAGCATAATAGTTCGACTTTGGCGGATCATTTCCATCGGGGAGCATATCGCCTAAAACTTCCAACAACGACGTGAAACCGCAATCCGTCCAACCCGCTTTCGACTTAATATTGAAGAGTGTTATCACAGCGGAAAGTTTGGTGTACTTCGTACAACCTGGATACAATGGCCTTTCAGCAGCCTCAGACATAGACTCAAACATACGAGGTCGTTTGCAAGACTGATCTTCAACCTCTTGTATCATCTCGTCTACCCGATCTTTATCATCATCCCCATATTCATCATCCCCATACTCACCATCCTCGAAATCATCACCTAATTTATCCTTCTCCTCTTCACATACATCGTTCATTATCCTACAGCTTCTTGCATATCTCCCATCCTCACCATGCCAAACCCATACGTGGTATTGAGGCCTAAACCCACGACGAAAGACATGCTCCCTAAGCAAATGAATACTACTAACCTTGCTCACATTTCCACAATCTAAACAAGGACAATAAAAGTCGACTGCTCCAGAAGATGCTTGGTATTCTAATGCAGATTTACAAAATTCTGAGACCCCATTCACAAACTCAATCGATTCACTGCTACCATACATCCAAGTACGATCCATTTCATTCATGAAAACTTCTAATTAAACACAACCAATTATAAGTATCAATCATTTAAGCACATTCACATGCAAGACAATCACATATTGAAAACACGCACATACAAATGGAGGCTAAGAGAGTCACATGTGCAAATGTATGCATGTATCCGAAGGTCCTTATCACTCCAACCTAACCCATCTTTGGGCGTTTAATCTCACTAGTGAATATATGCCAACTCTTCAATTCTAAGGAAAATCCGGCAGCATTTCCCTACAGTTCTCTAAGTACACAATGTAGATAATTGATTATCTACATATGTACATAGAGAACAATGTAGAGAAATGACAAGCCAAGACTTTCCTTAGAATTGAAAAGAAGACATACATTCACCACCTAAGTGAGATCAAACGTCCAAGGACAGTCCCAAACAGGGGACTATTAACGGGTATCTAGGCATATGATTGATGATATGATGATTCATATAACTTATACATTTCATAGCTTAGTTAAATTGTTTTAATCCAATCTCATATCAAGAAATATACATACACATATATGGATTGAATCTACATATACACAATAAATGAAGATATATAATGAATTGTCTTTATCATAAATACATACCAATAACAACTAATATGGAGATCGATCTCTATATATACTCTGCACTATCTCCTAGTTGATTTGCCGCTTCCAATATGCTAATATCTAAGACACATAAAACCGAAAAAATTGTTAGCATATAGTAAATGCAAAAATTATAAGAAATACATTCATATATATAAATTATCATATCTTACCCACATTGAAACACATTACAACTAACTTTTCTCATTTAAACTACTAACAAATTATAAATGAAATTTGTTTGCATTAAACTAAGTTAATAGCTAATGTAGCTAATCAAATAATTCAATTAACATATTTTCGGGTTCCGAAGCACGACCCTTTTGTATAACTTTTCTGCAATTTCAGTCCCACTCAAATGCGACCATTAATTTCTCTCCCAAACGAATATATAAACATATTAGAAAATAAAAATCAAAATAATTAAAAAGGCAACCTTTAATTTCTTGAACAAATGCGTGAGAGAGGGTGGGTGGCGCGCAGGTGGGTGGCACGCAGGTGGGTGGCGCGCAGGTGGTTGGTGTTGCGTGGGTCTGCGTGGTGCGCTGGGGATGGCACGTAGAAGGCTGCGTGGCGCGCACAGGAGGGTGGACCGGAGCTCAGGGGGTGGTTGAATTCGAAAGCTAGGGCTAAGGGTACGGTGGTTCAATTCGCAAGGGTAGGGCTCAGGCCAGGTGGTTTCGCTGCTGCGTGGTGAGAGAATGTTTCGTGAGTGAAAAATTGGGTGGAGCGAGGGAAGAATTAATGAGAGCGCGAAATTTGGGGAAAAAAATAAAACAAAGGGCTGCGGTTGTGTAGAAAACAGCAGCCCTTCCATTAAGGGCTGCGGTTTTCTACTTAACCGCAGCCCTTTTACAACAGCAAATAGCTTTTTTTTTCCTCTAGTGGATGCAACCATTTTGGTTGGGAACTTTATTTTATTAATTCACATGGGGGAATTAATATATTTATTAGTATTGGATCATGATTGATCATTGTTCCCTTTTTAGTATTTAACTGCTTTATGAGGACCGAGTGCCTTGTTTGGTAAGTTGATATTTTCTACCTATGAAAGGTAATATGGTTGTTGGCTAGGTTCAACAAATAAGAAGGATTGGATTAAAGTTGAAAGTAATCTTGGATTGTTAAGTTGTGTGATCACTTATCTAATCCTAAGATAAAAATGGAAGCTCATAATTGTTGATTGATTATGATGTTTGTTGTACTTGTGGGTCATAACAAGTAATAACTGGTAAATCATGTAAAGTGAAACTGGATAGCAATAGCTTTAAACTGGTGCACGTCTGAAGTGTTGGACAATTAGGAGTTGGGATACATGGTGAGCGGGCCATAGCTTTTTCTGGGGCCGGATTGATCACCCTGTCCTATTTTTATTTAAAAGGTTCCTCGATATCGTAGGTCATGGGAATACGAAGTCGCGCCTGTATTTCGTCTTCCAAAGGAAAGACTGATTTTAGTTAGACAACTCGGTCCATTGACTATTCCATTTAAAGTAATAAGAATGTTGTTAAAGTTTAGTTCATTAAAAGTTGTCTGCAAGTTATTATACTGTTATTTATTCCTGCCTACTACTTATTAGTATCATGTTAGGATTGTTTACTTGTTTAGTATGTAATACTCAGCTTTGCTGATTACGTGCTTTTGTTGTGTATGTTGATCATGGCTTTGCTTTATTGATCCTGTGATGACCCATTTTGGTGAGTAGTCTCTAGGGTTCAATAGGGCATTGTCTATCTACATGTTTGAAGATGATGCATCATTGGGATCGGGATTGGAGAGCTTGTGTAGTTTATTTACAGTACTTTTGAGTTATACTTTTCATAGTTGGTTTGATTTGGTTTTAAGGTTGACTTTGGTTTTGTTGGTTGGTTTTAGAGTTGACTTTGTTGTTGACTAAGTTTTATTTATAAAGTTTATTATTATTGTTTTCCGCTGCAAAATTATGAATAAGCCGATACGTTTTCACACGGGCAATAATACTTTGATAATTCTCTATGTTTTATATTAAAAGGTATTTTAGAAAAGAGAGAATTGTCGGGGTGTTACAAAGTGGTATAAGAGCTTAGGTTTTTATTGGCCTTTCATGCCAACTTTAAGTTTTAGGCGCCTAACTAGCTAGTTACTTAAAATGAATTTCTTAGAATTGAACTCCTACTTATTCATGGTATTTAAATTACCTTCGAAAAGTCTTTTTCAAGATTCTAGTATTATTTCGATTCGAATTTATTTTTGAAGGGTCCGAAATTTTTTATTTTATTTTATTTTGGTGTCCGAATATTTTTTTTATATATTTCGAATTTTTTATTTTTATTTTCGAGTATTATGTTCGAAATTTTCGAACTATATTCCTTTATGTTGTTCGTTTTTTTTCCGGTTCTTTCCAAATTCGAAAAAATCAGTTATTTAAATTATTTTCAATACTCTAGTTTATTTTATTATTTTGTGAGAGACGGGTAGTATAGGAAGGGCATATAGGCTAGAAATATTATATGTCTGCATTAAATAGTTAGTTCAGCATGATTATATTTTTCTTCCCTGCTAACTGTTTATATTATTCCTATCCTTTATGTTGTTGGTTATTCTTGCTTAATGTTATTGTTGGGATTTTACATTAAGTGAGGGTACCAGTTGTTTATAGAAGTTATATTTGTTGTTATAGATTGCTAGCCATGTCTGAAAGAGAAGATACAAGAGTATGGAGCTATTACAACCCTATTGTGCTGAGTGATGATGAGAGTGATGGAGATTATGAGTCTGATGATGATAACTACACCGAACTAGAGTTCATTATGCATAATGTATTAAGAGCAGGCATGCCTCATAGTGATGATGAGGTTCTCCATGAGTTTGACCGTGTTAGAGGACAAACCAGGAGTGATATCTACCATGTTGTTTTCAGACATGAGACTGATTCTGAGCCAGAGGAGGACGAGCCTCAACCTTAACGGAGATCTACGAGATTTATTGATATGTTTATTATAATACTGAGGACATCGATGAATTTGTAGATGAGCTTTTCACTCCAGAATACTACAGGGAATCAAAGGATAAGACTGATGATGTTTCGCCTTAGATTAATTACCTATTCATTTATGCTTTAAAGAATAATGTTGGATAATTCGTACAGCTGTGGTTTAAATTTATTTCATAGTACCTTTATTTTATTTTAGGAAAAGTACAGTATTATAGTTTACAAAAATTGTTATTAGCATCTTTTGAGGAATAAAAGTTAAATATTTAGTTATCCAAGTGAGCAAGAATTTATTTTGGCATGCGAATGGGAATATTTTTATCTATTTGTTATGATTGAAAATTTATTCATGATTCCTAAATTGTGTGTTTTTGATGTGGATATTCTTCATGGATGATTGATGATGATTATTTTATAATATTGTTGTAACTACATGAGAAATTATTTGTTGATGCGATCTTTATGGTCAATTCAAATGTTGCCTTCGTAGATAATGGCATGTAAGTATATGTCGAACCTAAAGTAGAGTACGTTAATTTTAGGTTGCGCACTAGAATGGCAAACAACAATAACGATTTAGCTGCTGCTATTCGCCTTTTGGCGGAGAGATTGACTCAGGAGAGATCTGAGCGTCCCGATTCTGTTGGGGATATGTTTGAGAGACTAGCCAAGGTCAAACCACCATACTTTAAGGGGCAAGCTGATCTTACCTTCTTAGAGAGATGGATTAAGAGTTTGAGAAAATCTTTGGGGCTGTAAACTGTCCTGAGAATATGAGAGTAGGTCAGGCGGTGCTGTACCTAAAGGATGAGGCTGATTTGTGGTAGAGAAAATGGAGGTAGACTGAGTTCTGTTGAGGTATTCAATTGGAATTCTTTTGTTACTGCCTTGAGAGAGAATTTTTACCCCGCTTTTATTAGGAAACAAAAAGCCCAAGAGTTTATCAACCTGAGGATGGGGAGTGTGACCATTTCTGAGTACTATAGCAAATTCATAGCACTGTCGAGGTTTGCACTTGAGGTAGTAGCCACTGAGTAATTAATGGCTCAAAGGTTTGAGCAAGGTTTGACTGATGAAATCCAGCTGGGGTTAGATGGTGAAACTTTTTCATCCCTAGATATTGTGTATGGGGAGAGCCGCCCACATTTATGGTCTTCAGTCGAGGCGTGATAAGAAAAATGATGTAGTGGGTGAGAAAAGAAAGGATTTCAATGTTGGGGGAAATCAAGGGAATTTCAAAAAGAGCAGAAATGGGAATGGGAATTTCCAAGGGACGAATAATCAGGGCTACAATAATAAGGGTCAATCCGAGAGAGTGTACCACTGTAAGAAGTGCAGTAATAACCATCCAGGTAGAGACTGCAATGGAGAACCAGTGACATGTAACTACTGCCAGAAGAAGGGCCATAGGGAGTATGAGTGCTTTGCTAAGCAAAAGAAAGAGCAAAATGGCAATGGGAGTGGTAACCAAGTGAGGTCTGGATTTAACCAGTCGGGAAATCAGGGTTCGAAGCCTGTAGGGGCACAGAACAACCAAGGGAGCTACAATAAGTCTGCTAGTGAGAGCAACAATCAGAACAAGGCTCCGGGTAAACTGTTCGTGATGAGTCGCAATGAAGCTGAACGATCTGCCGACGTAGTGTCTGGTACTTTTTCTATTAACTCTGTGCTAGTTAAAGCGTTATTTGATTCGGGGGCGACTTATTCTTTTGTTTCGTCATTTGTTATTAAAAGTTTGGGGTTAGTAGATTTTGAGGTGATTGATTTGCCTGTTAGTATACCTACTGGTGAGACCATAAGGTGTACCAAGTTGTTTAAAAATATGCCTCTTAAGATAGGAGACTGTGTTTTCCCTTCTGATTTGATAGAGTTTAATCTGGGAGACCTAGATGTATTTATGGGGATGGATTGGCTAAGTTTATACAAGGCCAAAATAGACTGTGAAGTACAAAATGTAGTTCTAAGAAACCCTATGGGGAAGTTAACCTCGTATAGACATTTTGGGAAGTCCAAGAACTTTGGGGTTATTTCTGCGATGCAAGTGAAGAAGTTGGTGAAGAAGGGGTGTGAGCTATTTTTCCGTAGTGTGCAGGATGTGAGTAAAGAAGCTGGGGTAAATATTAAGGATGTTCCAATTGTGAATGACTTTATGGATGTGTTTCCGAGCTAGATTACGGGTATGCCGCCTGTTAGAGCTGTTGAGTTCACCATAGACCTAGTTTCTGGAGCTCCTGTGTTGTTTGTTAAGAAGAAAGATGGGAATATGAGGTTGTGTATCGATTATAGAGAATTGAATAATGTAACCATCAAGAACTAAATATCTTTTGCCCAGGATAGATGACCTATTCGATCAATTGAATGGAGCAAGCGTGTTCTCGAAGATTGATTTGCATTCGGGGTATCACCAGTTGAGGGTAGCTGATAAGGATATACCTAAGACTGCGTTTAGGACTTGTTATGGTCACTATGAGTTCACTGTAATGCCTTTTGGGTTAACCAATGCACCTGCCATATTTATGGACTTGATGAATAGGATTTTCCATGAGTTCTTAGATAAGTTCATTGTAGTATTCATTGATGATATCCCGATTTATTCGAAGAATGGAAAAGAGCATGATGAACACTTGAGGATAATATTGGAGACGCTTAGGAAGAATCAATTGTATGCCAAGTTCTCTAAGTGTGAGTTTCGTTTGGAGAAAGTAGCATTTTTGGGTCACTACGTGTCTAAGGAAGGAGTCTCTGTAGATCCTGCTAAGATTCAAGCTGTGAGTTAGTGGCCAACTCCAAAGAATGTGTCTGATATTCGAAGTTTCCTAGGTCTAGCTGGCTATTATAGGAGATTTGTGAGAGATTTTTCAAAGATAGTGAGGCCAATGACCAATTTTATGAAAAATGAGTCAAAATTCGAGTGGAGTAAGAAGTATGAGGAAACTTTTCAGATTTTAAAAGAACGTTTGACCTCCGCACCTGTTTTGACCCTGCCTGATGGGAATGAGGGATTTGAGGTGTATAGTGATGCTTCAAAGAATGGTTTGGGATGTGTGTTACATCAGAATGGGAAGGTGATCGCGTATGTGTTGCGTCAGTTGAAACCTTATGAGGCTAATTACCCTACCCATGATCTAGAGTTAGCTGCTATTGTGCTCGCCTTGAAGATTTGGAGACATTACCTGTATGGGGCAACTTGTAAGATCTTTATTGACCATAAAAGTTTGAAGTATATTTTCACCCAGAAAGACCTCAATATGAGGCAGAGAAGATGGTTAGAGTTGATAAAGGATTATGATCTAGACATCCAATATCATGAGGGGAAAGCAAATGTAGTTGCTAATGCGTTGAGTAGGAAGTTGAGTCATAGCATGAATGCCTTGGTAGATCCTGAAGAGCTATGTCGAGATATGCAAAGACTTAGCCTAGAAATCTTAAATCCTGGGGAGATCGAGGTAAGATTGAGTGCTTTGTCATTGGGGTTGTCAATTTTCGATGAGATCAAAGAGGGTCAAGTTGGGGATAAACACCTAGAGAAGATTAAGGAAAAGATGAGGCAAGGAAAGGAAGTTGATTTTAAGATCCATGATGATGGTAGCTTGAGGTTTAAGGGAAGGTGGTGTGTACCACAAAAATGTGATGAGCTTAAGAGACGTCTTATGGATGAGGAGCGTAATACTCCGTATTCGGTGCACCCTGGGGGTGACAAGCTGTATAAGGACCTTAAGCAGATCTATTGGTGGCCAAACATGAAGCGTGAGGTTGTCGAGTTCGTATCTAAATGTCTAACCTGTCAAAAAGCCAAGATAGATCATAAAAGACCCATGGGGAAAGTTCAATCCTTAGAGGTTCTTGGATGGAAATGGGATTCCATTTCAATGGATTTTGTGACTGCTTTGCCTAGAACAAGGAATGGCAATGGTACTATTTCAGTTATTGTGGACCGTCTGACGAAGTCGGCCGTGCTAATTCCAATTAAAGAGACATGAAAAAAGAAGCAACTTGCAAAGACGTATATTAAGCATGTAGTGAGATTGCATGGGGTTCCAACCGATATTATTTCAGACCGTGATTTGAGATTCCTCTCGAAATTTTGGCAAAAGGTCCAGTTAAATCTTGGGACAACATTGAAAATGAGTACTGCCTTTCACCCAGCGACCGATGGTCAGACTGAGAGGACTAACCAAACGATGGAGGATATGTTAAGAGCATGTGCTATTGACTTTCAGGGTAGTTGGGAAGACCAATTAGATTTGATTGAGTTTTCATACAACAATAGTTATCACGCGAGTATTAAGATGGCACCTTTTGAGGCGTTATATGAAAGAAAGTGTAGAAGTCCCATTTGCTGGAATGATTTTAGTGAGAACATAGTATTGGGGGCATAATTCATTGAGGAGACTGTCAAGAATGTGAAGTTGATTCAGGCTAGAATTCAAGCTGCTCAAGATAGACAAAAGAGTTATGCCGATTTAAAGCGAAGAGAAGATGAGTTCGAAGTGGGTGATAAAGTGTTTCTGAAAGTATCACCAACTAAGGGTGTGATGAGATTTGGGAAAAAGGGCAAATTAAGTGCCAAATATGTAGGTCCATATGAGATTCTGCAAAGAGTTGGAAAGGTAGCTTATAGGTTGGCTTTGCCAATGGAATTCGAGAAGATGCACGATGTGTTTCATATTTCCCAACTCAAGCGTTATATCCCTGATGAGCGTCATGTCTTGGAGCCTGGGAGGATCCAGATTGATAGTAGCCTTACATATGAGGAAAAGCCTGTAAAATTCTTGATAAGAAGGTGCGTAGTACACGCAATAAGGATGTCAATATCGTGAAAGTGCTTTGGTCGAACCATGAGTCCGAAGAGGCGACACGGAAAGCTGATGCTGAAATGAAGAAGAAGTACCCAGATTTATTCCTTGAGGCGAGTTACGA
Source organism: Beta lomatogona (assembly GCA_947646795.1). NCBI lineage: Eukaryota > Viridiplantae > Streptophyta > Magnoliopsida > Caryophyllales > Amaranthaceae > Beta > Beta lomatogona. Next base: position 1,882,364 of record CANSNZ010000477.1, read on the forward strand.
GGGCGTAACTTGTTTTCTTTAAGGGGGGTAGAATGCGATAGAATTTCGCACTTTTTACCTATTTATTTATGGTATTTTATGCATTTTTATGCTTATTTTGGCGATTTGCACATGTTGGTGCAAAATAAATAGATTCTCCGCATAAGAAAAGGTGTTCATGAGTAACACAAGTGATTTTTAGTTGGCAAAAAGAGTGCACATGAGTGGCACAAGTATTTCTCCAATGGGAGTTGAGTTGAAAACTTTTGAAAATGTGTGAGTTTTCGTGTTAAGTTTCTGGGCGAAACTTCTTTTAAGAGGGGTAGACTGTAATCCCCCGTAATTTTATGGATTTTATAAATATATTTGAGCATTTTAATGATTTATTTCTTCAAAGGTTGACTATTTGAAAGTCAAAGGAATTATTTTAATGATTTATTCAAGTCAAATATTTTATTAAAGTCACGCTTTGAAAGTATTTCAAATGTTTGAAATACTTATTGGATTTGGAAAAGGATTTTTAAGTGGATGTGAGGAGCCAAAAACTCTTAGATTTGAAAAAGGATTTATAATCCTAGCCCAATTACCTTTTCTTAAGCCCACAAGGGGAAATCTATATAAACCCCATAAACCCCAAAATTTTCCACACAAGCTATTTTCTCTCTCCTCTTTCCTCCCACAATTTCGATAACCCTAATTCTTTTTCTCTCTCTTCGACTTTTCGTCCTAGCTCTTTCGGCCTTCTCTTCGCTGCTTCGCCGGACTGCCACCCATCCACCATCACCGACCGCCTGAAGCGGTCGTTGTCGGCCATCACTGCCTGTCGGCGTTCCTTCCTCGTTTCTTCCTTTGCTTTGGTTTGTTTCTTTTCTTGCTCCTCAAGTTTTATTCAAAGTTTATATCTGTAAAGTGTTGTATTGATTTATTCATGTTTAAAAGTTATAGTTTAATGATTTAATATTGAATCTAAGTTACATAATTTATGTATTGATGAAATAAAATTCAGATTTGCATATTTGAGTTTAAAGTAGATTTTAATTATAAAAGCATGAATTTTAGGGTTTTGAAAGTTAGAAAAACATAGTAGTTTATTATAAGTTATGAAAGTTATTGTCTTTAAGTTTCTAAGCATGTTTGAATATGTTTTAAGGGAGTTTTAATTCATGTTATATTGCTGGAAATTTAAAGGAATAATTTTTAAGGTGTTTTATGATGGATTTTAACCACTAGTGTAGTAGGTATTATGCTAGGAGGTTAAGTAATCAAGTTTTATTATTGGGAAAGGTTTTAAACATGTTTAAGAGGGTTTTAAAGTATTTTATTATTGCTGTAAATTCATGAAGGATTGATTATGAATTTATGTTGGTTATTTTAGGCGGAGAATTCTCTGTAGGCGATTTTTAAGTCTGTTAAAGTGGCATCCCAGTTTGTCTACACAAGGTACATACATACCTATGTGTTGATTGAGGTAGTATCATGATTTTAGGAAGGAGAATTATGTGGTATCATGTATAGGAACTATGTTGAGTTCATATATGATATTTATTAGGAAAAATTGATTTAATCAGTCCCAACTATGGGCGCCCTGACAAAAATAGTCCCAACTTTCATTTTTTATTGTTCAGTCTCAACTTTTGGGGGTCCTTTACAATAGCAGTCCCAGCAGGTTTCCAACCTGCTATAGGAGGTAAACTTTGCTAAAAAAAATTCTTTTTTTTTTGTCTTCTTCCTCCTCTTTCCTCCCTTCTTCCTTCACTGCTCCCTCCTCCTCCTCTCCTCTGCCACCCAACCCCCTCCTATTCCACCACACAACCCCCTCACCCACCTCCCCTAATTGTCACCACTGCCCACCACCCTCTCCGCCGTCCTCAAAACTCCTTTACCTCCCCCACCACCATCTCCCCCCCCGTCCCCAAAACCTCGTCCCCCCCCCGCCACCGATACCCCTGCCCCCTAAAGCACTCCCCCTGATCACCCACTCCCCGCCCTTTGATTCGATACCGATACCTTTGATGGCTAATGTCATGGACTTGTATCCTGCTACCACCTGCCCCACCCCCCGAAACACCTCCCCCCCCACCCTGAAACACCTCCACCACCCTCGAAATCACCATCGACACACGTGCCTCACTCCTGAAAAACCTCCACCAGCTTCGAAACCAACCCGAAATTCTAGAAGAGAAGGCGAGAGCGAATGGGGAGGATGCGGGGGACTAGGATTGGAGATTGGAGGGTGAGCGGCGGTAGTAGAGGGGTTTCTAGGGTGTGAGGTGGGGGGGGTTGGGAGAAGGTTGTGCGGGGGGTGGCGGTGGGGTGGGGGCGTGGGCTGGGGATAGGGGCAACGGGTGCGCTAGGAGGGTGGGGGGTAGGCTTGGGGTGGACTAGGTTGGTGGTGAGGTTGGGACATGGATGGGGGCTGCAGGTGGCGACAATGGTGGCTGGATGGTGGTGGGGTGGCAGGGGAAGGAGAGGAAGGAGGGAAGAGGGTGAAGAGAGATAGAGACTGAAAGAGGATGTAGAAGAAAGAGGTGAAAATAAAAATAAAAAGGGAAAATAAGGGTTAATTTGATTTTTAAACTGTTTAGCAAGTCACCGGTCTACTAGGACCACCAATGTAAAGGGGGGGTCAAAGTTGGGATTGAAGAATAAAAAACGATAGTTGGGACTGTTTTTGTCAGGACGGCCAAAGTTGGGACTGATTAAATCAATTTTTCCTATTTATTATGTTGGATTTTGCATGTTTTATGCTGTTGTGTAAACATGTTGATTATGAGATTTATATTATGAGATTTATATCATGGTTGTATGGAAGATTGATGCAACCATGTTGGTTGGGAACTTTATTTTATTAATTCACATGGAGGAATTAATTTATTTATTATATTGGATCATGATTGATCATTGTTCCCTTTTTAGTATTTCACTGCTTTATAAGGACCGATGGCCTTATTTAGTAAGTTGATATTTTTTACCTATGAAAGGTAATTTGGTTGTTGGCTAGGTTAAACAAATAAGAAGGATTGGATTAAAGTTGAAAGTAATCTTGGATTGTTAAGTTGTGTGATCACTTATCTAATCCTAAGATAAAAATGAAAGTCTGTAATTGTTGATTGATTATGATGTTTGTTGTACTTGTGGGTCATAACAAGTAATATCTGGTAAATCATGTAAAGTGAAACTGGATAGCAATAGCTTTAGACTGGTGCACGTTTGAAGTGTTGGATAATTAGGGTTTGGGGTACATGGTGAGCGGGGCATGGCTTCATCTGGGGCTGGATTGATCACCGTGTCCTATTTTTATTTAAAAGGTTCCTTGATATCTTAGGTCATGGGAATACGGAGTCGCGCCCGTATTTCGTCTTCCAAAGGGAAGGCTGGTTTTAGTTAGACAACTCAGTCCATTGACTATTCCATTTAAAGTAATAAGAATGTTGTTAAAGTTTAGTTCAGTAAAAGTTGTCTGCAAGTTATTATACTATTATTTATTCCTGCATACAATTTATTAGTATCATGTTAGAATTGTTTACTTGTTTAGTATGTAGTACTCAGCTTTCCTGATTACGTGCTTTTGTTGTGTATGTTGATCATGGCATTGCTTTATTGATCCTGTGATGACCCATTTTGGTGAGCAGTCTCTAGGGATCAATAGTGCATTGTCTATCTACAAGTTTGAAGATGATGCATCATTGGGATCGGGATTGGAGAGCTTGTGTTGTTTATTTACAGTACTTTTGAGTTATACTTTTCATAATTAGTTTGATTTGGTTTTAAGGTAACTTTGGTTTTGTTGGTTGGTTTTGGAGTTGACTTTGTTGTTGACTAAGTTTTATTTATAAAGTTTATTATTATTGTTTTCCGTTGCAAAATTCTGAATAAGACGTTTTCACACGGGCGATAATACTTTGATAATTGTCTATGTTTTATATTAAAAGGTATTTTAAAAAAGAGAGAATTGTCGGGGTGTTACATAGGTAAATCCCGAACCATGGTCGGTTTCATAACTCATATTTGAAAATGTTTGGCCATTTATAATTGGAACTCAGGTTTGCAATTTTTTTTAATAGTTTGTACTCCCTCCGTTTCATTTTAATTTACTCACTTCACTTTGGGGGAGAACCAAGGAAGAAGTACAAAATGAAACTGAAACGGTGGAGAGAGAAACTGAAAAGTGTGAGAGAAAAACTAAAAAGTGGGTTAAAATATTAAAAAGTGAATGACATGGGTGGAAAAGAGGAGAAAGTAGATGAGACATGTTACCAATAATAGAAAAAGCAACAGTGTGTAGATTAAAAAGAAACATACCAAAAAGCAAAGTGTGTAGATTAAAAAGAAACGGAGGGAGTATTAATTAACTAAATTTAAGTTTCAACATGAACATTAATTAGTCCTTTTAAGAACAATGTTAAGAGTTCCAAGGCCATTGTTTAACAAATTTCAATGAGTTTAGGAGGGGACTTAGGGAGAAAAAAATTCACTTTATTGGCTTTTACCTTAGTATATAGTTTAATACTTAAACAACCATGTAAACATAGTCAAACTTATAAGCATTATGTTTCCTCTGAAAATAGATAATTTTTTTTATGTAATTTGCTTTGTAGTTCTAAAAAACAATAACAAACAAATTCTCAGTTTATGGTAGTTTTAATACTAGATCTCATAAAACTTTTAAACAAATGCGTGTAGCTAATTGAACAAGAGTAGTATAGTGGGAATTAAGTTTCAAAAGCAAGTAAAATGACATATTTTTTTGCTTTAGCTATTATTTTTTTCTGAAAAATGCTAAAAAGATTGTATCCTTTTCCAAGCCAGGCTAATATTGAAGGGTTTCGACATGTAATATACATCATCAATTTGATATAAGGAATAGAGTGAAAAAGAAAAAAACCTTTAACAAAAAAGGGAAAAATGTTAAAATAGGAAGATCTTGGAAACAATTTCAAACAAAATGGAAGATTTTTAGAAAACAGATTGAGTATACTATAAGGGGGCGTTTGGTTTAGGGGGAAACTGAAAAGGGAAAGGGAATAAAATCTCTTGATTCCCTTTTATCTTGTTTGTTTTGAGGGTTTGTTCCCCCCCTTTTCCCTCCTTACCCCAAATCCCTCTAACTTGATTACCCACACCCCCTCCACTTTCAAATAGGGGTAAGGGAAACCCTTGACCACTTAAGTTTGACCACCCAAGTTTAACCCCACCCTTTACCTCACCACCCTAACCACCCAACACACCACCCTAACCACCATCGCCACCGCCACAGCCACCGCACCCCCCCAAAAGGCCAACCTCCACGACCGAAAAACCCAACCACTAGTTGACCCACGGCCACTCAACCACCACGTGACCACCCTACCACCACCAAGTGACCACCCTACCACCGGATAATACCTCGTCGCCTCCACGCCAACCAAACCACCGTTCACCCACAATCGCCTTTGCCATCCACCACCTAAACCACTGTTCACCACAAACCCTAGAAAAAAATGAGAGAAAGTAAATGCTGCCAAGGACCGCCTTGTGGCTGCAGGTGACGGCGGCAAGAAGGGGAGGGGGAGTAGGCGACACAAGGAAGGGGAGTGAGAGGAAGCGAGGCAGGGAAGGGGGGTGAGAGGAAGCGAGGCAGGGAAGGGGGAGGGGTGACAGTGTAGTGCGAAGTGGGTGACGCGATGGGAGGGGCAGCGGCGCGTCGGGAAGGGGAGGTGGAGGGGCGGCGGCGCGCGGCGCTTCTGGGGTGGGGACGGGGTGGCGGGGGCACTACAAGGGAGGGAGGAAGTGGTGGTGCTATAGTGCAAGAAAGGTAGGAGAAGGAAGAAAGAGAAATGACTTTGTACAACCAAACAACAATTAACATCAAAGGGTTTTCCTTTCCTTTCCCTCTCTACCCCTTTCTTGATTCCATTCCCTTTACCCCGTGACAACCAAACACCCCCTAAGTATTTAGAAATTAAAACCCTCCTTAAAAAAATGAAACAACCATCAAGTTGACACTTGTAACTATCCAATGCTACCATACCCCTTAAAACAAAAAGAAAGAATAGTATATCTCTAGTGTCTCTAGAGAAATGCGTTCCACCCTTCTTTAAGTAGATTGTTTTTCTGTCTTTCCTTTTGCTACAAAAAACCTACAATTTGACTATGTCAACTCTATCATGTCCTAACAAGACGAACGATCCGATCTTAGACAACAACAAGACGAAAAAGTAGAAGTGGCTTATTAAGAACATCACTGAGCTGATCATATTGCCTATATCATCAAAGAGGTGATGAAGAAAGAGATTGGTGAGGTGATCTACATGATGAAGGGTGTCATCATCAAGAAGCCAAGAAAGGGAAGGTGAACACAAGGGGCTGTGGTGGTGACAATCATAGCATGAGCTTAAGGGGTGGTCCAATATTGTGGGAGGAGCGCTTAGGGATAAAGATCTTCAAAAAATATGACCAAAGGAGAGGGTATGACCTCAGGCCGCCCTGAAAGCATTGGACGGTTCCACAGGGGTTGGACTTGGGTGGCAATTAGAGATGTCAGTTCGGCCATACAATTTGGTTTTTGGTCGATACTTATCGGGTCAGGTTGAAATGAGTCAAAATGTCTGTTGGGTCAGTTCATTTCGGGTCGAAATGAGCTAATTTGACATTTCGCATCGGGTCAGGTTTTGATTGGGTCAGATCATATTCGATCCGGTTCAAATCGATTCAGGTTTTAAACGAGTAAATGGGTTATTCTGGGATCCGTGGTTGATTTTGGGTCGGATAATAATCAGTTTCAAGACACCTAGGTCAAGTTATTCAGGATTCCAGCTGATTTCAAGTCGTATCATACTCGGTTCCGTCACCTTGGGGAATGTTATTCGGGTTTGGGTTGACTTCAGGTCGAATCATAATAGTTTTCGGGTCACCCTTAGGTCGGGTAATCATGTTGAATCCAGATGAGACCATAAACGGTTCCGGGTCAACTTTGGATAGGGTTATTTTGGAGTCGGGCTAGCTTCGGGTCAGATCATAATCGGTTCGGGTCATTCGGAGTTGGGTTTCATGTCGATTAAAATTTCGATCATATCAATCTCGAACTAGGTCAGAACATGGTTTGGGCTGACTTTGGATCGGAGTATAGTCGAATTTGAGTTATCTTGGCTCAAGTCACTTCCATTCTGGTTATATTCGGATCATATCATTCTTGGAATCGGGACATTATTTTGTTCAAGTTGACTTCAAGTCGGATCAAATTATATCGAGTTACTTGGGTCTGCTCGTTTTTGATTTGTTTCGTTTGAATTTCGAATTGGGCACTGACAACATCCTTCTAAACTTATTCTAATAGTGTGCTGTAATATACTCTATGTTTTGTTACGAATTGAGTACTAGTTATACACTTATACTAATGTGTAGATGTAACGTATGTTATTATGAAATTAAATTAACACAATTGCTTACATACGAGAAAGTAAATATACATAAGTTAAGATCACGGGAAATAATTATATTAAAAAATATATTTGAAACACTAATATACTCTATATTATGTTTATGCACGAGATGAGTGATTATATAACTTTATATTCACAAAGTTGTTAATTATTTCGAAATTTATTATCCTCCTAAACTTATATATTCTTCATTAAGACGTGTTTAAAAATTTGAGAAAGTTTAAATTCTAATAATTTATGATTAAAATATCAATGATTCAATACTTATATATGTAAAAAAATATAGTTTGAGACACTAATATACTCCCTCTGTTTCTTTGCGAGATGATTAATCAATTAACTATATAACCTTATAATCGCAAATCAGTTTATTATTAGATTATTATGTTAATAAACACTAATATACTATGTTTCTTAACGTAGTCAATATTAGTTATAAACTTATACTAATGTATAGATGTAATGTATGCTTTTTTGAAATTAAAGTTATGTGAAATTTTAATCATGACAATCGCTTACATATGAGAAATTCAATTAACATAAGTTAAAATCACGGGAAAATAGCTATTTAGTACTTTAATGAGATTGGATACTAGCAACTACTGAGGCACAATAATAATCTTCTTAGGTGAGATTGATAGCAATCGCTTACATACGAAAAATTGAGCATAGTTATATTAGTGATATTTTTCTTTGATTTGTATGATGATGGGATATTAGTGATATTATTAAATTACTTAATTACAAATATAATAAAAAAGTAAAAATAATCTAATTTATTTAACCCTATGCAATTGGTCGGGTTTGGCTATGTCGGTTTCTTATCAGATTGTAATCAAATTAAGAGCAAGACGGGTTGTGATCAGGTCAATAACAAGGTGGGTTGTAATCGGGTCATTAACATTTTTTTTAACATGAGGCATTACTATTAACCATCCGTATTTACTACAAATCGTCCGTATATTTTCCAATACATCCCTAAACTACCCCTACATATACCACCTCTCACTCACTCTCACTCTCACAGTCTCATAGTCTCACTCTCACTTTCTCTCACCTCACCCCAACCACCACACCAACCACCACCACCGTGGCAATCACCACCTCCACTGCGTCAACCACCAGCTCCACCGCAACACCCACAGAAGCGTGACAACCACCACTACCACCACGACAACCACGTCGGAAAAAGCATGGGCCCAAGGAAGAAGGTGAAATAAATAGGAGAATCATCAACTCAAATTAGTTTTAAACTTTTCGCTGGAAAAAACCAGATCCCCGCCGGAAAAAAAATCACGTAGAAACTGCCGAAAAAGCATTGGAAACAAATTTTTTTTCCGTTTCTTCCAGCGAGGAAACAATTTTTTTTTCGTTTCCTCCGTGGAGGAAACGAGCGGATCTACGTTTCCTCCACCGAGGAAACGAAGATCTGTTTCGTTTCCTACGCGGAGGAAACGAAAAAAGCATCTGAATCTGTGAATTTCGAGAAAAAAAAGTTCGGTTTTTTCAATTTCGAATAATATAACATGTTAATATTATTTATTGTTTTAATTTTAGTGAATAAATTAGTTCGATTTTTTTAATATCGAATAATTACGAATAATGTAGTAGCATGTTAATATTATTTATTGTTTTAATTTTAGTGAATAAATTATTAGAATGTCAATAGTTATATAATTTTTTTTATTTGTTTGAGCATGTGAGTATGTTATAATAATATTTAGTGATATTAGCATGTTATAATAATACAGACTTATATTCGCTAATGTTGAAAGCATGTTATAACCTAATATTATATTCAATAATGTAGCATGTTATAATTTCTAATTATATTCAATAATGTAGCATGTTAGTATGTTAATGCGACAATTTAGTGATCAGTGTTGGTTAGTTAGAATTACTAGTAATTACAATATAATAACGATGAACGTGCATATACATTAAATTAAATAGTTTAAATTGATTAAATAATCACTATTTAACATAATTGATAATTAGGGTCTTCAGGGATTGACGCCACGACACACTAGATCTCTTGGTGTCGATGCATCGAGTAGGAGGGAGAGGGCAGAAGTTCGGGCTAGGCCAACTCCTATTCCTGACGATGCGCCTCACAGTACGGGTTGTAATACCGAGGACGAGGAGGATTTAGAAAATGTTTTGAGCGATGCTGCAGATGAGGTGGGTGAAGCCACCTCCCATGTGAATGTGAGGAAGGGTAAGGTTTGTTTCGGAATCGTCATGTTCCAGACGTAGTTGGACTACGAGCAGGACCAGAGCTTCTAGTGATACTTCCTGGTTAGTTACCGAGTCTATGCCTGGGGGCCCTCTTGATGGTAGCGTGATAGGTTGTTGTACACCTGTCAAAAATAATTCTTGCAAAACCTTCTAACAATGTAGTAGGGTAAGTAGGGTCGAATCCACAAAGAGATGGTCGTTTTAATCTAGCTTTTAAAGTGTAAGACAACTAAATAAGATCAGAAATATGATAATTAAGGTTCTAAACTAATAAAATACGAAAATCAAACGAAAAGGATCTAGGGCAATGGTTCACCATGTTTATAATTCAAAATCAATCAAAATACCATTAATAGTTCGATTAATCAGATATTTGGAGCACAAGTTAATCCTACGATGGGGTCTTAACACTCTCAAATCAACATATGTAGTACGGTCGCTAACATTATCAGATTTGCTAATTGTAGGTAAGCCTCTAAAGAGTACTATCTATCGATCTATGACTCGATATTAGCAATATTTAATCAGATAATTGATCAGATTGCAAGATTAACAATAAAAACACTAATCAATTAGAGATATCAATAACTAATCAAACCATCAATATATATCATCAATCAAGATTCATAGCATATAAACATGGATTTCCAAACCCTAGAAATAAAAACTACTCAATCATGAAATAAATAATAAATTCTAAATCTACAAAAGAAAACATAATTAAAGAAATCAATGAAAAGAAGAAATAGAACTCATGAATTAATGAAGAGAAGAGAAACTAGGGTTTGTAACTAAAAACTAGAGAGAAAAATAATAAAACTACGTGAGAGAGGAGAGAGGAGTCCTCATCCAAGATAAGGAAAGTCAAAATATTCGTTAAATGGGCGGAATAGTGATCCGCGCGTACGAAAACAGATTCCACCATAAACAGTCCGAACTTCCGAAAGGCATAACTCCTTGTCCAGAAGTCTCCTCGAGCCGTGCCACCTATCGTGGGAAATCTCTTCAAGTCTAGTTTCTAAAACTGTTAGAATTATTCAATTCTCATAATCACATCAAAAGTTATGGTCATAATAGTAATCGTGACTCCTTTTTCACATTTCTTCCAATGATTTCCCGCTATGTTTTCGCTCAAACTTGTACTATGAAATATCCAAACCATCCTTATGCATTGTACCTTCCTTCCAAATGCTCCTAATCCTCAAGTTTAGCTAATCATACTCCAAATACATTCTCAATACCTAAAATTCATCAAAAACAAGAAAACGTACCGAATAGGAGTAGAATAACATAACTTAAGAATATGATGCAATAATGAACCAAAATGTGAATCTAAATGTTCTAAAATGCAACCTAAATGCACCTAAAAACTATATATAAATATGACACATCATAGCGTGATTCCTAGTTGGCGGGGTCACGTCTGTGCCGTTATCTACGATAATCTGGAGGCTCATGGGCTTATTCTGTGTCATAATCGTTGGGGTGTGTTTGATGCTCTGACGAGTTGGCAATTCGATCAGCAGTCGCTGGAGCGTATAGATAGATCTCGTCTTAGCTTTCTGCCACAGATCATGTTTTCGCACCTTGACTTCCCATTGATTTCAGCGTTTGTAGAACGTTGGCAGCCCGACACGATCACGTTTCACTTGCCTTTTGGGGAGATGACGATCATGTTGCATGATGTTTGGCAGATTATACGAGGTCCTATTGAGGGTCGCTAGTGAGTGGTGCTTTGCCATCTTCTGATTTGTATGTTCGGTTGGAGGAGCCCATCCAGTGTACTTGTGAAGAGCTATTTCAGGAGAACGCACCGATTTGGAAGAACGGTGGCGTTGGTGTTTAGAAGATTATTGATAGATGCAAGCGTGTTGGTCGTCCCGCTGATGTGAAGGTTCACGTTTTTCTGCTCATTACACTTAGTTGTACGCTGTTCACTGATAAGAGTGGTTCTCGTATCTTGCCGCAGAACATTATTGAGTTGGATGACCTTGATTCAGTACATAGGTACTCATGGGTCTCAGCGGCTTTGGCGTATCTATATCGTCAGCTAGGGGTGGCGAGTAGGCAGTCAACCAAACAAATTGTTGGGTGTCTCACGCTTTTACAGTGTTAGATCACTAGTGGAAAAAACGCTATATGTCACAACACAACCGCTGCGGTCCTTAAGAGAACCGCAGCGGTAAATCCTCGAAATTTTTGGGAGGAAAAGTGGGAACATAAACCGCTGCGGTCTTCAGAAAACCGCAACGGTTAACAGAAAACCGTTGCGGTTCTCCGTTAACCGTTGCGGTTTCGTGAACCGCAGCGGTTAATTATGTTTTTTTTTACCCAACAATGACCAAGCCAACTCTCCCCTGCTCCTTACAATGCGGAGCCCAAAAAGCCCAAATTTTCCTTTCAAGGCCCGCCCAAATTCTCATTTTCTTCTCTCCCGTGAGAAAACCCCAAACCCCAAAATCAAAATTCTCTCTCTTCCCCGTGAGATCTCTCTGTCTCTCTCTCGCTCACCGGTGCGCTGTCGCCTCGCCGGCGATTGCCGAAGCTCGCCGGAGCTTCCCTCCCCCTGCTGGTGCCGGTGCTGTTGTTCCCGTGCTTCTCCCTCCTCTGCTCATGTTGGTGGTTACGGCGCCGTCGCGCCGTTCTCCTTTCCACTCTCTCTTCATGGTGGTGGCACAAATACCGACGAGCTTTCGGCATGAACTCAGAGCTTGCCTTCGCTGCAGGCTTGTGAAAACCTACGATCAGGAATTGTGAATTGGTATTGTGAATTGTTTATTTTAGGGTTTTGATATTGCAAACAAGTATTCTCTCTATTTCTTCTTTATGTAATGTTTGATTGCTTGCAGTTTAGGGAATCAGGATGCGAAAACTGTCCCTTCTTTGGTTTGGATAAAGATCATGAGCGTGTTGTTGAGTGCACTACTCCTAATTTCACTCCATTTCTTTCTTTCTCTTCTATTTCAATTAAGCTTGCCTTTCTGTGTCAACGTTTCACTTTCAATTAAAGATTATTCTGATTTGTATGATATTATGTTTTTGGTTTTTCTAGGTTAATTTCAGTTCTCTCCCCTACTTTTTCCTCGATCATCTCTATCCCAAAAAAAAGTGTTAGAGATAATGCATCTTTGGCCTTCCATTAAGATTAGGAACTCCTTTAAGCATGATTACTTTCATAATATTGAGCGAGTCAACAGTGAGAACAAACGATCTCAATCTGCCACTGAAGTCCATCAAAATTTATGGCTTCTCACTTTCTGTCAAGAATTTCTCATGAATTTCAATTGTTGTTTCTATTTTGGAAGTAAGCTATCTCTCTGTATCATGAATTTTTGTTGACTGTAGGCGTTTGTTATTCAGCTTTTATTGAATTTTCTCCGTTATTCCGATTTCTTTAATGGCGGCGATTTTGTACAATTCCAAACTAAGATAGTTCTCCAAATAAACAAAGCAAATCAATTGAGCTAATGATGTATTCAGAAGAGTTCTAATATATTTCTGGTATCATAACATGTGAAATAGATTGGTATTTTATTATGAAGATATCTCGTTGGAGCATATTTGACAGTTGGGCCAGCTACAAGATCAACCAAACTCAAGACATAATTGGAGTCAATGAAATCGTTGCTAGCGGTCTCGCTAATAGGTATTCTTTCTCTCTCCTCCTTAATTTACTTTTGTTCATTTGTTATTTGCCCTAAATTAATGGATCTTGTATCAAATTATGTTCTAATTTAAGTGATTTATGAGATGAATTTTGTTGTGGATTCGATATTGAAATGTTTCTAGAGATCCTTGTTTCTCGTATTGCAGATTTGTCATATATTCAGCTGTTTTTCAGGGATTTTTGTTGATCTTTTGATTTTTTTTAGCTGTTTTTGGATGTTGTCTTGTATTCGTGTTTGTGTTTCATTATGTTTAGATAATCTGATTAATGAAGATAACCTGTATGGATCCAATTTATTTTTGTAGAAGTTACGATTTCGGCCATCCGGATGTTGTAGTTTGAGATATCTCAATCCGTTATGTTCAGAACTGGTTTGTTGATTTTCTGCTGGTTTGGGAATGTCATTTTGTTTACTCAAGCCTCTAACTGGTTGGCCCAATAGAATTTTTTGGTTTCTCTACGGGATTTCGTTGAAGCGAAAGATATCTCAGGACTTTTATCTTTTGCTATTCAGCACTACAATATAACTAGTGTGCTGTAGCTTGGATATACTCTGTCTGTTCCATATGACAAATCCTGGAGTCATCCTTCAGCTCTGTCCAAAACAATGTTTGTTGTACCAAAATGGGAGCTTCTTAAGGCTTGTTTTTCAATTCTTGAATTCGGGCTGTTGCGCAGCATTCTTGCTATTAAATAACTTGTCATGTATGTATGCTATGAATATACTGTTGTTCACAAGTAGCTGGAAGTTTATGCTTAGCTTGATAAAGCCTGAAAGGGGATGTGGTTATGTTTTAGAAGGCTCTCAGTGTTGGAGAAAATTTACCAGTACATTATTGTTTTCCTGATTCCTTCAACTAATAAGTGCCACTCAGAGGTTCGAAATTCAGCTAATGAAATCTCGGTGCGGGGGTGGGGGCGGTGCGGGGGGGGGGGCGGTGCGGGGGGCAACACAGGGGGGGGGGGCGGTGCGGTGGGGGTGGGGGAGTGCGGGGGGGGGGCGGTGGGGGGGGGGGGGGAGTGCGGTGGGTTGGGGGCGGTGCGGGGGTGGGGGCCGGTGCGGGGGGTGGGGGTAGTGCAGTGGGTGGGGGGTTGCTCCTGATGGTCTATTGTGGCATATAAATCATTCTATTTCTGGACATTTCAGATGAGTATATATAGGACACTGGACATTTCAGCTTGTATGTCAGTACTGTTCTCTATATGATGGGACTTTGTGTTATGTCTAGATTAAATCGAAGTTGTAATTTTGTGCTCTTCGATCTTTCTGCAGGTGTGGTAGAAGCAAAGCGGTGTTTATCTAGATGGGGGGTTGCTGATGGGTTTAGGTCTTGCGGACATATCAGTTCCAAGTGTTCTAGCAAAATCTAGATGGATTAAAGACTCTTTCTCATTGTGCTTAATGAAAATGGTTCTAGATTATAGTAAATATTCATATGTATCTAATTATTTATACTTATGCTTCAATTGAGCATAATATGCTTAATAAAATGATTAATTGATATATATTATTGATTTTCTATTGATTAATAATGAAAAAATGCAAAAAAAAAAAAAAATTTTTTTTTTGTTTTTGGGGTGGTTAACCGCTGCGGTTTTGACCCAAAACCGCAGCAGTTAATCATTTACCGCTGCGGTTTTGGGTCAGAACCGCAGCAGTTAATAGATTAACCGCTGCGGTTTTGGGTCAAAACCGCAGCGGTAAATTATTAACTGTTGCGGTTCGGAACTGCAGCAGCTAAAATTTGGCTACTGCTGCTAGAGGTGGCAAACGGGTCAAACGGGTCGGGTACGGGTCGGGTCACTACGGGTCGGGTCATAATCGGGTCAACTTTGTGTTCGGGTTACATTCGGGTCGGGTCGGGTCCGTTCGGGTACGAGTTAGTTTCGGGTTCATTAGATTTCGGGTCACATCGGGTCGGGTTAAAACGGGTCGGGTTAGGTCGGGTCGGGTTAGGTCGGGTTAGGTCGGGTTTTTATTCTAGAAAATAAATAAAGCACATATAAGACTAATAAAACTAAGTTAAATAGTTAATGGGAAGTGGTTATGTCATATATAGTATCTCACGATAATTTTTTTCCTTAAATTTGTTTAAAAAATAACTAATATGACAACTTTTCGGGTTCGGGTCGGGTTCGGGTCATCATTATCGGGTCAATTTCAGGTCGGGTCACTTCCGGGTCGGGTAGATTCGGGTTCGGGTTATATTCGGGTCTATTTGCTTTCGGGTCGGGTTTGGGTCGGGTCGGGTTATTTCGGGTTTCGGTTTCATTTCGGGTCATTATTTTCGGGTGGAAAACGGGTTTCGGGTCGGGTATTTCGGGTCGGGTCAACGGGTACGGGTTTGTTTTGCCGGCTATAACTGCTGCTAGTCCAACCGTTGCGGCCAAAAACCGCAGCGGTAAGCCCGATTTTGACCGCAACGGTTGAACTTTATTCCACTAGTGGATATACGAGTACTTCCCATGTTTCCGGCCTCAGAGAGATGGTTTAGCGTATAGTGATCACGAGGCCCAGGCTAGAAAGTGGGATTATCACATAAAGCGCGTCTCATAGCATACAACGGATCCCATCCATCAACACTATCTTCATGCATGTCATGCCATAAGTTATGAATTGGTGGTACGGGTGATCTGAGAAGTAACTCCAGTCTAATATAATGCTCATTGGTGCCAAGATGTGCTATCACAAGTTCCGAAGACGGACCGGTTGCTATTGTAGGAGGGCGCAAAGGAAGGACAGTGACACACGGATAAAGGGTTTCCCCGGGGCCTAGTCCAACCAAAATGACTGCGGCGTTGAATATATGAGTGTAGGCATGTTTTTATTTCACCTACGCGGTGTGAGCGCGTATTAGATTTGACTACCCCACTTTTAAGGTTTTATTAAAAATTGTTTTGTATTGAAAGAAGTCGCCAACAATTCTTTTCAGGAAGAATCATAAACCTAATTGGATATGGGAAAAACCGTAGGGACAAATTATCCAATTTAGATTTCCCCGTCCTGACTCCATAGATGGTCAAAGTGAACCAAAGACTGAGTTCGGGGGTGAGGGTACGAATATAGTCATAATGAACCACATTCGCCCAAAGTTGGCCTCTACTAAATATCGATTCATTGCAAATTTTATGCCAAAAAATAATCATATAATATTTTAAGCACCCTAAAATTATTTAGTCAAAATTGGTTCAGGAAACACATAAAAAGACTAATTTTTAGTGACATGCTATTATGCAATCAATATTACAGGGAACCTAGCAGGTTGTCCAAATTAACCTGATTAATGTTAGAACAATTCTTTAGGTCTTGATTAGCAATAAATAACATGTGGGTGGTAAAAGCAATAATGCAGGGACAATCATATATTATGCATAGAACAATCAAGCAGGCATATAATAATGTATGAAAATAAATAAAAATAAGAAAAGAAAATTTTGCAGGGAGTTAGTATAATATACAATACTTACAGTCGCATGAATTTGTTAACAATCTACATCACGAATAGAATGTTAGTAACTTCAATAAAATAATAAAAATAAATAAAGAAATAAAATAAAGTTAGTTAATTTAGTTGACCCTCAGAAACTATACCACCGTCCGGGGTCTTTGATTTGTACGGATCTTGGAAAATCGAATTATTGAACGAGTCGTTAAAAAAAAGATTTGTGTCAAATAATGACTTTGTATTAGGCGCAAATATGGATAGCCGAATATAGTATGATAGATGAGAATAGATGAGGTAAAAAAAGATTTTAGGGGAGCAGCAGTAGTAATGGCGTGAAAATTATGGTGATGAGTGGCAGATTGTTGTATAGGATTTGGACGATATTAGACGAAGTATTAGGCGGTGGAGGATTTGTTAGATGAATAATAAGCAGTGGGAATTGTTATCAAGGATGAGTGAGCCGTGTATAGGAGTTCAGCCGTGTATGGGAGTTCAGCCGTGTGCTGTTTGTGAGGGGTTGGGAGATTATATAGTGTGTAGATTTAGGTAGTTGAGATGCAATAGGTTTTCGAAAGTTAATAGGTCTCTAAAAGATTTTTATCAAATAGTTAGATAAAGATTTTAAAAAAGATTTAGCAAGAGATATTTAAAATCACCTTGGAAAAAGATTATTTTTATTGAAAAAGATTTTAGAAAATAGTTAGACAAAATATATTTAAAAACAATTTGGTAAAAGATTATTTTTATAAAAGATATTTTTATTAATAAATCTAATCAATGTAATTAATTAATTCTATTAATTAAATTGGGCTAGAAAAGGGGTTTCATAAAATTGGGCTTTCATAAAAACTATTTTTAAAAGGTTTTCGAAGATGGGCTTTTATAAAATTATTTTAAAACGTTTTAGAACGTGAGCTTAGTAAAACTATTTATAGAAAAGGTTTTCGGAAATGGGTTAATAAAATGAGTTAGAAAATGGATTTGGGCTTAAAACATTTTATTTTAGACTCATTCTTTATTCTTTCCTTGATCCGGACCAATTGGAGCAGGGTATTGGTCATCATAGGGTACTACATGGGGAGACACGATTATGTGTCTACAGAAGCCCCCACTTTGACTGAGGTTCAGGAAACCGATAGTCAAAGTATACGGTGTCGGGACGGAGAACGATTCTAAACGCTCTGTAGTTTAGAACTGATCTATAACCGTCGGTCTCTGCAAAACAAAGTTAGTATGCAGGACAATAACTACAAGCAATCTGATTACCTGCAGAAGAAGATGTTAGCAGATAGGTGCGGACAACTCAGATAAAGCACATAGTGATGTAAATGCACGCAAACTTAGACTCTTTAAGGATGCACAAGACGCTATGCAAGGATTAAGGTTATGCAAAGCTAAGGAATGACACGTCATGCAAGGTTAGGGTTATGCAAGACTAAAATGTATGAAATGCAATGCAAGGTCAGGGTTTTGCAAGGCTGCGATGCAAGGTTAGGATTTTGCAAGGCTAGAAGATGTATAGAGTGGCAGAATGATAGACTGAGTAGAAATGGATTGAATGATTTTCGAAAATCGTTTTTAGTAAACAATCGGGGTTCGTAAACGAGGTCCGCGGATTACAACTCTTCAGGAGTTTGATTTGAACCGGAGGAACCACCACACGTAGGAAGCCCCCACTTTGGGTGAGCTTGCCTTGAATTAGACATGAGCCTTAATCGAAATGTACTTGATCTGATATTGGAATGTAGTTGCTATGCCTTGAACGTTGAAAGTTGTCACTGGGGATTGTAATGGGGATTCTCCTTTGGGAAGTTGATTAGGCAAAGTAAAATATCGCCAGAAGCCATGGAATTGTCGGAGAGTCCTTCAGGGAAAAGGAGAGCTTGGATTGAAAAAACAAAAAGTTAAAATTTGTAACTCAAATGAATGTAGGTGGGAAAAGGCTTTGACGAGGCTAGGTGCAGACTCGAGTCTATGTCGGGATCTAGAAAGAGTATGCTCCTAAACTCTAGAAAATTAAATCATTAGACCATGACTAATTTTTATTTTATTGAAGCGGACGGACCTCGAGATGAGGATTCCTACGTATCCTTGCGGAATCAGACCATTTGTAGTTCTGGATCTGAATTTTTGTTTTACTTTTTACTTTTTTTATGTGTGCCCTAACTTTTGCCTAGGCCGCCCTTTCGGGTTTTCAACCTAGCGGGCTTGGACATACCTTGAAAAGGGAGTTATAGAAGGGTTGATGGAAGGTTGAAAGGTTTAAGGCTTGAGGTTTATATGAAGGTTGAATTGGCTAAGTAAAGGTAAGGATCATGGATTGAGGGGTAGAACTTGTGTGCAAGCCCCCTAGCTTGACTTTTTTATTTCTTTGCCTTTGGCTCTTTCTTTTTTTTTTATATTTTTTGTGCGTTTCTTTTGCTTTTGCTTTTTTTCGCACTTTGATCTTTTTCACTTTTTCATTTTCATTTTTGCCTGGCATTGATACTTTTTGTAATGTAGTGAGGCTTGCACACATGTTTGGTTTATGGTATTGGAGGGTTTTGAAGGTATATGTGAAGCTTTGAATTGAAAGGCTATTTGGCTAATGGGGATGATGGTTTAAAGGATTTTTGATTGTATGTGAACGACTTATGAAAGGTAATGGAAGGGAGAGGGGGAATAACTCCTGATCTAAAGTATGTCCTTTTTTTTCTTTTTCTCTATTTCATTTCAGATCTCTTCTTGTTATTATTAGTCAAGTTCATTATGTGATTCGAGTTTCATCATTGAATTAGAAGCATAAATAGAAATGATGGAAGGCCAATGAAAATGAAAATGAAAATGCAATTATTTTATTAATTGAAAATGAATAACACAAGGCTTATTTGAAATAAAAAACCTATATGACATAGACTCGACTGGAAAGGAAATGAAGGAGCTAGGGGAGGGACTCTCCGACTCAACCTAGAAAACCAGCGCTAAATGACTAAACCCCTGCATTATTTAGGCACTTCCCAAGGGGTTGCCACTATTGCTGACTTTTGCCGCAGGCGGAATTGACAATCTACCGTCTTCAACCATATCTTGCAAATGATGCTTCAAAGTCCAGCATTGCGATGTCAGATGCCCATTCCCTTGATGATATTTGCAGTAGGAATTGGGGTTCCACCTACTGGATCTCTTTTCCAGAGGAGGGTCCGGAGTAGGGTCAAGAGGTTGAAGTGCTCCTTTTGCATGAAGCCTAGTGAAGGCTTCTTCTAGAGACATGCCCAAAGGAGTGAATGTCCTTTGAGGTCCTTGATAACCTTTCTTGTCAGTGTCTATGGCATTAACCTTATTGCTTTTGGAGCTAGAAGGGCCATTGTTACTCTTCTTTAAAGAGTTGTTGTTGTTGTTGTTGTTGGAACCCTTGTTCTTGTTAGCCTGTACCTCTTCTTCAATCAGCAGGCCTACCTTATAGATCTTCGTGAAAGATTATATGGGTTGGAACTTAATATGGTCCCCATACTTGGGCTGCAGGTTATGGATCACCAATCAGACTTGATCCTCTCGGGATGACCTGTTAGTCATTTGCGCAACCTTTTCACTCCATCTGTTAAGGAAGGTGACAAAGTATTCATTGGAATTCTGCTTAGTTAATTCCAACTGACGAAGGCCAATGGGAAGCTGAGTATTGTAGATGTATTGTTTGTGGAACTCTTCTCTGATGTAGTCCCAATCATTCAGCTTGACTTTATTTAGTGATCTGAACCACTTGGATGGATGTGCATCCAAGGTTAAAGGAAAGACATAAGCAAACAGGTCCTTGCTCATGCCCTTGAGAGACATAGAGATGGAAAATACTCTCAAGTGGTCATTTGGGTCTTCGACCCCCTTGAATTTTGGGAGGTCACCCAATGTTACCTTTTTAGGGAGTTTTTCCCTCAGTTCAGGATCAATAATGTCATGGCCGTGAGCCTGACCCTCAAGCGCAGGAATCGACTAGATCAATTGCTCGAGTTTTTCAAATCTCAAATCTGTGTTGGTTTTGATTGGTGATGGGGTGTCGCCTTGCTCGTCCTCTTCAGTTAGCTTCTTCGTCAGTGCCTTAATCTCTTTGTCTTGGTCCTCAAGACGTGAGTTCATCAGTTGAAGTTGGGCCATAATGGCACTGAGCTCTTCATTAGTGTCCCCCATTTCAGATGATGCTTTAGAAGAGTCAGAGGATTCGTCTGAAAATGTGAGGATGCATTTGACAAGTCTAGGAGCAAGTCAACCTTGTTGCCTCTCTGTCGGACGTTCCCAAGTTATAATCTCACGAACTGTCCTGAACAGAAATCGAATGGACCTCGTTAATTTTTAGAAATGATGCTTTCGAAATGAGAAATGGAAATGAGGGATGAAGAAATGGAGATGAGAAATGAAAATGGAAGGTGAAATGGAAACGGGAAATGATTAGAGATAGGTGCGATTATGGTTATGATGGTGACATGGGCCTAACTATATGCAGATGCAAATGACTGGACTGGACTATGCAAGCAAAATGGACTGAATGGCTAGGCTTTTATGCTAGTTTCACTAGACTTAATGGATTGCCTTTATGGACTTATGGGTGATTGGTTTCGCCAAGCTCGATGATTTTGGGCCATTATGGACTTAGGGTAGACTAGCTTCACTAGACTCAAGGATTTGGACTGCTATAGATGTAAGGTAAGAGTAGCTTCGCTAAACTCGGAGGGTGCCTTTATGGTCTTGGGGGTGACTAACTTCGCTACGTTAAGGTGCCGTTATGGACTTATATGGTGCTATTATGGACTTAAAGGGATGACTAGCTTCGCTAGGTCAAGGGGATGCCGTTATGGTCTTAGAGGGATGGCTAGCTTAGCTAGGTCAAAGGGGTGCCGTTATGGTCTTAGAGGGATGACTAGCTTAGCTAGGTCAAAGGGGTGCCGTTATGGTCTTAGAGGGATGACTAGCTTAGCTAGGTCAAAGGAATGCCGTTATGGTCTTAGAGGGATGACTAGCTTAGCTAGGTCAAAGGGATTTGGACTTCGTCCTATATGGATTTAGAATTGGACTGGATTGACTTTGAAAATGAGTTGGGCCTTATGTGGACCTAACTCTAGACTTAGTCCTATATTAGTTTGAAGTTAGACATGAAAATGCACATGGGCTTGACATTGGATTGGAATAGAGTTGGATTAGACTCGGACTGGGATTGGCATAGACTAGGGTTCACATAAAGATGCAAATGGGCCTAGATTTTGACAGGAGCTAGACTTATATGGGCCTAAAATGGACTCTAATGCTAGCGGGCCTAATATGAATGCATGGACTCGAATTAGATAGACCCTATATGAATGCAAAATGGACTCTAATGCATATGGGCCTAGAATGAATGCAAGTGAATTGGGTCGATTGGATTGAATTGGATTGAAGGTGTTTAGACTAGGCTTAGAATTTTCGAAATTCGTTTTTGAAAGGAACCCCTTGTTTTTATCTTTTGTTAGGAAAATACGATGGATTAATTTTGAAAAATATATATTTTTTGACATGTCGTGGTATTATGATGATTAGTAAATGTTTTTGAAAAAAAGGTAGAATAGAAGAGGGTGTAGGATTATTGATCTTGAAAAATGTAATTTTTGAAATTGATTGAATATGGTAGGATAGAATTGATAGGGAAGATTAGTTGAACAGCAGGGAGAAAATGGGAAGAGGTAGACATGCATGACAACTCTAACTCTACAATAACCCTTTAGATACATCTTTTAGGACAGACTCTACCTTGCATGAAAAGACTGATCCTCTCCTTTTTTTTTGAACAAAGGTCAAAAGACCAATAAGCATGGGACGAATAGGCTGCGTTCCACGCAACTGGTGCGCGCGTCGCACAGCCTATGCGTCTGGCGCAGGTGCATTGCGCCAGGCGCAACTTAATGCGTTTGGCGCAATGCTCTGCGGCACGTGTATTGATAAATTGAGGAAAGTGCGGGCGAAAACGACGATTTGCAATAATTTCGGGCGTAAAGCATATTAGCAGGAAAAAATTGCAATCACACATAAATGTCAGGTAACATGGATGAAAAAGTTCTCAACCTAAAGTCCAGTTCTACATTCAACTATTGGTCAGGTTTAGGCTAAGGCTGAAAAGGGTCCATGAGTAAGAGATTGATCCCACGCTTCGTACCCCTGCTTAAAGGGGTGGCCACGTGTAAGACGCACTCCAGTATCAAGTCAGGAACAAGAGAACAATGCCATGGTTGGGTAGGTTTGCTTATGACTAAGATCTAACACTATCGCTCAGGAAGTTTTTTTGAAGGACAAAGCGCAAACCCCCCGAGGGTGACCTCACACATAGAACATGTGCTAATGAGGCAAGGTAGATTGTCCTTATGGTGGCTGAACAATAGTCATGCATATGCAAAACTGTACATTATTCAAAGGTATAAAATAAGAATGAATCGTATTTTTCAAGTTTCACCCACTCATAAAAAAAAAATTAATTAATTTTTTTTAAAAATTCTCTCCAGTGGAGTCGCCAAATTGTAGGCGTGTTTTTATTTCGCCTACGCGGTGTGAGCGCGTATTAGATTTGACTACCCCACTGTTAAGGTTTTATTGAAAATTGTTTTGTATTGAAAGAAATCGCCAACAATTCTTTTTAGGAAGAATCATAAACCTAATTGGATATGGGAAAAACCGTAGGGACAAATTATCAAATGTAGATTTCCCCGTCCTGACTCCATAGATGGTCAAAGTGAACCAAAGATTGAGTTCGGGGGTGAGGGTACGAATATAGTCATAATGAACCACATTCGCCCAAAGTTGGCCTCTACTAAATATCGATTCATTGCAGATTTTATGCCAAAAAATAATCATATAATATTTTAAGCACCCTAAAATTATTTAGTCTAAATTGGTTCAGGAAACACATAAAAAGACTAATTTTTAGTGACATGTTATTATGCAATCAATATTACAGGGAACCTAGCAGGTTGTCCAAATTAATCTGATTAATGTTAGAACAGTTCTTTCGGTCTTGATTAGCAATAAATAACATGTGGGTGGTAAAAGCAATAATGCAGGGACAATCATATAATATGCATAGAACAATCAAGCAGGCATATAATAATGTATGAAAATAAATAAAAATAAGAAAATAAAATATTGCAGGGAGTTAGTATAATATACAATACTTACAGTCGCATGAATTTGTTAACAATCTACATCACGAATAGAATGTTAGTAACTTCAATAAAATAATAAAAATAAATAAAGAAATAAAATAAAGTTAGTTAATTTAGTTGACCCTCAGAAATTATACCACCGTACGGGGTCGTTGATTTGTACGGATCTTAGAAAATTGAATTATTGAACGAGTCGTTAAAAAAAAAATTGTGTCAAATAATGACTTTGTATTAGGCGCAAATATGGATAGCCGAATATAGTATGATAGATGAGAATAGATGAGGTAAAAAAAGATTTTAGGGGAGCAGCAACAGTAATGGCGTGATGATTATGGTGATGAGTGGCAGATTGTTGTATAGGATTTCGACGATATTAGACGTAGTATTAGGTGGTGGAGGATTTGTTAGATGAATAATAAGCAGTGGGAATTGTTATCAATGATGAGTGAGCCGTGTATGGGAGTTCAGCCGTGTGATGTTTGTGAGGTGTTGGGAGATTATATAGTGTAGGTAGATTTAGGTAGTTGAGATGCAATAGGTTTCCTAAAGTTAACAGGTCTCTAAAAGATTTTTATCAAATAGTTAGATAAAGATTTTAAAAAAGAGTTAGTAAGAGATATTTAAAATCACTTTGGAAAAAGATTATTTTTATTGAAAAAGATTTTAGAAAATAGTTAGACAAAAGATATTTAAAAACAAATTGGTAACAGATTATTTTTATAAAAGATATTTTTATTAATAAATCTAATCAATGTAATTAATTAATTCTATTAATTAAATTGGGCTAGAAAAGGGGTTTTATAAAATTGGGCTTTCATAAATACTATTTTTAAAAGGTTTTCGAAGATGGGATTTTATAAAATTATTTAAAAACATTTTAGAAAGTGAGCTTAGTAAAACTAGTTATAGAAAAGGTTTTCGGAAATGGGTTAATAAAATGAGTTAGAAAATGGATTTGGGCTTAAAACATTTTATTTTAGACTCGTTCTTTATTCTTTCCTTGATCCGGACCAATTGGAGCAGTGTATTGGTCATCATAGGGTACTAAATGGGGAGACACGATTATGTGTCTACAATGAGCAATAGGAAACAAGTCTTGTGAAACTATCATCCAATGTGGTCTAGATGATGGCCCTCCACTCCAAGTAATGCGCTGTATTGTTGCGTTAATCTGATCAAAGTAAATATGTCTGTAAACATCCCGATGAGCGCAATCTCATTTGCTATACTATTGCTGACAAAAAAGTCCAATGGTTTTCACTACCGAAAAAACAATCTGCAACAAATCGAAATCCACAGTTACCGTCTGACTGAACATTCGTCCATCTAACAATGAATGGGTTCACAATCCCCAGAACACTGTGGTGAAACAGAAATCCACTAGAAATGTCTTCATCCACGCTTTGCCGACCTACAACAATCAAATTTTTCACCATTAAAATTATCATTACAATCAATATTATAATAATCAATACATAAAATTAACAAACATATTACCTGTAGAAGTGGACATGATCATAATTGAAACTACAGATCTGCTACCTCTCTTTGAAGACCCATGTGATGTGTACTCAAAATCATTATTGTTTCGTTTTGTACCTGGATGATTCCTTCATGGTCTCCTTTGAGATTCTCGACAACGTCAGGCTCAAAAGCTAAATCATCATGATTACGCAGATGTTCCTCTAAAACCCGGGTAACGCTCCGCAAGATGGCAGGATCACTACTTTGAACATGGTCAACCAACTCTAAGAAGTAATGAGAATCCGGTACTGCCTCAGATACAAAATCGGGGTTGTTAACAACATCACTAAGGATCAAAGTAGTCCAATAAGGATGTAAGTCTGTCAGGTACATACTTTGCTTCGCCTACAAGCGTCTGCGTATGGCGCATGCACAAGGGATGGCATGTGTGGTTCTCAACGAGCAGCCGCAACGCTCATAAACCTCATTGGCCAACTCCCGCATACGATTTTCCTCCTGCAGTAAGAGTTCTAAACAGTCATGCGAGGCTCGACCATTTCACTTATGCAAAGCCGTAGTCTTGTACAAGATCCCATGTCGATGTCGACTTTCCTCCAAGTCACTCTCCACCTTTTTCACCTGATTTTCTATCTCACTGTGAGCAATAGAAAATATGGTGTCCTTTGCACATGTAGTACTAAAAACTCAAGATTTCAGTGCAGAGTGTGCGCTTTCAACTCGGCTAGTGCACGTGTTCCCAAGATGAAGAACATTGCTCGTCCATGCCCGCACAAACTTCTCTTTGTACACAAGCCAAGTTGTTTCCACGTACTGGATGATTTTAGGCCACCTTCTATAAACATCTCTCATATTCTCAACCGCTGCTTCATAATCCCTCTCGGAGGTCGAGTTGATTATTCGATACCAAGTTCGGCTCACGAATCTCGAACCTGCATCGGTGTCGCTCATGATATTATTCACTCTAGCTTTCACATCTTTGTTGATATGCCATCTACATATCAAATGTGCAGAGTTAGGAAACACTTCCCGTACCGCTTTCATAAGACCCAAATCACCGTCAGTTATGAGTGTAACAGGGATAACATTCATCCTGATAAGCAACCTAAACTTGTCCAATACCCAATTGTAAATATCAGCTGTTTCGTTGGCCATTATAGCATACCCAACCGTAAAATTCTTGTTACAAGGAGCCATCCCAATGAGCTCTAAAAAAGGCATGTTATATTTGTTGGTTTTGTACGTTGCATCTAGGGGTGTGCACCGGTCCAAAACCGGACCGGACCGGTTGGACCAGAATCGAAATTTTTTTTGGACCGGTTGGACCGAAATTTATATTTTGTTATAAAAAAAATTTTTTATTAGGTTTAAACATATTTATAAATTCAATATATTAAAATATAATAATTCTAAAAGCAATAATCTTAAAGGCAATAAATATAAGGTTTTAACTTTCTAACTTTCTAAGTTTTAAACTATTTTTTAACCTTTACACTTTTTTTAAGAAAAAAAACAGGAATTCCGGTCCGTTGGTCCGGACCGGAAAATTTCGGGTTTGGACCGGACCGGACCGGAAACCCGGAATCCCAAATTTTCATGGACCGGGGACCGGACCGGAATTTTCCGGTCCTGTCCGGTCAGGTTCCGGTCCAAATTCCGGTCCCGGTCCAAAAGTGCACACCCCTAGTTGCATCCATACCAACGACATGCGGATAAGTGCGTAGGATATTTGACGACCGAGGGTGCACCATGAACGCCTGTGTCATTACGTTTGTCTGCTCGTCTTGCCTAATCCAATGAAGGTAGTCGTTCTCTCGAGCAAGGTGAAGGAAGTGCTGCATCACATCTCTGCCATCCATTGCTTTCCTTCTATCTATTTCCTTCAGGTTGTACAGGTGTCTCATATTTGGATTATCATCGGGAAATTTTTCATTAACAACTTTCATGATACTAGCAGGCCTAATGTGCGACTTAATCATATCGCGAGCGAAAACCTTAGCCGCCGGACTGAGGCCGCTCATGGGTCGGTGGCCCTCAGCGTAATGAATGAACTCATGATTATATGTGCCCCTTATCCCTAGCTCTGCTTTGATCACCTATCTTGTTCGATTAGGGTAATCAAAAAAATCTGTCCTGACTCCCGCTCTGCATCCACATGCTTTTGTTTTTGTGGCTACACATACGTTCTGCTACCCCCGATATGGCTGCCCCCGATTACATTTCATATAAACATACGGTCGTCCACTAGGCTCATGTCTATGATTTGACGAAATTATCATCACAAACCCAATTTCATGTGCCCTTGTTTTAACCCAATCTTGTACTTCATTTTTCTCAGCCCAAAGTGTTTCATTATAAAACATGTGATTAGAATCTATATAATCACCTCCAAAATCCGGCAAATAAACCTAAAATATTTAACATTTACCATTTAGACAACATATAATCAACAATATTGGCTAAGAAAGTAATTAATCACTAATATTGGCTAATAATTAAATTAATCACTTACTTATTGTAACTACTAATCACTATTATTTACCAATCACAACTATTAATATTAACTAAATATTTAATTTCTCAACTTAATAACAAATATTCATTAACAAAATTAAGAAATTTTTGCAACGACTATTATTCGCTAATCAGAAAATAACTACTAATTATCAAAATAAATACAATAATATGCAAACATATTTGAAAAAAAAAGCTATTAATATTAACTAAATATTCAATTACACAACTTAATAACAAATATTCATCAACAAAATTAACAGATTTTCACAACGACTATTATTCGCTAATCAAAAATTAAATACTAATTATCACAATAATTTCAAAAATATGCAAACATATTCGGGAAAAATTAACAGAAACGTGTGAAAATTTCGTTTCCTCCATGGAGTAAACGAACAAGATCTTCGTTTCCTCCATGGAGGTAACGCAATTTCTGTCCGTTACCGTGGTAACAAAGAGAAATAATTTTCGCTTCCTCCATGAAGGAAACGAAAATCTTATTCGTTTCCTCTATGGAGGAAACGAAATATTCATACGTTTCCGTGCACTGGTGGTGGAATTTTTAAAAAAAAAACTATAACCACATTCCGTTTGGGTGAGGCTGGCGGTGTTGAAGGTTCTTCGTCGGACATTGTGGTTTCGACGTTGCTCAGTGATGATGGTACGCCAGTGGAGTTGGTGCTCCGGTGTTGGTGGTCAGCCAGTGGTGTTGGTGGTTCGGTGTTGGTCCACGGGGGTAGTTGGTTCGCCGATGGTGGTGCTCCGGTGGTGGTTGTAGTGTCCAATGGTAGAGAAAGGTCAATATGGATGAAGTTGGATGAGAGTTGAGAGAGTAGAGTGGAGTCAAAAGGGGGGGGGGATAAGGGGTATTTAAAGAAAAAAATACGAACGAATGCAAGTAAATACGGATAGTAAATAGGGATCTTGTTAACATGTCGGATTGAAAATAGACCGGGTCAATAACATGTCGTGTTGAAAACATGTCAGGTCAAACGAGTCGCTTGTCGTAATCGATTTGATTATTTATCGGGTTGGAAAATGGTTTCAGGTTATAATAGGTCGGGTCAAATAACGAGACGGTTTTCCCAGGTCGAGTTGTAACTAAGTCGAGTTGTTTTAGGGTCGGACACAGATCGGATTAGGGTCTATGTTATCGGGTCATATTCGAGTTACATGTTGAGTTCAATGAGATCAGGTCAGTTCTGGGTCACCACTTCCCTCAATTATAATCGGGTCATGCGCAGATCGGTTCCATATAGTTTCACTGTTCGGGTTAGAAAATGATAGCTCTAGTGGCAATCATAATGTGAGCGGTTTGTTAGTGGCATTAATGATAGCAGGAAAGCTGGTGAAGCAGTTACGATGGCCATCTGAAAAATAAGTTAATTTCGAATGAGTTTCTCATGTAATTCCTTAAAGTAGTAGGCTTGTCCTCAGCATTAAAGAAAGACAAGGGGTGTTCAGTTTTTTGGAATCTGATTCGATCTGAATGTTCAGATAACTGAAATTTTTGGATAGGTGAAAATGTGATCTGAATACCCGAAAATTTGGATGTTAGAAACTTCGGATAGCATAATCAGATATCCAATTCGTTTTCCTTTATTTTTAGTAATTATTCGAAATAGGAAAAATTGATAGGAACAGTTCCAACTATGGGCGTTCCATCATTTTCAGTCCCAACTTTTGATTATTAGTTACTACTCACTAGTTCCAACTTTGAGGTATGTTTTACAAAATTGGTCCCATCAGGTTAATGACTTGCTATAACAGGTAAAACTATCCGTACCATCGACCCAACCCTTCGTACCACCATAAAACAATCCTGCCGCTTTGAAAACCACCACCACCCTGCTGCCAGCACCCCTACACACTTGAAAAAGCCGACCCACCATTAACCCCAACCAAATCTCCTCCCTCGAAACACTAAACAACCCACCAAAACCACCCCTAATCCCGGAATCGATCGGATCCCACTGCAACCAGAACCTGCACCTTTGGGCTTTGGCCCTCCTAATACCTCACCTCCTCTGCTCCTCTTCATGTCTTCTTTCTCGCTACCTGCGAATCATCTCAAATTTCCTCTCAATTCAAGCGAAAACCCAAAATTGGCCTAATTCTTTTCCCTCAATCAAAATTGAACCATCGAAAACAAATTAAGACTAAATAAAAAAATCCAGATGAATATATAAAGGGGAAAATTTCATAAAACTAACTTTTATAATCAATTTTTTTCAAAAAAACTACCTTTGAAAAATTTTCTTTCAGAAAACTACCTTATATAACAAATTTATTTCAATATACTACCATTTTACCATAAATGGGGTTTAATATAATAATTGAGTCACTGTAAACTGCTATTCTTTCCTCCCCTATCGTTTCTCTATTCTTTTCTGGCTACTCCACCGGCAACAACACCTAGGGCGATTGTCATTTATTGATTAGTATTAAATATAAATGTAACATGGTAGTATATTGAAAGTAATATGTTATATAAGGTAGTTTTTTTAAAAAAGTTGGTTATAAAAGGTAGTTTTTTGAAATTTTTCGAATACAAAATTTATAAACTACCTTCAAATTGAATTTTCTCGAAAGATGAAAATTCTGTTCAATACAAATAAAAGCCCCCACAAAGTTTACAAGTGAACGCAACAGATTACATCAGAAACTTTTCAAAAATTGGGAGATTTGCAACTTAAAAAAAGAAAAAGAAGATGAAACTTGTAAATAAATGAGAATCTCTCCTCTACTTCTTAGAGGGATAAATAAAGTTTCTGAATTAGGTGATGAGAGAGTCCTGAATTAAGCTTTATTGAGCTAAAAAAGGAGTGAAGAATTATAGCATCGATTTTTTCTATCTTGCACCATCAAATGGGCGATCGAGAGGTGGAGATGTCATTGACAAGAGTCATGAACAGAGTAGGAGCTGAGAAGAGCAAGGAGAGAGAAAGAGGAGGAGGAAGGGGAGGGGAGGAGTTGGGTTGGCAAAGAAGGAAGAAGGAGGCAGAAGAGAGAAAGCGGAGGAAGAACATGGTAATGCCTAATGCCGGTAAAAAAAAAAGTAAAATAAAAATTTAACAGATAAAACACGTCACCAGTCAACTGGGAGCAATTCTGTAAAACGTATCTCAAAGTTGGGACTAGTGAGGAATAATTAAAAGTTGGGACTGAAAATGGCTGAACGCCCATAATTGAGACCGTTCTTATCAATTTTTCTTATAAAAAATTGCTATAATTAGAGATAGCAGACGGAGATTGATACACCTACTCAGTGCGTAGACCACCCACTAGAAATAGACAATTAAAATATAATTTACTCTGTTAAGTTGTACTTCACTAATAATTAATGTCTATCTTTAGTGGCTGGATCACCCACTAGGTAGACGCTTGAATTTGAGTTGTTTGATTGGCCATGATGTCTCCTTAGAGTTCAAGGTAGTTAAGTTTGGCAAAGGCTACACATACACATACACTTGGTGTATGTAGGCCATACATATATTATGACGTGGCAGTGAATGAGTGGTCTTTAATTTGGGCCCCAAAAATGAAATTTTCAGATTTTTCATTCAAATTCAAATGAAAATTTCTTTTCAAATTTCAAATTTGATTTGTATTTTCAAGGCACAATTAATGCTTCCAAATTACCAACTACCCCATTCTCTTTCCTCTCATTTTTTTGTCAGTAAATTTTTTTGGTCCAATTTTTTTTTCTCTTCTCTCTCTTCTAATGTTCTTCAAATTCTTATTGCCACTCAAGAATCGGAACAAAAAAATGAAAATCGGATTCTTTCTCTCTTCTAATGTTCTTCATGTTCTTGCGTTAATGTTATACATGTTCTTGATTTTAATTTTTTTCCACGAAATTTTTTTAAAAACCGAAAAATCTGATTATTTTCAGCTTCTCTCTTTCTAATGTTCTTCATGTTCTTGATTTCAATTTTTTTTTACAGAATTTTTTCTACATTGTAGAATTTTTTTTATAATGTTTCACGAATATAATATAAGTCCTGGTTACTATTTAAATGTTTCTTGTTACTAAGAAAATCAATTATTTACAATCGTTTCAAATTATTATGTTATTAAAATAATTGATTTTTTTAATATATATAATATGTTTTAATTTCAATTTTAATTATCATATAATGGATTGTTTATACTTCGTGGATATTAAACATTAAATTATTGATGGGGGGAAAATGTTACAAGTTACAAAGTAAAAAGTCCTTACTACGAAAAAAATAAGAATAAAAATAAAAAAATTGGGGGGGGATGTGGAAGTAATAGCATGCATGGGATTCGAACTCAAGACCTAATAGCCAGAAACGCGCTTTCATGTTTGCAGTTGTAACCAAGTTGACGGGATATTCGACCGTGCTAACAAGTTGATACATTAAGTAGTTATAGTAAACAACATCGTTATATGGAAACTATAATATAGGTCCTGGTTACTATTAAAATTTTTCTTGTTACTAAACAAATCACAAACTTACAATCGTTTCAAATTGTTATGTTATTAAAATAATTTTTTTTTAATATATATAATTTGTTTTAATTTTAATTTTAATTATCATATAATGGATTGTTTATACTTCCTGGATATTAAACATTAGATTATTGATGGGGAAAAAATGTTACAAGTTACAAGTTACAAAGTAAAAAGTCCTTAGTACAAAATTTTACAAAAAAAAAAAGGGGGGGGGGATGTGGAATTAATAGCAAGCATGAGATTCGAACTCGAGACCTAACAGCCAGAAACGCTTTTATGTTTGCAATTGTTACCAAGTTGACGGGATATTCGACCGTGCTAACAAGTTGATACATTAAGTAGTTATAGTAAACAACATCGTTCTATGGAAACTATAATATAGGTCCTGGTTACTATTTAAATGTTTCTTGTTACTAAACAAATCACAAACTTACAATCGTTTCAAATTGTTATGTTATTAAAATAATTGATTTTTTTAATATATATAATTTGTTTTTGGGTTTGTCTTTCTCTCTTCTAATATTTTCATGTTCTTCATGTTCTTGAATTCAATTATTTTTCTACAATGTATTTTTTTTTTATAATGTTCGAAAAATCTAATTTGGTTTTTTTTTCTCTACACTGTAAAGTTTTCGTTTTGTATCATATGTATATTTTCTTTAAAGATATTGTTTCTTCATGTTTTGCTTAAAAAATTGTTTGTTTTTACGTAAATTCATATGAATTATATAATTTTTGAGAGATAGTTTTTTGTTTTAAATGATTTTTTCTTTGTCTTTGTTTCAAAGATCTGTTTTATGAAGTTTTCTTTGTTTAGATTTGTAGTAATCCTTTGTTTAAAACTAAAAAAAAGAATTCTAATTTTTTCTTCAGATTATTCTTATATTACCTTTAATCTTATTCATCTTCACCATCTTCTACTATGAATCCTTTGTTTTATTCATATGTTTCGACAGCTTCATCATATTCATAATGTTATTGATTAGTAACAGAATATGGACACTGGATTAATCACAATGACATGACAGTAACAGATTAGTGAGACATTAAGCTTCTTGTTTAGAACCAAAAATCAAGCTTTCCAATCCAGGAAAGGTTTGGAGTCCATTAAAATTTGAATCTAAAAGGTAAGCAGGATCTAATCGGTAGGATTGGATCGTAGGATCTTACGATCGTAAGATCCTACGACATAGGTCAAATAGGTTTAAACATGATAATAATATTTAAAGGTCGGAATATAATAAATTTCAATAATTAGTTTTCCTAATGACGGTATTAAGTTTATATCTTATGATATAAATAATATATAACTTAAATCTAAAAGACTTAAAAGAACATTTAATTATTTTTTTGAAATAATGGTATTAAGTCTACATCTTATGATATAAATGATGGTAGTAGCACTTTAGTCTTTTTTAAATATTTGTAGAAGTACTTTGGTCTTTTTTAAAATTTTAGTAACAGTGTAGATTTTAGTAGTAACAGAGAACTATATTTTAGTTTGGAATTTTGTAGTTTTTTTTTTTACCCAAATTTGTAGTAGCACTTTGGTATGTAGAAGCACTTTGGTCTTTTTTAAAATTTTCGTAACAGGTTAGATTTTAGTAGTAATATAAAACTTTATTTTAGTTTGGAAATTTGTTGATAATTAAATGAATTTGGTTAAATGTATGTTATGTGGACTTAATTGTGACCTAAAGGAAAAAAAATACAATAAACATTAAAGCAAAACTAATTTGAAAAAACATTTGGGATGCATGGGATTCGAACTCAGGACCTAATAGCCATAAACGCGTTTTCATTGTCATTGTAGTAACCAAGATTACGGGATATTCACCATGTCAAGAAGTGGAGACGTTAAGTAATTATACTATACACCGCCTTTTTTTGCAAACTATAATATAGGTTTGTATTACTATTAAAATGTTTACTGTTACTAAAAAAATTACAAACTTATAGTCGTTTGAAGCCAGGCAGACGCTTTCAGTGTTGTTGTTGTAAAAAAAAAAATATATATAAAAAATAAGTTAAATTAGTAGCAAAACAGGTTCAATCGATTTTAAGTTTGTAAATTTTATAGTAACATGATACATTTAATTGGTAAGCAAAACCTATATTAGTGTTTGTAAATAACGGCAGTGTATACTATAATTATTTGATGTATCAACTTGTTAGCATGGTGAATATCCCTCCCATTAGCTTAATACCCCTTTTTTTTGTTTTTTTATTTTCTAGTCGCATTTTTGTCTTTTTACATTTTGTAGTGGCACTTTAGTCTTTTCAAGCAGCAAGTTGTAATAACATGTTTATTTGTAGCTTTTACTTAAGAGATAATATTAATATTAAAGAATAAGATCACATATATTAGTAATGCTAATAAGTAGTGATTGAATTGTTTAATGAAACAATTTACTAATCTCCTTACAAGATTGGAAAAAAGGATAATAAAATGAAGAATAGGTAGAGATCTTCTTACAAAAAGTAACATAATATCAAAAATCTAAGTTTTAGTATAAATATGTTACTTGAACCTTTTGCTTCATTATTTGTTTTCACATAACGCTACATTTTTTAGTAACCGATAATTATTATTTGAATTTCAATCGTTATTCTTTATAACCCTTCGATTTTTTATTTTAACCCTTCAATGTTTAATTTTAACCATCCGGCTTAAGCTTTTGTCGTTATTATTGGGTGGTTGTATAGTAGCAAACTAGCATAGAGTATTTTGAGGGTTACTCCTTAGTTGGTAAGTATTTATTTATACATAATATCAATTTTAGGTGATACGATCGATCGAAATTTAGTATTTGTATATTACAAGATTAATACACAAGTAGTGCCTTATAAACAAAAGTCATCTAATAATAGTATTATGGAGCATAATTTCGATTTTGGTCAAACAATTGATCGAAATTTAGTAGCTCTGTTAATATTAAGGAGCATAACTTCAATTCTAAAGGCTAACAATTGATCGAGAGTTAGCATTTGTGTACAACAAGATTAATAATTGTTGTGACTTATAGTAAACCATAAACAAAGTATTTAAACTTTTAAGTTTTATTTAAAAAAACATTATAAAACTTTTGATTAAATTGCATTAGTATTTGTTAATTTTGACAAAATGTTGTATTTAACAGCAACAGATTAGTGAGAATTTAAGCTTTCGGTTTATAACCAAACATCAAGCTTTCCAATCCAGAAAACGTGTGAAGTCCATTTATATAATAATTAAAATTGAACGTAAAACATATTTTATATATATATGTATATATATATATGTATATATATATATATAACCCTTCGATAACTAGTATTTGAATTTCAATCGTTATTCTTTATAACCCTTCCCTTTTTCATTTCAACCATTCAATGTTTGATTCGAACCATCCAACTTAAGTTTTGTTGTTATTATTGGGTGGTTGTAGTAGCATAATATCAATTTTTGGTGAAACAATCGATCGAGATTTAGTATTTTTATATTACAAGATTAAGAATTGTAGTGCCTTATAACAAATAATTATCTAATAATAATAATAATATTATGGAGCATAATTTCGGTTTTTGGTAAAACAATTGATCTTGATTTAGTAGCTGTGTAAATATTAAGGAGCACAACTTCAATTTTAAAGGCTAACAATTGAACGAGAGTTAGTATGTGTATATGACAAGATTAATAATTGTTGTGCCTTATAATAAACAATAAACAAAGTATTTAAACTTTTAAGTTTTACTAAAAAAACTTTATAAACCTTTTGCTTAAATTGCATTTGTATATGTTAATTTTGACAAAATGCTATATTTAACAGCAACAAATTAGTAAGAATTTAAGCTTCTAGTTTAGAACAAAACATCAAGCTTTCCAATCCAGGAAACCTTTGAAGTCAACGTTGTTAGAATCGCGATCTGGATAGTAGAATCGTACGATCCTACGATCCTAATATGACCAAATGATATGAACCGCTCATATAATCGGCCTCGCATAGGATCGCTCAGGATCGGTTAGAATCGGTATAGGATCGGTAGGAATCGTATAGAATCGTAGGATCGTTTCATAGAATCGGTAGGATCGACCGATCCTACACACAACTAACCTATTGCTCTTTTTCTTTCTTGTTTGCTTTTCTACTTGTATTTTGTCATCCAAATATATGAATTATGCATCTAAAATGCAAAAATAATCAAATAAGTTTACTATTATCACTTTGTTATTACTTATTCCGTGTTTTTTAAATTAATTTTCAAAGATTTTTTTTTAATATTATTATATGAATGGTTTCGTCTGTGTACAAACACATTATTATCTTATAATTCAACCCCTATGTTAGCTTTAACTATCTAATTTGCACTTTTAGGATTATTCTCCTCAAATTATGAATCATTTGGAACATATTTAGATTATATTTTATCAAATTTTAGTTATTTTGTAGGATCGTACGATTCTACGATTCGATCCAACGATCCGATCCTATATGCCCTCACCGATCCAAAGTAGGATCGCGATCCTGATAACCTTGTTTGAAGTCCATTATAATTAAAATTGAAAGTAAAACAGATTATATAAACACAAAATATTTAATTATATTAATAGCAAAGCAGGTTCAAACAGTTTAATTTTATGTTTGTAATTTTTCTAGTAACAACGTACATTTAATAAGTAATCATATATAACCTTTATTTCAGTTTGCAAATAACGGCTGTACATACTATAATTATTTAATATATCCACTTTTTAGCATGGTGAATATCCCGCCCACTTGGTTACAACAGCCGCAATGAAATCGCTTTTCTGGCTACTAGATCCCGAGTTCGAATCCCATGCTTGCCATTAGTGCCACATTTTTTCCCTCATTAAAATGTTTTTTTGTATCGTGAAGAAATATTAAATTTGTTAATACAATGGAAACATTTGAATCCATTATACGATTATTAAAATTGAAAGTAAAACATATTATATAAATAAAAATATTCAATTATATTAATGACAAAGCAGGTTTAGATGATTTTAAATTTGTAAATTTTCTAGTAAAAACATACATTTAATTAGTAGTTAAAAACTATATTGCAGTTTGCAAGTTCGTGGGAGTAATATGCATTAATAACAAAGAAGGTTCAAACGATTTTAAGTTTGTAATTTTTTTTAGTAACAACATACATTTACTTAGTAATCAAAACCTATATTACAGTTTGCAGGTTGGTGGGAGTAATATGCATTAAATGCAGGTTGGTGGGAGTAATATGCATTAAATGCATGTTGGGTGCCAACAACAATTTGTCCCGCCACACCACGCTTTGTGGCGCCATCAGCCAAATTATTCCCCCCTCATTTTTCCCTCTCTTTTTTTTGGCTAGCAGCGACGTGGTAATACACCATTAGAAGTGTATGTATGTCCTACATACACCAAGTGTATGTGTAGCGTCCCTCAGTTAAGTTTTAGATGGAATGCATTGGTGTTGGGAAAAAAAAAGCTCATGCGCCCTAGTAGGGAAACGAGTTTTAATGTCTACTAAAAGTTCAGATTAGGGTGGAAGTGATCAAAATACGTGTCGGGTTCGGGCGAGGCTGCCACTATTTGAAATCGGCCTACACAAGCGGCCGGCCTGGGCTAATTTTCGGGCCAATTTTTGCTGCTTTGGGGCCAAAATTGGACCGGACCAAAATTTAGACTAAAAAGTTATTTTTGGCTTGTCCAAAGTCTATCCCAAAACAAAAAAAAATTGGGCCAAAAAATCTTCCCAAACCCGAGTATTTTTCGAGCCTGACCTGGCCGGGCTGCCATTGTTTAGCTCAAGATTAGAGGAATTAGAGAGAAGGGGATGTACCTAAATACGCCAATTTTGAAAGCTATTTTGTAACACTATCCACATCCACATAACTACAAAGTAGCTTTGATATTATATGTCTAACTTCATCCAAACACTAAAAATTAGTATTTAAAATTATTAATGTCTTTATATAACTAAGTTACGATAAAAAAATGTATCCAAAGTCCAAACACAACAATAACGAACAAATATATATACCAATCCCTGATCCTCACAAAGTAATACAAGTGATTCTAATATGATTGTCTAACTCAAGCCACAAATTTTTATTTTCAAACTTTTAAGGGTCTGTTTGGTTTGATGGCAAATATTTTCCATAGAAAATAATATTTTATGGAATTTTTTTTTCCAGTGAATGAATAATGCAAATGAATATTTTCTCTGTTTGACTGTTTCATATTACTTGAAATATTTCTCGGGGACGGTTGCCGATACGTAACTTTAATCATCAATATCTCTAATTCTTTATAAATAATAATTATAAAAATTTGATATTTTGAAACTAGATGTCGAGATGTATCTAACAAGATCCCATGTAAGTATATTTGTTCTTATGTAGAATTCACAAAATACGGTCCAAGGGAGTTTGTGAATAGTATTAAAGTCAAAAATATTTCCAGTAATATGAAACGTTTCAAGAGATTAAAGGAATATGGTTTTCCGTCAAAATTTGAAAGAAAATGTTTACAAATGGATGAAAAACTCTTTTACACCTTAGTTTTTCTTTTTATATCTCTTGTCCAACCTAACAATGAAATATTGGAAAAATCATCTTTCCTCCAAAACAAATTGAGCTTAAGAGATTTTTTTTGAAAACATCTTTAAAGACCATAACTAAGGGATATTCCCACTGGTATACTTCAACTTTTGACAAATTCCAGTGGTATACCCAAGTTTTTTAAATTCTCAAAAACATACCTAAGGTGTTGCCATCAACTCATATGTGACATAATTGGTTAAAAACAGTTAGTGTGTTGTTAAGTGTATTTGTTTTAGGTAGATCTTGTTTAACCTTGGTTAACCATTTAACCACGTAATTTGCTGAGTGATTTCCCTCCAAAACTAGACCCTAACAATTATAAAACCGAAATCACCCTTCTTCCTCATTCGTTCATCTCAAATTCTTCAATCTTAGCGTTCCTTCTTCTTGCTACTGCTGTTATGTCTCCTTTATTTAACAAAGACAATGGCAGGTTGGCTATGGTTTTTCAATGGGGTTGATAGAAACCTTAGCGAGAGAATCTTCGTTATACATCTCACGAATGATCACATTCATCATGGAAAACGAAACCTCTATCGAATTACCGGTTCCATGTCTGTAAGATCAGCTGCATAATATGAGTTATTGCAATGAAAGAATGAGGCAAATACAAGCACCTTTCTAATTGTAAATCAAATGCAGATGAAGCTGTTCATCAAGGGATAAAGGCACAATAAACTGAGTCATGTCTTATTCCTTCACCGAAAGAATGAATAGAACCTTCCACTAAATAAGAAACGAGAAGTTGAAAAGAAAGAATGCAGAATAACACACAATTGAAGAAAATGCTACAAGTGACTTGTAGTATTGATTCCTAAAGATACAATTTTTATACATCACGGTGATACAATTGTAATTAAGTGATAATGCGATTTCTTACTGAGACACTCAGAAACATTGAAATGATTGGATTTGCAGCAACTTGGTGAGATTTTCGATTGAGGCTATGCTCTTACATCATGGACGGAAAAAACATTTGTGAACTTAGCGTTTGAATCTGTTAACATATGCAGGCAGAGATATTGCAGGAGAATTTAGAGAGTTTTGGTTTTAAAAAACATTTGTGAACTTAGCGTTCGAGTGAGCTACAGTGAGCTTAGAGAGTTTGGCTTCGCACAACAATGGAGATTTAGAGAGTTTTGGTTTAAAAAATAGAACAGAGTAAGTTACAGTGAGTGAGATATGAAGAAGATGATTTGCGAGAGTGAGTTACCCTCATTTTACCCTAACCATGGTCATTAACCACGTAAACAAGAGTTTAACAGAAAATAATAAGGTTTAACGGCATAATAGCAACTTATGTCACATTTAATCTTTGAACACTACCTCAGGTATGTTTTTGAGAATTAAAAAAACTTGGGTATACCACTGGGATTTGTTAAAAGTTGAAGTATACAAGTGGGAATTTCCCTAACTTTTATTGTTCTTTTTTTTTTTTTTTTAAATTTAAACTTTTACCGTCTTTTAGTTTAGGCAATAACTGGTCCAAGTCGTCCAATACAAAAAATTGTGAAAGCTAAAATAACTTAGTTTTTTTAATCTTATTGTTATGTATTACTATTTACTCCATATCAAAGGGTGTTAAAAATAAAATACACAACTTGTTAGTGGTGTAGGTGCTCATGCTAAAATCACACAAAACTGATCTACGATCAATTTCACCATCTTGTTGCTTCCCTTAATCTCAGCTTATTCAACTCAACAAAATTAAGCTACTAATCCATAATCCAACACCACTCAACCTCAAGGAAAGTTCATCTAATCTAGTGTACTTTCAGTGAAAGATTAGCCATGTGGAAGCTGAAGATAGCAGAAGGTAAAGATCCATGGCTAGAGAGTGTAAACCATTTCATTGGTCGACAACACTGGGAGTTTGATCCAGAGGCCGGTACATCGGAGGAACGAGCAGAGGTTGAGAGGGCGAGGGAGGAGTTCAAGAGGAACCGTTTCAAGATAAGGCAAAGTGCTGATCTTCTCGTAAAAATGCAGGTTAACTACTTTGTACTTCAACTAATTAAGTAGTTAGTATGTTTGTTTACACCTTCACTGTACAATATTTTCTTTCTTCCGGTGTGGTATAAGTAACAGTCTACAGGCCAGGCCTCCC
The DNA here is from genome assembly GCA_947646795.1 of Beta lomatogona. Classification (NCBI taxonomy): domain Eukaryota; kingdom Viridiplantae; phylum Streptophyta; class Magnoliopsida; order Caryophyllales; family Amaranthaceae; genus Beta; species Beta lomatogona. The sequence continues at coordinate 1,923,441 of CANSNZ010000477.1, forward strand.
AATTACACAAAGCCTCACCATCCCATGTCCTTGGTAAGGTTCGCACTGCGCCACTCGCTGGAAGATAGAGTCGCAACTGACTCCATAGTCCAACCAAGAACCTTACCCCTTCATATAAATAGCTCAAACTGTATAAGTTATAACCAATCATAAAAATCTTTTCAGTATATATAAATATATTTGTGATGGCCAATCTTTTCCATATATGTATATATATGTAGTTAGAAAGCACAACGTATTCAAAAAGTAAAAAAAGATGGGAGGCAAATTAAAATCATATTGACATGTATTCTACGTACCTTTAAAATTTCAACACGCACTCCATCTGTTCTAATGTAGCTGCAACACTTGCTCTTTTACAATTTCCAAAACACAACATTAACCTTTAGTATCGTTAATTATGTATTAGAAAAAATTGTAATAATTCATGTCATAAGAATTTATAGCAAATCAAAATAAACAAGATCCTACATAATATTTTTTTTTTTTGTGATATAATCGTGAATATGTACGATGAAGATCAATAAATTTATGCATAAGAAAGTAAATATAGACATAATTTGGAACGAGAAGCGCAGTTCCTTTAGTTAATTTAGTGTGATTGTTTCAACACAATTCATAGACAACTTTTGATTTGTTGAAATTTTATAAAAAAAAATTTGCACAGATGAGAAAGGAAAACCCAAGTTTGAGAACGCCTCAAGGAATTAGATTGAAGGAAGGCGAGAAGTTAACAGAGGAAGCAGTGAGCACAACGCTAAAGCGAGCCATTAACTGCTTTTCTAGTATTCAAGCCCATGATGGCCATTGGCCTAGCGATAACGCTGGTGCACTATTCTTGCTGCCTCCCCTTGTAAGTCTTTCCCCTTGACTAATTTGCTTTTTTTTTGCATAATGTTATACTACCTCCGTTTAGAAATAGTTGCGCTATTTCTATTTGGCGCATTTCTTAAGGAGTCATGGTGGGGTCATGAAAAGGGTAAGTTAATGAGGAAGATTAAATGAAAAAGGAGCAACCAATATTATGTAATGACAACCATTGTGGGGTCAAATGGTGGGTTTTGTAAATGGAGGAAGTATAGATTTCGGGTACCTTCTCTCCACATAAGCTTATCTAAACTAAACCTATTAGACCATTGGACCTGATCAACCTTGATTACATCTTATATTTTTACTTGATTGGACCTGATCAAACCTAAAACTTATTTTTTTTAAGGTGAAGAGAACGCATCCTTATTCTGCGGTCAACTTTTAGATAGTGAAGTTGTTTGATGTTTGATGTAAGGGTGGATTATGTTATATGGATGACAGATGTGTATAGTCTTCTGCAAATTCTGCTAGACTAAACTTAAAAATGTGTGATGCAGATCATCTTTTAAAAATGTGTGATGCAGATCATCTTACATATGCATTATCGAATGATAACACAAAACATTATGAACATGAGAGATTCTTTGTACACCATATGTACATACTTCTCTCGTTTATGTGTCCTGATTAATAGAGTAATCATCTTTACATTGCTCTCTAATCGAGTGAAATTTTCAGGTAATAGACCTATACATTTCAGGAGATATCAATAGAATTTTATCCCCTGAACACCAAAAAAGAGATAAAACGCTATATATACAATCATCAGGTACGCTTATGGGTCACTTTTCTTAATTCTTTCATCTTAAAAAAAAAACCTATCATACTATGTACTAATAACAGTACCCTCTATTGTTATGCGTCTTTAACTGTTTTTTTTACTTGGTGAAATTAAAAATAGATGGATAATGACAAAATTAAAATAATGGCAGAATGAAGATGGAGGATGGGGACTTCACATAGAAGGCCATAGTACCATGGTTGGTTCAGCAATCAATTACATTGTCTTAAGGTTGCTGGGAGAAGGAACTGATGATGGCGAAGATAACGCCGTCGCTAAGGGCCGTGAGTGGATCCTGGACCATGGTGGCGTCACCGGCATCCCATCTTGGGGAAAATATTGGCTTGCGGTTTGTGCCAATCTCCCTCTTTATATTTTTAAGTAGGTAGTTAGAGACTACAACTTAGATTATCACCTTGATAAGCTATATTCGCATATGATCACAAACTCTTTCAGCTATTAATTTAACAGTTTGAACTAATGTATAGAAACACATTGACCGTATGTTAAACTATTTGTTATTGACTCGGATTTATATTATTTTATCACTTTAAAGATCATAAAACAAAGCATTTGAAGAAAAAGAGTTCACTACATGATGCAATATAATTTCAATCTGTCGGTTGACGTGATGACAATAGTAATCATATTCCAGTTGAATTTGTCCGACTTTACATGAACTCCACCTTGGTTTCAATGGAGTTCAAATTGGATATTCACTTTTTTTAGATTATATCTTTATTCTTTAAATCGAGTTGCATTTGGTTTGTTGTCAAACTAAATTATCATCCAACGATCCGCTTTACTAATTGTGATCTGCATTCAAAGGTTATAGTGCAAAATTGCATCTAATGCCCTCTTATTCTTTAAATTTTTAACATAAAATGATAAATCTTTCATTCGGCATTTCGCCAATTAACCAAGAATTGCAAATTAAAAAAGGCTCGTACTAAACCTAACATCAGGCTATTAGAGTACTTCATCTTATTACTAATCCTTTTCTTGCCCAGTCTGCTTTTATGTCTACTTATGTTTTTTTTTGGGAAATTCCCACTGGTATACTTCAACTTTTAACAAATCCCAATGGTATACCCACATTTTTTGGATTCCTAAAAACATACCTGAGGTATTGCCATCTGCTCATATGTGACATAATTGGTTAAATCAGTTAGTGTGCTGTTAAGTGTATTTGTTTTAGGTAGATATTATTTAACCTTGGTTAACCACGTAATTTGCTAAGTGATTTCCCTCCAAACTAAACCCTACCAACTATAAAACCGAAATCACCCTTCTTCCTCATTCTTTCATCTCAAATTCTTCAATTTCAACCTTCCTTCCTCTTGCTACTACTGTTATGTCTCAAAACACATGCTCATCCAATTCAAATGGCAGGTGTGAACTCCATGATGCCCTTTATTTAACAAAGACAAACCGTGTTTTGAGGATAAAAACAAATCCAAAACGCTGTAGATGTTTCAACTGTTAACAAAGCACAACTGTTAAAAGAACGCAGCTTGAATGAACCGAACATAAAGGCATTAGTTACGAGGATTGAAAAATAAATTATGGGAATGTTGGAAATTTTTTTTGAGGTTGGCTAAGGTTTTTCAATAGGGTTTATAGAAACCTTAGCAGCAGAGAATTGTTATACATCTGATGAATAATCACATCACCATGGAAAACAAAACCTCTATCGAATTACCTGTTCCATTTATGTAAGAGCCGCATAATACGAGTAATTGCAATGAAAGAATGAGGCAAATACAAATACCTTTCTAACAGAAATTAAATGCGTATGAAGCCGTTCATCAAGGGATAAAGGCACAATAAACCGAGTCAGGTCTTAATCCTTCACCGAAAGAATGAGTAGAACCTTTGATAAATATGTTTAGGTTTAATGATTTTGTGTATTCTTTACTAAGGCTGCAAATACAGCTTATATACATGCTTATGAGGCCCTTGGCCCATGATAATACAAAGGTTATACATTATAAACTAGGAGCTATACAAGGTAAACCCAATACCCCCCCTCAAGTTGGAGCATGCGGATCACAAATGCCCAACTTGCGAAGGAGATACAAAAATTGTTTCTTTCCAAGAGCCTTAGTGAATATGTCGCCAAGTCGCTCAACAAGAGAAACATGAGAAGGAGCGATAAGACCGCATCGAATCGCATCACGAACGTAGTGACAATCAACCTCAATGTGTTTCGTTCGTTCATGAAACACGGGATTCTCGAGCAATGTAGAGGCGGACTTGCTATCACAAAACAGGCGCATGGCCTTGGGTTGGTGAACGCCAAGCCCGTCAAGTAAGGCCTTGAGCCACTTGAGCTCAGAGGTAACATCAGCAAGAGAACGGTACTCAGCCTCAGCGGAAGAACGAGAAACTGTATGTTGCTTCTTGGTCTTCCAGGAGATAGGAGAAGCACCAAGAAACACAAGCCAGCCAGTGAGAGAGCGCCGAGTAAGAGGGCAACTAGCCCAATCCGAATCACACCAACCCGAGAGAGAAAGATCACACCGCGCCGAGTAAAATACCCCCGGCCAGGACTTCCCTTCAAGTAACGAACAACGCGAAGGGCCGCATCCCAATGATCAAGCCGCGGATGCCGCATAAATTGGGCCGTAATGTGAACCACATATGCCAAATGAGGACGAGTGAAAGAGAGATAAATGAGACGGCCCACCGCACGCCCGTATGGTTCGGGATCGAGGAAGTAAGGCACGAGAAGCAAGAGCAAGAGTATGATTTTGCTCAATAGGGAAAGCCGCAAGTTTAGCCCCCCAAGAGGCCAGCTTCGGTGATAATATCCAAGGTGTATTTACGTTGACAAAGAAAGATGCCATCCGAACTACGAGCAACCTCGATGCCAAGAAAATACTTAAGCACCCCTAAATCTTTCATATGAAAACACGAGCTCAAATAAGCTTTAAAAGCAAGAATAGCAAGCAGAGTCGTTACCCGAAATGATCAAGTCATCGACATAGACAAGCACAGTAAAGCCGCACGTAACCACCGGTCGGGGTGAAAAGCGAATAGCTCGGAGTAAGACCGAGAGAAGCCATAGGACAACAGAGAAGTGGCAAGCTTTGAAAACCAACACCGAGGAGCCCGACGTGCACCATACAGAGACTTTTTCAACCGACAAACTAAACCGGGACGAGGGAGAGACAAAAACCGGGGGAGGTCGCATAAAAACTTCCTCATCCAAGTCGCCATGAAGAAAGGCGTTGTGAACATCCATTTGATGTAGCTCCCAATTCTTAGCTGCAAAGAATAGCTAAGAAAGCACGAACAAGTGACCATTTTGGCAACGGGAGCAAAGGTTTCAAAGGTAATCAATACCTTCGACCCGATGGTTGCCAAAAATAACAAGACAAGCTTTGAGACGTTCAACGGTCCCATCAGAGTGATGTTTAATTTTATAAACCCATTTGCAACCAAGAGCCTTTTTCCCGCGGGGAAGAGGTTCCATAACCCAGGTACCATTGTCCTCAAGAGCACTGATCTCCTGTTGCATAGCGGTCCGCCAACTAGAAGTTTTCATAGCTTCCGTAAAATTGCGGGGTTCAACCGCGTCTGAAACAGCTGCAAGAAAAATACGGTGGCGCATAGAAAATTTTTTCACAAGACACAAAATGTGCTAAGGGGTAAGGAGTACCCGGGGAGCCAAGTGGAGGAGATGATGGCGGTGATGGACTCAAATTCCGGACCGAGTTGGTGACAAAATCACGAAGAAGAGTAGAGGGATACTTGGCTCTATGACCACGACCAAGTGTAACTAGAGGCCCAGAAGGAGGAGCAGTAGAGTCGCGGGACTCAGAAGGCATAGTAGCGGCCCGGGCCCAGGAGTAGTCGGAAGCAGGCGCAGACTCAACACCCGGCCGTGCCGGGCAGTGAGGGAACGGGCACCAGCTCGCGGCCCACAACTGAGGAACCAGGAGAGGAGCTGGGCGCGGGCTGAGCGGTAGGAATGGGCTCAGGGATAGGCCCCACTGAGGCGTCCAAAATGGACTCCAAATCGTCCAAAAAAACCGAATCAACTCCAAATGGTTCAGCAGAGCATCATAATTCATAGGAGCAATAGAAGCAAATGGAAATTCAGTTTCATGGAACAAGACATCCCGAGAGACAAAAAAAACACCTTGCTCTAAATCATACAACTTCCACCCCTTCTTACCAAAGAGAATACCCCATAAACACACAACGACGACTACGGGGAGCAAACTTATTACCTTTTGCTTTTTGATTATGGGCAAAGCACAAACAACCAAAAATACGTAATGCATCAAAATAAGGTTCAACACCATAGAGCACCTCATAGGGAGTACGATTTTGTAGTAAGCCGGAGGGAGTACGATTAATCAAGTGAACAGCAGTGAGAACACATTCACCCCAAAAAGTAACAGGAAGGTGAGCTTGAAACATCAAGGCACGAGCAACATTGAGAATGTGTCGATGCTTACGCTCAACACGGCCATTTTGTTGGGGAATACCCACACAAGATGTTTGAAATAAAATGCCACAAGAAATAAAGTAATCAAGCATACAATTGAACTCGGTGCCATTATCAGTACGCACAATTTTCACAAGTTTATCAAATTGACGCTCAACCATAGCCAAAAAATTGTGAAAAGCATGATGAACTTCAGTTTTACTTCTTAGCAAATACACCCAAACACCTCTAGAATAATCATCCACCAAAGTTAAGAAATATAGTGCATCACAGAAGAAGGCGTAGAATAGGGCCCCCATAAATCACGATGAATCAATTCAAACATACGACTAGCAAGTATGATCACTAATAGGAAAACTATCCCTAGTTTGTTTAGCTTCGAGGACAAGTAATACAAGCTTTATTCAACTTTTTCGGACTAGTACTAGAACGAATGGCAGGAACTAACTTGACAACGCGGTCAGAAGGATGACCCAATCTACGATGCCATAACTCAAACTCTGTCAATCCCGGAACAGTCACGGCATGCACGGTCGGAATACTGCGGAAATAATAGAGTCCATCATGGCGTTCACCTGCTCCAATCAGGGTCCCCGAACGTTGGTCCTGAATAGCACATAAAGAGTCAGTGAAACGAACAATACAATGAGATTCATCAATGAGTTGCGAAACCGATATTAAATTGCAGGTAAGCTGAGGTACATAAAGAACATGATGAAGAATAACATCCCCAGGGAAGAGAGACACGTCCCGCAAGAGCAAAGAACGGCACGAGAACCATTAGGGAGGCCCACGGGACATCCAAGGGATAGATTGCATATGAGAAAGACAAGAAGCATCACCGGTGACATGATGAGAGGCCCCCTAATCAATAATCCAAAGCATACAAGAAGACTTACCCGCCATACGATCACGAGAAACCTTGTCAGTATTAAGCATATTCAAAAGGAGGTGAACCTGCTCTTGTGTAAGGGACGCCGAAGCAGAAGCAGCAGCCCCCACGACATGGGCAGGAGGTTCGGTGATGGCATGAGCCTTCACATGGGCAGCAGCTTCGACGGGACGCGAACGAGTGTTGCTGGCAGCAGCATTGGTGGCCCCGGGAGTAGTAGTGGAAGGCATAGAACCCGAAGAGGAACCATATTTCTCAAGCCACCAAGTAGGAGCACCATTCAATTTAAAACAAGAATCACGATCATGGCCGCGACGTTTGCAATATGTACAAGTAAGATTACGTTTATCAGGACGAGAAAGCTTACGAGAATCGGCTTGAAGGGCAAAAGCATGAGTGTCGGTGGGGACAGCCTTGCCACGGGCAATATCACGGGAACGCTCCTCTTGGAGAAGTGCTTGGTAGGCACGGTTGAGATCCACTGGAGGAGCTTGGGACAATAAATTTGTACGAACAGTACATAAGCATCATCATCGAGTCCAATCAAAAATTGATGAAGAATTTCTTCATCGCGATCCACGGCAAGTTTAGCGGCAACATCACACACACACTTGCCACAAGAACAAGAACGCAAAGGTTTAAGACGATGTAGTTCGTCATATAATCCGGTCAAGTGGTTGAAATAATCCTCGACGGTCATGGTTTTGGACTGTTTACAGTCGACAATGGTGGCCCGAAGTTGCTGCAGGCGAGGTCCATACGGGACGCAAAACCGATGTTCAAGGTATGTCCACAAGCCCTGGGCATCATCATAAAAAGGAATAGAGGAGGCGAGCTTAGGGTCTAAACTGCGCAAGATCCATGAAACCAACATTGAATTCACGGTTTCCCAATCAAGAAGTTGCTTGGCAGCAGTAGGTTTAACAATAGTTCCGTCGACGAAGCCGAACTTTCGTCGAGCTTTAAGGGACAAGATCATGGCTCTCGTCCAAGCCACATAATTATCACCTTTGAGAGTGACATGAGAGATAAGATTACCGGGTTGGTCGCTGGAACCTAAGTAATATGGTGAATGAATATCAATCTTTCCATCCTCCGTCATCTTGCGGCAACAAGCAGACAACCACGCCGGTGGTGCTGGGTAAAGCGCACAACTGATAGGGAGAGAAGAAAAAAAAAAAACGAGAGGTTTAGGTGTGTGGCTTTGATACCATGATAAATATGTTTAGGTTTAATGATTTTGTGTATTCTTTACTAAGGCCGCAAATACAACCTTATATACATGCTTATGAGGCCCTTGGCCCATGATAATACAAAGGTTATACATTTTAAACTAGGAGCTATACAAGGTAAACCCAATAACCTTCCACTAAATATAAGAAATGAAAAGTTGAAAAGAAGGAAGTTGGCACGCTTCTGGAATTAAATACAATTGAATAAGAAAATTCTTCTTTCCAAATGTATTAGAAAAATGCTACAAGTGACATATAGTATTGAATTCCTAAAGATAGCAATTTGTATACATCATGGTGATACAGTTCTAATCAAGAGAGAATGCGATTTCTTACTGAGACACTCAGAAACATTGAAATGATTGGATTTGCAGCAACTTAGTGAGGTTTTCGATTGAAGCTACTCTCTCATGGATGAAAAAAATGGAAGCAGGCACTCGGAGTGATCAAGTAGCACCCATGAAATGACGATGATTTGACAAGAGTGAGTTACAAGTGAGTGAGATATGGAGAATTTAGAGAGTTTTTGTTCAAACAATAGAAGAGAGGGTAGATGTCAAGCACTCAATGGGTGGTTACCCTAATTTCACCTTAACCATGGTGAGTAACCACGTAAACAAGAGTTTAACAGAAAATAATAAGGTTTAACGGCATAATAGCAACTTATATCACATTTAATCTTTGAACAGTAGCTTAGGTATGTTTTTGGGAATCCAAAAACTTAGGTATACCATTGGGATTTGTTAAAAGTTGAAATATACCAGTGAGAATTTCCCTTTTTTTTTACAATGAGAAATCGTGCATTAATTAAAAGCGAAAGTACAACCTAATGCTAATACAACCAAACCGAAAACAAACAAACCTAAATGAGCTGTATGAGCTCGTACATTCCAACTAAAACCAAAATAAGTAAAACTGATACAAAAGCGCTTAGGAAGGGGGGCGTCATTGGTCAGTGCGTGTAATGGCGGATTCGAACCTCGGAATGCTAATGGAAGTGGTAGAAGAAGCAGATGACGTTCACGATCCGGACAACGAACAACCAACGGCGAGCGTCGCGTCTCGCCGCATGAGCAATCCCAACAATCTGTTATTATTGCTTGGGATTATGGGCTCATGATACTTCAAAGAGTCACGTTCATTGTGACTCATTACTCTCGTTCGAGAGTATTTCAGGTTTCTCCATAACGTAGGAGAAACGCAGATGAGTGGGTGTGCTGAAAACCCCCAGATGCAACCGGGGTGCCGCCTGCAGATTTGAAGTTGTCAAGGCAAGGACCATTAAAATCAATGCCAAGCTAAAGAGAGAACCAAACTCGGTTTGCAAAACCGAAAAACATACGTCCCAACCAAGAAAACCTATCATCGCCTCGTCCATGCTCACGAACTTCTTGAGTCACCTTGTCCCACAGCACAAATTCCCAAAAACCGACATAGACTACTATAACAACCTTGAACCACCAAACCTGACCCAACTGACAAACATTTGTCGATGGCCACGACCAACCACGGACAACTTGTTTAACAACTCGAAAACAACGCACTCCTTTTATTCAGAGATTTAACTCACATTTTTAAGAAAATACTTGACATACCTATTTGAAAATTCCAACAACCAGGGGGGAGGGGGAGGGGAAGCCCGACATTAACAGGGGGAGGAGGAAAGGGGATCCCGACACGAACTGGGGGAGGGGATAGGGAGCCGGACTCTAAATTGGAAGAGGGAGAGGGGAAGTCCAAAACAACTACAATACGAACTACGGGACTGTGCTTACAAGACATAAGGACGGGGGCGGGGCGGGAATGGGGACCAGCGATGCAAAGAGACCGACAGCGATTGGGGGAGACTGACCAACACAAAACCCCAACGAAAAGAAATGCACACAAAATGAAACAGGGGATGGACTAGGGGGAGGGGAAACGCACAAAACCGACAAAAAGGGGAACGGGGAATAACGAAGCGGCACTATAGAGGAACGACTCGACAGGGGAACGGGGTAGGGAACGACTATACATAGCAAGCTAGGTGACCGGAGAAGGGAACAACTAAGGGTCACCACCAATGACGGGGAAGGGGAAACACGGACTAGACTCAACGCGGGGAAGGGGGAAAAGCACGACAACCTAAAACGACTACAGGGATCGGAGCAGGCGACCAGGTGAGCGGCGCACGCTCAGGCCGGCCACCAGCGAGCCTGCTCGAAAGCGGCGCTTGTTTGGTTAGGGTGGCAAGCTGGGTTTTTTAGGGAGAAAGGGTAGAGAGCGGCGAGAGAATTTTTTTTACCAACCACTTATAGATATGTCTACTTATGTTAATATTTCCTAAGAAGTACAAATATTATATGGTTAATTATGGAAGGTTCCACTAACTTGAGATGTTAGTAAGTGACTTCATTTATTTTGTAGGAAGTAAAACTGTCAAAAAGCGTAACTCCCTATGATTTGGACAACTAAACAACTTTAAATTCTTATAATTATAATGTTAATCAAATCAGCACTAAATATAGGAAGTACATAATTATAAATTTGATTGTGGTGACAAATTAAAGAAGCCTTTATTTTTTCCTTTATTTGTTTTGAGTTACATAGGTGCTTGGAGTGTATGAATGGGATGGGTGCAACCCAACGCCTCCGGAGCTTTGGCTACTTCCAAAATTTGTACCTATACATCCAGGTTATCAATTATCTTATAAAAGTATATTATTCTATTATGTTCTAAATTACAGAAATATTATTGCTTGAATTGTTTTTAAAACTATTCTTTTTATAAAGTATTTCAAAATAATCAATATATATATATATATATATATAAAGGAGGAACTTTTCGGGAGCATAGAGAGCTCATCAAGATTTCGAGCTCATATAGCGCGCCACGTAGGATTGCCATGTCATCAATTTATATTTTTATTTTTAAAAATATAGAGTTCTACATGATTTAAATACATAAAAGGAGATTTGGATAAGCGAAAATTAGAGTTTCTATTTGAAACAACTTAAATTATTATATTATGAAAATTGTGTATAACTTTTGCTACAAAATTCGGAATATTATAATTTTTGTACCATTGAAGAGCATTCAAAATATGCTTCGAATTAAGATCCATTTACAATATAGTTCTACAACTTATGAAATATTGAGCGCCATGTAGGATTGTCATGTCATCAATTTTTTTTTTCTAAAAATAGAGCTCTACATATATTTAAATACATATAAGGAGTCTTGGATAAGCAGAATTTAGAGTTTCGTTTTGAATGAACAATCTAAATTATTTTATTATGTAAATTGTGTATAACTTTTGCTACCTAATCCAAAATATTACAATTTTTGTACCATTAGATAGTGCTCGAAATATGCTTCGAAATAAGATCCATTTACAATATAGTTCTATAATTTATGAAATAGAGAGTGTCACTTAGGATTGCCATGTCATTAGTTTTTATTTTAAATATTTGAAAAAAAAAATAGAATTCTACATATATTTAAATACATAAAAGAGTTTTGGATAGGGGGAAATTAGAGTTGCGTTTGAATAAACAACCTAAATTATTATATTATGTAAATTGAATTTAACTTTTGCTACCTAATTCAAAATATTATAATTTTTTTATCAGTGGAGAGTGCTTGAAATATGCTTCAAAATAGGATCTATTTACAATATAGTTTTATAACTCATGAAAATATATTAAAATAAATGAATTGTAAGACATTATTTAGTCTTTTTTTAGATAAATATAATAATAGCTATAAGTATTAAGTATAGTGTATTACATGTGATTATAACATTTGATTATAGGTTCAATTTACAGGATTAAACATATTATCTTTTAAAACCTTAACCTTACCCAACTAAACCAAAACAATATAGTATTGCAACAAAATTTATTAAGGAAACTTTGTTGTTACGACAAAAACTAAAATCTATAGCGATAAAGTTACATATATATTAGAGTTTTGGATTATGTAAAAATTAGAGTTTGATTTAAATAAAACAGCCTTAGAATATTATAAAGAGCTCCACGTAAGCATGCCATGTCATTCTTATTAACTTTTAATTTTTTTTAAGAAAATAGTGTTCAACAATTTTTTTTTTTGAAAGAAAATGGTGTTCAACATAAATATAAGTACATATAAGGTGTTTTGGATGAGTGAATATTACAGTCTAATTTTAAATAAACAACCTAAATTATTATACTATGTAAATTAAATATAACTTTTGCTACATAATTCGCAATAGTATAATTTTTTTACCGTCGGAGAGTGCTTGAAATATGCTTCGAAATAAGATCCATATACAATATAGTTTTACAACTTATGAAAATATATTTATTTAGATGAACAATAACGTATTATTTATTCTTTATTTTAAATAATTATAAGAATAACTATAAAAATAGCATATAATATGTGACAATAGTAATTATGTCTTTTAAAATCATACTTTTAAAAATCAAGTCATATGAAGATAAAAAAATTCATATCTATAGTTTTGTAACGATAGCATTCCATGATGGCATTACATGAAGATCAAATGAAAGTTTGTCATCGAGATTGCAGAGGTATTACGCAATTGACTAATTATTTTATTCTTATAATATTTATTGTATACATAATTATTTATTTATTTTCCATATATCTATATCTCAGATCTTATTCTTTTCTCCATTAACTTAATTCCATGTTAAACTCGTATTAGCAAGTCATACCGTTATTGAGATACCATTTAATAATAGCTTAACTATAGTATTCAATTGAATATTAAAAATTATAAAATTTATATATCACAATAACAAATTAAATCTAGAAATTATAGTATAATGACAAATACTTTCTCCATTTTTTTTCTACTTCAACAATTGGTTTGGGCATGGTTTTTAAGGAAATAAAAAATGGTTCGTTTAGCATAGAAGTACCTCTTTAGTTAACTAGAGTAGGGGATAAATAAATCCTTAATAAATTAAACACAACTTTATAAAGCAATTTGGGTAATTAATGATGGTTTTATTAACATAAAGTAAAGATAATATTATCAACTGTAGTTACTTTTTTTTTACCAAAAGTGGAATGGTTCCAAAAGATGAAACTACCTAAAGCGGTAATTGTTGTAATAGAAAAAGAACGGAGGAAGTATGTAAATACAATGGTGTTGAAAAATCTTATTTCACAGCAACACAAAATCAACAATAATATTAACAAAAAGATTGGAATAACATAAAATAAACAAAGAACCCGTGCAACGTACGGGCTTCAAACCTAGTATATATAAATTAGGGGAGAAACCAGGACTCAAAAGTTAACAAGGCCAAGAATATCTAAAGCAAATTTATAATAAAATTATCTTTATAATATTCCACTTTACCAATCAAGTAAGAGCATTTTTATGATAAAATCACCAATTTAATAAAATATTCCCTCTGTTTTTTTTTATCATTCTCCTTTCCTGTGCGCGTCTCCCAATGCACGTCGTTGAACCTAAATATCTTTCATTATATATTAGTAAAAATTATAATGATTGAATATTAATAAAGTACTAATTGAGACTAATCAAACAAGATCCCACACGACTATATTTTTTCTTATAAATTGGGAAAAATTGAGAAGATACTCTCTAAGTATTTAATAGTGTCAAGATTCCAAGTAAGAAAAGATAAAAAAACAAAGTGAAAGACACCTTAAAAACCTACAATGGCCACTTTAAAAATATAAGGACCTCAAGGGTGGGCCGTAGAGGTCGGCCGCTGCCAGCCCCCTTTAGTTTCGCCCTTAAATACTACAAGAATATAGTTATTAAACCATGTCAATTTCAAGTAGAAAAACATTGTAGATTAGAGGATTAAAATCCAATATTGAACTTTTGATCAATGACAGGGAAAACTTTAAGCTACAGCCGATTGGTGTATATGCCAGTATCATATTTATATGGAAAGAGATTTGTTGGTCCTATCACTCAACTGATTCTCTCGCTCAGAAATGAACTATACACTCAACCCTACTATAAGATAAACTGGAACAGAGCTAGAAATACATGTGCCAAGGTAAGTCTTTAACATTTCCTATGATTTGTTTCTTTTTGTTTTTCTCACTTTCATTACTCTGGTTCTTCAAAGCCATATTTGTGAATAATACAACTTTTGCCACCGTGAGCATTTACAACCAAGACTCAACTCTTCAACCTTGTTTATTTACTCAATTAAGATGCTTACAGAGAGCAAAAGAACAAAAAAAGTGTACAAAAAAAATTGTAACATTTTCATGCCTATTATGGTGGAGTATCTAATAAAATATTGTCATAACATAATACAGCTACATCTGATTTGGAGTCGATAGAATGTGTAAAAATATGTAATGATTTTTTTGAATATTATGGTTGATTGCGTATATTTTATTGTTTATCTCATTAAAGTTTTGGGGAAGGATAAGCAGGAGTTTGCCAAAGCCATAAAAGAGGAAGGGGAGGTCAAAAGACCCACGGGAGGGGAAGGGGAATGTCTTTTGCCGGAGGTAGGGTGTTGTCGGAGATTGGAGTGGAGGAAGGTGGTGGCCGGTGGAGAGAAAACAATACATTAAAGGGTTGCTTGATGAAATCTTAAATGCGGCCTGTTTTCTAAAGCGTAATTATATATAGAAGTATATTTTGCTTTTTGACATGTAGTTTTTTCTAACATCTCAATAAATAAACTACGGTTAATGAAATTTTCATTATAACTCTTTTGTTATCATCATTAATAAAGCCTATTAAACGATATATTGGAGAAGTTTATGACTTAACTTTATGTACGAGTACAAAATATTCCAATCTTTTGTATTTGTAGGAGGATCTGTACTATCCACATTTTGTTATGCAAGACATATTATGGGGGTTTCTTCACCACATTGCTGAGCCAATCCTCAATCACTGGCCCTTCTCAAAGCTCAGACAGAAGGCACTCAAAACCGCTATGGAGAATATACACTACGAAGACATTAACAGTAGATATTGCTGCATTGGTTGTGTGGAGAAGGTTATACAGCATTGCACTGTTTTTTTCAGTCTATACTGAGCCATTAAGGGAATCATATAGACGAGACTATATCCTAAGACTATGTTCTTCTCACCTTATTCTCACTTAATTAAGGGAAATTCAAGACTAATGATCGTATAGGTTTGTATCAATAAGGCTACTACAGTAAATTCTAATAGGTTTAATCAAGGGTAACAAGTTCAAACAGTTATAAGTTCAAACAATTATAAATTCGGATAATTGAAAATTAAGCAAAGCAAATGCCACATAGGTTTTAAATATAATTGTTAATTATTTGGCAACTCGCAACAATACCAAAATATAACGTTTATGGCACAGATTCTTTCTATGATGGCTTGTTGGGTGGAAGATCCGAATTCAGCAGCATACAAAAAACATTTAGCCAGAATCCCAGACTTTTTGTGGCTTGGAGATGATGGGATGAAGTTTAAGGTACTCTCTTTAATCTTCATAACCAAGTACCTTGTACTCCCTACGTTTCTATTGAATCTACACACATTGTACATTTGAAATATTGACATACTTCACTTCGACTATAACTTATGATACATACATAAAGAAAAACATAGACATAAAGGATCTTGTTAAATTCATCTCAATTCATAGTTTGATTATATCAACTTTGTTATAATTATTACGAATAACTAAAATATTAATGGTCAAAGTTTTTCATTGACATTTATGAAAGTTGAATTGTGTAGATTTAAAAAAACAGTAGTACATATCAAAGCTCGATATTCCACAATCAATAAGTTAAGATGGAACTAAAATTTCTAATTTTAGAGTATTACGTTGGGACTTTGGGAGCAGGTTATTGGTTGCCAAACGTGGGAAGCAGCCTTGGGGATGCAAGCAATTATTGCGAGCGACCTTACTCAAGAATACGCATCAACCCTTCAGAAAGCACACCATTTTCTCAAAGCATCACAGGTCCGTCTTTCTTAATTCAGAAATTAGAATATCTCTGTGTTTGATGTTTAATCATACGTACGTGAAACCCTCTTCAGTTCAACTAAAGCCTTCTGTGTCACCAGCAGGGATCCCTTGTGTAGTTGTGTCACTCCCTAATTACTTCCAGATTCCCCGTGCGTGTCATTGACAAACAAAGACGATTTTGAAAGTCATTATTCCGTTACGCTGGACTCGCTCAATTAGCACCCCTCCTCATTACAGTGGCAAACATAATAATAAAAATTTCCTAGCGCAATAATACTCCTCTAGAGTCTAGACTACACTGTGTTGTAGAAGATTTAAATGTATCCTTCATCCTTCACTTAATCACTCCTCACTATCTCCTCTCTCACTCAAATAAAGAACCATTATTATGCCATGTAGCCTTTTTGTATTTTTCAATTAGCAAATTGTTGCATAAAAATTGAACAACTTTGGTGTGCTTTTTTTTTTTTTTTTTTTTAATAAAAAGATTAGGGAAAATCCTACTGGAAATTTTGAGGAGATGTATAGACATATTTGTAAAGGTGCTTGGACATTTTCAACAGCTGATCATGGTTGGCAAGTCTCTGATTGCACTGCAGAATCGCTTAAGGTAATTAACACAAAACATTTATTTGTCATAAAGCAAATTAATATATTTTCTAGAAATACTTTATTTGCACTTTGCTTAATTTTTCAATTATTAAAAAGACAAAATAAGAAAAAGGAAGCGTTGCTAAATTACAACTAACCTTTTATTGTACAGGCTGTACTCTTATTTTCACAAATATTCCCCAATCTCGTGGGGGAGAAAATCGAAGCTGAGCGCTTATATGATGCCGTTAATTTCATTCTTTCTCTACAGGTTTGTGTAACAATGTTTTCTTGTTACCTTTTATTTTCCCCTTGATCACTATTACATTTTATATCAGAAATTGTTAACATAATAGAAAGTTTTTGTTTTTCGAAAAACTATGATTTACAATAGTTTCTCCTAATAAAATACCTTATTACCTTATTTTAGTCCTTATTCACTTTAACTTATATTTTTCTGATACTTTTACTGACTAAGCTTGTTTTTACGAACTAAAATTTATTCTGATATTTTAACTGACTGAACTGAATTTACTAAAATTGACTGTTGCTTATTAAAACTTATTTCCCTTATATATTTATATTCTTTAGATAGGGAAGAAACAGAGCACTCAGTAGCCTATTGTTCCTAATTTATCTGTCACATTATTTTTTGAGTTTCTTTTCTATGAAATTTGTTTAATTCTTGTTATAGAGTGAGACAGGTGGTTTCACAGTTTGGGAGCCTAGGCGAACATTTCGTTGGGTAGAGGTTTGACCTATTTATGTATTTCTACATAATATTAGTGAACTTAAACTCTTTAGAAATATATATAAATCATAAGAAACATTTCTATTTTGATATGATTTCTCAGAAATTTAATCCCACGGAGCTTTTTCAAGATGTCCTGATCGAAAGAGAGTAAGTTTTTATATGCCAACATTTTCATACACTTGCATAACCAATGCTAAAATTTTACAGAGACCTTATAAATAATGATTTTTTCCAATTTGAATATATATATAAGTTTTCAATGAAATCATTTTAGGTTTGTTGAGTGCACTTCCTCAGTGGTTCAAGCTTTAACACTCTTCAAGGAGCAGTACCCAACACACCGCAGGAAAGAAATTGAATATTGCATCTCCAAAGGACTACGGTACATTGAGGAGACTCAAAACCCTGATGGTTCCTGGTGAGTATTTTTCCCTCTATCTCTGCCTCGAAACTTCCTACTTCTATATAGAACATACTTTAGGTCAGACCGTCTTACACTAATTTACTGTAAGTCACCAGAAAAAAGATCCGCAAGATGATATTAAACTTAAGAGTAAAATTATCACTATAACTCTTTCTTCTCGAGAATTTCTAAGATAATCCTGAAGTAAATCCGTCAAAGCTTCCTAGGAAGGGAATGATAATGTTGATAGTAAAGGTAAAGAACTTTCAAGCGGGGTTCTTTTAATGAAAAATCCCAATTTTATGATAACATGTCATAATTTCCAACAAAAACAGGCCCGCAATAAGTTATTGTGAGGCGATCTTCTACAACAATATAAGATTTTTGCCTTCTTATAAAAAAGAAACAGAAGAAAACGAAGTGATTATAATTTTCTGGGGTTTATGTGAGTGCAGGTATGGTTATTGGGGGATCTGTTATACATATGGAACATGGTTTGGAGTGGAGGCACTAGCAAGTTGTAAACAAGACTACCATAATAGTCTGGCAGTGCACAAGGCTTGTGAGTTTTTGCTATCAAAGCAGTTGCCAGATGGTGGGTGGGGCGAGAGTTACCTCTCCTGCTCAAACGAGGTAATATGAATTTACTGTCTGTTTTTACTACATACTATCTGATGTAATTAAACCATACAAAATTACCTTTTTCGCCCCTTCAATCGAATCCGCAATTTGTAAATAATTTCACTTCACTCCTCTATTTGGGATTTGCCCAGCAGATTTACACAAACTTGGAAGGAAACAAGTCAAATTTGGTGCAAACATCATGGGCATTGTTGGCTCTTATAAGAGCAGGACAGGTGAGTATAACTCTATAATAAACAGCTCCTTGTGGAATAGATACTGTAAGCAAATTGATTTTATGGTAACCTGAATGAATATTCCCTTATGCAACAGGGGGATGTAGATCCAACTCCCATAGAACGAGGGGTGAGATTACTGATCAACTCACAGATGGAAGATGGAGATTTTCCAGTGCAGGTAAGAATTTTTCTTAAGGGAGCCATGAAAACAGCAATTTAACCCCATATCTTTCATTTCACCTTTCGAGACTTTACGAGCGAAGGGTCTGTTCTATTCGAATTATTTCAACTACTATTTTAAAAAACGAAAATATTTTTAAAAACAGATGAAGTTCTAGAAAAATAAGTTGAATAGAACTTTTTGTGAGTTAGGTTGCATCCATAATGAATTGGGTTGTTTCTTTGGAGGGAATAAATTGGGTTGTTTAAGAAGGTGAAATTCCCCCAAAAAAAAAAAAAAAAAAACCAAAAAAGAAAAAGAGAATAAAGGCAATATGCTACTATGGGAAATCAAATTTTTGCCCCTTCAAGCTTCCCTAGCTTTATAAGAAAAATAGGTACTAATTTGAAGCCTACATGTTAGAGAGCATCATTTAACTTGAGTCACTTTATACAGTGTTACTTCCCATTTAGCATCCATAGCTTCACTTCACTTTTTCAAAATTAAAACACGACATTAACTTTTCTTCGCCTCCCTCATTTTGCTTTCCCGGTAAAAGGACGACTAACAGCTATGGTATGGTAACTTTTATACAGGAACTCACTGGGGTATTCTGGAAGAACTGCACCATTGAGTTTTCAGCGTGCCGACGTATCTTCCCCATATGGGTTCTAGGTGAATATCGCCGGTTTCAAGCACGAAGATCAGCCATTCTATAACTCCAAGAGAGTTGGCCATATGTTACTAGTATCTATACTATATTGGAGCATAGCATCACAGGAACAGTCAGGATGTAGAGGCAAATCAATAAAATCATCCAAAGTTGGCCATTATAGGATTTTATGCTCTAGATTACTGAAATTTGCCTAACAATCTTAGGTTACCTACTGTCTTCTAAAGGGTTATTTCCAAGAGTTGGGCTAAAAAAAATTACCATGTTTTTCTGCCTTCAGGTCCCTTCCAATCTAGCAATCTTTACTTAAAACTTATTTCAATTTTCAAGGCATTCTTTAAAAATTAGTGTGCTAGTTTCCATACCAAGTATTTAGTGTTTTTCTATTACCAATTAGATGACGCCATAAGCAAGACATGGGCAACATCTTTTGTTAGAGATCCTCGAGACAGTCTAAAAGAAGCAGAGTAAATCCTCGAGATTCTGTTCTTATAATCTAAATAATAATTGTCATGGAATCCTTCAGGCAATTCAAAGCAAAAAAAAAAACACTCTTTACCAGAGAATAGAGTCAAGAGGAAAATTCTCAAAAGTGAAGTTTACATTACTGAAAGGGACATGATTTGACGGGCAAGACCAGGATCTTGTTGCAACAGCTCCTTTAGGTTGTTTTCTACTTCTCCCATCTGCTTCTCCAGGTACTCCTTGGAAGTCTGTCACACGCCCATGTGAATCCGATTAGAATCCAGTCAAGAGAATTTTAAAATCATAAACCTGAAAAGTAAAATAAACGACAGGAAAGAGGAAAACTAATTGACAAGATAGACGAGCGAATTTTAAGCATAAACACCTGCAAAGAAGCAATTGCAGTCTCACTGTCCTTCAACTTCTGTTCCTGCTCATTAATCAAGACCGACTTAGGCTCCAGCATAAACCTGAACATGATGGACAAAACCATGGAGGGATATCAGATAATCTTAAGGATTTGCATTCACAAATCCATATAGGTGAGTCAAGAAAGACACTCACGTTCTCCCTGCAAAACATAGAAAACAGAAATACCAATAAGTACAAATATCTATGCAAGTACACAATCAACATTAAATGACAGCAGATGAGAGCATTTAAAACATTGGTGGCAAAAATGCACCATGCCTCTCAATCACTTTTAGTAACTTTATGTCTCAATAACTTATTATATACATTATGACACCAATGTTAATTTACCTATGGATTTGTAAGTATTTGTGCCATCAGGCACTTGTCGCAACTCCTCCAAAGTTAAGAAAGCACGCTTCTTCTCTGTTTCTTTAGAACGGATTTGATTTTGCACCTGGATCGATATTAGAAGATGCGTTAAATTAACTATATAATAGCACAATAGATAATAGTAGACCATACAACTATTATTCTAGAAGACATTATTTAAGACAGGGGACACTTAGAATGAGTCACAAGTTATCATGGTGCTAACAATATAGGAGACAATTCATCACATTAAACAAACCCCTCTGCTTCCTCACAGCATGTTTTATGAGTATGCTGATTAAATTTGGAAGGATTTGGTTTACTACGAGGGGAGAGAAAATGATATTTCCCATTTCCTTCTTCCCTTCTTCCTCTTCTCCCATGTTATAAAAACAGGGAAAATGAATCCCTCCCATAATCTACCTTTCAAATCTCAAGAAAAATTCCCAATCCAAACACCCAATTAAAATTTTCCTGGAAAATAGGGCTAGACACAAATGAAGCACATGAAAAACTCCTCATCCTCTCTGAAGACATTTTCCAACTCAATTCCTGTGTGGAACCTTCTAGAACTGAAGGCATCTTAAGAAGTATCAAAATTGAATACATCAGGATTTTAACTATTTCCTAGTATTTTTCAACGCTCATAACTGAGTATCCCTATCTATTTATGAAGTCAGACACATCTTAGACATGAGTATAGCTAGGTCAAAAGAAAGGAGAGGTTGATACATATAAGTCCGCAAAAGACTTCCCATTCCTGAAAACAGCTTCTAGTAATCCCAAATAATAAGTTATGGACTTATGGTGAATACTTCTACATCTTAACCTCTCATACGCCGCCACCAACAGGAAAGTCAGAACCGGGAAGCAGACATCTAAAAAGTCCCAAAGTGCAAATATTATCCTATATGTTCAAAGTATCTCATTAGTCATTACTCCAGTTATGCAACATCTCCAGGGAAAAGTCAAGCTCTTCTGATAGAATTTGAATGAAGAAGCACACAACGAGCATATTATTCTTACATTGCTATTCCACCATGCTTATCTCATTAAGTAGCACCCGAGGTCCAAGATTATCGAACTAATTCTAAATCCCAACTAGCTAATAAATAAGCATAGGAACATGTTTCAATCTAGCTAGTCGAATAAGTATCTCTTTCAATAGAAAGCATTAACATCTCTGTAGAAGAGTTCCAGTAAGATCTTGCTTGCTTGGAATTTTGCTGAACCTAAAGTAGATTAAAAACATGATACTTCAATTCCAATCGACCTCTATATCATGCACGCTGCCAAATATATACACACTTCAGCAAAGCAGACACAATTTCAGCACACATCAAACATCCAACCAAATCACCAATTCTCATCTCCTTTCATATACTTCTCTCCTATCCAAATTCCTCCATTCCTTCGTACTTGTTTGGTGTGTCTCCATGCACAAGTACTTGGCAGGAGGGCAACCGCTAAACGTCATATTTCCATAACAATTTTCTTGTGTAAAGAAAGGAAACAAACATACCTCTAGGATCTTAATTTCCTTTATTGTACAAGCCACACAAAGACCAATTACCATGCTTAGAGACAAGCTTAATATTATTTAGAGAGTTTTTGGTTGGGTGGAGAACAATTTATCGGAAAACTGATTTCCCCATTTTCCTTTGTTTGGTTTGTGAAAGTGGAAAACAATTTTTTAAATTTTGAAATATTGTTTTCCCAAGGGTGGAAAACCCTTTCCGAACAAAGGAAGGGAAACCAATTTTCCTCCCTAATCTACACCTTCCTCTTTCCTTCAACTCATCCATCCTCCCATTTCATTTTCATTTTTCCTTTTCTCTTTAACTTCTCATACAAGGAACTAAACAAAGGAAAACTCATCTACAATTGTATTTTCCATTAAAAACATTTTCCGTCCAACCAATTGGAGCCTTAATTTCTATGAAAATGTAATTCACAAACAAAATGAGACGAAACAACATCACGATAAACTGATACGAACAGACAATCTCATTTGCTATATTCTTTTTTTCCTTTTTTCTGGAGGTAGATGGGACTAACCTGCTTCAATTTCGCAGTACACTCAACCATGCGACCTTGAATCTCCATAAACGCCTAAAAAACATAATAATACATCACATAACTTCAAATAAATCACAAATTGTGGATATAAAATAATAATATAGCATTAAAATTAGCCAAACATTAGCTTCATTAATTCTGAAAAATTCACAATCAACAAAATTAACAAACATACTGTTCTGCTAGCTTCATCCGCCATTTTTGCCCCTGAATATCACTTAATGTCGCAAAATCGCTCCAATATTAGAAGTATATTAAAAAATTAGTCGCACCAATAACAAAATGTAAAACCCTAGATCAGTAAGTTGTTCGAGCGATTAATCGCTGATGACGATAATAACCTCGGAAGAATTGTGAGAGAGTTCAAGAAAGGTGAGCAGAATTTATTGTACGTTTCCTTTCATTTTAATTAGTACTGTGAAATTACGGGTTAAGCATACATTGAGTGGTCATTTTATTTCCCAGGAAGTTATTTATCTTTTGTAATTCCTATAAAATTAACTAATGTGTTTAATTGATAGAAAGACTTTGTAATTCCCATAAATTGATGTGGGAGTTTATGAATGACGTGGGGGAATAATTCACGCTTTGTGGAAATTTCAATTTCCCCCCAATTTTCACTGCCCCCATTTTTTCCCTTTTTTAGTCAACCAAACAACTATACAATTTAAAAATCATGGGAATTTCTATTGCCTACAAAATTTACTATATACCAAACAACCACTGAGTTAAGGTAAATACCATGAGACTAACTTTGATCTTTGTAAAAAGATAGGATTAAGGACCTAAATATTGTTTAGAGTTAAGGATTCAAAAGCTAACTACATGATAATTTTCATTATCTTTATTTCTTACCTTTTCTTTTTAGAAAAAATTGGCATTTTAGTCTGTTAGTTTTTTTTTTTTGAAAGAGAAAATTTCATAAGGCCAAACGACATCTACAATAGGTATTAAAGAAAAACAATATACAATCAAACAAGGTTAAATCAAATTTGTCTTCGAATAAACTACAATGAACCGGGATCGAACAATATAAGACAACCCCCTTGTATTTGCCGAATCAAGCCAGCTTATTGATGAGGAATTATATCATTGTGACATATATAGTTTTAGAAGAGCATTCTCGACCGAGATTCTAAGACCTTTATGTTGAGTCTCGAACTTCAATCAACGAGAACATTTCCTCATACATAAAAACAAAAAAAACCATACTCACAAGTCCCAGGTGAGAAGGAGATCTCCACAACAGAGACTAAAATCCCCATAACAGGGTTTGAAAAAATTCATAAAGAGAGACTAATTTATTCAACAAAACATGAAAATGAACTAAAAACTGAAAATAAAAGAGGAAAAGGGGCTTACCATGGATGAAATCATCCATGGCAGCCCTTAACTGATGAACAAGGAGTAGGAGACGCTAGGGTTTGAGAGAGAAAAGAATAAAGAGACAGAGAGATGAACCTTAGAAGTTCATTTAACACAAAAGTGATTATTAAAGCAATAAAGCAAGAAAAGTTAGTATGTTAGTTTACTTAAGGGCTCAACTTTTGATTATTTAGCAGCGCTCAGAAGTCTCAACTTTGGAGATATTTTTTTCTAAAGTGGTTCCTCAGCTTAAGTAACTTACTGATAATTATGAATTTATGACACATTAAACTCATTCATTGGCTTTAGTTGGGCCAAATTAAAATAATAAGAATATACAGTCTAATTTTAACATAAAATTAGACAAATTGAAACCTACATTCTCCTAACGAGCCAATCTTACTCTAACCCAACACTATTTACAGACATCTCGCCCTAACCTAGTCATCCATTCTCTTCTCCTTTGTATTCCTTTGAATCTCAAACTGCAGTAGACAATTTTATAGTCTACCTAGCAGTCTTATTGAATGGATTAAACTAGTCACTGAATGGATTAAAATAGTCACTAAATCGATTTAAAAATATGGTTACTGAATGGATTAAAAATGATCAGTAAATAGATCAAACTAGTCACTATATTCAGAAAGGTGGTCCATTCTCTCTTATTATTGGGCTATAAGACCAACTCTTAGTTGGGCTGGGACCGATAGTGTCACAAAAGGAATATTTGACACTGCTAGTCCCAAATTTCATTTATTTTAGAGCGGTTCGATAATCTCTTCCAGAAACGGCCTTCAACTCAATTAACCTACTAAATAAATTAATTGTAACACGTTCAATTATTCTATAAGATACTTATAACTTATATAAATGCAATTGTAACTTATAAATAACTGAAATTTCATCTGCTTGATGTACAAACTTTTTACATCAAGGGGTATTATCGTAAATAAGATATAATTAATATTAAGTCGTAGAGGTCAGATATCCAGTTGCGACTTATTTTTATTATATTAAAAAAATAAAAAATTTAAATTTCTAATCTATACGACTTAATATTAGTAATACTTATTAATAAAAAGGAAAAATTGACAACAAAGGTCTCAACTTTGGGTGATAATTTTTAAAAGGTCTGAACTATTGATTAACCTGTGTAGGTCCCAACTTTAGGGGGTCTAAACTTTTAGCGGGCCTTAGTGACTCGAAACTGGCTTAATAGGTCATCACTTGTAAAACTTGGGTCACACCAGAAGGGTTAATTGAGGGAGGGATGTAGGAACTAGGTGAGATTTTTAAAAAAATCGTCAGTTTTAAGTCACCGAGGCTCGCTAAAAGTTAAGACCCCCTAAAGTTGGGACCTACACGAGTTAATCAATAGTTCGACCTTTTAAAAATTATCACCCAAAGTTGAGACCTCTCGTTGTCAATTTTTCCTAATAAAAATGGCACTAGATATACATCTACGAGATAGTTAACCCCTATGACTTAATAGTAGTAACATCTTATTTATGATATTGCCCCTTGATGTATTGTTAAATTTAGTTAAGCATTTTATACTAATTTTGTTAACAATACAATGTCAAAGTTATAGTCATTATAAAATAAATACATTTCGGTCAAAACAAGGGTTCAATTTCGCTTATCTTTCAAATCGTTGTAATTATGTGCTCGTCTTTCATTGAATTGAGAGCTAAACTTCAAAGTAGGTTGATTAACGAGTTGTTATTTCACCTCATTAATACCTTTTTTGGTGGTTATTTTAGTTGGTGTTAGTTGGTGGTTGTTTGTTTCCTCGAACCACGTAGTTATCGTAATTTCAGTTTGTTACTTTTGCTTTCAAGTCCTAAACCCAAACGTACCAATATATGTGATAACTTTTTCGAAAGATGTTGAAGTAATACATGTAGTTATTAAGCTTAAGAATCCCTCTTCACATACCTACAATGCCTTATTTTATGTCCGTATTAGTTATTGGGTTTTCCTACATATTGTACCCTTCTATTTTTTGAGTTTCTATATTGTAACATAATGTTATGGAAACCCCACGATGTACCTTGTATCTCTGTATTGGAGCTTCTTAATATTGCATATATCAATACAGATATTTTGTATTCAGTCAGTTAGCCTTGTATTAGATCAGTTACAGATATTAGGTGATGTAATTACTGTTAGTTACCTCTAACTAACTCCCTAACTACTTCTTGTATATAAAGTGTAAAAGTTATTCATTACTTGATTAATGAGAATAACAATCAATTGGATTGCTCTCTATTTTCTCTCATTTCCTCTTCTGTTTTCTCTAAGTTCATACATTAGATTTCAGATTATCATATGGTATCAGAGCAAATGAGTGAAATCTAGCTCAATTTTTTGCTCAAATTCTTCACAAAATTCCGCATTCTACTGAAGATATGGTTCTGATTCTGAAACCTGAAATTCCTGGATAATCTCTGCAATTTCTGGATAAATTCTTGCATAATCTCAGTCGCAATAATCTGAGGTATATATTTCTCTGAAAATTTCAATTTCGCTTGAAGAAATTTGACTTCTCTGTTGTGTTTTCTGGTCTGATTGTGGTTTCTTGTAATTGAATTCTATAATTTTGTTGAATTCAATCGATTTCTTGTTTGATAATTTTATCTCTTGTTGATATAGCCTGAAATTCTCCTTCATATCATCAAATTGATTCGTAATCTTTCCTCAATTCATATTTTCTGCTCTTCATTTCTCAAGAATCCTTCTGAAATTCATCGCATCTATCTTCATTTTTTTCATTCAATTGTCAATCATGCCTGAATTTGTGTCTCAAGAATCAAATCTACCTTTAAATCGAATCAAAGCAAAGATCTATTATATCCATCCATCTCGATGCTAATTCAGCTCGGTTAGTCTCTTTTAAATTCAATGGCGAAGGATTTACTAGCTGGAAAAGGTCAATGTTACTCACCTTATCAGCTAAGAACAAAATAGGTTTTATTAATGGAGTTTTTAAACCACCTATTGATGAAGCTTCTGATGAGTTTCAAGCCTGGAGTAGATGCAATGATCTTGTTTGTTCTTGGTTGTTGTTCAATTTGGATGAGACTATTGCTGGAAGTGTGATGTTTAAAAGGTCAGCAAGAGATATTTGGTTAGATTTGGAGGAAAGGTTTGGCTACACTTCTTTGGCACAAATCTATGCATTAGAGCAAAAACTAGCTGAAGTTGCACAAGGTAATCAATCTGTTTCAGAATTCTTCA
Source organism: Beta lomatogona (assembly GCA_947646795.1). NCBI lineage: Eukaryota > Viridiplantae > Streptophyta > Magnoliopsida > Caryophyllales > Amaranthaceae > Beta > Beta lomatogona. The sequence continues at coordinate 1,951,004 of CANSNZ010000477.1, forward strand.
CTCATATTAAGTCACTTTGGGATGCAATTGATGAAGCACACCCCCTGCCATACTGTACTTGTAACAAGTGCTCTTGTAATCTCACCAAACGTCTCTATGAGAGACATCAAGAGAAGATGGTAATCCAGTTCATGATGAAACTCACTGAGCAATTTGCTACTATTCGAGGTAATATGCTCATGATGAAAAATCTTCCCAAAGTCACAGAGGCATACAAAATGTTTGCACAAGAAGAAAAACACAAAGAAATTTCTTATCACACTTCTCACACTGACTACTACTTCATCATTATCTACTTCTTCTTTATCTCAAACATCATCTTTGTCTCCTGAAAATTTGTGTGACATTACTGAAATAATTTCTCCTTCTCCACCTGTTCTCAGAAGATCTTCCAGGACTACCTATCCTCCTTCTCACCTTGCTGATTACAAATGTAATATTGTCCTTTCTTCTTCCCAACATTGGTGTAATCTAGTTTCTTTTCAAGCTTATCCTGTTTCTCATCAAGCTTTTCTTTCTCAAGCCTGTGACATTACAGAACCTTACACCTATGCTGAGGCAGCATCACAACCTATGTGGGTTGATGCTATGAATCTGGAATTGCAAGCTTTGAAAGCTAACAATACCTGGGAATTGGTCAGTCTTCCTAATGGCAAGAAACCAATTGGTTCTAAGTGGGTGTTTAAGGTGAAATTGAAGGCCAATGGTGAACTTGAAAGATGTAAAGCTAGGTTGGTAGCAAAGGGGTTCAATCAAAAACATGGAATTGATTATGAAGAGACTTATAGTCCTGTAGTGAAGATGAATATTGTTAGAAGTCTTATTGCAGTTGCTGCCAGCAAGCATTGGCCATTGTTTCAGTTAGATGTAAACAATGCCTTCCTTCATGGTGATTTGAAGGAGGAAGTTTACATGAAAGTTCCAGAAGGCATGCCTAATCCTACTCAGCAAGTATGCAAGCTCAAGAAATCTCTTTATGGCCTTAAGCAAGCCTCCCAGACAAAGGGCATGAGAAGCTTGCTCAATCATTGCATGATCTAGGGTTTTATAAGTCTCAACATGATCACAAACCTTTTTATAAAAAAAAATCAGTGAAGATATTTGCATTGCAGTGTGTATGTGGATGACATTATTGTCATTGACAATCGATATGAATGACATAGAGCATCCGAAATCTCATCTTCACCATCGGTTTAGCATCAAAGATCTTGGAAGGTTGAATTACTTCCTTGGTATTGAAGTTGGTTATACATCGAAGGAATTCTTCTTAGTCGAATAAGTTTACTAAGGAGCTTCCTTCAGGTTGTCATGTTGATTTGTCTAGAAAAGCTTCTACTCCATTACCTCTGAATCTTAAACTACATGCTGATCTTGGGCAATTGCTACCAGCAGCAGAAACATACAGATCACTTGTGGGAAAATTGAATTTTTTGACTACCACAAGACCCGACCTAGCCTATGCAAGCACAATCTCTCTCCCGGCTCATGCATGCTCCCGTAACTTCCCATTTTGCAGCCTTTAGTTCATACCTTAAGGTATGTCTCACACACAGCAGGACAAGGGATTTTATTGAAAGCTTCAGATGAATTATGTCTCCAAGCTTTCTCAGATTCAGACTGGGCATCTTGCCCTGATTATAGAAAATCCATTACTGGCTATGTGCTCTTGCTTGGAGGTTCTCCTATTTCTTGGAAATCCAAGAAACAAAGCACGCCTCTAAGTCATCCTCTCAGGCGTAATATAAGGCAATGACAGTGCAGCCTTCCGAGGTGACTTGGACTATTAGGCTCCTTGAAGATTTGGGCATCACAAAGTTAAAACCGATTGTCCTACATTGTGATAACCAATCAAGCATTATACATTGCAAAAATCCGGTCTTCCATGAGAGGACCAAACATATAGAGATTGACCGCCATTTTACAAGGGAGAAAGTACTTGAAGGTCTCATTCAGTTGACATACCTCCCTACTAAGCAACAATTGGTAGATGTTTTCACCAAAGTCATGCCTACTCATCGTTCAATTCTTTCTTTGTCCAAGTTGGGAATGTTTCTTCCACCATCTCCCAACTTGAGGGGGGGTATTGGAGCTTCTTAATATTGCATATATCAATACAAATATTTTGTATTCAGTTAGTTAGCCTTGTATTAGTCAGTTACAGATATTAGGTGATGTAATTACTGTTAGTTACCTCTAACTAACTCCCTAACTACTTCTTGTATATAAAGTGTAAAAGTTATTCATTACTTGATTAATGAGAATAACAATCAATTGGATTGCTCTCTATTTTCTCTCGTTTCCTCTTCTGTTTTCTCTAAGTTCATACACTAGATTTCAGATTATGACACTCTGTATATCTGTTCAGTTTCTATATTGTAACATAACATACATTTGTTCATTTTCTATATTGTAACATAACATATGTATATCTTTAATGATCATTATGCCCTAAGATCCATGTGAGCTTTGTTAGATAGTTTTATCGGCGGAGGTTATTGGCTAATGGCTAGTGATGGTGATGCATATGACGAGGATACAAATGATGATGATGATGATGTGTATGACGATGGGTATTATAGTGAGGTGAAACTCAAAATTTCAAACTATTATATAACACACTAATATACTCTACATTCATTACACTATTTTCAAAACCCCTCCTATTTTCTCCTAAGTTTCTTTCTATAATCCCCAGATCTAAGTTATAACAATTAGAAATACGTTACTCCTCGTATTGTGAGGATATCATAGGGAGATGCACGGTATTTTAGGTGATCCATATAATTGGAGAAATGAAAAACGTGTCATTGTGATGAGGTGAGAGAAAGAGAATGCATACTTACATGAGAAATGAGAATGTATTTTACGCGCTATAACTCTAATAAACAAGTGATGTAACTCTAATGAAAAAGTCGATGTAACTCTAAAGAACAAAAATTAGAAGAAGAAAAAAATTCGAAATTTTTTTTTTTTTTTGGGCTCTAATTTTTTTCGGGGGTATAACTCTAATGAACAAGTCGTTGTAACTCTAATCCAATCGTGTGGTTGAGATTCATTCTCATTTCTCATGTAGAGAAGATTCTCACGCGATCTCGCCCTCTATATATATATATATATATATATATATATATATATATATATATATATATATATATATATATATATATATATATATATATATATATATTGATAAGAAGAAAAAGCGTTAGGAGACCCTTCGCCGAGGTGAACTAAACTCATATATACCGAATACATATATTGCAACTATAATGAAACATCCAAAATAGGAAAGTGTTAAAAGGATTTTCGATAACTTAACTTCTAGAAAATATTGGCGGAGAATTATCAAAGGAGTTATCTAAGTTACTAAAAAGGGAGGAATTACAAGAGATATATGAAGTGGCTTTTTGTGTGGCTAGAGATGCCTTGACCATAGTTGATCATTAGTTGGACTTCGATGATCATATTTTGGATGATCACCGAAAAACCATATATTATGCATGGCAAAAGTCTCATTTGGGTTCGTTTGTTTTGTTTCGATTTGGATGTATTAGTATTAGGTTGTATTTCTGCTTTTAATTAATGTACGATTTCTCGTTGTCAAAAAAAAAAAATAAAGTCTAGAAGTAACAAACAATTACATATATTATGATAAGAATTAAGAACAGTGACTACAATTAAGCCACCATACGGTTGGGTTAACAAAACTCTAATGTTTTAAACACCAATAAACAACAATTCATACATACCAGGGGAACATTATACAAATTTGTATTAAGAAGAAAAAACAGTGGAAACATACGAATAAAATAAATGTGTTTGATACACAAGAATTTTCTATTCTATCCCCAATCCCCAACAACCAATTTCTTGGAGCCTTCAAAAGCTATTCATCCATGTTGTGTGGAATGAGGCGGATAGGAAGCCCTTTAGTTGGCATAGGAAAAGGATCAACTATTATTCTTTCATTTGGAAGTAGTTTCTCCCACCTAAACCTCTTCACTACGTTGTGCATAAATGCTAGTATCTCCAGCCTTGCATACTCCTTCCCGGGGCACATCCTTGGGCCACCCCCAAACGGCACGTACGTGAATGGAGCTGGGCCGTTGCCCTCGAACCTAGTTGGGTCAAACTTCTCCGGATCCACGAAGTATTTTGGATCACGATGAGTTGAATAGGCACTCCAGTATAACTACACCAGCAAGAGGAAAACCATCCAAGTTAGTGTTGGAAGGCTTATATTACATGTATAGGATATTTAATTATTTATGTTGGCGCAATCGATTACCTTTCCAGTTTCCATCAATTAAATTATTTATTAGAAGTATCTTTTAGTCCAATAATTTCGAAAGTGCTCCCACTATTGATTGAGAGATGAGGTACACCAGTGACGTGGTGCAACAGTAAATTTTTCTAAAAATGCAATCTAGTACTTAATAGAGTTTAAGTCAATATTTTAGGGTAATTTATCATAAAAATACCTTCCAGCCCTTAGGAATGGTAAAACCAGCATACATGAACTCTGTCATAGCTTCTCTAAAAGCTCCTTGTTGTGGAGGAGTTAACCTCATTACTTCACAAGCCACATTCCATGAGTACTTCATCTTCTGAATATCCTCCCACTTCAAAAACTCCCCTGGTGCTTTCGATTTCGCAATCTCCATTTGCTCTGTAAAAACCAAGAAAATCAACAATTATGTTACAAAGATGCAACTTATTCATTTTCTTTCTCCTACTTTTAATTTAGTTTATTAATTATTAGTTTATTACTCTATACCTTTGTAAACTGCATTATATATGTGAGGAAATTCTGCAAGGTACTTGACAATGAAGGTGATGACAACACTTGCAGTATCATGCCCACCAATCAACAAGCCCAAAATTTTATCAGCAATATCCATTTCACTCATATTTTGCCCACTTTCATTTGTTATAGTTAACATATGAGACAATATATCTTGGGTAGGTGTTGCTTTTTTCTCTGCCAAATCAATTTTCCTCTGCTTAATTATCAGTTTGAGCTCCTTTCTTATAAGCTCGGCTGCCTTAATCGCCTTATTAAACGGAGTCCCCGGAAAATCGATTGGAATAGAGATGATCCCTGAAGCCAAGAGGTGAAAAGGGCCGGCAAAACGAGCAATATGATCAGGGTCCTCAACACTAAGGAAAAGGCGGCAGGCGAGCCAAAAGGTATACCGTTTAGCTAATGGGAAAACACACAATTCCTTTTGGTTTTCCCACTCATTGGCGAAATGTCTCTGAGAGAATGTATCCATGATACCAATATACCTCTGTAAGGCCTCGGCCTTAAGAAACTGAGGAAGAAGTTTCCTCATTTTCTTAGCTTCCTCCTTTGAGTTAGTTTGGAGGGAGGTTGGGAAGACTTTATTTACAGAGTCCGGCCACCAGGCCGTTACAAGTTTGTTCTCGTTGGAGAACAAGAACTTGTTGCCTGTAGCACCACAAACGATGGCTACAGGCTCCCCAAGAATGTTCGTCTTAAAACATTCTTGGGAGTATTTGACCATTCGGTCAAATACAAATTTCTCAGGGTGGCCTCTCCAGCCAGTGGATAAGAACTCTAAGGTTTCGCCTATGAGAGGCCACCCTGTCCTCCCTGGAGGAAGGTTTGTGGAGAAAAAGGAGGATTTATGTTTGTAGAAAACGACTTGAAGCGAAAACAAGATGAAGAGGAGAAAGCCTAGGAAGAAGTAAAGGAAGAAAAGTTCCATGTATTAATATTTTTTTTGCTGAACAGTTTGTTGTTGGAATTTGATCAAGGAGATCACTTAGGAGACTTTTTTTTTCTGTTAATTGGAAGTGTTATTTTTAGGTGGAATGTACGAAAGAAGGAAAAGGGACTTATATAAGGTCATTTGGATTTTGGGGGAAGCAAGTATTATTATCTTGCTTACTTATTCACCAGATTCAGATTGTAGTATCAGGGGTCAACTTCAAGAAAACAATTGCAAATACTTATATTTGACAATATTCACCAGATTGTAGTATCAGATGTTGCTGTCATGGTTAAGAAAAAGTTGTGTTTTATATGTTTGACAATATTTTGTCAAGTCCTTAAACGAAATACAAGTTGAATTATTCTTCACGGGAGACTTTTATCCAATCTACCAAAATCTAACTTCGATCAGCAAAAACCAGTTTAGAGCATCAATGAAATGATTCACTTGTGACTCGATTTTGATTCTGAGATGAGTTTGTTTAAGAGTTAGGGAATGTATATGAAAAGAAAATAATACATCAAGCAAATGTTGGTATCATGGATATCTAGGCAAAAATTACATTATATATGTTTGGCAATATTTTGTCCAATCCTTCTTATGCAAACATGCGATCTTAATTATTTCCAATATTTTTGCAAGATCAGCAACCTTTAACGATTCATATCTTATTGCGTGCATCAAGTACTATATTTGATGATGTGGAGTCTGCTCGCTTTAGTTTATGCAGCTGTAGTAGGTGTCAAATCTATACTAATATATTAAAAGATGTTCCTAACAAAGTTTGTGTGCCATATTTTCAAGTCGTTTCCTCAACTTTTAAAAATAATATTGTGTAATTACAAGGTATCGAACACGTGACCTTTGAAATGAAAAGTGAAAGCTTAACCATTAATCCAACATAACACCATTGTTTAGTATTTCAAAACAAAATATCATAAGGTCTTATAATTACATCTCATTAAAAGATTTGCACAAGTAGTTAGATACCTAACCTTTTCATGATAATAACAAGATTATTATAGACATAAACTCTTACTCCAATTATTTGCAGAAAGTTAAGCTATTACTTTCATCCCCAAACTTTAAGGGTTTATTTTTCAAAAATTGTGCAATTACTTATCATGTCATTACGTCGATTTTTCTTCACTCGACAAAAAGTCACAAAAAGTAATAAACCGGGGTATCGCCCGGGACACTCACTAGTTACCAATCTAAAACAAAAGGATTGTTTGTGAAAAACCATCTTATAAAACATGAAATTTGTGAGAAACCACCTTATATAATTTTTTTTTCGAAAACAAACCTTAAACAAAAATTTCTTGTCAAAACAAATCTTATGTCTTATTCCGATAATTGATCCAAGGTTCTAGCATTCACCATGTCAGGGGCGGTTCTTGGCCTATGCAGGCTGCACGGCCGCATAGGGCCCCGGTATTAGAAGGGCCCCCAAGCATTTTACTTAACCTAGTACTCGCAAAAAAAATACCAAAAATTGATGTAGAGGAGTTGGTAAGATAATGGGTTTTATAAATCATTGATACAGTGTTCGAGTCCCAGAGTAGTATTCTTGACAGCTAGATTAATTACTCTCCCTCTTTTTTTCTTCCTTCAAAGACAGTAAGTGCAGCACTTACGAGTTACGAGGCAATGCATTAATTCCTTTGTCTCCTGCACTACACTCCATGAAATACAATTCACCACTTCATATTCATCTTCATTCTTCCGTCTTCCCTTCTTTGCTTCTTCCAAATCCCAAAACCCAAATTATTTACTTCTCTTTCCAAAATCTATTTATTTTTATTCCATTAATACATCTCTTTTATTTACAAGGAAATTTACAAGTTTCACAAATACATGAATATACATCTTTTAGATTGAGGGAAAAGATTGACAGCCGAAGAATGGAAAATTGTCCAACTACATCAATATAGCAAGTAACTGGGCAAATAATTCTCCAAAGGTAATTCTAAATTTGTATATTTCTCAATTTTATATAAATAAATAACTTCTATCAAACATTATTCTTCTATTCTGGTTGATAAAAGTTGGAACCTTAATTTTTTTCGTTTGTATAGGTTGTAGAAGATAAGAAGACTAGAGGTTAATTTGTTGTTTTTAGTCAAATTTGGAATTGTTTTGTTTTTTTTAAGAAACTTTTGGAACCGTTTTTTATATCTTAATTGTTGTGTGTTTAAGATGTTTAGGAAATATCAATCTGGACATGGAAAACATAATAGAAAAAGAAAATAGAACAGTTGGTCCAATCTCAAATAGGTGCTTTAGATAATTTTTTTAAAGGAATCCCACACAAGTGAAAATCATGATTATTCTAAATAGAAGGATGAAATTTATGTCGATAGTGAGGATGTTGAACAAGTAGAAAATGTGGATGATGAAATAAAGGAAATTTTGTGTAATTAATTTGCATATGAGTCGAGGGCCCCAAGTATGGGAATTTGAGCAGGGCCCCGATAATGGTAGCCCCGCCCCTGCACCATGTCATGGTGAATGCCGAAACCTTGGATCAATGATGGGAATTAGGCATAAGGTTTGTTCTCGCAAAAAAAAAAATTGTTTAAGGTTTGTTTTCGCAAAAAAAATTATATAAGGTGGTTTCTCATGAACTTCATGTTTTATAAGGTGGTTTTTGACAAAAAAAAAATCCAAAACAAAAAGGCAAAAAAATTCAAATGCTACATCTAAAACATTATATTAACAATTATACCGCAAAGTATCAATTTGGAAGAAGATTATAGAAGTCAATGCCCCATTCCCCATTATCTCCATTTATATTTAAGAATGTTGTTCCTAAAAAATTAAGCAACTCTTCGCATGAGCCTTAAGAAGCCGGCTAGATGACATTCGAGGTGATTAACATGGGCCCGGGTCGAAAATGGGCGGGTTTTGGGCGCGATTTTTCATCCCGCAGTTCGCGCCCAGCCCAACCCGATTTTTGGGAAAAAATCCGGGCCACGAGCATCTTAATTACGGAAAAATAGGCTAAATTTTGGCCCTGCCCAAATTAACGGGTTTTGCCGCATGAAATTTTAGCCCAAGGCTTCGGCCCAAAACGGGCCACTATTTTTATCCAAAACCCGGTTCGACCCGGCCCATGATCACCTCTAGAAAACATATACTTCCTCCTTTTTTTTAATCAAAATTCCTTTTTACGAAAGCTTTTTATTAATCAATACATACCCATTTTCACAACTTTTTCCTCTCGCTTTATGACATATGACATGATTTTTGGGACCACTTATGTCCATCTCTATTTTTTTTCATTTCTCAAGTCTAGATAGTGATAACTAAAGAATTATAAATATAAAAAAAGTAGTTTTCCACAATTCCAACATTAGACTATAGGTGTCAAAAACTGGGCCGACCTACGGGTGAACCCGATCGTAATCGCACCCAACATGTTACGAGCTGATAGTGGAAGGTTGAAAAGTTGACCCATTCCGACCCAGTATCTGCCCGTGCCCAGTTGTACCCGTGAAAATGGAAACCCAAACCGATCTAGGCCTACCCAAGTTGTACACGTACCCATTTGGACCGGTGAAGTATGACCCAGACCCAACCTGTTTTCGACCCAGAACTAACCCACACACAACTTCACCTACAAATGGCACAGTTATACTCGAGTTGATTATACCCGACCCATTGACGACCCACCCAATATCAACCCACCAAATATCAACCCGATCCAATATCAAATCGACCCAGTTACGCCCGACCCAAATCCAAACCGATCCAAGGCTACCCGACCCAAAATCATTCTGACTCAAGGTTACCCAACCTAAAATCATTCTGACCCAAGGTAATCTGAACCAACCATGATATTTTATATTTTTATTATATTTATAAATATATAAATATTAAATAACAAAACAAATAAAGCAAAATGAAATAAATGTGGTTTTTTTTAGGAAAGAACGAAAGAGTACAAAATAATCATTCATCATTGTATGGTTTTTCAGGTAAGAGTATATAAATTTTAAGAGATTAAGTAGTAGTTTAACATGATTTTTATTTTTAACGTTAACAATGTATTTGGTTTGCTATTATTAATTTATTATTTAGCCATTTAGGTACTCTTAGTCTTGGAGTCTTGGTGATTCTTTATGTTTAACAACTCTCGGAGATTTGGACCTTGCCACCTTCGTACTCTTGGACTCTTATATAATTAGACTATTGGAGTCTTGGTCATTTGTATTGTAGTTACTAGTTACTACTTAGTACTTAACACTTACTAGACAAATTTTATCTCCACCTTGAAATTGACACCCCTTAATACTTCTCTCTAGACCTTCGACCAAACCCTAACCTAAAAACTCAAAACCTTCCTTGCCCCGCACAGCCCACTGGAGGCCGCCCGAGCGCCGCTGCGTCGTTCTCCCGGTCACCGACGAGCCCCTCGCTGTTAGTTTAGGTCATTGTCAGAGTCAGTTCCCCTCCCCGCCCCCTGCTTCCGTTGCGTCAGTTCCTCCATTGTAGTTCGCTCCGCCTCCCTCGTGTCTCTACCACCCCCTCCCCTCCCCTGCGTCTCCCTCTTCGTTTCTCCTTCCCCCGTTTCGCGTCGATCCCTCTGTGGTTCGTGTTTCCCCCTCCCCTGTTTCAGTACTTAGATTTGTTTTGCGTCGCGTCGGTACTGTGCCGTGGCTCGTCGCCAGCAAGTTTCGTTTCTTCCCCTTAGTGTTTCTCGGGCTTCCTCTCCCACCCCCTATTTCGTTGCATCGTCGGGCTCCCCCTTCCCCCTCCCCATTTGGCTAAGTCTTCAAGTTTAGGGTTCGTTGTTAAGAAACTAGTGATGTTTGGGTTTGTTATTTTCATTTTTGTTATCTTGGGATCCGTTAGCCTTGGCCATTTTGTGACGGGTAGTCTTTGGGGTGTTTGTTAGTGGTGATTGGTGGGCGGTTCAAGGCTCTTGGTTTCCTATGACAAAGGAAGATCTAGGCAACCTAGTAGGTAGAGCCAATAATCCCGGAGTTAAGCATGAGGTTTTCGCCACTCTAGGAGTTCAAGTGTTGGTTAAGATGAGAGGAGGTTCTCCTTTTAGATCTGTTGTGCGTCGGTCTTTTGGGTTCAGGATTGTCAGTTTGGATCTTAGGATCCGCCAGTGGGGTGATGTTCTTCAATCTATCTCGCTCCAAATTCTCGTGATGACTTTAAATGTCATCACACCTAAAAAAAGCATCTTGTGGGAGGCACCCCAACTTGATTTGGGGAACGTCAAGACCTCCAGGTCTTTTGAGTTTCAGTCTAGTGTGATTGAACTTCGGATACCCTCGCATCAGGGTCAGAAGTCACTAAAGAACGTGGCTTCCTTGTTAGTTGAATCAGGAGTATCCCAGGAGGATCATCAAGGACCTTGGGATTTCACGTCTAGTAGACATTGGGATCTACTAGCTGATGTACGACAATCCCTCTATGAAGATCGTCAGGGTTTCGTAGCTCAACAAATATCTTCTCATATCCAACCTCACCCGCCATCGCTCAAGACAAACTTCGTTCGGACTGGATACATAGTAGTTAGTGTTTTCCTTAAAAAGTATGTTCGACTTCATGTAGGTCTTGTTAGTGATAGTTGTTTCAGTTTGGTTGTATTAGCATTAGGTTGTACTTCAGTTTTCAATTAATGCAAAATTTCTTGATGTCAAAAAAAAAAAAATACTTACAAGACATTAGTTAATAGTTATGTTACGATAAGTTGATAACTTTACAATGTGACGAACTTATAAATCTGGGGATTGAGTATTTGGGATCCTTGGAAAGACAAGTGAATTAACTAATAATATTATATTCATAAACTTTAATGTTTACAAAATATTAAGTATTTACAACTTAACTGCATAATTTCAATAACTAAATTAGTAACTAAACTAAATAATATATATGTAGAATTATTGAAAATTTATACAAGTATATATTGAACTAATACAAGAACAGGAGCATTTGAGCTTTGAACTGAACAGAGAGGTCAAGAGGCTATGAGCAGGCAGGCATCACCAGCATTTGAGCTAGAGATGTATTGGCCATCCCCATGGGCCATGAGAGGTTATGAGCAGGCAGCACACAACAGCAGATGGGGCAATGAGAGGCAGCAACAGATGAGACTATGAGGAGCAAAGACAACTCCTTGAATTTTTCACAAACAAAAACATCAATAAAATTTGGATTAGTAGTTTATAAGTTTCAATTTTAAACAAAGAATGGCAGCAAAGAAAACAAAAAAAATTATTTTTAGAATTATTATGGCTCTCAGGTACAAATCATGACCTCATCATTGAGCACTTGTTACCATCATTTTTAGATGTCTTGTAGCATTTATTATGGTACATTGTATTAGATCTCAAAAGGTTTAATTTCATCTTAATATGAAGACCCAACAGGAATATAAAGCCCATTGGACGCAGTCAACATAAGTCAAAGTCAATAGGAGAATACCATCAAGATCATCAGGAGATAAAAGTCAAGAATGGCAAAAGGACATACGGTTAAACAGCAATCATGAGGCATATCCATATAAGGAAGAACGTGCAAGGCTACATTTATTCAGCGCCAGAAGACGGTTGAGATTTGAACCAAATACGATTCAAATGTTTTCCCTCCAAGCAAGCACGGAAGTTACACACCACGTTTCTCTATAAATAGAAGAATGATCATCAAGCAAACAACAAGACAAACACACAACAACTTGCATTTACTCTTTTCCTAGCGTAGCCTAACCTTAGCCTAGCCAACCCCCTTCTAGGGTTATAGTTTAGTTCCTTAGATGTAGAACATGTTCTGGCGACGAGTTATGTAATTCTCCGATTGAAGCAAGGAACCATGGAGGTAACATCCTTCGTGTCTTCCCTTTAGTTGTCCCGCCTGGCTTATCCCCCTAAGTGCTGTAAAATCTTTCTTAAATTTTGTGGCATGTATGGGAATGTTGTGCTTTAATTAATAGATTAATTATTGCTTGCTCTATTTATTGCATTTCGCCTGAATTTATTAGGCGTTGTAGTTTAATCCATAACTAAATTGCAACAAAGTACGTTAGCAAGGTTTTATCTAATTAAAACCGGTAACCCCCAGGGGCAAAGTCTCCCAAGACATTCAGTATCAAACTACTGGGTGTGCATCAACTTGTGTGCAAAGTCAACCAACTGATTTTGCACCAACAAGTTTTTTGGCGACCAAAGTAGGAGGAGAAAATTCATAATCAAATTGTGAAGTTTCTTCTTCGTACTTTCGAAAAACTAACTGTAAAAAAAGGTTGTTTTTACTAAAATGCCGGATACACGTTCTAAAAAGAATAAGGAAGTTGCTTAGGAGGAATCAAGTTTCCACAACATGGAAACGAGTTCTTCAACCCCTCCAAAAACTAGGGCGCATGGTAACAATGGTGAACCAATTCACCATAGTCATGAAGAGTCAAATGGAGAGACCCCACAAAGGGAAGGCTCATCTCCAGGTAGTACTGGTCATGGACTTATACACCAAATGTATGGAAAGTTCACAGAAATAGTAAAGAGTTTACTGTTAGAAGTTAGAGAGAGTCAGAGACAACAATTTGATTCCAACTACAGGACTCTTGCCCATGAGTCTACCAGAGTCTTCACCGATATCCTCCAAAGGATAAGTGAAGAGAATAGAGAAATTAACTCTAGGCAAATTGATAGGATACATGTAGATATCAATGATACTATGAGTGCAACTTTCACGGCAATTTCAACATCTCTTGCCACTGAAGTAGTTACTCGTCTAGAACCACTAGTCGAAAAACACTATCAGTTAAATGAGAAACTAGTTAAGGCCTTAGAAGAGGCCCCATTGAATAGAGCAAGGGGAAATTCTGGTGCAGAGCCAGATGTTCCTCCACTAGGTTATCCTCCAAGGGTACATTTCTCCTATCCTGAAACTAGAGATACATTTATCTCAGACGATCCACAAACTTCCTTCCATGCGCATCACACAAGGTCAATCCCCATGAGCCATGGAGAGGGTAATCATGGAAATCTTAGGAGAAGTGATGGAATGGCAGCGGGCGTGGAGCCAGGCTGGCACCAGGCGTCAGGACATCACCAACCTTCGCTTTCCATGGGTGGTGGACAAGTTGGTGACAACACACACCAATCTGGATCCTCACAAGGAGGACAGAGGCAGGGTACTTTTGTTGTAAACAATAATAGTACACCATGCGCATATACCCTCATAACCAACCAACTATGGCTGGTATTCCTTCTACACCTTATGTTTATATTCCTCCTAACCAACCAAATATGACCGGTATGCCTTACTATGGAAATATTGCAGGATTTGGTCACCCCAAAGTTCCCTATGCCCAAGCAAATGGTGCTTACCATCAGGGGATGCCTACAAATGGACATACATTTCCACCACAAGTGGCGCCAGGAGCAGCCAATCCTACCTTCATGCATAACCAGGAGATCCCTATGGGAGGTTATCAAAATCAACCTTTCAATCCTAATCCTAACCCTGCGTATGATCCTGCGGGAAACATGGGATTAGGGAACACGGGATATCCGGGAAGGCAGGATCCTTTGGCAACGCAGGTTGAAGCGCTAGTTCAAAGATTAGTGGGTGATACCTCTAGGAGAAATCAGAGGCAAATAGGTCAAAAACCTTACCCTGAGTGGATTGATAGAGCAAATCCATTTCCTAGAACGTTTAAGATACCTGACTTTACCTTGTTCTCTGGAAATGATAGAGTTTCCGTTGAAGAACATTTAGTTAGGTTCAATTGTCAGTGTAGGGAAGCAGCTGATAATGACTTCTTAAAACTTAAAATGTTTCCATGTCTCTTCGAGATCGCCTCGGTGGTACACTAATTTACCACCAAACTCCATTCACTCATGGCGGGACATGCAAGTGCAATTTACAAATCATTTTGCACACACTGAACTAGGAGTGACCCTGAGTGATCTGGCCAGAATCCAACAAAAGTTAGGAGAGTCTGTTGAAGACTACCTATCTAGATTCAAGATGGCTAAGATTAGATGCCATGTTAGCATTCTTGAAAGAGAATTCTCGAAAGAGGGAATGTTAATTCAGTTTCGAAAAACGTTTGATGGTCATGCCTTTGGCGATTTTGTTGAATTAGAAGAATTGGCTGTAAGGTATGAGGGGAACCTACAAGTTGAAAGTGCAGCAAGACACCAGAGTTTCTTTGCTCCGAATGAAGAGCCCTTCCACTTTGAGACTGCACCAGAAGTGGACGTGGCAGAGATCATTCAAGGAGTACCTCATAAATGTTCTCCTTTAGAGAAGAAAGAATTTCTAGCGCCAAAGGATATAAAATCTGGACAAAAGAGGACATATACTTTTGATGCCAAGAAATCTAATTATATCTTTGATCGGTTATTATCTAACAAAAAGATAAAATTAGTAGGGAGACATAAAGTAAGAACCGCCGAGGAAGTTAAGGGTAAAAATACTGTAAATGGCATGATGCAGTAACCCAAGACACTTCTAAATGTATTGTCTTTAGAAACAAAATCCAGGATGAAATTGATAAGAAAAATATCATGTTTCCTGATGATGAAGATGTTAATGTAGTTAGAATGGACGAACCATTTGAACTATTCTGTGGTATGGTAGAGACTAATAATGTTTTTACTGCTACCTTGCAGGCATCTCAAGCTACCGAAATAGGTAACCAACTCTTCAACAAATTGCTTGATGAAGGAATCTTGGTTATGCCAAAGATAGCCAATGAAGAGGGATTGGAAGATATGTGCAGATGGCATATGAATGGGTCACATACAACAGACCAATGCTAAGTTTTCAGAGGGTTCATAACTAGGCAATTAAGTCTCAAAAGACTAGTTGCCTCAGAAATGGAACACCATGCCATGGAGTTAGAAGCATACAAGGCTAACTTAGCCAAAGCTAAGACGCCTGATAAATCCAACCCAACGCCAAACCATTGTGATGCATGAGGAAAGAGCCAAAACCTATAAGGAGGCTGCTTAGAAATTCCCATTGCAGACTAGGGCGATAGAAGGGTTGAGGCAACTGAGAAATGGAATGTGCTTACTATGTGCAGACAGGTTGACCTTTGAAATGGTGAGAACCCAAATCATCCCAAATGATCCGGTGCCTGCTTACCAGCGTCCATTCCTGGAAAAGGTCCATAAGTCAAGGACCAAGGAAGCATGACAGCCCCAGTTCAGGCCCTTCCTTAAAATGGAAATAAAGGGAACCAAGTCAAACTCCTGTGCCCAAAATTCTTAAAAGAAGGGTAAAGTCCCATGAGGGCCAAGGGAAGTCAAAGATCAAGCCAGCCGTTAGGTGTAACACCCCGTAATTTTCACCCTTTATTTTTGGTGCTAGTTTATTTTAAAATGATATTCTTTTCGTAAAAAAAATAAATAATTTATTATTTTCTCTATATCAATGATTTTTATTCTTTATAATTTGGGAGCCGAATTATTATTTTATTTTATGGTGTGTTAATGTGTGCATTATATTTATATTTATAATATAATTTATTAGAATTATTTTCATTATTAAGTATTTTCAAACTTTAGGCGCGATTTAGGAATTAACCGTTTTATCGCGTATCGGGCTTTCGGAGCATGGATCGTTGTTGAATTTGGGCCGAAAGTTTTGTGTGGGTGTTGGGCTTGGGGCAGCCGGCCAAGTGGAAGAAATAGGGGAGCCTTCTTCTTTCTTTTCTTTTTATTTTCCTTGTGACTCTTGGTAGTTTGTAACTCCTATAACCCCCTAATTATTCTCCTTCATTAAAACCCTTTATTTCAACCATTAAACATCCATAAAATTCTGATTTTTATTCAAAGAATTTCAGCCTCATTTGCATTTATCACCCACCGTTTTTCAAGAAAAGGAAGAGAGAAAAGGAAGAGGAAAAGAATAGAAAGTTCAACCCGGTTTTTCCTGTCGCACCTTCACGAAAATAACCGTAGCCGGAGATCTAACCGTTAGATCGTCTTCAAATTTGGACACAACGTTTATAACGTCTTGTTCTACATTCTGACCAGAGCGATTTAGAATCTAAGCTTTATATCATCGGTAATCATGGTCGTAACAGAGCAGTGCGAAACAAGAATTTTCAACGTTCAAGAAGAAATGCCTAGTGACTTGTTGCTACAATTCTCGTTCGTTATGCCTTGGGGTTAGAAGAGGTTTGGATTGCATGCTTAACTCATGATTGTCTCTTTAGACTCAGCTCTCCTCCCGACGATCCAGGTAACTAGTTGTTATCTTAGAACCATAGTGATTAGGGTATTATTCGGTATTAGATTAATACGTTAGGAATTATCTAAAATACTTTTTGAATGAGATTTTTGATGAAATTTGACATGAACATACGTGACACATGCTATGTGAATACTGTGTAGAGAAAAATAATTTTTGCATGATTTTTAATATTTATTGGATTTAATTAGGATTTTGTGCGTTTTTGGCTAAATTTCATAATAATTATTGAACGACTGTTAAAATTGATGAAATCATTTTTCTTAGATCATGTTACATGCGTATAATGTATTCCATGCCGTAGAAAAATTTTTACCTACTGTTTACTGTTTTAATTAATTGATATATCTATTTTTGTAATTTCTGTTCTGTCAGTATTTAATTCATGAAAAATTATTTGTGGAGGCAGAAAAATTAATTTACTTGAATAATATGTATTTCCGTGAGTTTTTACATGTTATGTAAATTTTTGGTAATTTTTAGGCGTCTTTTTATATTTTTATTTATTATAATGGCTTATTTGAGGAATCTGTATATTAACTGTTAAAAATACTTTTTGAGTCCGAAAATTATAAATAAAAATTTTACCATGTCATTAGAGCTATTAGGGTTATATGATAATTTTTTTGTGATTTTAATGCTCGAATTTATAGGTTTCATAATTATTATGGTATTTTTGTGATGAAATTGAGGACACACTATTAAATTGTTTGAGGGCTTGTAAATCAGATATAATTTATAATTTAATATATTCTGGGTTGCTGATTTTCAGTAGTATACAGTATGCATCATTTGAATAACCACATGTTTAGGTTTGATTTATGGAATAAAATGATTTAATTGTTATTACTCTTTTAATGAATTTGATTTAGAGTTAATTGGTGATGTATTTTGATTGAAGTGTGGTTGCTGTAAAAATTAGTATAATATCATTGATGATGTTTAGAGATGATTAAGTTTTATTGTGGGAGATATTTGTTGAAAATTTGTAAGTGATTTATTTTGAGGATTTTTGAAGAATTACTTTTGATGAATTATGGGTATAAGGCCGGGTGGCATCCCTTTTGACGAATATTTTTTTTGAGATGGATGATACTTTGATGATATTTATGATTTTATTTGAGATAAGAACATCCGGTGGGATAGATGTAGTCCCCGGTGAAGAACATGCCAACCACCTGGTTTGCGAACTAGGGGTAAGCCCGGGTTAATTGTTGTCGTCCGAGAGGTCGGGGAGTTCTGCGTGTTCTACCCCCGCATCGGGAGTTTGGCCATTCTTAGACACAGAGGCGGTGGGAACGTAAGCCCATAGAGCGACCTGGAGATTGCGATCTGACAAACCTTAGGAAGTGATTTGCGAATCACTAGCGTTCGGTTTCTGTCTCAGACACTTGTTTTACCTATACTTTTATTTTTCTAAAAGTACTCTTGAGATGATTTATTTATTTTTATCCAACTCATTTGCTATTTATTATTCATTTGCGTTATTTGTGAGTTATATGGAAGTGAATGCATATTGTAGTTAACTTGACTTAATTATTTCCTTTCTTATTAATCTATGTCTGAATCGTACTTTGATTGCTTTTGTTCTGGGAGAACTGCTAGTTACTCCCCACTGATTGTGGATATTTGTTGTATATTTTGCAGGTTTTGTTGATGGGGATTTTCTTTGATTTTGGGCTCGGGTTGAGATGCGAGAAATAATCTATTAGGGGTTTTAGTTCTAGACTTCTCTTTAGTTTGAGATAGTTTTCTCTTTTCGATTTTAATGAAGTAATTAATTTACTTATAGTATTTAATTATGTTTGGTTTTATCACTTAGTTATTTAAACAATAATCTTGTAGTAGTGACATTCCCAGAAGACGATGTTTCCGCCATCGTCCTATTAATTATATTATTATTTCATTCTTTTCGGTCTTTGAAATTCTGGGGTGTTACATTAGGCCTTGGCCACTCCAAGATGTCCAAAACTTACCTAAAAGTTGGACAATAAAGATGAAGGAGTTAAGTGCAAAAGCTGCTGCAGCAAGGGCTCAGATCAGCACTCAAAATGTGCAGGAGTCCCTATTAGCAAACATCAGAATTGATGAAGAGGCGCTACAAGCTGGTATTACTAAATTGTTACCTTTGGAAGAGGAGCAATGTGGTATATCATCTATAAAGAGTGATGGCCAGCAACAAGTGACTCTCTTATGAGAGAAAAACCAGGAAATGGCTTTAATGAGGATTATGATTCAGAGTTTGGATATGAGGATTTGGACTTATTGGTGTCAGATAGTGACTTAGTGTTGGATGGAGACCCACTGATGAGCGAGCCTCAAACAGAGATGGGAGAGGGCCAAACGCCCAGTGTAATGTGGTCATGCTACCAACAGAGTTCAAAAAGTCAGAAGACTTATCAAATTTCCAGACCAATACTACATCATGGGCAGATGAAGTTGACAAGGAAGAAAGGGCAGGTAAATTTAAAATATCTTCTTCTCAAAGCTTGTCATCTTATTTAAATGCACCTCGTAAGAAAGTGCCTAACAAGACATCTCTAAAAACTAACCTAGAGAAATTAATCATAGGTAAAATATTTAGGCCAGTTGATGTTGATAATAAGCACACTAAAGCTTTATTTCTAAATGTTGATTTTGAGGGAGTTCGTTTAGGCAAAGTATTGGTAGACACTTGGAGCTACTGTTAATATTATGCCACTCTCTCGTGTTCGAAAACTAGGAAAGACTAGAAAGGATTTGCATAACATACAAATCAACATAACTGGTTTTTCTGGTTTATTAGAAAAAGTGGAAGGAATGGCTATCTTAAAGATAAGAGTAGAAACTAAAACTACTTATACCGGTTTCTTCATAGTCGAAAGTGGTACTCATTATAATGCCATACTAGGAAGAGATTGGTTACATCATAATTATGCTATTCCATCATCACTCCACCAAGTTTTGATCTTGTGGAATGGTGACACTTATGAGATGGTTCAAGTAGATGATGAAGTTTGTCTAATTACATCTCCTGATTCTGTTTTTGTTAGGGACTCTCTAAAGTGAGTTCCTACTATCAAAATTGAGGTTGCTCTACAACTTGAGTCACAAACTCACCAAGAGGTAGAAGACTCAGGTGCAATTATCATTGAGGAAGTCGATGACGTCCCAGAAGTTGAAGACATTCAATCAAAATATGAATATGTTCAACAGGCGCCAGACTATGATAAACCCTTAGCACTCATTAGTTTGTAGAGTTAGGACGTATTTTTCTTACAAAAAGTTTATTATGTTTAAAAACTAAGAAGAATGATGTAAAGGGTTTACCCCTATCGTTGATCAAGTAATGAAAGATTTAGTTTTTAGAAAATACCAAGAGGATTTTCTTATAAACTCTAATGCATGTTGCTCAACTTTATATGAAACTGAATCCTTCGACGATGAGGATGATAAAGTATGGGCTAAATGTGAGGATATTAAACAAGAGGTTCATGATCCACTAGAGGAAATAAATTTAGGGGATAATGAAAACCCACGTGTTAGTTACATAAGTAAGCTCCTCACTAACCAAGAGAGACAGGAAATCAAAAAATTCTAAAAGAATTTAAAGACTGTTTTGCATGGGAACATCATGAAATGCCTGGCATTAATAGGCAAATAGTAGAGCATAAACTACCTATCAAGGAAGGATTTAAGCCTGTGGCCCAAAGTCCTAGAAGACTAGCGCCTGAACTGACAGAGCCTATACAAGAGGAAATAAACAAACTCCTCAAGGCAGAGTTCATAAGGCCTTGCTAATATCTTGACCGGATCTCCAATATAGTTCCAGTAGTTAAGAAAAATGGCAAGATATGAATCTCGCATTAACTTTAGGGATCTCGAATAAAGCTACGCCTAAAGATCAATACCCCATGCCAGTGGGCCGATCTCCTAATAGATGCGGCATCAAGATATGAATACATATCTTCTATGGATGGGTATGCGGGGATATCACCGGTTAAGGATTGCACATGAAGAGCGTAACAAAACGGCCTTCAGATGTCCAAAATCATTAGGCTTGTTTGAATACGTGGCCATGTCATTTGAATTGAAAAATGCTGGAGCCACATACCAACGAGCAATGGATGCAATTTTTAAGGATATGACTGGTAAGATCATGGAAATGTATGTGGATGACATGCTAGTAAATTCAAATGACTTTTTAAGACATAAAGAGCATTTGATTAAGTCATTCACCAGGATGAGAGAATATCACCTAAAAATGAATCCACTCAAATGTGCATTCGGAGTTAAAGCTAGTAACTTTTTAGGATTCCTCATTCACAAAAATGGAATGGAAATTGACCAAAACAAGGCACGGGCAGTGTTGGCAGCCAAGCCACCTTCTAATAAGAAGGAATTGCAAAGATTCCTTGGACAGGTCAATTATGTCAGAAGATTCATGGCTAATCTAGCTGGAAAAACTAAAAAGTTTTCACCACTATTACGATTAAAACATGAATCGATTTCAAATGGGAAGAAGAACATCAAAAGGCCTTTGACCGGATCAAGGGATTTGGCAAATCCGCCGTGTCTTGATTCCCCAAGGTAGAATGGAAAACCACTAAGGATGTATCTGTCGCTTGAAAAGATTCCATTGAGAGTCTCCTTACTCAAGAAAATAAAAAGGGGAATGAGCAGGCTATATTCTACCTAAGTACGTAGAATCCTACATGATACAACGAAGAGGTATACCATGGCAGAAAAATGGTGTTTGTGTTTATATGATGCATCAATTAAACTCATACATTATTTCATGGCCTTCACAGTAGAAGTTGTAACTCCAACGGATGTCATAAAATATATGATATCTCAACCTTTCATAAAAGGAAGGTTAAGCAAATGGAGTTTACATTTACTACAGTTTGACCTCATATATGTGCCACAAAAGGCATTCAAAGGTCAAGCATTAGCTGATTTCTTAGCAACTCATCCTTGTTGTGACTTAGGAATCATTGATGAAGACATCCTTCCATGGGTCTTATTCTTTGATGGTTCCAACACTAGAGAAACAACAGGAGCTGAAATATATATTTTATCTCCTGGTGGGATCCCAACTAAACTAGCAGTAACCTTAAAGGGTCCATGCACCAACAATAGAGCTGAATATATATGAAGCTTTATTAATTGGATTGGAGATGCTGCTAGAATTGGGAGCTAAGAAAGCAAAGATATATGGGGATTCTCAGTTAGTCATTTATCAAATAAATGAGGAATTCAAAAGTATATCACTAGTATCACAGGAATGTGGTAAGAAAGCACAAAAGTTGTCTAAACAATTTAAGAAAATCACTTTCATACACATTCCCAGAGAAGAGAACAAAGTAGCAGATCAGCTGTCCCAAATAGCTTCTGCTAGAGAAGAGATACCTTCACAAAATGAAGATATCATTCTCCAAGACAAGATCCTAGAACCTCTCAGTGAATCTGATCAAGAAGGATCAGGGAACGTATTGGAAGTCTATAGAATTTCAATATTAAGAGAGGGGAAGGACTGGAGAGAGGAAATTATTCAATATCTCCAGAACCCAACTGGGACAAAGGTGCCAAAAAGAATCAAAATAGCAGCCACCAAGTTCTATATGCAGTTTGGTGAACTACACAGAAAGGATCCAGAAGGATTATTTTTAAGATGTGTGGATGCTGGAGAAGCTCTAACTCTCATGGCAGAGATTTACCAAGGACTATGTGGTGCTCATCAAAATGGCCTAAAAATGTGATGGATGTTGAACGAACATGGTTTCTATTGACCCACTATGAGAAAGGATTGTATAGATTATGCCAAAGGTTGCAAAAGATGTCAAAAGTTTGGACCTATCAGCAGGGCACCAACTTTAGAACTTAAGTACATTCTTAAACTTTGGCCCTTCAGAGGATAGGCAGTGGATGCCATAGGAGAAATCAATCCTGCATCCTTTAAGAAGCATTCATACATCCTAGTGGTGACCGATTACTTCACCAAATGGGTGGAGGCTCAGGCTTTTAACAAGATCAATACCCAGGTTGTCATAAATTTCTTGGAAGAGAAAATCTTTACAAGATTTGGACTTCCGGAAACTATAACCTTTGATCAAGCCACAGTCTTTAGAAATCCTGACTTACTTGATTATGTTACCAGTTTGGGATTACTAAATTGCATTCAACGCCTTACTATGCTCAAGCAAATGGTCAAGCTGAAGCTACCAATAAGATCATAGTAAAAGGGATCTCAAAACTCATTGACAATAACCCAAGAAAATGGGACGAGTTGTTGCTATACGCCTTATGGGCCTACATGACCTCTAAAAGGGAAGCAGCAGGAGTTACTCCTTTTAACTTAGTTTATGGACATACTCTAGTGATCCTAGCTGAAGTGATCCTAGCTGAAGTGAATGTAAGATCATCAAGGGTAGCCCAACAAATGGGATTATCAGGAGATGACTATTCACAGGCGATGAATATTGAAATTATGGATGCTCTAGAAGCTAAGGAAGAAGCTCTATCCAAAATGAGAATCCAAAAAGAAAAGGTTGCTAGGGCCTACAATAAAAAAGTAGTGCCTAAAGAATTCCAAGAGAATGATAAGGTTTGAAAAATGTTTTCGCCGTAGCCGGCTTACAAAGATCCACAATTAGGGAAATGGTCACCTAAGTGGCAAGGTCCCTTTATCATTCATAAAAAAATGTCTGGAAATGCATACATATTAAAGGATATAGATGGCAACATAAAAGAAAGAGCCCTGAATGACAAATTTCTAAAGAAATATCATCCATTTATATGGGAGCAACATGATCCTGTGTTTCAACAAAAACATGCGGAATTATTTCAAACAACAAGGGATCATTAAAATTACGACATTAATAACATTGTTACGTCTTAGACATTCTAACATTGTCTAACAGCTAAACTAAGGTGTTTAATAGATGACCAAGAATTACAAAGTTTCTCCTTTTGGAGAATCAAGCTTTGCTGTACAGCCATATCTTTGAACATCTCTTGCCTCAAATGAGCAAGATTTGTTCGCCCTTGGTGTAGCTTCTTCTCATTCTCAATGGAATTTTGGAGTGAAGACTTCTCATTTACGATATTAATCTCCTCCTTATTAATCTCAGCCAGGCGATTCTGCAAAGACCGCCTTTCCTCAAAAAGAAGTTTCAGAATCTGATCAAAAGAGCTCAAAGAATCTTGGATCTGTTTACTGAAGTTTCTGAAGGATTTAGCTTGAGCTTCCAAAGAAGTTACCTCTTCCTGATGTTTCTAAGCTTCGAACTTTGGAGATTGGACTCTTGATTCAGCATTACATTGCTGAAGAAGGAGAGTCTCTTTAACATAACCAAGACACGGTATCCAGTACTCAAAACCTTGAGAAATCAGGGATTCCAAAATCTGGTTAAGAGCCTGAGCAGAAGCCTGATCATAGGGTTGTTTGTTAAGGTCAAGTAGAGATCCCAGACTTTGTCTTCTTGTTTTATGTGCTCAGATGATCCATCACTGGAATGATCACTGTTAGTAGATGTAGGTTGATCCCTCACAATGATAACTGTCTGCCAATTAACCTATTTCCCTCTATCAGACTCTTTCATCACACTTGCTGCTTGATTGCTTCCCTCTACATCATAAAGAAGAGAAGCCAAGTTAGCAAGAGAGTGAAGTCTGGTATCATGAGGACATGGACTCATATAGAGGAAGTCTAAAATGAATTCATAAGGAAAGAAAGACAGACCAGTCCCTGAAGTAGATGCTGAAGTTGATGAAGAACCTTTGCAAACAGAGGTGATCACAAGTTCAGTATTGCTCCTTAAAGGTGTGATCTCTAAAGGAATAACATCTTTTGGAACTTCATTCCTAGCAATAGATGGAATTGCTATAACAATAGTGGTATCAGCATGAGAGCTTGGAACTTCAATATCTAAAGGACTTGATTCCAAGGGATCTTCATCAAACTGATGAAACAAGTCCTCATTAGGAGATTCCACCTGAAAATGCTCAGTCTCTTCCAACTAGGGGGGCAGCACATCCTTCCAAATAGGGGGTAGCCAAAATTTCCAATTGAGGGGCAGCACCACTTGGAGTGGGATGATTGATGACATATTCATCAACAGGACCAACCTTTAAATTTAACTCTGGATCAGCTATCTTGGGAACATCTCCTGAAGGATGGCTGACAGAGCCAAGAGGTGATAACTTCTTAGAAGAAGGATCACTGGCAGTCTTAGGCTCAATGTCATCAGCACCAGAGGAACCTGGAATAAATTAATCAGTATTCCAAAAAGTGAAACTTCTCATAAAAAAGAGTAGAGGTGAAATTCATACTTGCTTTCACTCCTGGGAGTTTCCTTTTGAAAATTTGAGATATGGTCTTGTCATCAACTTCATCAAAGGAGATGATATACTGTGGTATCTCTGAAGAAACCTCCAGCTTAGGACGTTTCCTGCTGGAATGCCTTAAAGGTTTGGAGGCAGAGAGATAGCCATAATCTCTCTTCTTTGTAGCCTTTTTAGGAGGCTCAGGTTGCTCCACTAACCCCTTGGGTTGAGTGTCCTTGGAAGCAGAGAGACAATTGTAATCTCTTTTCCTTGCAGCTCTTTTGAAAGGGTCAATCTGCTCCAGTAGCCCCATGGTTTGGATGTCCTCCACAACCTGGACCTCTCCATAGGAAGCCCCTCGATCATAAGCAGCATCATCTTCATCCTCTGAAGGGGTATGAGGTGGAACCCTTTTGTCTATGGAATTCCAATAGAGCTGGTCAAATCTAGAATCCACTGTCATACCATCAGGCACTCTTAGCTTCTTCTTGCTAGCTTTTGCCAAAAAGTCAAAAGGAAAACATAAAGAAGATTTAGTGATATTCATTCCCACTAAAAGTTATAAAATAACTAAGGATGGAAATTACTTACAACCTAAGAAGAGTTGATCCTCAAAGTTCGCCAAAGCATCAGAACATGTTGAGTTGTTTGGGAATATATGATCCCACCACAGACGGAAGCCTCGAACGGCTTTAGTGATCCATTTCCAAGGAGAGATGGACATCAAAGTAAGGCCGAGAGTTTTACTCTGGAGAGCTCTACCTTCTTCAAAACGACCCCTTGAAGTCCAAGGATCATTGCAAGTCAGAAAGTAAGGAATAGCTAGCAGTTGGACCAATCCAAATTGTCTAGCTACCAACTGTGGATTATAAGCCTCAAAGCCAAAGCATTCAAGCTCATCAGCTATTAAATCCCTAGACCTAAGAACAATGCTCCAAAAGTTTCCACTCCCTAAGGAGCTAGAGTGGATGTTCAGGGATTGTAGCCAAGCAGGCACTGCTTGATGGCGCCAAGTTTCATTTTCAGCAGAAACAACCATCTTACCTGGGAAAATGTTCCAGATACCAGGATTGGACTTAGAAACCAAGAAGTGTGAAAGAATCAAACTTGGATGCCAAACTCGTCTGGAGATACAAGATTGAAGCTGACTTCACCATAACAGCTACAATCATCAAGACTAGAGAGGAACAAAAGGGGATCAAAAGAAAGATCTTCCTCCTCTGAACCCTTAGGTGCTTTAAAAGCAGAAGAGGGATTGAGAACCATCAGACAAGGTAGATACATATGGCCCTAACAAGTCAAGAGCCATAGGGGCCCAAATCCCATGTCAGTAGAGAATATGGGAGACTCCGAGGTATAAATTCCAAAACCTTTGAAGGATTCTCTACTCCTAAAAAGGCATATATAAAGTTGTCCCAATAGAATAGGAGCCAAGATACTTCTTCAGAAGTAGAGGAGATGTTAACAGCTAAGGATAGCCATAATGTTATTACTCCTCCAGCTCTAGACATCATTAATTTAGAGAAGCAAAAGTAAGAAAAAGTACTTCCTCTTGAGAAGTAACTTCCTCACTAGTATCCTTATTGATGAAGAAATCAACAAATTTCTGAAAGCCACACTTGCTAGCACTAGTAGAAGGACTAGCAACCTAGCGAAAGATTTTTAGCCATTGACTGTATAGCTGATTGTGTTCTTTAACATGGTGAAAGATAGGAAGTTCAATAACATTTATACCTGTTGGAGAAGTCCCGGTAATGAAGGCAATATCAGCTAATGTCACAGTCAGTGGTCCCCATCGGAACAAGAAGCAATTGATGGCAGGGTCCCAACATGCCAACAAGGCAGTAGACATATCCCCATCAAAGGGGATGGTTTCATAAGAAGCTAGTCTTAAGAAGGACAATATTTTGTTCTTGGACCATTTGTCATGAAAAGGTTTCGTTCGCAGAAACCATGCTCTTGCATCTACTCCTGAAATCCAACCTTTAAAAGGTTTGTTAGTCAAAGGCCAATGCAAATGTTGAAGGGATTTTGGGGCAAATGGAAGCGTAATGGGCTTATTATCTTCTAAAATGATATGGGCAAAGAATGGGTAGCATTGTTGCTCTAAGATAATTTGGCGCTCTGATCTTTGAATCTTGAAAGGAAAACAAGGATCAATAGTGGCAATCCTCTCCTCTGAAGGAGTATTAGAGTCAGAGCTTTTATTCACATACCAGAACACTTGAGACTTATAAGTCCCAAGGTTCACTCTAATGGCGTTGCATAATTAATGAGCTACCTCAGATTGCATGGCATCACGTTTCTTAGCAAGCGCTTCACGAATTTCATCTTCACGAACACTTTCATTAGACATTATGAATTGAATTTGGTGATGGTTGTGAATTCTTAAAGAAGTGAATTAAATTTGTCGGAAAGATCTCCAATTTTCCTAAAATCATTGAGAAGGGTATAAATGGAGAAAACAACCAAAATGAAACAATAAAAGAAGAAAACACATGCAGAATGCGTGATACGTTTTATTTTGGGTCATGTTTAATTGGGTCATGTTAAAGCCTAGTTTTAACAAATTAAAACATAAGGCCCTGAAGTCATCTAAAAGCCCATTTCCAAAGGGCGTGTGACTTGAAAGCCCATTTCTAGGGTCAGTTACTCAAGAGCCCATTTCCAAAGGGCGTAACTTTCCGTTTTTCAAGAGATGGTAAATCTCTTTATAAAAAGGGGTAAGTGTAATAAAATCTTCATACTACTCATCTCTTGAAACACAGCCTCCAAAAAACCTATCTCCTTAACCTCCTTCTCCAAAAGCTTCCATCTCCCAAAATGAACACCCCTCAACCATCTCCGCGGCCCCGTATCACGGGGACTCATGAGGTCAACCCTCAAGAGGTTGACCAGCCCTTCTTCCCTCCTCTAGAAATACTAGAGGAGGGAGAGGAAGAAGAAGAGGAAAAGGAAGAAGAAGAAGAGGAGGATACTCCTCCACCATCAGACGAATCTAATGGTGATGATGATGACGAACACGAAGATGGTGAGCCCCCTGCTCAAAGGAGGAGGGTTGATCGTTTCCCTGAGGAGACCTCCAGCGGAGAAGATCGCTCTTACTCTTCTAGAGATGGTTCCGGTGAGGGTGCTGCGGGAGATGATGATGAGTCCTCATTGGACTCTGACACCTTCAAGCCTCGCTCTCCAAGGGACTAATTTAGGCCTAGGATTTAGAATCCAAAAATTCTAAATAGCTTGAATACTATTGGATGATATTGACTATAACCATTGAAAGTTCTCCGCTACTCATAATTTGTGGGTGCTGAGTACATCACTCCACAAATCAGGGGGGCAATTTGTTACCACCATTTTTAGATGTCTAGTAGCATTTATTATGGTACATTGTATTAGACCTCTAAAGGCTTAATTTCATCTTAATATGAAGGCCCAACAGGAATATAATGCCCATTAGACGTAGTCAACATAAGTCAAAGTCAATAGGAGAATACCATCAAGATCATCAGGAGATAAAAGTCAAGAATGGCAAAAGGACATACGACTAAAGAGCAATCATGAGGCAGATTCATATAAGGAAGAATGTGCAAGGCTACAGTTATTCAGCGCCGGAAGACGGTTGACATTTGAACCAAATACGATTCAAATGTTTTCCCTTCAAGCAAGCACGGAAGTTACACACCACGTTTCTCTATAAATAGAAGAATGATTATCAAGCAAACAACAAGACAAACACACAACAACTTGCATTTACTCTTTTCTTAGAGTAGCCTAGCCTTAGCCTAGCCAACCCCCTTCTGGGGTTATAGTTTAGTTCCTTAGACGTAGAACATGTTCTGGCGACGAGTTCTATAATACTCCGATTGAAGCAAGGAACCATGGAGGTAACAACCTTCGTGTCTTCCCTTTAGTTGTCCAGTCTGGCTTATCCCCCTATGTGTTGTTGCTGTAAAATCTTTCTTAAAGTTTGTGGCATGTATGGGATTGTTGTGCTTTAATTAATAGATTAATTATTGTTTGCTCTATTTATTGCATTTCGCCTGAATTTATTAGGCGTTGTAGTTTAATCCTTAATTAAATTGCAACAAAGTACGTTAGCAAGGTTTTATCTAATTAAAACCGGTAACCCCCAAGGGCTAAGTCTCCCAAGACATTCAGTATCAAACTACTGGGTGTGCATCAACTTGTGTGCAAAGTCAACCAACTGATTTTGCACCAACAGCACTCGGCTCCAATTGACAACACACAACTCTACAAACAAGAAAACCAGTAAAGTGACATGTGCATCTCCAATTGTTTGTCTTTCCAAATATACCAAAACCAATCAATTAAGTGCATATCATGTTCATTTATAAAAAACAAAGGTAGCTCCACAACATGACACTTAGGGTAAAATATGTGTGCAAAATTAATTTTGAGTCAAAAGAGTCACAAACTATCAATTAGGCAATTACAAATGATCTTCGCACAAGGGACATTATTTATTAACCAAACCAAACAACCACAATTATCCATCCCACCCTTTTCTTCAAGCCTCTTCTTACGACCAAATTATTGTAGCTATCAACTTGTTGTAATTTTTAATAAAAATTAACTAAAGATATAAACAACCAAAGTTTTGCATTGTCCAGTGTGACTTATATGTTTCAATAAAAAACGAAGGAATGACAAAGTATATATTCACGTCACTTCGTAATAGTAGTAGCACTGGGAGCACATTTTATGAGATTTACTTTATACTAGTGTGTTTCTCTTAAGAATCAAGGTTGGCTTAGTTGGTTGAAGTCCTCCTTCCAACCTTGTGACAAGGGTTCAACTCCTATCATTTTCAACGTGGGATTCCCAAATTTTCCTCCACTTGTAAGGGATCTTCATCTTACCTTTGACAAAAGTGTGTTTTCCCTGGATCTCTTCTCAAACATTAGGACCGTACATTTTGCTTAAAGGTTTTAGAAACTCGTTTCATGTGTGATTAGACAAATTCTGACAACAATATTGCAATGGATGAGAATGGTCAATACTTCTTCCGTTCCATTAATATTGCAACATCATCCTTTGACACATTATTTAAGAAAGTCAGCTAAAGAGGAGAGCTAGAGATAGATAAAAAGTGGATCCCATGTGATAACAAAGAGATATAGAGAAGATATTATACCAAATAAAAAAAATATATAGTAATTAATGTGAAACTTCCAAATAAGGGAAATATTGCAATTAAAAAAGAATGGAGGAAGTATGAATTGTTGGTGAATCGAGACGGTTTCTGGTTTGGACAATGAAAAGAATTAGAGCTCTTCCATTCAAAATTAATCAAGCTTCACTAAGATTGTAACATTAAACCCTAATAATATTTGAGCCTGAAACTTCCTATCATCATTTCTCCCTAGTCGTAAAGACCTAGCTGGCTAATTTTGATTGACGAAACCCCCCAAGTGATATGGCTTTATGTTTTTTCACTTTCTACATTGTACCCCAACCTTTTTAAAATTATATACAGTTCCCTTAAACTTACATTTATTAATGCATTATGTCCCATATTTATACCTCTTAATTTTCATTTATTTTTTATAATTTAGTGGAACGAATTTAACTTATACACAGTTTAACCCTAGGAAGGAATATTTACAAATTAGAATAATTCCACTAGATTATTAAAAGCAAACCAAATTAATGAGATATAATTAGCGGTAGGGGTATTGTGCATTTAGAAGGTAAATTTGAGGGTACCATGTGAAACTTTAAAAAGTTTGGAGTATAACGTAAAAACTAAAGAAACACAAGGGTATAACATAGAAAAACCCTTCTTTTTAGGCTTGATAATCAATGAAGTTTTATCTCATCTACCTTGAGCTTTTTACAAAGTACAATTTTGCTAGGGTAACTAAACAAAAGGAGGAAGTATAATTCAATTTTTAAGATGTAACGAAATTGTGAACATAAATCCAACTAGTTGTACCCATGCAATTTTTTATTTTATTGCTCCTAAAAAGTGTCGTATGAATTTTAAAGCAAAAGGAGAACATAAATTCTTGGGGTGTAACTATTATACCACCTATAAGCCACCGCAACTGACATGAAATTCTTATTCCATTCTTTAATAATTGTAACATGAAGGGGTTGGCACAATTTTTAAGGAGATGAGAGAGATAGAGGGAATTGAAAAAAGAGATTCATGTGATCTAAGGAAAGAGATAGAGAGAAAACATAGTCGAATTTAGTAATGCTGCAATCAATATGAAACTGCCATATAAGGAAAATGTTGCAATAATAAAAGAACGAAGGAATGAAGTACTCCCTCTATTTTTTTTTATCTTTCTCACTTAGAATCTTGGCACTATTCATACTTAGAGAGAATCTTCTTAATTTTTTTTCAATTCATAAGAAAAAATATAGTCATATGTGGGGTCTTGTTTGATTCGTCTCAATTAGTACATTATTAATATTCAATCGTTATAATTTTTACTAATATATAATGAAAGATATTTAAGTTCAAAGAGGTGCATTGGGAGGCACGAGCGGGGAAAGTGAGAATGATAAAAAAACAGAGGAGTAATTGACAAAACGACATGAGATTCATGTCATTATTTGTACAACCATGTCATTCTTAATTCATCATTTTCTCTCTCTCTCTGCCTTTTCTCTAATCACTCCACTCTATAAAATATTCTCATAACTAATTGTTGATCAACATTACGTATTTGAAAAAATCCCCGAGCTCTATTCTTTTTCCTTATATTTTAACCTAAATTAATGCACTAACTTTTAATATTAACAAAAGGGTGTGTCTGCTATGATTTCATTTGAAAATATAGACTTGGGACAATTCATATGTTTGAATAATTAACAATTTGAAATCTGGAATTGACCCGAATTCCAGATCAATTTAAGATAGTCTATTACATAGGGAATATGAAATTATAAATCAAATTATGTTATTTCGAATTCTCAACACTAAAGTCAACTGACTTGCCGAATTCTCTCACATCTCCATTCTCTCGTCACCACATCTTAATTCATTATTTTCTCTCTCTCTCTCTTTCATCTTTCCCTTCTCTCTTTTCAACTCTCTCGTTGCCTTATCTCCTTTAATTCACCATTTCTCTTTTCAACTCTCTCGTCGCCTTATTCATTTTCAACTCTCTTTTCTCTCTCAACTCCTTGATGTGGCAACGACGCTTCATTAAAAGGGTTTTCCAACACTCGACTTAACATCATCGTGTACTCTTTCAGCATCCTTGCCACGATCGATAACAAAATCATCTTTTTTATATTACGGTTTTTTCACCAAATACCCCTGACAAATGTTTTTATTCACCAGATACCCCAACTTTTTTCCAAATTCACCATATACCCCCTAACTTTTTAAAAAATACATCAGAATGCCCTTAATGACTAACGGCGGTTAACTCCATTAGCCATTAACCCTAAAAAAACCCTAAGTAAACCCTAACTCTTTCTGTCCCTAACCCAACCCCAATCCCAATCCCACAGCCCCCAACCCCATCCCAACCTGCCGTGCAACCCTAACCCCACCAGTCCCACTCCCCTCCCCCGCAGCCCCGATCTCCCCGTAGCCCCCCTTCCCCTCCCCGCGGTCGCACTCCCTCCTCCCCTCCCCACCACCCCACCCCACATCCCTCTCCTCCTCCCCACCCCTTCGAATCCCCGCAGCCCCTCCCCTACCCCCTTCGAATTCCGCAGCCCCACCCCTACACCACCCCACCCCCTTCGAATCTCGATCCCCACCTCGATTTAGATCGAAAAAGTCGCGAGGTGCGCTTGTTATTGTTGACGATTTGAGGAGAGAGAATTGGTATTATTGTTATTGTTATTACAATTAGGGTTAGGATAATCGGGATAATTGGATTTGAGTTGAGATTGAGCTTCGACTAAGAAATATAGTCGTTCGCGAAGACAAGAAGCGCAAACGCCGAAGCCGCTACTCGTAATTCGATAAGTGCTCGGGATTCGAAGGGATGGGGGAGGGGGCTGCGGGATTCGAAGGGATGGGGGAGGGGGTGGCCATGGATTCGAAGGGGGGGGGAAGGAGGGGGATGCGGGTGGGGGTGGTGGGGAGGGGGGGAGGGGGCGGGGAGGGAAGGCTGGTGGGGATTATGAATTTTGAATAACTTATTTTCCCAAACAGTTTTTTTGGGATTAAATATAGGGAGTTCAATTTCCAGAATTATAATGATGAAAGGTCGCAAACACTAACTAATGTAATTTAAGGAGCTTTTATTTTAAATAAAATTTCTCGTGTCGAACGAAAAGAGCTACACTTTGACAATTTTTTTTTTTTGCGGGGAAAACTCCGGAAACTAGGAATTATTATTCATGAGGAAAAAATCCGAAGCCACTACATCATCTACCATACTTGGACGACCACTTACCCACACTCTTGTACTAAACTCAAGAGGAGTAATAAGAGCCATAGCATGAGCTACTACATTAGCCTCCCTAAAAACATGATTAAAAATAACTACATCAAACCACCTAGAAATAGCTTGAATCTCACGAACAATCATACCTAGACATGAACCATCAATCTTCTTCCCATTTATCGAATTAACCACCTGAAGATTATCACACTCCACTACTACACTTCTAGCATCACATTGAATAATCGCCATATTTAATCCAATAATTTTTGCTTTAGCCTCTGAGATAGGCACCTCCCAATATTGCCTAATTTGTTGACAAACAGATTTGACAACATTTCCTTCATAGTCCCTAATTATTACCCCCAATCCCACGCCTACATCTTTGAAAATCGCACAATCAACATTAATCTTCAAACTCCCTATCTCCGGAGGGCACCAGACGACACCCACTAGGTGGCATTGACCTCCATTTTTACTCCCCAATCCCACATGCTTATAGCCACGAACTCCCTCCCTATCTTCTCTTGCTTGGATAAATGGGTTAGCAACGAATCTGCAGCAGCAATAAATTCAGCTGGGTGACGAGGATTGCTGCCATGAAACACTGCATTCCTCTTATTCCAACACATCCAAGCCAACATAGCAGCTCTACACTTCTCCTCCCTCAAATTCGTAAGCCACCATTGAACCCAATCACGAACATTACCCACATTTTGACACTCCATGATATTTCCTATACCCGCCATATCCCACAAACTTCCACTAATATGCAGCTCCAGACCGCATGAAGTGCGGATTCTTCAGAAACTCCATAACATACACACTCCACAACATACACACATCGGGGAAATACTCACAATACGTTTATGCAGACCCACAGCTGTAGGTAAGGCCCCTCAGCATAGTCTCCACACATATACTTGGACTTTCAGTGGAACAGTGAGACTCCATATCAAGCTCCACAACTTTGACGTTTCTGACGGACCAGCATCATCATCTTTGAGCCCTCTATAAAAGGTGATAAATTTTTAGTATGATTTACGGTTACTAATAAAAATTTTAAGGCTTAATATCTTTAATTTATGTATTTGTATAAACTAAAAAAGTTGACATTTCAAAATTATTTGTGGAGACGAATCTAGTTGGATTACAACATGATTATATATTCGTAACATATAAATCACAAACAATGATCAAAACATAATATATGGATAATGTCATAATAGATCTTACACATCTTTCTAAGTTCTCAATATCTTAGTTTGTTCGCTAATTAACCTATTTTTTCCCTAAACTTGGCACAAGTTTATTCGGCTTCTAAAATATTTGGATTTTGGGACCGAACTGAGGATCGAAATTCAAAATTTTTGAAACGTAGACATGACTAGAAAAAATTGGTCTGATCATGATTTGGATCTATTTTTTTTATTTTTTTAACTTTAAAAAGTTATCGTATTTTTAGGTTTTTTTGTTGGTAAACGAAATGCATTATATTAAAGTCACACGTTTAAAATATTACAATCCGATACTAAATGTTGCAAACGATAACTAGGGCGAGGGAAAAATCCTAGTTACAACATATTCCATATCTATGGATCTACATGCCTTGGCTACAACATCTGCGGGCTTGTTAAAACTTCTACTAATAATAATATAATAATTTTTTGATATATTATCTATAAAAAATAGTAAAATTAAGTTTTATATAAAAAACAAAATAAAATACGTCCAACCAATCTAGACCGAAAAATCAAAACTTTAAAAAACTTGGACCAAAAACATGTCAATTTTCTTTTCCGATTGGAAGATTAACACTCCTAATTAGGGCCCCAATTTTCAGATTCGCCCTTAGGTCTCTAAAATCTCGGGAACGCAGTTGCCTGTTCCTATACACGTCTAGAGACCGAAATTGTAAAAGTAAAACAGTGCCAAGTTTATTAGTACCCAAGAAGCCATATTGATTAATGAAATTTTGAATTATAGTCCGATGATCAAGGCACAAACCCGTGAAGAAAAAATAATTTCAGAGCTTCATCAACATTGAAGAATTGTGTAACGTCCCTCATCGTCAAGTCCTTCTTATGCTCCAATACAACCGCCACTTTCGAGCCTTTTTTACTACTATTTGTTATTGTGTTATACTACGGTCTACGAGTTTTCCAACCCTTTTTGACTACTACTATTTATGTATTGTGTTTTACGTCTACGAGTTTTCAAACCCTCTTTGACTACTATTTTCAAACAGAGGAAGAGAGGCGGGGTGTGACTTGTTAGAGAGGTTTTTTTGGTCCTTTAATAGGTAGCACATTAAGCCCAAAATACTTCTCATTGGTATTTACACAAGATTCTCACTAATTTGAATGCAGCCTCATAAGATGATATTTTATTTACAAATGGAGCCTAATAAGATAAATGTTTTGTTCCTCTAAAAAAAGATAACATTTTGTTTTTCAAAACAAAACGAAGCCTAAAGGTCGAGATGAATTATTTATTAAACAATATATCATACATTTATTACGGGATAAAATAGTAGAAGTTACAAAAATTTCTTATAAATTGATAACATAATTTTATTTATGTTATGTTAGATCGCATCTATAGATATACGAAATTGTTAGCGCCAATAAGTGATTGTGTGTTTTTCATAAAAAAGTAATTTTAAGATATTATCCTCTAAAAAAGTTCAGGTACCAACTCACAAAAATGTTCGATATATATTTGACCAAAAAATAAATATTTAAATATTTAGGAATATAAAGCAATATTATATTGCCATAAGATGGGGAACTTTCTTTTGGTCTGATACAATTAGGAAGTTCATTGGCGTAAAATTTAGGGAAGTAATAATGGAAGGTAAATTAATTTTAAAGAATGACCTAATAGGTTTGTTTGGTGATGAATAGATGATAGTTTTGGCTAAGAATCTAAGATGGTTGCTGGCATATGGTTAAGATGGAGGGAGAAAGTATAATTATTTGAGATGGTACCAAATAGAGATTTCGATAATCGAGAAGTACCAAGTGAAATTCAAAAGCCTCAAGTTGTACTATACGGAAAAGCCTATAGTCTAAGGATACCATATATAATTTCCGTAAACAAATAAATAAGTTCCAAATCATAAGGACTTCCAACACAAAAATCATCTGATTTAATGTACAAACAGAGGATGCTACGAGAGGCCAAATTTCACAAGAAAGTGTGAGCATGTACACACAAAGTTTTTATTCTTGCTCAATGCTCCTTGAGTAGGGGTGGCAATGATGCGAGTCGAGTTCGAATTTGAGCTAGCTCGACTCGACTCGTGAGCATTTCGAGAGATTGAGTTGAGTCGAGCTCACTCGAGTCGAGTTTTGTCCGAGCTTTGACCTAGTCGAGTTTTGAACGAGTAGATTTCGAGTAGCTAGCAAGTCTCATGTTAACAACAACAATAAGGTAGAAAATGTTGAATTTAAGTATTTTGCTATTGATAATTGGGTATTCAAGCTTCTCATGACTTTTCGAGTCGATTATCGAGTTGCTCAACTCGACTCTTCAACATCTCGAGTCGAGCTCGAGTTTGATTCGAGCTCACTCGAATCGAGTTTTGACCGAGTCGATCTCAAGTAGCTCGCGAGTTATCTCGTCTCATTGCCACCCCTATCCTTGAGAGTCTTCCATTAATTAGTGAGTATGATAATTGATAAATATAATGAGAAGGAAAACGAGGAAGAGTAACTGCTCTATTGAAATTTGGAATTCATAAGAGAAAAAGTCTCTCTAAGGTTCAAACGACGACTGACCTTGCAAACTTTACTTTAAAAAGTAGTGATTGTATAGAGGCCTTGTGCCATAGCACTAGCACAGGTTCACCGGCCAAGACACCGGCGTGACGATTATCAAATTAAGTAATAGTTTACATCAGTCCACCACTATATATACATAAGCACGGTAAGAAAGCACTAGCTTTCCAACTATAATGACTCTCATCTTTCTCTTCTCTAATTAGGAAGCTTAATTAATCAACTTGGGCATTATGTTGGCTAGACATTTGGCACAGTTTGGGTTAGTGGTGATTTGCTTGGCAGTGCGAAGCTCAGCCACTACATACGCTGTGGGTGACATAAGTGGTTGGACACTCGGGGTTGATTATGCCCCGCTTGATCTGCCTTAACACATTTCTTGTCGGTCACCACCTAGGTGAGTTTACTCAAATTCCTCCTCACACAAGAAGTGAATTTTCTCATATCCAAAATTTCGGATATATTCATATACAAGAACCAAACTAGCATATCTGATGAACAATGAAATTTTATGCGAAGGGAAGTTGGTCGGGCTCGGCCCGATTGTTTGCGCAAAATTCCGGGCCACGGGCGACTTGAATATGAAACTTCAGGCTAATTTTTGGCCCGACCCGAAAAAGGCCCCGAAAAGCCCGCATGGCCTGGTCCGATTTAGCGGGTTTTGGCGGGAAATTTCGGCCCGAGGCTTTGGCCCAAAACGGGCCTCTTTTTTTGGCCAAAGCCCGGCCCATGATAACCTCTAAGTAGTACGAATGCAAAATAAAGTAGTATAGGCTAAAGTAATCCTTCTGTCCTAGCTCATAATTGCAACATGTAGGGGTTGGAGATTTTTTAAGGTGATGAAAGAGATAGAGAGAGATGAAAAAAGGGACCTATTTGATAAGGAGAGACATAGAGAGAAAACAAAGTCGAATTTAGTAATATGATATTGCAATTAATATAAAACTTCCAAATAAGGAATGTTGCAATAATAAAAGAACGAAGGAAGTATATATTAAGAATTAAAATTAAGAATACAAGATTGATTATTAAGAAGAAGAAAGCGAATGGTCCCACATCATATGAATATAAAGTGACAGTGTTGTGAGAGATATATATTTAGGTAAGATTTTCGTTTAAGATAACAAGACAATCATTTATTAAAAAAACTAATATGAACCCGGTGCACACAAACTTAGTGTGCACCTTATCCATCTCATGTAAGTTTTAATGATTACAACTTTCCGTTTTTGCCGCGTTCAGTCTTCCGCTCTTTTCTCTTTCCTGATAACTTCTCTCTCCTCTGATAACTTCACTCTCCTGATAGTGCATATTTGAAATAATATAGTGTATTTTGAAATAATATAGTGTATTTTAAAATGATATAGTGTATTTTAAAATGATAGTGTTGTTGAGTTTTTTGGCATGATAGTGTTGCATGTTATAGTGTATATTGACATGATATAGTGTATTTTGAAATGATATAGTCTATTTTGACATGATAGTGTTTTGCTGTGTTTTTTGACATGATAGAGTTGCATGATATAGTGTGTTTTGACATGATAGAGTTGCATGATATAGTGTGTTTTGACATGATATAGTGTATTTTGAAATGTTATAGTGTAGTTTATTTGTATATTACACAAAATTATCATAATCGATCGTTATTGTGTTTGACATGATAGTGTATTTTGACATGATATAGTGTATTTTAAAATGATATAGTATATGTTTGTTCTGAACAACTGTTTTTGATAAAATTTTAGGGCGAGAGAATCTTATTAAAGAGAGAGAAAATAGCACGGATTTTGGAACGCGGGAGTGACTAGTTTGTAGTGGGGCACGTGTCTAGGCCTGGTCCACACTATTTTTAATGTGAACCGGGTCCACGCAAGACGGATTGATCATTTATAGACTAACCAAAATACTATACAAGTTAGTTATCTAAGAGAGCAAAATTTTGGAATATAATGAGAAACTCCGGAATTTTAAGAGTATTCTTAAATAAATCCAAGTTGAAATGTTAAGAAAATTGGTAAAAGTTGCGTTATATATTTATGTCAATATTTTCATATGTATTAAAACTACTACCAAAGGAGCAAACATAGAAGAGAATCATGTGGGAGCCCAATGGTTGGAGCTCCCACCTCCCAACCAAGGTTGGAAGTTCGACTTGAAGGATTTATGTCCTCGACTTAAATGCAATTACTAATTATATTATGGATCGTATTATAGAGATAATAAATTCGTTCTATTGGGTCGTCTATACGTCTTGCTAGAGAATGCTATAGAACTTTGGGTTAGGAAATTATAAACCCAAAGCTCAATATAATGGATCCTATTAGGTCACACAAAATACTTGGATCAACAAAAGAAACCTAGAGCCCGTAAGGGGCCCTAGGGTGGCCGGCCAAGAGGAAGGATGAGGAGAAGTGATTCTCCTTCTAACCTAAATGTATTTATATATTTGGTTAGGCAATAAGGAAATTGATAAGATATCTCTCATTATTCTTCTCTCTCATATTCTTTCCTAAAGTCACAAAAACTCCATTAAAGTAGAAGAAGAATTTCCTCCTTCCAACTAGCATTGGTGGAGTGTTGATCCGGGTTGGTGGACCAAGTAGAAGAATCACAATTGAGGTTCTTTATCCGGGTTATTCAAGCTTTGTGGAATTCACGCTTCAAAGGTAAATTCCTAACTATTATGTGATCCTTGAATGTATATGCATGAGATCCTGTTTTAAGTGCTTATGAATTTGATTCATGAAATTCCGCTTAGAGTACTTATAGAATCCTACAGTGGTATCAGTTTTAGCCTCTTGCATATAGATTTTTGGTCATAATAATTAGATTTATTTTGATGTGTTCTTCACTAATTTTAATTGATTAAGGGGAGGTTTTGAATTGTGGATGTTTTATTTAATTGGATTAATTAAATTTGATTTAATCTGCCTAATAAACGATTTTAATTTCTAAAATTCGACCTAATATTTTTTTCTCGAAATATTATTTTTTGTTCTTGGACGAATTTTATGAAAATAAAATCCTAATTTTTGGAATTAAAATTCAATTTTAGATCTCAAATTTTTCGAAAATTTCGAGAGTTAGATTTATATTATTAATCTGTTTTTCATATTTAAATTGTTTATGTATGAAAATTAATTCATGTGAAAAGTGTTTTGTGTGAATTAGAGATTAATACATATGAATAATGCTAAAATTAAATTAAAATAGAGATTTTATGTTAATTTCGAATATTCAACTCATATAATTAATCTGAATTTTCATATTTAAATTGTTTATGTATGATAAATTAATTCATGTAAAAGGAGTTTTATATGAATTTAAGGTTAATTGATATGAATAGCCCTAAAATTAATTAAAATGGAGATTTAAAT
The DNA here is from genome assembly GCA_947646795.1 of Beta lomatogona. Classification (NCBI taxonomy): domain Eukaryota; kingdom Viridiplantae; phylum Streptophyta; class Magnoliopsida; order Caryophyllales; family Amaranthaceae; genus Beta; species Beta lomatogona. The sequence continues at coordinate 1,991,812 of CANSNZ010000477.1, forward strand.
TAATTTGCAGAATTAGGCATAAAGGAGTTTATGTTTAATTTATTTTGATCACTATATTAATTTACAAGAAGTTATGATTTATTTAATTCCCACAAAAAAAAAAAAATATAAAGGAGGGAGGAGAAGCAGCCACGGCTGGGTGGCGCTGCAACCTGCTGGTGGGGCCACGGTGGCTGCTCCAGGTGGTCCTTGGTGGGCTGCCATGCCTGCGGCAGCAGCAGCGTGGCTTGCTAGCCATGTTTTGCTGCTGCCCAGCATTATTTTAATAAAAAGAAAAATTTTGGATGATTATTAAAACAGATTTTCAGGATATTGAGCAGATTTTCAGTTAAATAATTCCATAATTTTATTCTTTAATCTAATTAAAATTAGTAGGAAAGTATTATAGGATAGAATCTTTAGGTGGTTAGGAATTACTTAAATGTTTTATCAACTTGCTATAATTAAGAATATTTGATATTTTGATAGATGGCAAGTATAATATGTGATATTATGATGTGGCTTTTATATATTTTGATATAATTGCTATGTATGACTAGTATGGCCCAAATTAAGTTAGAAAATACGATCTGCGTATCGTGATGTATTCTTGTAATTTTAAATACGATCTGCGTATCGTTAAGTATTTTTGTAATTTATTTAATTTAGTTATTATTTAAATTATTTTGATACTTATGTAATCCAAAGACGAGCCCATCAAGAGAAGGCCCATGGCTAACATGGATGGAGATCCATGAAGAGTCCAAGGAGGAGCCCATGATGCTTAGTTCTTAGGATTAGGGGCCATACTAGATCATTTTATTTTCGCATTTTATTATTCTTTAAAATGCTTATAAGTTTATTGTATGTTGGTTGTTGATGCGCTAGCGTTCACTAATTCATAACAACATAATAAACTTAGGTCCCGTAAATATTAAGGTTGCTTTTCCAAACATAAAGTACTTATCAAACCCTTAATTAATAGTAATAGGTCATGCCTCCGCAGGGTGTTATCATTAATTTTGGGAATATAAGGTAAAATTGCGAATTTTACAACTTAGTTTGGTTGTCCTTAACAAAATTATCAAAAGCGTTTTGAATTTTGAAGCAAGAGATAGTTAAACATGCGATGTTTATCCATCTAAACAAGAGTCATAATTTGTTATAATTAGTAAAAGAGTTTACTTACCTTGATAATGTAACGTTAAAGATAAGGCCTCCGTCTGCTTAGTGTTGCATGTTGATAGGATCTTGTAAAACACTTATTCAAATGGGACATTAAAATTGAATAGGTGATCAACTTAGAAACCTTTGCATGTTTTAGGTTACTTTATAAACATAAAAATTGAATTTTGCTTTATTTTTCTGTCTGTAGATATTATGTCTGATAACAACAACAACAGCAACAACTCCGGTTTCAACATTCGTCCTTTTCTGGAAAAGGACAGACTGAATGGTGAAAATTTCCTTAATTGGGAAAGGACCTTAAGACTTGTTTTGAGGTATGAGGGTCGAGAGGATGTCTTAGAAACCCCGCTTCCTGTGATTACTGATGAGTCGACTGAAGCAGACAAACGTCGTGCTAAGCAGGCCAATGATAGGTCTGTACCAATCACTTGCTTGATAATAGCAGCCATGGAGCCGGACCTCCAAAGGAGGTTCGAAACCAAGGATGCTTATACCATCTTGCAAGAGCTGCGGGCTATGTTCCAAACACAAGCCCGAGTTGAGCGGTATGAGACTAATAGGGAGATACTTGAATGTCACATGAAGCCGGGTCAAGCTGTTGGCCCCCATGTTTTCGCAATGATGGGTCTTTTCGAAAACATGGAACGACTTGGATTCCCTTATAGGGTTGAGTTGGCTACTGACATTATTCTCCACTCATTATTGACAGTTTCAATCAGTTCAGAATGACCTACAATATGAATGAGTATGAAAAGACTTTGCAAGAGTTGCATGGCTTGTTGGTCAACGCTGAAAGGAACATCCCTAAGGTTGAACCAAAGAAAGAGGTTTTGATGGTTCAAAAGGGAAAGGGTTTCAAGAAGAAATGGGCAGGAAAGAAGGACAAAGGCAAGCAAGTTGCCATTGTTGCTGAAAAACCTAAGCCAACCACCAAGCCAAAGGTCGCTGCGGAAAGCAAGTGCTTCCACTGTCACAAGATAGGACACTGGAAGAGGAACTGCCCGGTATACTTGGAAGAAAAGAAGTCTGGGGCTTCCACTTCAGGTATATATGTTATAGAAATCAATTTGACTTCTACTTCTTTATGGGTATTTGATACCGGCTGTGGTTCTCACATAGTTAATGATGTGCATGCAGGGACAAAAAAGAAGTAAGAAGCTAGCAAAAGGCGAGGTAGAGCTACGCGTTGGAAATGGAGCACGAGTTGCTGCACTTGCCATAGGAAGCTATAGTCTACACTTGCCATCTGGGCTTATTTTAGAACTAAATAATTGTTATTTCGTTCCTTCCATAACTAAGAACATAATTTCTGTTTCAGTTTTGGATTCTAAAGGGTTTTGTTTTGAAATAAAGAACAAGTGTTGTTCCATTTCTTACAATAAAATGTTCTATGCCAATGCTAAATTGATAAATGGCTTATATGTGCTTGATAGGTCGTTACAAATCTATAACATAGATAGCAAGAAACAAAAATCAAATGATTCCAACCTAACCTACATTTGGCATTGTCGAATGGGTCATATAAACCAAAAGCGTATTCACAAGTTACAAAAGGATGGTATAATTCCATCATTTGATTTCGAATCATTTGATGTATGTGAGTCATGCTTAATGGGGAAGATGACAAAATCACCATTTACTGGAAAAGGTGAAAGGGCCAGCGATCTTTTAGGACTCATACATACAGATGTGTGTGATCCTATGAGCACAAAGGCAAGGGGAGGGTTTAACTACTTCATTACCTTCACTGATGATTTGAGTAGATATGGATATATATACTTATTGAAACATAAGTCAGAATCTTTTGATAGATTCAAAGAGTTCCAAAATGAAGTACATAATCAACTTGGTAAGACAATAAAAGCACTAGGATCCGACTGTGGTGGTGAATATTTAAGCCAAGAATTTGATGATCATCTAAAGGGTTGTGGAATTCTTTCACAATTAACTCCACCAGGAACACCACAGTTGAATGGTGTATCTGAAAGGAGGAACCGAACCTTACTAGATATGGTTCGATCAATGATGAGTCTTGCTGATCTTCCGATTTCTTTTTGGGGATACGCTCTCGAAACTGCTGCACACACACTAAATAGGATCCCGTCAAAGGCTGTAGAAAAGACTCCATATGAGTTATGGATGGAAAACCTCCAAACTTGTCTTTTCTTAAGATCTGGGGATGTGAGGTCTATGTAAAGTGGTTACTATCAGACAAGCTTGCACCCAAGTCAGAAAAATGTCTCTTTGTGGGATACCCAAAAGAGACAAGGGGTTATTACTTCTATAACCGTCAAGAGAACAAAGTGTTTGTAGCTCGTGATGGTGTCTTTCTTGAAAAGGAATTTGTTTCTAGAAAGACAAGTGGGAGTAAAATAGTTCTCGAAGAAATTCGAGATGAGCAACAATTAGACGTGGTGCACACCATGTCAAAGATGGCCCAACAAGACGAAAGTCTAGTTCAGGAGATGATGTATTCAACGCATGAACCTCCTACCGTCCCACTTGAATCAAGTGAATATCTTCAAGAAGCTGAAGAGAACACTTCTCTTGATGCTCAGGCCCCGTGTAGATCTAGTAGAGAAAGGATTCCAAATAAGAGGTTGGTTGATTTCCTGTTAACTGAAACTCTGAAATTATGATTTTAGAAAATTCAGAGCCTACTACCTACAAACAAGCTTTGACGAGCCCATGCTCTGAGAAATGGCTTGAGGCCATGAAATCCGAGTTAGACTCCATGTCTGAGAATAAAGTTTGGACCCTGGTCGCCTTGCCTATTGGGGTTAACCCCATTGGATGCAAGTGGGTGTTCAAGTTGAAAACAGACAAAGATGGGAATGTCTATGTATATAAAGCAAGACTGGTTGCAAAAGGATTCATACAAATTCATGGTATAGACTATGATGAGACCTTTCTCCAGTAGCAATGCTTAAGTCAATTCGGATACTTTTAACGATTGCTGCTTTTTATGATTATGAAATTTGGCAGATGAATGTCGAAACTGCATTCTTGAATGGGTTCTTGAATGAGGATGTGTACATGACACAACCTGAGGGTTTTGAGGATCCAAAAAATCCTAAAAGGGTTTGCAAGCTTCAGAGATCCATTTATGGATTGAAGCAGGCATCTCAGAGCTGGAATCTTCGATTTGATGAAGCAATCAAGAAATTTGATTTCATCAAAAGCGAAGAAGAATCTTGTGTCTACAAGAACTTTTGTGGGAGCAGCTTAGTCTTCTTGGTATTGTATGTAGATGACATACTACTCATGGGAAATGACATACCAATGCTTGAGTCAGTCAAGGAATGGTTAAAAAGTTGTTTCTCTATGAAGGACCCGGGGAGAAGCCGAGTACATACTTGGGAATCAAAATCCATAGAGATAGGTCTCGAAGGATGATTGGACTAAGTCAAGAAACTTATATTGATAAGGTTCTTACAAGGTTCAACATGGAAAACTCGAAGAGAGGTTTCATTCCCATGTCACATGGCATATCGCTTAGCAAGAGTCAGTGCCCGACTGAGCCTGATGAGTTAAAGCGAATGAGTAGCATTCCTTATGCTTCGGCTATAGGATTTATCATGTATGCCATGATAAGTACTCGACCAGATGTTGCATATGCCTTGAGCATGTGTAGCGGGTTCCAAGCAAATCCAGGAGAAGCACATCGATCGTAGCCTAAGAACATCCTCAAGTACTTGAGAAGAACTAAAGGCATGTTCTTAGTCTATGGGGGACAAAGTGAGTTAGTTGTTGAAGGTTACACGGATGCAAGCTTCCAAACCGACAAAGATGATTACCGCTCTCAGTCAGGGTATGTCTTTCGTCTAAATGGAGGAGCAGTAAGCTGGAAGAGCTCAAAACAAAGCACTGTAGCAGACTCTACGACAGAATCAGAATATTTTGCAGCGGTTGAAGCAGCTAAAGAAGCAGTTTGGATCAAGAAATTCCTGACAGAGCTGGATATCATACCTAGTGCTCTGGAAGGGATTGAGTTGTTCTGTGATAACAATGGTGCTATTGCGCAAGCAAAAGAACCGAGATCACATAACAAATCCAAACATGTAATGAGGAAATATCACCTCATTAGGGAGATTATTGACCAGAAGGATGTCAGGATCTGCAAAGTTCACACGGATGAGAATGTGGCTGATCCGCTCACTAAACCACTACCTCAACTCAAGCATGAGTGTCACGCTAGGGCTATAGGCTTGAAGCAAATGTTAGAGTGGCGTTAGATTGTACTAGGTTTATAAAAACTTGTTACAATGTAAAGACATGGTTTTGCTATTTATGTTTATGAGAATAAATTTTATCTTATTTAATTATTGGTTTGGTATTAAATAAAATGTCCAAAATATATCTTGAATTCTATGGTTTTGTCAAATATGTGATTTGATAAATGAAACACCATAAGTGAACAGAATTCATAGAATATTAAAGTTCCTAATCTAAGTCATTAAACTGGACATAAATGACTTGTTAAAGGGATTAGCATATAAGATTATTGATAGCGCCGTTTCATGAGCTATGAAAACATAGAGATGTTTAATCAATCATATGGATATGTATAGTTGATACATAGTCGAACTAGACCTACTTAGAAGTTTTATAACTTCGAAATTATATTAGTAGATTCCTTAGACATGAGTGGAACATTACTTAGCCCAATGATTGGTATAACTTTGATACTGTCAAACGTCATGCCGTAAAAGGGGACTATAAAGGCAGCATTCAGGTTGTGCTAAAAATTGAGTGGGAGTATTGATTACCATAAGATTGAAAAGGTCCTCCTATATGAGATAGGATAGATGTCTTGGCCCTTTGAAGAGCGAAAATTGAAAAATGCATGGCCGTGCTCAAATATAATGGATCATCCGATGATCATTTGTTTGTCAATTCGAACTCGGATTTCAAGGATTAATTTGAAAACTAGTATGGATGATATATAAATATGATCATACTATCAAATTAAGACATTAAGAGACTTGAGGAATTCAAACATTGCACACTCGTCTCGGACAAGTGGGAGATTGAAGGATTTATGTCCTCGACTTAAATGCAATTACTAATTATATTATGGATCGTATTATAGAGATAATAAATTCGTTCTATTGGGCCGTCTATACGTCTTGCTAGAGAATGCTATATAACTTTGGGTTAGGAAATTATAAACCCAAAGCTCAATATAATGGATCTTGTTAGGTCACACAAAATACATGGATCAACAAAAGAAACCTAGAGCCCGTAAGGGGTCCTAGGGTGGCTGGCCAAGAGGAAGGGAGAGGAGAAGTGATTCTCCTTCTAACCTAAATGTATTTATATATTTGGTTAGGCAATAAGGAAATTGATAAGATATCTCTTATTATTCTTCTCTCTCATATTCTTTCCTAAAGTCACAAAAACTCCATTAAAGTAGAAGAAGAATTTCTTCCTTCCAACTAGCATTGGTGGAGTGTTGATCCGGGTTGGTGGACCAAGTAGAGGAATCACAATTGAGGTTCTTTATCCGGGTTATTCAAGCTTTGTGGAATTCACGCTTCAAAGGTAAATTCCTAACTATTATGTGATCCTTGAATGTATATGCATGAGATCTTGTTTTAAGTGCTTATGAATTTGATTCATGAAATTCCGCTTAGAGTACTTATAGAATCCTACATGACTCTCATCAACCCCAAATATGGGGTGTTTGTGTGGATATTTGCTTTTGGGTATAAATCTCCACTTTTCGGTATCTGGAAGTTTCTTTATGGGTTGGGATCCCCTTCTTACCCCCTAGCTCATAAGGACAGAGCCTGCTTGGGCCAGTAAATCAATAAATGTGGCTGTTAAATTAATATGGGGACAACTTGGATGGCAGTGTTTAATTATGGAAGTGGACACACAGTGGATGAAGTAACGCAAAGTGATTACAGATAGAACATGCACCCAAAAAAATTATCATACACCAGGGTGTACCGTGAGTATGGTACATCATACCCTAGGCTATTTTTCTACTGTACTAGAATAGGAGAGTTCTAAATGAACACATGAACAAATGAACAAAAATGAGTCTTGGGTGTACCATGCACATGGTACACCTGGTGTATGATGAATAAACTTGAATATGCATAATTGGAAATCCAATGACCACAATATTAATGCAAATCTCTATTATATAAGCCAAGGGGGGAGCTATGGTGTCCCCCTTGGAAAAGTCTAAAATATCGCTCACATTACCTTAGCAATTAAATATATTTTGCAAATTCAAATAAAGCATATACCATAATAAGGAAATTTTTGCAAATTTAAAAAAACAATCAATCTTATACAAGTGTGAACATGTCATATTCAAATACATATGAAACAAAATAAGGAACAAATACACTACCTTTCAAGTCCTAATCAAATAAAATTTATAACATAATCAATGCAAATCATAAATTACGTTTGACAAAAAAAAAATGAAATTTACCCTAAATTAACAAAGACACATTAAAAAACTACTCCCTCCGTCCCAAAATACTCTTTACACTTTCCTTTTTATCTGTCCCAAAATACTCTTTACACTTCTATTTTTAGATATGGCCCATTATTATTTTAATCCTTCTACCTTTTAACCATTGGCCCACACTCTCTCTCCTCCAAATAAAATAATACCACTCCTACTACCTACCAAGTCTAACCATGACCCACATTCTCTATCCTTAAAATAAAATAATACTACTTTTACTAACTACTAACTCCTATCACATCTACTTTTCAATAAAATAATAATTAATAACCAAGCAACAACTTATCATCTAAAACTACGTGCCTTGAAAAGTGTCAAGAGTATTCTGGGACGGTGGGAGTATTTAGGATAATGCATTAGGATAATGCATTAGATAAAACTGTTACTATTAAAAATACAAACTTAATGCTTTTCCCTACTAGATAAAACTGTTATTAAAAATACAAACTTAAAACTGTTATTAAAAATACATTAAAAAAATTATTTTAAGTTGTTTGGATTGACAAGTGTGCGTGGTTTTTTATGAGAATTAATAAAACTTGCAATACTAAGAGTTATGAAACAATTTTTTTATTGCATATTGATTTGTCAATTACTATGTATTTAAATAGTAATTGTTAGTACATCAATTATTTTTTTATTAAATAAAAAAATGTCTGCACCCTTAAACTGTCATTTAACCAATTTTTTAACGCTTGAATATCAATATTATTACTAAAATATTGCCGCACGCATAGCGTGAACATTAGGCTAAACTCTATTATATCTCTATTATATAAGGGAAGGGGGGAGCTATGGTGTCTCCCCAGGAAATTATTTTACTACCCTCATGAATAAATTAACTACTTTGCCAAAAAAAAAGAATTCAAACTCAGATATAGCATAAAAAAGTAAAAATAAAAAATATTGAACACAATTATATCTCTATTATATAAACGAGGGAGGAGCTCCTAGGACATTATTTTACTACCCTCATGAATAAATTAACTAATTTGCCCAAAAAAAAGTAAAAAAAAAAAAAAAAAAAACTCAAATATAGCATTAAAAAAGTTAACAAAAATGTTGAAAACAATTATATAATAACTGAGCCACCATAAATGATTCCAATTGTCTACAAGTATTAATGCATTCATATTAACAAATCAAATTTTGACTCATATGCAAAAAAAAAAAAAAAAACGAGTTTTTGTCTCAAAAAAAACCAAGCACGCATTGCGTGCAAAAAATGCTAGTATGCAATAAGCCAATAGCTAATAATATAACCAAGCTTGCTTGGTGGAGGTGGTGGGGAACTCACCTTGTGACTTTGAGTTCGAGCCCCGCTACCTACTTGTGCTTGGGAGTAGGGATTCCCTTAACCCCCCTACTCTCAAGTGTTGACCTGTGTAGCTGGGATAGCTGACCTGCGAGAGGTGTTGGTCCAGTAGGGTCCTTCGTCCCCTCCCCCAAAAAAAAAGCCAATAATATAAGTCTTAGTTTAATAACTTTTTAAATTAGTAATATAAGTATCAATGTATTATAACAATGACTCAATCACATCTTAATTGTTATAACTTCCAACTTCGTAACTTAATATATATGAAAAATAATTATATTGTATTTTATGATTTTATCGACAATTCTTGATAGATATTTCTAGTAATTTATATAAATCGTTTGCGACAATATACGAACTAAACCCCGGTATACACTTCAAATGCTATTAAAGATACTTACCTAAATGATAATGCCGAACTGGAGAACCGGCAATGTCCGGTACAGAAGCAACCCAGGCTTACCCGAGTTCAAACCCAATTCAATTATATTGCTCCCGAGAACCGCCATGAGTCGACCCGGCCAAGTGGCCAAGTCCACTTGAAAGATGGCTTGAGCCGACCCAAGTCGCCAAGTCCACTTGAAAGATGGCTTGAGTCGACCCAAGTCGCCAAGTCCACTTGAAAGATGGCTTGAGCCAACCCAACTACATCCGATGCCGGTTTGAGCCGACCCAATTTATTCCAAAAGCCAACTTAAGCGGAACATCCGATGCCGGCTTGAGCTGACCCAAGCTATTCCGAAAGTCAGTCTAAGCCGATCCAACTCCATCTGATGTCGGCTTGAGCCGACCCAAGTTCATCCGGCGCCGGCTTGAGTCGACCCAAGTCCTTCGGAGAGCCGATTTGTTATTCCGAACAAAGTTCATCCGACACTGACTTGAGCCGACCCAAGTCCTTCCGAGAGAGCCAATTTGTTCCGACCCAAGTCCATCCGAGAGCTATTTTGGGCCGACTTCACCTTATTCGATTCCAACCTAAATTCACCCATTCCAACTACCACCCGACCCAACCCCACCCCCATCCTGTTCCGACCCTCACCCAGTTGGACCACCCAAACCTGACACATGACCTACTCTCACCCCGGATTATTTCGACCCAAATCATTCCGACCCAGGTTGGGTCAACCCAAACCCATCTAGTGACCCAATTTGACACCACTATATTAGACACAAATTGGACAATATGTTGGCTGGAGAACCTAGGTCAACACATATATTCATCGCATCTATCCATAAGTGAGGACTAATTTTTTTTTTATTTTTGGTGAAAACGAAACGACTAATACTATTAAAGAAAAAAAATTGATTTAGTCATCAGATATACCATCAATGGTCAAAATACTTGGAAAAAATTAATCCTTTTTGAATCTTGATTAATGCGTAGATTTGAGTTTTGAGATTAGCTAACAATAACTTCTGCTCTTCGGAAGATACTATTATATGAAATCAATCTTCAGCTTGATATTGGGGTTTTCTTTTTTTTATTGCGTGTGTGCGTTCATGAGGGAAGATGCTATCGATGATACGAATATACTTTTGTAACACCTCGGCTTTGAGAGACAGCGAAAGAATTTCCTCATATTCTTAGCTTCCTCCTTAAAGTTAGTTCAGTGGCCTGTAGGGAAGACTTCGCTCAAAGAGTCCGGCCACCAAGCTGTAACAAGTATGTTCTCATTTGAGAACAAAAACTTGTTGCTTGTAAGACCGCAAACAATAGTTATAGGCTCTCCAATAATGCTTGTCTTGAAACATTTTTTAATGAGAGTATTTGACCACTTGATCTATGAGAGGAATATCTATCTTTTAGGATATGTTTTCTATTCTTTGTATATCTTGGTTTTATGGTATGTTTAGGAGTTGGGTTGATTTAGGAGTTTTTGGTATATATATATTGTAAACATGCATGTATTACGTGATTCTACAAGAAGAAATACAAATAAATTATTATCTTAACATGGTATCAAAGCCTACCAAAATTTTTATTTTTGATCCTGTTGTTCTTGCCTCGCAGTTTCTACGTGGCTTCTTATGTGGTTCGGTTTGTTTCTTTTGCTGTGTGTTTGTTTTTTTGTGGTGTTCGTGATGACTGAAAAACTAGATTTGTCTACGGCTCCTCGTTGTGAGCCCTTTTCCGCCTACTATTTGCATCCCAGTGAAGGCATCGGGGTTGTTATTAGCCCTATTTTGTTGAAGGGGGACAATTATGAAGCTTGGTCTCGGTCCCTCCGCAATAATCTTCGTGCAAAAAATAAGCTTGGCTTTATTGATGGCACAATCAAGGTACCTGATGCAAAGTCTCCTATTTTATCTCTCTGTTACTCGCACAGAGCTTAGTTACGCAGTTCATACTCTTGCACAGTTTCTTAGTGCTCCTCAGGATCCTCATTGGGATGCGGCGCTCCGAGTTCTGCGTTATATTAAAGGAAGTCCAGGTCAAGGAATTTTGCTTCTTTCTAAGAATGATATGAATTTGACGACTTTTTGTGATAGCGATTGGGCTGCTTGCTCTATGACTCAACGTTCTTTGTCTGGTTACTTGGTGTTTTTGGGTTGTTCCCTTTTTCTTGGAAGACTAAGAAACAACCTACCGTGTCCTAAAACTGAATACTGTTCTATGGCAGTTATTACTTGTGAGTTAAAATGGTTGAAGTCCATTTTGTTTTCTCTAGGAGTGTTGCGTTCCAAGCCTATGAGTTTGTTTTGTGATAGTCGATCGCTCTCCATATTGCTAAAAATCCAAGTGTTCCATGATCTTATCAAGCATATCGAGACGGATTGTCATTTTGTTAGGGATGAGTTAGTGGTCGGCAACTTATCTATTGCTTATGTTCCTATCGGTCATCGTTAGCCGCCATTCTTACCAAGGCTCTTTGGCGGTAACAGTTTAGTTTTCTTTTACAAAAGTTGGGGATTCGCGATCTTCATGCTACAACTTGAGGAGGAGTATAAGAGGAATATCTATCTTTTTAGGATATGTTTCCTATTCTTTGCATATCTTCTATTCTTTGTATATCTTGGTTTTATGGTATGTTTAGGAGTTAGGTTGGTTTAAGAGTTTTTGGTATATATATATATATATATATATATATATATATATTGTAAACATGTATGTACGTGATTCTACCAGAAAAAATACAAAATGATGTTTTTATCCTAGATTATTATCTTAACATGATCAAACACAAATTTCTCAGGGTGACCTCTCCAGCCAGAATATAAGAAACCTAGGGTCTCACCAATGAGAGGCCACCCTATTCTTGGAGGAAGAGGTTTGTGGAGGAAAAGAAGGATTTATGTTTGTAGAAAACGATTTGAAGCGAAGGCAGGATGATGAGGAGAAAGCCTAGCTAGTTTAGGAAGAAGTAAAGGAAGAAAATTTCCATGTAAAGTTTTGTTTTGTTTTAAAATTTCTGGTGTGGAAGTTGATCAAGGAGATCATCTAGGAGACTTTTATACATTTAAGAGTTTTTTGTTTGAAACAATCTTTTATAATCACTTTTTTTGCGAAAAACAACCTTTTAATTTTTTTTTTGCAAAATGAAACCTTTTTTAATTTTCCGTCATTGATTGTTAAGTTCTTCCATTGACCGTCAGTTTGTTGTCTTGTGTCTCTTTAACATTTCATTTCCCTCCTTTTTTCCCCCTCTGTTTCCCTCTCATTTCTCTTATGAAACCCTTGCCTCCCCCAAATGAATTTTTTCTCATCAAATCTGAATTATTTCTTCCCCAACAACAAATTTAGGGTTCTTGCTCACCAAATCTGAAATCTCTCTTCCCATTCAACAATGGAGAAATGTGAATGCGGTTTTGCGGTGGCTACAAGGACTTCTTGGATACATGATGGGGAGAAAGTTCGTGGCTTGCGATTTCTATAATCACGAAACTGGACACAGGGGCTGCAACACCTTTGAGTGGGTTGTGTTTCTAGAAGACCTTTGCCTGGTCCTTGCCATTGAAGAAAAAAAAGAGCTAGTGTTAAGCTCTGTCCTTTATTGTGATTAACAACCATCAAATTGAAATGAGTAAAGTTAATAAAAAGAAGCAACTGAGTAAATGCTCACCAGAATTCTTGTCTCCCCTTCAATGGAAGCTACAGTGGAAGAGTGGCGATGGCCTACTCTTGAGTAGGGTGGCAGAGTAGAGTTTTAATGGAGGAGAGTAAAGTGAGAGAGAGAATACAAAAGGTTTTTTGTTTACTTTAAGGTAGAAAAGGAGGGGAATGAAATGTAAAGGAGAAGGGATAAAACAAACTGACGGTCAATGGGAAGAAGTTAGCATTAATGACGGAAAATCGAAAAAGGTTTTATTTCGCAAAAAAAAAAATGGTTTAAGGTTGTAAGTTGCAAAAAAAAAAAATAGGGAAATTCTACGTGGTGACCTTCAGTTTTGTAATTTTCTACGCGGTGGAAACAAAAAAAATTCGGATTCTCTGCAGTATCCCTCTATTATTGTTTTACAAACAAAAGTGACATAAATGAGCATATTCCATCCAATATTCTGTTAAGTTTGTTTAAAAAAAATATCCTTGAAGTAATTAGTCTACCCATGCTTCCTCCCCAACTTCCACCACCCTGTTACAGCCCCCCACCCTCCCCGCTACTGCCCCCACCCTCCACCACACCGACCCAACAAACAATTTGAAGCAACCAACAGACTACGCACCAAGACCCTGCAACGCAACACATCAATGAACACCGGGGCCAGAAGCGGCAGTGGTGGCAAAGACAGCGGCAACAACTCCCGCGAATTGAGGCCAAGGAAAACAGAATAAGAGTAGCAGCAAATGAAGAGAGATAAAGAATAGTGGAGTTGCACAGTCGGCGGCGCTGGGACAACCGGCCACTAGTCCTGAATGGAGGAAGACAAGGCGACGCAGTGCAGCAATCACACAGCTTCGGCGAGGGTAGTATGCACAGGTAGAGAAAAGGGAAAATGCGAGTGAGAGAGAGGGGCGGGTCACGTGGAAGTGTAGGGATAAGGGAGATGGGTGGCGTGGTGGTAGGAGTGGTCGGATAAGGGAGGGGTGGGGCTGGTTAAGGAGAGGGAAGAAGGAGGGGGAATTTAAAAATTATTTTTCCTTTTTTTTTAAAATTAATTAACTAAAAAATGGATGGAAAAACTCATTTATGTCATTTTTTGTGTGTAATTAATAGCACAAGGTCACCTTGTAGAATCCATTTTTTTTCTTTCCACCATATAGAATTTCCCATAATTAAGGGCTACAATGTAGAATTTTCCAAAAATTTAAAAGGTTGTTTTTCGCAAAAAGTCGATCGTAATAGATTGTTCCCGACAAAAACTCTACATTTAAATGCTTCTTCTATTTTTTTTAAAGAGTTTAAGTATAAGGAAGAGTTTGGCCCTACATATGCATAATGCATTATAGTGTTGCAACTAAAAACAATGGATAAAATATATAGTACACAATCGGGGGAGAGGAGTTTTTAATTTGGTCCACAATTTGCAAACGTCATTCAAATATGTAAGAGTTCGTTCAAGTTGTCGAACATATTGTTTATAGGCAAATGCTAAATACAACCCTTAGGGCTATATTTAAGCATTAATAACTCCTTATATATCCTTATATTTTCAATACAAGGTAGAATTTCAGCAGTAAAAAGAAAGTTATATTAAATAATCATTGGAATTCTAAGCCTTTAAGCATTTATTGCTATCTAATTGCACTATGTTGAATTTATTTCTTAATTAAGTACTTGAGTAGTTCAGTAGTTGAGTCTACTCATTAAATAAGTATGTTCAAGTTGGCTATACTTAGATTCTTTTGAAAGACTAAAAAACATTAAATATAGGAATTTGCTATTTTTTAAGCATAACCCTTAGGGTTGTAGTTATCTCGAACCCTTGTTTATATTCTAAACTAGTATTGAGACCCGGGCAAATGCCCGGGCTTTTCATGAGGAAGAGGTAGAGTTTTTAAATATTTATACCCCTTTTTGTGGCATTATCTTTGACGTTGGTTTCTAATTTATATGTCATGAAGAAACTCACTATATCATTCAGAAACATACTATATCATGCAGAAACTACATCATTCTTGATTTCTAAACAATCCACTATATCAATTAGACACTCACTATATCATGAAAAACTCACTATATGATTCAGACATTCATTCTATCATGCAGATATTTTTATATGTTAAAGCACATGTCACGATATACTGCACAACCTACATCTTCCTGCATGTTAAAACATTAAAAATAAAACCTCCATATGTTCTAGACCAATAAAAAGTTAATGGAGAAAGTTCAAGATAAAACTTACCTTTCTTTAGTACTCATTGTGTTTACAAAACAAATTAAAGCACCTATCATATAAATATCAAACAATTTATTAAATTATGAAGGATTGGTAATATTGCTACAGTATGTTGCTAAGGTATGTTGCTACAGTTCCCTTTAAGCCTCAATAGAACAACATGATTAACAATATCAACCCTCTTTCTAATATGTTAACCACGTCCCATCTTATTCAACATTCATGTTTGGAAGAGACGAAGGATGCAGCATTTGTTTCTTATCAACGGAAAAGAAATTATGAGTAGTATATTTATTAGAAACCGTACCTTTGGTTACTTTAATACTCTAACCTTAATTCTAATTGAATTTCCAATTCCGCAGTAGGTTACTTTAATACGTTAGTATAGTCAATATTTCCTTTTATACGTTACTTTAAAATAAAATTTTAAATATAGTATAAATAGATCTTATTTTAGGGTACTTTTCAAACACTTTAATTTCCAATGGTACAAAACTTATAATTTTACGAACTCTATATTAAAGGTTATAATCAATTTACAATATTTGATATTTTCATTGTGAACCCAACTCTATTTATTCTTATCCTAAACTCTATTTGTATTTTAATCAATTTATAACTCTATTTATATTTTAAAAAATGACATGATACTTAATGAGCGCGATAAATGGCGTCCAATGAGAACGCCAAATGTCGCGACATTGTAAGCTGGCTTTTGTACTCTGCTTTATATGTTAGTTATCCTAAACTCTATTTGTATTTTAATCAATTTAGAACTCTATTTATATTCAAAAAAAATGACATAACACTTAATGAGCGCGACAAATGGCGTCCAATAAGGACGTCAAATGTCACGACCTTGTAAGCTGGCTTTTGTAATCTGTTTTATATATTAGTTACTAGTATTGGGACCCGGGTAAATGCCCGTTTTTTTTTTTTTTGTGAAGAAGAGGTAGAGTTTTTAAATATTTATACCCCTATTTTTGGTATAATCTTTAACGTTGGTTTCTAATTTATATGCCATGAAGAAACTCGCTATGTCATTCAGAAACATATTATATCATGCAGAAACTACATTATTTCTGAACAATTCACTATATCATTTAGACACTCACTATATCATGCAGAAACTCACTATATGATTCAGACATTCACTCTATCATTCAAAACCTACATATTTTTATATGTTAAAGCACATGTCACGATATACTACACATCCTACATCTTCCTGCATGTCAAAACATTAAAAATAGAACCTCCATATGTTCTAGACCAATGAAAAGTTAATGGAGAAAGTTCAAGATAAAACTTACCTTTCTTTAGTACTCATTGTGTTTACAAATCAAATTAAAGAGCCTATCATATAAATATGAAACAATTTGTTAGATTATGAAGGATTGGTAATATTGCTACGGTATGTTGCCACGGTGCTTCTCAAGCCTCAATAGACCAACATGATTAACAATATCAACCCTCTTTCTAATATGTTGACCAAGTCCCATTTTATCCAACATGCATGTTTGGAGGAGACGAAGGATGCATCATTTGTTTCTTATCATAGGAAAAGAAAATATGACGAGTATATTTATTAGAAATTGTACGTTCGGTTACTTTAATACTTTAACCTTAATTCTAATTGAATTGTTTATTCTAATTGCAGTAGGTTACTTTAATACGTTAGTATAGTCGATATTTCCTTTTATACGTTACTTTAATATAAAATTTTAAATATAGTATAAATGGATCTTATTTTAAAGTACTTTTTAAACACTTTCAAATGGTACAAAAATTATAATTTTACGAACTATATATTAAAAGTTATAATCAATTTACTATATTTAAGATTATTATTATGAACCCAACTCTATTTATTCTTATCCTAAACTGGATTTGTATTTTAATCAATTTAGAACTCTATTTTCATTGTGAAAGCCCGGGCTTTTTCCTGAAGAAAAGGGAGAGTTTTTGAATATTTACACCCCTATTTTTTGCCGTTATTTTTGTTTGACATAGAACAACTAAAAGTTATAATATGATTTTGTCATTATATTTGACGTTGGTTTCTAATTTATATGTCATGAAGAAACTCACTATATCATTCAGAAACATACTATATCATGTAGAATCTACTTCGTTTAGACACTAACTATATTATGCAGAAACTCAGTATATGATTCAAACATTCACTCTATCATACAGAAACTTCATATTTTATATGTTAAAGCACATGTCACGATATACTACACAACCTACTTCAAATCTAAATGTTCACACGAACAATTGGTACTGAGTCGTCTAAACTGAGATGATCGCTGAATGTTATACCAATTTGTCCCCATAGTGTTACGACAAAGTTTTGTCCACTGCAAGATAATTAATAATTTTAAGACCTAGAATAATATTGCTATAAAATTACGAATAATAACAGTATTCTTTATGAAATAAAGAACATTAACCTTGTATGCTCCAATGTGATTTCCCTTAGTACAGTTCTTGCTCGCTGTGTCAGTCTACCAATGGCCCGTAGTTGTCCTATTATATTTGTATGAGGGATATAATAATATATAAAAGTACACATAATAATAATTACTAAAGATAAGTTGTAACATGTATTTAAATATAGAGGCTATATAATGAAGAAATAGGAGTACCTGTGGGTTGCACAATTGAGTCACCTCGTTTTTGAATCAACTCATATAGTCTCCCAACTCAAACTTGTGTCTAGGAATTTTGGGTTCGTCTTCATCTAGAGTTTGAACATATGTTGAGAATTTGAAATATATATCATGTGTTTATTTGTCACAGTTCTATACTCTTCTTTGTTGGTTGTCACATTAAAGTTTCTAATTATGTAGATGTTCCCCTCCTTAAACGTGCGTTTATAGTCTGATGCATAATCTCCTCTTATAGAGCCTTGAATGTGATCTCCCTATTTTAGTGGCCATTTAGTTTGCAAGGTTAGATCAAAATAAACCAAAAATAGATTATGTGTTAATTGTATAGTGGGGCTTACTTTCTTATCTGCAAGTATTGTTTCAACACCAATAAAATTGTTGGTTTTCGGGTTTATTACATCCCACATTCTGGTGACCCTAGCTAACTTTCATAGTCCAATCTTGCCTTTCTTTGCTCAAATCCTTGTTCAGATTGTACCTGATTGGTTCAATTGATATCATTCACCTTTTTATTTACAATAGCATATCACATAAGTTTTTTTTCCAATGCTTAAGTTATCAGTATATGTTCTAGACCAATGAAAAGTTAATGGAGAAAGTTCAAGATAAAACCTACCTTTCTTTAGTACTCATCGTGTTTACAAAACAAATTAAAGCACCTTAAATATGAAACAATTTGTTAAATTATGAAGAATTGGTAATATTGCTACGGTATGTTGCTGCGGTGCCCTTCAAGCCTCAATGACCAACATGATTAACAATATCAACCCTCTTTCTAATATGTTGACCATGTCTCATCTTATCCAACATTCATGTTTGGAGGAGACAAAGGATGCAACATTTGTTTCTTATCAAAGGAAAAGAAAATACGAGGAGTAAATTTATTAGAAACTGTACCTTGGGGAAGAACTCAATGTGCAAAACTGACTGCTAAAAATCTATAATATTTAGTTCACGTAATTAGTCAATATTTTCTTTTATACGTTACTTTAATATAAAATTTTAAATATAGTATAAATGGATCTTATTTTAAAGTACTTTTTAACAATTTCCAATGGTACAAAAATTATAATTTTACGAACTGTATATTAAAAGTTATAATTAATTTACTATATAGTTAAGTTTTTCATTGTGAACCCAACTCTATTTAATCTTATCCTAAACTCTATTTGTATTTTAATCAATTTAGAACTCTATTTATATAAAAAAAATGACATGGCACTTAATGAGCACGACAAATGACGTCCAATGAGAACGCCAAATGTCGCGACCTTATACGTTACTCTAATATAAAATTTTGAATATAGTATAAATGGATCTTATTTTAAAGTATTTTTTAAACACTTTCCAATGGTAGAAAAATTATAATTTTACGAACTATATATTAAAAGTTATAATCACTTTACTATATTTAAGTTTTTCATTGTAAACCCAACTCTATTTATTCTTATCCTAAACTCTATTTGTATTTTAATCAATTTAGAACTCTATTAATATTTAAAAAAATGACATGACACTTAATGAGCGCGACAAATGGCGTGCAATAAGAACGCCAAATGTCGCGACCTTATACGTTACTTTAATATAAAATTTTGAATATAATATAAATGGATCTTATTTTAAAGTATTTTTTAAACACTTTCCAATGGTTAGAAAAATTATAATTTTACGAACTATATATTAAAAGTTATAATCAATTTACTATATTTAAGTTTTTTATTGTGAACCCAACTCTATTTATTCTTATCCTAAAATCTATTTGTATTTTAATCAATTTAGAACTCTATTTATATTAAAAAAATGGCATGGCACTTAATGAGCGCTACAAATGACATCCAATGAGAACGCCAAATGTCGCGACCTCGTGAGCTTGCTTTTGTATTCTGCTTTATAATTTAGAACTCTATCTATATTAAAGAAAATGACATGGCACTTAATGAGCACAACAAATGGCTTCCAATAAGAATGCCAAATGTCGCGACCTTATACGTTACTTTCATATAAAATTTTAAATATAGTATAAATGGATCTTATTTTAAAGTATTTTTTAAACACTTTCCAATGGTACAAAAATTATAATTTTATGAATTATATATTAAAAGTTATAACCAATTTACTATATTTAAATTTTTCATTGTCAACCCAACTCTATTTATTCTTATCCTAAATTCTATTTGTATTTTAATCAATTTAGAACTCTATTTATAATATAAAAAACGATATGGCACTTAATGAGAACAAATGACGTCCAATAAGAACGCCAAATGTCGCGAACTAGCTGGCTTTTGTACTATACTTTATATATTAGTTATATGATATGATATGATAACCATATGACAATTCGAAATTACAGTCAAATAAAGGGAACAGCTACGACATGTCGACATTTAATGATTTAAATAGCCCGAGAAATTTGACAAATTCTATTAGTTCGTCAATCGAAATACAACTTGAAATATTTTTCACGGGAGATCTTTATCCATTTCACCAGAATCAAACATCGAATAACAGACACCATATTAGAGTATGAATGAAATGATTCACTTGTGACTCAGTTTTAATTCTGAGATGAGTTTGTTTAAGAGTTGGGAATGTATATGAAAGGGTTATAATAGAAGGTGTTTCCATCAAGCAAATGTTGGTATCATGGATATCTAAGCAAAAATTACGTTACTTATGTTTGGCAATATTTTTTCAAATCCTTCCAATGCAATCTTATATCTTTGCAATATCTTGGCAATATAAGCAACCTTTGACGATTCATTCTTATTGCTACATTTGATGGTGTGGTTGTGGAGTCTGCTCGCTTTAGTTCATGCGGCTGTAGTTGGTGTCAAATTGCGAAACTAAAACAAAAAGGCAAAAGAAATTCAAATGCTACATTTGAAACTTTAAATCAACAACTATAGGCTTAAGCAAACTATCTATTTGAGAGAAGGTTATAGACTTATAGAAGTCAATGGCCCATTGCCCCCATGATCTCCATTTATACTTAAGAATGCTTTTCCTATTAAATTAAGTAATTCTTGGCTTAAACCTTAAAAAGCAGACTGGATGACATATACTTCCTCTATTTTCTTAAAATAAAATTTGTCTTTTATGACAGCTTACTATTAGTTACTGCATATCCTTTTTCATAACTTTTTCCCCTTGTTGTATGACATATGATGTAGTTTTGGGGACCACTTGTCTCCTTCATGCCTCCTTTTTTTTTTTATTTCTCAAAGGGTAAATGTATGTAGTGACAATTTAAGAAGAAGAAAAAAAGATTCTCCACAATTCAAACTTTACACATAAATTGGACAATATGATGGTTGGATCGGAGATCCTAGGTCAACACATATTTTCATCACATCTATCAATCTGTCTATCTGATATATATACATATATATTAATGTTGCTAGATTGTTCATAGCATATATTCAACATATCACTCTTTTAACACTTTTATATAACTAGATTTATTGTTGTTCCAAAAGGTGTGAAAAATAAAGAAGCGATAACGACTAATATGGAAGAACAAAATATTGATTTAGTCATCAAATATACAGTCAATGGTCAAAAAACTTGGAAGCAATAACCCTTTTGAATCTTGTAATAAGTAGATTTAAGTGTTGAGATTAGGTAACGATATCTTCTGCTCTATGGAAGATACTATTATGTGAAATAAATCTTCAGCTGGATATTCTTTTGTTTTAATTGTGTGTTTGTTAATGAGGGTCGAGCTCACTCAAGCCCTTAAAGGAAAGCGAGAGAAGAAAAACAAAGAAATAAAGAGTAATAAATTTCCAGCTGGATTCTGGTGCCTAGGTTAATCAAATAATTGAACACAATTAACGTATGAGACGAGTGTAGAGTAATTTATTGTACAATCAGGTGTGAACCAATTAAGATATAAAGTTTTTTGTCAAAGGAGGGTAATTATTTGTCCGATAGGTAACTTTTACTGGTATAGAATTGACGTATTTAAGGTTAAAAGTTATCCTTTATTTTAAAGTCACTTATGTTGGATTAAAGTGAACGGGCCAGATAATAAATTTATTGTACATCCTGTATACACAATATTAATTAATAACTAGTATTTGGGCTCGAGCGTTGCCTCGGGTGGTCTTTTTTCCGAACTTGATATGTATTTTTTTTCCATTCGTATTCAAATATAATAAAGAAAACTCAACATATAAAAGGTACAAATATAATAATGTGGACATTTAGAGCATGATTAAAAGTTGGTTGAGATGGTAATTGTGCTATGTATAATAACAAGATGTCATGGTTTCAAATCTTGTCGCAAGCCAATTTACTTTTGTTAGTTGACATGATATATGTATACATTGGACAATTCTAGTGGAGTAATAGAGGTTGGAGTAACAGAGGTGCCACGTTGCGTGTATACGTTATCAGACACGCCTTTTAATATACTAGTATAGATAGATTGAAGGGAAAGTATGTCAATCTCATTCATAAATGCAGAAACCTACGTCGCAGACTCGCAGGTAGATAATCCATAATACAGATATGTTCATATTTTTATGTTGATACAGCAGTACATATGATACAGATCATATATAGGTCAACGTCACTTGAGTAATTAGCAAACGTAATACAGTTACACCTAAATCAATTTATTTGATAATAAAATAAAAAAAGATACACTACAATATCCGTAAGATGGCTGGTGATCATGACTCGGTATTGTTCTTAGATTTCAATTATGAGGCACTATAAAACTGTTAGTAGAGGCTCATGAAAAACTCATGAAATATTGCAATCATACCATTCTTGCTCTCCTTAAATTTAGCTATTCTCTTCATTTAGTCTTCTAAAAAATAATATTTTCCCCCCAAAAAATTAAAAAAGTTATATTAGAATATTTTTAATATAAAAGAAATTTAAAAACAAAGAGCTAAAAATGTGGAAACTAAAGATAGCACAAGGAGAGGATCCATGGCTTGTGACCACAAACAATCACGTCGGTCGACAACATTGGGAGTTCGATGCGGAGGCCGGTACACCGGAAGAACGAGCAGAGGTTGAGAAGGTGAGAGAGGAATTTAAGAAAAATCGTCTCAAGAAGAAGCAGAGTGATGATCTTCTAATGAGAATGCAGGTAACTAACAACTTCGCCTACGTTACGTACTAGTAGTGTAACCTGTGTTTAATAGGCTACTTACTATAGAAATTATATGTGCATGCTTTATGTAAAGTGGTAATATTGCAATTTATTAATTACATTACAAGGATAGGAAGATCATGGACTCTTGTTTTTAGTTAAAAAGTTTGATTAACCTAGAATATATAAGGATAGAAATATCATTATCAACTCAACTCAAAGCCTCCATAATGCTCTCATATTATTTGTTTTATATTTGCCTATTTTACATTTAATTCATTTGAACAAAATATGTGACAAATGTGCTAAAAATATGTGTCTGAGAGCACATAATTGTAGTCTTATAGATGCTCTCGAGAGCACTTAAGAAATTTGCATCATGAACTCTTGGTTTTGATTAACCTAGATCTGTAGATGTATATAGTTTCGCCATGTTAGGGTTGCTAAAGATTAAGTAGGATTTGAGAAGCTCAAAAATAAGATAAATAGACTTAGCCGATAATTTTGATTATAATATGATCCATCCTTTTCCAATTATATGTACAGATTAATATTTGGTAACACTTCCATTTCCATTAATGTACACAAATCTGTATTTTTTGCACAATACACATTCTTCATTTGAAGATCGTTGGTGATCTATATATGTGGAAGAACATTTTCATATGAGATCTTGTGTATATGACTAATCCAATAAGATACAACATGACTATGTTTTCCGTACACATAAATAATACAAGAGAATCCAGGTGGTGAATTTCGGACCATAGCTTTGTCTTTTTTTCTCTAATTAACCTGTATTTGACCCATTTACCATAATTGCCAACCACTAAAACACCTTCTATGACCCTTTTCTCTCTCTTCGGCCAAGATGAAATAGCTTCCATTTTGAATGGATACATTTTTACACCTTCATCTGAAATAATGAAGCCCAAAAAACCAATTTCTCTCCACATGAATGTACACTTCTCCAACTTGCTATAGAGTTTCTACTCCCTTAAAACTTCGAATAGTTGGTGTAAATGATCTAGGTGATCATCCTGGTTAGAACTATAAACAAGTATATCATCCACATAGACAACCACAAAACTTCCACGGAAAAAATATCTTCCCTTTTTTTTGCCATATGTAGCAATTTAATGGTGGTCTATCAGGTTAAATCTAAAGTATAGGTTAATTGGGGTTTAGCCACAAAATTAGTAGTTAATTACTAAAAAGATGATGGTCTTAGTCATTAAGGGTGTATGGTGGATTTGAAGGGGTATTTTGCGGAAAAAAAACTTACTCGGAAATATTTGGTGAAAAATCCGTACATAATATCTATTACATTTGATATGTTAAAAAAATTTCGGACCAGATCTTATCAACCCTAACTAAGATCCTAACGTAGTATATAAATAACATCAAAAGTCAATATGGTACAAAGAAAAAAACAGTGGAAGTATATGAATTTGAAAAGTCGAAGACATTTTTTTGACAAGTACAATTACATGGAACAAATTCTTTTTACAGTTGCGGAGAGAAAACCGAAGTTTAGCAATGCCACAAGGAATCAAATTGAAGGAAAAAGAGGACATAACAGAGGAAGCAGTAAACATGACAGTTAAGAGAGCCATAAACTTCTTCTCTACTATTCAGGCCCACGATGGTCACTGGCCTGCTGAATCTGCCGGCCCGTTATTTTTCCTCCCTCCACTTGTAAGCCCATCTTTGTCCAAGTCGTTCTAAAACATTTTTCACGTAAAATGTGGGCCTCACCAGCTCTCTTTTCTCAATAGTAGTTGTTTTTTTTTTTTTTTGGGCAATGAATAGTAGTTGTTATAAACTTGTGTTATAGAGGTCCTCGTGGGAGCCCAATGGTTGGTGCTCCCACCTCCCAACCGCAAGGTCGGGTGTTCGACTCTCATCACTCCCCAATTTGGAGAGTTTGTATAAAAATGTTTGCTTGTGGGTATAAATCCAATCCTACCAAATTAATAGTGGTGTGCGCCAAGAATTTAGTAGCCTAGTAGGGGTTGGTTCTGGACCAATTATCTTTCCCCGAAAAAAAAAAAAAAAAAAAAAAATTAAACTTGTGTTATACTCCGTTCGTTTTATTTTGTTATTCCTATTTGAAATTGGGGGAGAAACCAATGCAACTTAAAAAATGGGAAATACTCCACTATTTTAAATAAAATTAAATTAAATAAAAATAAAGATTCTAACCCTTTGAGTTAATCTATGTTGTGCAACCAATAAAACAAAAGTTTAAGGCGTAAAAGATAAAAAAATGACTATTGAATGGTGTAAATACATTTATTACAGCTTATACCAATGGAGATTTAAGTTATAAAATTAAACTATGTATGGAAATATTCAAAATATGAACAACATATTGAAATTTCCTAACGGGAAATACATGAGCAACAAAAGAAAACAAACGGAGTATATGGTTTCAGATTAAAACAAATTCAGATTACAAATATTTGTTAAGTATTCTAATAATTTTAGATTATCGATAAGGAAATATAAATTTAATTTGATTAATGGTTCAAAATTGAAAAATTAAGATATTAAGTCAAATTTGAAAATGAACTATTTTTTTCAGAATTTATCTTAATTTATGTGAATTGATCTAAACTAATTTTGGGTAAATAATTCAAAATAAGTTAGATAGAGTAAGACGTTTAGATATAAATCGTTACTCCATTACTCCATGATATTGTAAATGTACAATTGTTGATCACATGGGATATATATAATTTTGTTCCCATATACTTATGTAGTTTCGAAGTTAAATTTAAAGGATTAGTTTTTTTTTTTTTTTTTTTTTTTTTTTTTTTTTTTTACGGGAAGGATTAGTTCTTGAACTACTAAAAATGCTAAAATCTTCCATTCATCACATAAAATGAAAAGTAGATCTTAATTCGTTATTAGATTTACTCTTACTAGCAAGTCATTATTATTTCAGGTAATAGCCCTACACATTACAGGAGCAACTAATACGATTCTCTCTCCACAACATCAAAAAGAGATTAAGCGTTATATCTACAACCACCAGGTTCTACAATATATATCTCTTTTGTTTTCTCGAGTATGAATAATTGGCTGAAAATTCAGTGTTTCTTTATCTTTCTTACTAGATACATCATAGTGAATTTTTACATTGTTGAAATAGTAACTTTGATTTAATTACAAATATGTAAACATAAATATCATTATTTTAATTGCATTAGTGAATATATTGGCAGAATGAAGATGGAGGATGGGGACTTCACATAGAAGGGCACAGCACCATGTTTGGTTCAATAATTAGCTACATAGCCCTAAGGTTGCTAGGAGAAGGCCCTGATGATGGCGAAGATAACGCCGTCGCGAGGGGTCGTCAATGGATCCTTGATCACGGTGGCGCCACTGGAATTCCATCCTGGGGAAAATTTTGGCTCACGGTTTGTCAACATATATTGCTCTTTGTTAGTGTTTGTGAAAAATATGGGACATATGTGGTGTGGGTATTTTGAAAAAATCTAGTGACGTGCGAATATAAAAAATAATTCTTGTGACGTGCATGTATTTCATAAGTTTTTTATTAACCATATAAACCATGTGTTCATCTCATATATATTATTAATTAATAATCCACAATATATAACTTGATTTCATTATGGGTTTATATATAAAAACAGGAAAAGCATAATCCAAGTATAATAGGTAAAGGTCACTAAAACATTATTTACTTAAGCTAATCTATTATTTTAGTTTCCTAACATACTAGAAATCTAAATATACTACTTATAACTCTAACATCGAACAGCACCAAAATCAACCCAAAGAACAACAATGCAATCAGAAAACGCAAATCCACGAACATCCACAGGACTCTTAACAAGAATATTTCCAAGAGAAGAAAAAAAAGGCTCAAATCCAACCGGTGGCCTTAATTTTTTCTTGAAATAAACCGGCAGGGAACATCCATAACGAAAAAGTGTAGGAACAATCCAAATTTTTGGATGGCTCCAATATCATGTGACACACTAGCCAGTAGCCAGTAGCCAGTAGCCAGTAGCCAGTAGCCAGTAGCCACTCAACAGTAACACCCACATATATATAACTTTTGGGTTTATATAGGAAAACATAACCTAAGTATAATAGGTATAGATCACTCGAACACCAATTATACTTAATCTAACACATAATTTAGTTTCCTAGACATATATACTAGAAATCCAAACTTATCTTAACGCTAAAATTTATTCATTGAATATTGACCTTAACTTTTTTTAAGAAATGGCCGGGAGAAAAAGGGAAAGAATTGGGAGAGAAATTTTCGACCATTTTTTAATGATTTTTTTTTTTTAAATTTTTTTTGGAGGAATAACTTGGGATGATTAATATAAGTACATGGTATAAACAAAGATTAATAAAAGACTAATTACTAAATGGGGGATTCAGGAATTGAGCCATGTGTGTTCGGAGTTGTTGAAACATAAATTTCAAATTAAATTTTACTATCATGAGTTACATATTTTAAAAAAAACACAAAACTTTCAAGAATTGTACTTAGCAGAGCTTTCATTCTTAACTATATCATTAGAAAATAACTAATCAAATACTTGTACTAATAAAAAACTATCTTTTTCTTATCGTATAAAATTCTTCCATGTCAAAAATTATATGTGCACCATTAATTTATAAAATGCATATATAAAAATTCCAAAATATATGAACATTAATCCTCCTCATTTTAACACACTTCTCATTACATATCATATGAACATATGAGCACTGAATCAAGTAATCAACATAGTGAAATTTTAGTGATTGACTTTACTTAGGGAATGATTAATTAATTGCTTAAAAGGGTAATGGGAAGAGAATAGGAAAGAATCTAATTCATTACTCAAATTCTCGAATGAGACAAGTATACAATAAATTTTTGTGAGACGAGAGTAACTTGACATGCTTTTCAACTATAGTATAGCTATCTATATATGTATGCGTATGATAACATGACGACATTTATTTCTGAGGAGAATGGTAACACAGAGCATGATTGGTATCTGTTTGTTGAAGTCTTTCAAATACTCCAACCATTAGACATGTACACAAGCTCCATTTCTTGACCACATTTTTTGATAATGTGACACACATAATGGACTAGTCTCTTTCGCGTATATATAGGTACTTGGAGTGTACGAATGGGATGGGTGCAACCCCATGCCCCCTGAGTTTTGGCTACTCCCTAAGATTTCACCTATGCATCCAGGTTCATAATATAATTTGCTCAAATTGGTATTTTCAATTTAGTTTCTCCAATTCATTAATTGAATCCAACAAAGATCTTGTTTTTTTTCTCTTGGGTACGGTCCAAATTGCAGGAAAAATGTTATGCTACTGTAGGTTGGTGTATATGCCAATGTCATATCTATACGGGAAGAGGTTTGTTGGTCCTATTACTTCACTCATTTTATCACTCAGAAGGGAGCTCTACGCTCAACCTTACCATGAGATCAATTGGAACAATGCTCGAAATTCTTGTGCTAAGGTAAGTGGTATTATGAAGGATTTTTTTTTTAATTGCTTTTTCTTATGTGACGGCTATTTTCTTCCCAATGATCGATGTCAACTAATCTAACTGGTGAAGTCATGAAAATAAATGTCCACTTACTAGTGGATATCCATTAATTTAGTTGGTAAATTCATTTATCCATGACTATTTATCAAAATCCATATACATCATTATCTTTTATGGCTCTCTATACACGTACAAAATATAACATGTCCAACTAATGATCATGATTCATGATTTATGAATCAAAGGCGGAATCCACTTCATGACCACATTCTTTATAAATATTTCTCTCAATCTCATAAGAATACATGATTCTTTGAAGTAATACTGCATTGTCCCTAATAATAGTATGTCACATTTCTATTCTAAATCGTTTTTGAAAAAAGGAGTATATATTAAAATGAATGTAACTAGTCACTTATCTTTTGTAGGAGGACCTTTACTATCCACATCCCCTAGTGCAAGACATGGTATGGGGATTCCTTCACCACTTCGCGGAGCCAGTTCTCAACCGTTGGCCCTTCTCGAAGCTTAGAGAGAAGGCGATGAAGGTCGCAATGGAGCACGTACACTATGAGGACATTGCCAGTAGATATCTCTGCATTGGTTGTGTGGAAAAGGTTGTTACACCATAGCTTTATAATTATTAATCTTTAAACATAAGTTTAATTATTACTAAATTATTAATTACGATATATATATCTATAAATAGGTTCTCTGTTTGCTTGCTTGCTGGGTGGAAGATCCAAATTCGGAAGCATACAAAAAACATGTAGCTAGAATCCCAGATTACTTTTGGCTTGCAGAGGATGGAATGAAAATGCAGGTATTTGCTTTTGTCAAAGTTAAAGTTAATTAACTTTGACGTATTTAACCAATATATATTATGTACAAAATTTATCATCATATCGAATTCTTTTAGATTCGTTTCAATCTGAATCCTTCTAATATGAATGTAATATCTATCAATGATGATGTTAATACTCAAATATGAGTTTTGAAGACCGTGTAAAAAGGAAATGGGTAAAGCTTTAGGAGATGGAATGAGTATATATTTTTGTACGAGAACAAAAACTAGTCCCCAAGAAAAAGTTCAAATTAAAAAATATATATCGAACTTATTGAAATTTATAATATACCCAATTTTTAATTTGTAAATTTTGGAAAGCAGAGTTTTGGTTCCCAAATGTGGGATGCAGCATTTGGAATTCAAGCAATTTTTGCAAGTGGTCTCATACAAGAGTATGCTCCTACACTAAAGAAAGCACATGATTTTGTTAAAGCCTCTCAGGTAATTAGATTTAATGTTTACGAGTATGTGTTATTCCACTTCAAAGACCTTTTTAAGGTAGAAAATCAAGCAATTATGGCTTGCCCTTTTGTATTAGGTTAAAGAAAATCCTTCTGGAAATTTCAAAGAGATGTATAGACATATTTCTAAAGGAGCTTGGACTTTTTCAATACAAGATCATGGTTGGCAAGTCTCTGATTGCACTGCAGAGGGCCTCAAGGTAGTTTGTTATAGTTTTTTAAGAGATTTAGTAAGACAAATCATATTAACGCTCTTTTACAAGACACTTAGATACAAGTATAACCTATCCAAAAATAAAGAAAAAAATTGTCACACTGAAGAATACAGAGACAATTTATTGTATACCGGAGTATATATTTTTTTGTTGAAACTTTAGTTCCTACTATTATATTTTCTAATTGTAATTTTCTATCATAGACCGCGCTCCTATACTCAAGTATGCCATCAGAATTTGTGGGAGAAAAAATGGAAGCAGAATGCTTGTACGATGCTGTAAATGTCACTCTTTCCTTGCAGGTTAGTGCCCATTTATGTGTTTTATCATTAATCAATTTGAACAACTATAATAATTAGTGATTTCTTAATCTTCTTTTGGTATGCTTCCTTTTTCCATAGAGTGAAATTGGTGGATTTCCAGCTTGGGAGCCCCAAAGAGCTTTTCGTTGGATTGAGGTACCGTACAACTAACAAGTACTTGAGTATAACACTTCCGATAGATTATTATTTGTAATTAGGTATGTAGATAAAAATCAATGCTGGTCTAGTTGATTCGAACTTGGAGGCCCTCCTTTCACCTGTGTAAGAGGGATTCGATTTTTTCCCCTTGCGAAGTGGAATCCAAATTCCCCCCTCCAAGTGAACTTCATCTTACAATATCAATTGGGCTCAAAAGTTTGAAATCAATGATATCTTGTGGTCATGAAATCCCAATCCACATCATTAATCATAATAAGATAACTTTATTTTTTAATTCCATTACTCTATAAAATTGCGCATAATGTTTAAACTTTTTTTCTTCTCAGAAATTTAACCCTACGGAATTCTTTGAAGACGTTCTTATCGAAAGAGAGTAAGTTGTTAATCCTACTATGGGTGTAAGTGGATTGGAATGGATTGGAATTTGCTAAATCCAAATCTAGTCCAAAGTTTTTTGGACTCGATAAATTGAGTCCAAGTCCGATCCAAATAATTTTTTAGTCCAGTCCTGTCCAGTTCGATAATTTTTTCTTAAGTCCGAATCCAGTCCAGTCCGATTATTATATTTTTTTTCCACGATTTAGATTCAATGATTCACAATGTTTTTTCTCATAAATACATCTTTTATATTATATATATAAATATTAAATATATATATTATATATTAATATGTTTTTGGACTAGATTGGACTGGATTTATTAGACTCCAAAGGGGTGAGTCCAAATCCAGACTGAAAATATTTGGACTCGAAAATTTGAATCCGAGTCCAGTCCAAAAAAATTTCAGTTTAGTCTAACTCGACAAGTTTGGACTGGACTGGATTGGACTTTGGACCTTTTGCAGTCCGCTTACACCCCTAAATCTTACTATATCATCCCAGTAGATGGAGTGTCCAGTGATTTGAGAAAGTCCTCACATTGCAAAAATAACTGCAATTATATTAACTATTTCTTAAAAATATTATTATAGGTATGTTGAGTGCACGTCTTCTGCAATCCAAGGTCTTATACTCTTCAAGGAGTTATACCCGAGACATAGGAAGAAAGAAATTGAAAGCTGCATTGCTAAAGGACTAGACTACATTGAAGGGACACAAAATCCTGACGGTTCTTGGTAATTAGCACTAATACTTCCTTCGTTACTTATGATGAGAATTGTAGAGCCAGATATTCAAAACTTTGACCGAATTAGAAGGATA
Organism: Beta lomatogona; assembly: GCA_947646795.1. NCBI lineage: Eukaryota > Viridiplantae > Streptophyta > Magnoliopsida > Caryophyllales > Amaranthaceae > Beta > Beta lomatogona. The sequence goes on from CANSNZ010000477.1 coordinate 2,023,606, forward strand.
CGACCTTGTTGGCAATCAACAAATAGCTTATTACAGATGGCATTTGCTGGTCATTGGTAGCTGATAGTTGATTGTACCAACTGACTTGACTAAATAATTGTTTAATTATTTGTATAGAAGTGTTTGCATTGGTAAATAGTCAATAACATATCTTTCATTTCACCTAAACATGTCCAATCCTTCCTCACCAAAAAAATCTCTCCCACCAGCCTTTTCCAATTAGCATTTTTGTCTCCAAACTAGTTTCCCAATTTTTAACCAACCAAAAACCAACATCAGATGATTGAAGTGGTCAATTCTTTAAATGGGTCAAAACCTCTAATTCTATGCAATCTTCTCTCTACCAAACAAGGTTTATATAATTATGACACAATTGTAATTGATACATATGTAAACTTATTAATAGTCAAAGATGCATTGTACACAGTGAAGAAAAAACAGAAAGATAGAGGAAGTCATTATTACCTGTTTTTCTATGGATTTTATATACAATATTCAATAAAATGAATCATCCTGGCAAAATTAAAATAAATATGAATTACATTTGGAAAAAAGAAAGGTTATTATTGTTGCTTCAGTTTTTTATTATAATGTTGTTTTATTTCGATGCAGGTATGGTTGTTGGGGGATTTGTTATACTTACGGAACCTGGTTTGGAGTTGAGGCGTTAGTTGCTTGCAAGAAGAACTATTACAATAGTCTTGCATTGCGCAAGGCTTGTCATTTTTTGATTTCAAAGCAATTGCCCGATGGTGGTTGGGGTGAGAATTACCTCTCTAGTCCAAATAAGGTACTTCTCTTCTTCTTCTTTTTTTATTTTTTAGGGAGCAATATGAAAAACTAAATACTAATAATGTTTAATACAAGTCCAAATAAAGTACTACCCTTTTTATGCAAAAAATTATGTACGACCTGTGGCAACTACACTTCTCAAAGTAACAATCATCGGCTAATGATGAGCTTTAATTAGCATCTAATTGTTGGAGTCTTAGAGTCTTTTGGAGACTGCAACAATAAGTTCATACCGAATTAAAGTTAAATTGATACTAAATCAGAGTCAAGTTGGTACCTAGTATTAGCTTGGTACCAAATTGATTTTTTACTTGGTACGAAAGTAAAAAAATTTGGTACCAACTTGATTTTAAACTGATACCCGCAAAAGACTTCAACAATTAGTTTCTAGAAGTTTCCTGGTAATGACCTGTTCATTACTCTACGTTATTAAGGGGCAAGTTGTTATACGCTTGAGTGTACATCATTTTTTTTTTAGGAAAAATTGATAAAAACAGTCCCAACTATTGGACATTTTCTTTAATCAGTCCCAACTTTTGATTATTTTCAATTGGACCCAACTATTGCATGACTTTGCCAAAAACGGTCCCGGTGACCTGATAACCTAGAGTACCAGGTGAAAACCCTTACATACGTGACTTGCACATGATGACTTTTACAACTTTTTTTTTTGCCTTTATTTTTTTTATTTTTTTGCTTTCCCAAATTCCCACCCCTGCTATCCCCAACCCAGAACACACCACCCACACTACACCCCCACCTATTCGGCTGTTCCCAACCCCAGAGATCCATCCCCACCACAAACACCAACCACCCCCACCGTCAATTACTCCTTCACTCTTTCGCTTCCCTCACTTTATACGGCATCCCTCCACTCCATCACTCACTTCATCCTTCCTCCTTCGCACAATGACCGCCACCGGTGCCCTTACTCACTCCACATGTGCTCTCTCTTTGACGGGGTCTCCAAGAACAATCACCTACGTCGGCGACGACAACAACACTGATATCAAACATATTATCCCCACCACAAACACCAAAAACCCACCGCCAAACACCCGTTTCCAGCCCCCGAAAACCCACGCCCACCCCTGGAAACCCACTCGCCCGACTGCTCCTCTTTATCTCTCTTCCATCACAACCTTCAATTCTTCATCATCATCTTCACTCCCACCCGAAAATCCATCCCCACATCCCATCCGAAAACCCCCATCTTTAATGATGCTGCTAAATGCTATGATGAAGTATAAGAAGCAGAAGAATAATGAAGAGAAGTGGAAGAGAGAGAGGAGTAGGGGGAGCCAGAAAAGAAAAGAAAAAGGAAAAAGAGTTTTCGTGGGTTGGGGACAGTGGGGGGTGGGGTGGGGGTGGGTTTTTGTGGGCTTGGTGCTGGTGGTGCTTTGGTTGTTGTCACCGCTTCTCCCTCGGTGTGGTGCTGCTTTGAGGGTGTTGACGGTGCCGAAGTCTGTTGCTGCTACTAGTGCCGCTTCTCCATCGGTGTTCCTCGAGTATTCAAGAAAACCAAACAATTCTTTTTTCTAAACATTATTTTTTGTTTTAATTAAAAAACAGGTTGAGGAAGGGGTGGGCGGTGGCTAAGGAGGGTGGGGGAGGGGGTGGATGAAAATATCAGTAGGGGCTTTGTCATTAAATGTCACGAGAGATGCACTTGACCAATGGTTTACCTACTGTAGCAGGTAAACCCTTCCAAGGGACTAATAATGTCAAACATAAGTTCAAGTTAGGTCCATTGTTAGTTAATTGATAGATGGGACTGTTTAAAGAAGATGTCCAATAGTTGGGACTGTTATTATCAATTTTTCCTTTTTTTTTATCCCGGGACAAGTATGCATGTGGGCCGTCCTATTTCAGAGACCAACCCATAGTCCAAAACTTAAACATCCCTTTTTACAAACCCCAACCTTATCTTTGAGATGAAAATCTGAATCCAAGGGATTCCGCTTGGTGCTTCACATATTTGTGTATGCTCTTTGTTTAATTTTTTTTTTTTTTTTTTTGGTATTATGTAAATTTTTTCTATCGAAGTATTGAAACCATTTTTCATCTTAAAAAATGTTTCACTAATATTACTTTGATACCTCTATAAGGATTTCCCCCTCGATAATTGATATCTAGTTCCAGAAGAAAAAAAAATCAATAAAATTTGGCTTTAATTTGTGATGAGGAATTTTTCCTTTTGTAATTTGTATGATATTTTATACTTCCTCCGTAATAAAATAGATGTTTCACTTTGATTTTCACGCTTGTCGATGCAGTACTTTGATCATTAAAACTTTAATTGTGTATTAGTAAAAACTATAAGAAGTTAATATTTTGAAAGTATACATTGAGATGAATCCAACAACATATATATGGTAACGGTTGATTTTATCTAAAACTAAAAAATGCATGGTCAAGTGTAGTAGGTGAATAGTGCAATTTTCAAAGTGTAACATCTATTTTGTTACGAAGAAAGTAATTTTTTTGATTGAATAATACAAGTGTTTGATTATGAAACAGGTTTACACAAACTTGGAAGGGAACAAGTCGAATTTGGTGCAAACTTCTTGGGCATTGTTGTCTCTTATGAAAGCAGGATTTGTGAGTTTATTTACTTTCTATCTTGAATTTCATAGCCAAAATAGTTGTGCTATCAGAAAAACAATCACCCTTCTAATATATGGATGTCAAACCGATAATAAATTTTAGGGAAAATTGGCCACGGCAGCACCAACTATAGGTTAGGTGCACTGAACATGACCTTTACCGGGTGCGGAGGACAACACCAACTATTACTTGAAGGTGCTAAACATAGCACAAACTAGCCAGAATATAGCATAAATAGCACGAAAATGCTTACACATTATCTAAGTCTCGCCTCATTCATGCTATGATCTGCACCCCAAGCAATAGTGTTGGTGCTGCCTCTTGCACCCGCTTAAGTCCATATCGTTTTTTTTGCACCCAAACTATAGTTGGTGCTGTTATGCCAATGTTCCCTAAATTTTATGAAAGTTCAAATAAGTACTCTCTCTACATATTTTCTTGCATAGTACTACTTAAACGTCGTCAAAGTTTAAGTGGGTAAAATGAAATAATACATGGAAGTATATATATTTGACCATTTATGTATCCATGAAATCAATTTATGGTTCATTTAATATAATGTTTTCAATGAAAAGATAATAAGAAACCAATTTGGTTATCAGTTGATCTTGTAAGAGACCGCCTACTTTTAATTTAAAATTAGGCATGATCCAAGCCCAATATTAAGAAGAGAATATGCTACCTTTCTAGACATAGTGACTAATTTATTCTATTTAGGGACTAGTTTAATATATTTCGTGATCAGTTTAATCTATATAGTAATCACTTTCTTTAACCCATTCGGTGACTAGTTTAATCCATGTAGTGAATAGTTTAATCCGTTCGGTAAGACTACCGAGTTATTTTTTTTGAAATTGTTTGTTGTAGTTTCATAATCAAATAAAACAAAGGAAGGAGAAGAGAAGGGATAATTCGGTTAGTGTGAGATGCCTATGAATAATGTTGGGTTAGAGTGAGATGGAATGAGCTTGATAGGAGAATGCAAGTTTGGGTTTGTCTAATTTTATCTTCAAATTAGACCGCCTATTCTAATAATTTGTGTTTGGTTATAACCTTTTGTTATGCCAGCTAATCATTTTAGGTTAAAATCTCCTAAAGCAAAATTTTATATCACGATCTTTCTAATGTTGAATTCTTTCCTCAATACAGGGCGATGTGAATCCAACACCAATAGAACAAGGGATAAGAGTATTAATTAACGCACAGATGGAGGATGGAGACTTTCCACAACAGGTAATTTTGGTAGATGGTAACAATAGATTTTCTTTTTGAATAAGAAAGGTAGGATGAAATTCTCTTACAAGTGGGGGAAATTGGAGATACCATTTTTTCAAGGGGCAATAGAATCGAACCCCTCTTATATGGGTGGAAGGAAGGTCTTGATCCAATTAGCCAGACCAACTTTGATCCCATTTGTTTTGGAGGAAAACAATTTTTTCCATTTTTCGTTATTTCGTTGGATAAGATATTAAGGAAAAAAAAAAGAGTTTTTCATTCCTTTGTAAACATTTTCCTCCAAAATTTGAAGGAAACTCATTTTCCTCCACTCTCTCATTTCCAACATCTCAATATTCCCCTTCTTAGTTGAATAGTTTTCCATCAAACCAAATAAAGGGATCCTTTGTAAACATTTTCCTCCAAAATTTGAAGGAAACTTATTTTCCTCCACTATCTCATTTCCAACATCTCAATATTCCCCTTCTTAGTTGAATAGTTTTCCATCAAACCAAATAAAGGGAAACCTAATATTCATTTGTATTTTCTATCGGAAAAGATATCCCATGAAAATGTTTTCCATCAAATTAAACAGACTCTCAATATAAACAGGAAATTAAAAATAAGAACGAAATAAAACGTCCTACCTCTATGAATTCTTTTACACACAGGATATAGGCTGTAAATGCCATGTACTGTCCAAGTCTAATAATAATATTTAATTGATAACAGGAAATCACTGGCGTGTTCATGAAGAATTGCACCCTAAATTATTCATCATATCGAAATATCTTTCCAATTTGGGCTCTTGGAGAATATCGTCGTCTACAGGCAGAAAAAACAACGAGATTTCAACTTTGATAAGCTCGCATGAGTATCGAGCTAGATACATTACACACTTTTAGATCTCAGATATGTAACATTATTAATGTAAAGAAATTTCAACATAATACTTCTTCTTGTAAAGGACAACCATCATTAACTATTATCATGCTCATTGTTATCTAGTTGTTGTAATTACATATACTCCGTATCTTGCCGTAACTAATTCTAGATAAACTTATCCTCCTTTAATTTGTTATTATAGTCAATTGTAATCAGCTATATATTGTAATGCTTGTTGTCAATATACTTCAAGTTATTCTCTCATACTCTTATATGGTATCAAGAGCAAGATTCCGATCCAAAATTCCCACTATCACACGCTCCACCCATTCCCAGCCATCCTATTCCCATAATCACTCTTCGTCCACCCGCTCCCATTACTCGAAACCTCTCCCAAACACAATCCACCCACCATAAACGGTCCTAAGCCCTTCCAAGGGAGATGTAAATGGTGTCATAACAAAGGTCATTCCCTTAAAAAATGCCCCGTTTTCAATGACAAACAACCTGCTATTCACCCATCACCACCTCCCACCTTCTCCTCTACCAACGCCCAAGCACACGTGGCTCATGCTTCTATTCCTCTTGCTTCCACTCCCGGGCTCCTTGACTCTAGGGCTTCACATCATGTCACCCAAGATTTTGCAAATTTATCTCTACCTCAACCTTATGATGGCACGGAGGAAAATAGTGCGTGATTAGTGGTGGGTCCGGGCTTCCCATTACTCATACTGGTTCAGTTTCTTTTCCTACTTCCTCCAAACCTCTTTCACTTTCCAATGTCTTATGTGTTCCTACTATGCAACGCAATTTGATTTCTATACCTCAACTTTGTTCAAATGATAACCTTCTCATTGAGTTTCCTTCTAATTCTTTCTCTTGTGAAGGATTGGCTTATGGGGACACATCTTCTCATAAGACCAACTAAGAATGTAGTATATGAGTGGCCTTCATCATCATCCATTGTCGCCTTCTCCAGTCTCAAAATATTTGCCATTGACTGGCACCATCGCTTAGGACATCCTGCCTTACCCATCCTCAAATCTTTAGTTTCCTCTTTCAATCTCAATGTAGCTAGTAATTTTTCCTTTAATTAAGAGCCATAAGCTCCCAGTCATCAAAATAAATTCATTTCTCACTTTGTGCTTGAACGTATTTACACTGACTTGTGGACATCCCCAATGTATTCTCTTGATGTTTATAAATACTATGTTGTATTTGTTCATCATTTCACTAAATACATCTGATTTTATCCGCTCAAAAAGAAATCAGATACTAAGGATGTCTTCATTAGGTTCAAAGTAGTAGTGGATTTTTTTTTGCGACACCCATTAAATCTCTATATTCTGATAATGGAGGAGAACATAATGCCCGTCATAATCTTTTTACTATTGATGGTGTGTCTCATCTCACTACCTCTCCACACACCCCTAAACATAATGGTTATGCCGAACGTCGGCATAGCCACATTGTAGAAACCAGACTCTCCCTTCTCACTCATGCCCATCTTCCTCTTACTTTTTGGTCATTTGCCTTCACCACTGCTACTTATCTTATAAATAGAATGCCCACTCCTACTCTTTCTCATAAGATTCCATATTACTGCCTATTTGGGAAACCACCTAATTATCTCAAACTACGGAGCTTTGGTTCACTCCGTTATCCTTGGCTACGACCCTATATATTCTTCACACAAACTTGATACTCGTTCTCTTCCTTGTGTATTTGTTGGGTACTCTTCATCTCAAAGTGCATATTATTGTCTCGAACCCACCACCCATAAAGTTTATGTCTCCCATTATGTACGGTTTGTTGAAAATCAATTTCCCTGCCATTAGCTATCATCTACCAGTCCCGTCATCTCCTATCCCACTCGCGATCTCTGGTGCCCTATTTCGCTGCCTATATACTCCACTCCATCACCCGGTCATATTGAAGAAGATGTGTCCTACAATGAGCAATCCATCATACCTAACGCTCAGTCCAACCCTGCCACTTTTGTCCCAGCTTCCCCCACAATCTCCTCCAACACTCAATCCTCCTCTCATCCCACATCTCCATCTCTCCTTCCTCCTATAGCCGACCGCCATCACTAACACCTCCGCCTCCCTCTCACACTATCACCACTCGCTTCAAAAGTAATATCTACAAACCTAATCCAAATTATGCTAACCCCACCACCACTCAACCTCACCCCACCGAACCCACATTCGTTGTCGACGCTCTTAAAGATCCTTTATGGTATCAAGCAATCTTTGGCTGAAATTACAACACTTCACAAACTCGGCACGTGGGACTTGGTGCCATCTACTTCATGTCAAAACCTAGTGAAATGCAAGTGGATTTTTCAGATCAAATACAAGCCTGATGGAACGGTGGACCGTTATCGGGCTCGTCTAGTTGCAAAAGGGTTTCGACAACGTGCAGGGTTGGATTACACTGAGACATTTAGCCCAATCGTCAAAGCTACTACCATTCAAACTCTCTTAAGCTTAGCCATGACAACTTGATATAAATAATGCGTTTTTACATGGAACTCTCAATGAGCAATATATGGTCTTAGCAATATATGGTCTAAAGCAAGCTCCACGAACGTGGTATAATGAGCTGGCCACTTTTCTTCAATTTTTTGGCTTCAAACGCTCGGTTGCCGATGCTTTTCTTTTTATTTATCCTCACCATATCACTCCTATGTATCTCATTGTTTATGTTGGTGACATTTTTTTAACTCTTATGGCTCCAGAACTTACTACATGAAATAGATGTCACTCTTCCCCAACCTTCTGTCATTTATTGTGATCATTTGGGTGCCACACAACTTAGTGAAAATCTTGTGTTTCACTCACGTATGAAGCAGCTAGTCCTTGTGTTTCATTTCATTCACAAGAAATTTCAAAACGGTACCCTGTGTGTCACTCATGTGTCTACGGATCAGCTAACTAATGCTTTAACAAAGCCATTAAATCGGACAAAGCTTGAGTTCCTGTTGTCTAGATCGGACTCTTGTCACCGTCGTCCGTCTTGCGGGGACATGTAAAGGATAACCATCCTTGGCTATCATCATGCTCATTGTTATCTAGTTGTTTTAACTATACTCCGTATCTTGCTGTAACTAATTCTTGATAAACTTATCCTCCTTTAGTTTATTATTATAGTCAATTGTAATCAGCTATATATTGTAATGCTTGTTGTCAATATACTTCAAGATATTCTCTCATACTTTTATACCTCTTTCCAAAATCATTTGCCACTTTTTATCTACCTCTATCTCACACTTCATCATATGAATATCTTAAAGAATGTGCCAACAGGTGATGTTACAATAATATAGGAAAGGAGAAGTATTACGGAAACGGGTAAAGATACGAAGTAGGAATAAGCGCAGTGACGTAGACGAGATTCAATATCAGGTCTTGGGTACCACCTCCACAAGACTTTACCAACTAATCTAGATGGCATCCATACGAGACAATGATTTTTAACAAATTAAAGTATATAGTTTTTAGATTTTCTCTTATACTTTTCCAAAAAAAATAACTTATAATGTAAGAAGAAGGGGTTGTAGGAGGCCCTCCGTACTGTCGAGGGGAACTCCTAAAACATCGTTTACAATGATCAAATTTAGACCTGAATTAGTACAGTTTACAATAAGAAAGTGAAAGTCGAATAAATGACCAACATATCCAATATGCTTCTCTGTTGGCTTCACGGTAGACGTAACTAATGTGTCATTTGTCGAAATGGAGGAGGAGAGTATAAATGTCTTGGACAATGTTGTCGAATTGCCACGGAGAATTCAAGACCTTAATCTGCTTTTATAACTAATAGATTATCACCTTCTATAGAGAGGTTGTGAATACCTTCTTGGATGGCTAGGAGTAGAGGTGATCAAATGACGGGTCAGGTCGCGCCTAAAAAGATTTTGCCCATTAGTCGGGCCGGGCCAAATTTCGGGCCAATTTTTTGTGCCCAAAACCCTCTTTTAAATCGGGCCGAGCCAACATTTGAACTAAAAAGCCATTTTTAGGTTGCCCAAAACCTGTCCCAAACCAAAAAAATATTCGGGCCCAAAAATCTGCCCAATCCCGGGGATTTTTCGGGTCGGGCTCACTTTGATCAGGTATAGCTAGGAGTAATCCTTTCTCAAAGTTTGTGGCTTTAGTTAACAAAACAGGAGCTATTCCCAAATTATAAGTGCAAGCTTTGACCAAATTCCCATGATGATCTCGAATGATGACCTTAGTCATGGACTTGAAGAATGAGGTTGGAGGGCAGGACCAAGCTACGAGGATGGAGTGGGCCGAGGAAGAAGGAGTGGAAGAGTTGGGAGTATGAGAGAAGGATCACATGTTGAGTAACAATGATCGAGAGTAATGCGGAAGGTCCATTCTGAGTGGTAGAACTTTGCTTTAAGAAAGATTCTATGGAAGTTGATTTTTTCATTGTTGAAGATTATGTCGTTGCGAATAATTTTTGTAATTGTATCATTCCGGACCTAATGGAATTCAAAGCGGTAAGGAGAGCAGTGAAGTGAAATTTTAGCCAGTTCTTTTTTTTTTTTTTTTTGGAGAGGTCCCAAAGAAGTCTGGCATTACTACACTGGCATAAATAGGTGCTCGAGTGACTCTTCTTGTAATATACAGAGCCCAAAAGTATTAATTGAGAGAATGTTCATTTTCCTTTTAAACAGAAGGTGGTGAACTCCAAGGCTAATATGACAAATTTTCCATAAGAAAGTTTGTTGTTTTGGGAGAATGTCAAGGGCCCAAATCCAGCGAAATGGCCATTTCTCTTCCTGGGGGTCGAGATTATGAGCTAGCCAAGTAGCTTATTGACCGAGAAAATACCATTGGAGGTGGGACCCCACACCAGGGTGTCGCTTATATTCGAATTAGGTAAGCAAATACCTTTTATAGTTGTGACGATATGGTGGGGAAGAAGACTTTGAAGTTTCTCAATATCCCAGGTCTTGTTTAGTAGGATAATTCAGCTAGGCGGAGATTCTTGTCCACTTGAACTGGAGGACTATGTATTAAAATCTATTAGGTTGCGTGAGAGACCTAGTTATCCATCTAAAATTGGATGTCCTGCTTTTTCTATTTTCCATTTTATACTTTAGCGAATAATTTCTCTTTGGGCTAGGATTTTCCTCCATATTGGTGGGGTTTTGGGAGGCATTCGAAGAAACTTTTGTGTGATAGGTATTTTTGACGTACGATTTGAACCCACAAGCTATTTTGATCAGTGCAAATCTTCCAACAGAGTTTGGCTATTAATGCTTCGTTGAGTAGCAAATTGAAGTTCTTCGCATACCCAAACCTCCATTAGACTTAAACTTTTCCATGTAATTAGAGAGACACCATTTTTTTCCTAATGTTGTTGCTAGAAAAAGTTACGATGCAAATTGTCTAGAGATTTTGCGATGTCTGGGAGGAGTGAAGGAGAGCATACATACATACATACATACATACATACATACATACATACATACATATTTGTATATATATATATATATATATACACACACACACACACACACACACTATATATATATATATATATATATATATATATATATATATATATATATATATATATATATATATATATATATATATATATTGTCTCTATTAATTAGCAACCTCCAACTTAAGACCAATGATGAAAATAGATATTGAATTCAGGGTGAAATTTCTATGAAAGAAGCAACAAGTTTTGAACTGATTAAAAGGTTCAATTTGTAATTTGGATGGAGATGGGAATTCGTATCTAGTGCATATGTACTAATAATGTACTATGAATCATATTCTTAAACTTTTGTATGTACATCAATACAACTTTGGTGTGTCTAGAGGAATCTACATCTAACTAAATCTGCTAAAACATGTTCTTCATGTCAAAAATTCATTTGTCAAAATTTACAATATTCAACAAGGTCAACTGATAAAAATATTTAACTCGAAAAGGAAGTGAAACTTTTAACGAAACCAAGATGAAAAACTAACATTGAAACATGTATCTACCTTTTAATCACATAGCTTCCAAGGACTAAATCTCAATCTGATCTTAATGTTGTCTGTCAATAAATCCGAACAATTTTTAAGAGAAGGCAAAGGCATTCAAGAGCGGTCATGATTTTCCTTACAAACTAGCTAGCCACATGAATGTTGTAACTCATAAACGTCCAATATTTGTGTACCACTATATATGTCACTCACTTTTATTGGTATATATATATATATATATATATATATATATATATATATATATATATATATATATATATATATATATATATATATATATATATATCAACATGGTTTTTGAAAAAGAGCCGAACGTGGTCAACCCCAAAGCTAAAATGAACCGATAAGAATAAGTGACACAGATTGTGGTACACAACAGCTAGCTCTTTGGATATACGAGTATGCATATGCATGCTTGTATGTATAAGGAAGATCTAATTGATAGTCACAGTAAAATCTTCCGATGTTCCTCTAGAGGAGCGCGCATCAGCTTCTGTGCTTGTGCACATCGAATAGAAGTCGTCTTCAGGCTCTCGGACCTCCTCAACCCTGTCGCAAGCCTCCTTAATGTCTAATCTCTTATCAACATTACTCTCACAACAAGCCATCCCAATGTCGAGTAATTTTTGCATTTCACCCTCACAATTTCTTGTTTGCCCCATGCTCTTGTCAAATCCTTCATTAATCACAGACCTTACCCAAATTGTCATATCAACTTCAGTCCCTTGTTGTAAGTAAGATGCCGGGAATTTTCCCGTCAAGACTTCTATGATTAAGATCCCAAGTGACCACACATCGGTTTTCTTGGTGACGCGACCATTGTTGAAGTACTCAGGTGACTTGTAAGCTACCATCATTTCTTGCACACTTTCTTGGTTGATGAGAGGAATTAGAGCATAATCACTTAGTAGAGGCTCGAATGAGGCGTCAAGTAGAACATTTGATGACTTAAGATGTCCATGAGGTGCAACTAAGCAAGCAAGCTCTTTGTATAGGTATGATAGACCTTTAGCTACTCCTTTGATTACCTTCAAACGAGTTGGCCAATCTAAGGTTGGTGCTCCTCGAGTTTGGCCTGGAATTAACATTACAATCACAATATATTACATATATATATATTTTATGACTTGTGCGAGATTTTGGTCCAATACGACACTTCTCCTTACCAACCTTAACTTTAAAAAAGAAAAAGAATAAGAGAGATACGTACCGTGGAGGAGGACAGCAAGGCTACCCTTTTCTACAGGGTCACTTATAAAGAGTTTCTCTTCCTTTCTATAGTAGTAAGCCACTAGAGGAAGTAAGTTAGGGTGTGATAACCTCCCTAACCTTCTCATATGCTCTTGAAACTCCTCTCTTCCCACATTATTCATTTGCTTAAACCTTTTCACAACTACTGCACTCCCATTGTTCAAAGTAGCCTTATAAGATGAACCAAAACATCCACTTCCCAATATCTCAGCTGAAGCTTTAAGCAAATCTGGCAAGTCAAATTTCTCCCTATCCTCCCTTACAAACGTCAACTTCCCCCCGCTTTCGCCTTTATTATTCCGGCCACCACCAGCACCACCACCAGCCATACTTGCTGTGCTTCTAGGAGAGCCTTCGTCGCCGTGTTCTACCTTAGGTTTCTTTGGCATATTGGACGTAGAAGAAGGCCTGTTATCAGTACTTTGTTCTCTTTTCTCGTGTCGACTGTTTCGAAATACCATTATAACTAGTAAGATTGCCAAGATGACTGCCATGGCCACTCCAAATGCTATGGCTAATATTGGAAGTGGTTTATCTGATTTCGGCGGTGGCGGCGAGGATGGTTGTGATGGCGGTGATGTCTCTACCTTTTGGTCGGAGGATGGTGGGCACGGATTTAGAGGCGGTCCACATAGCTCTTTGTTGCCTATTCAAAAATCCAAAACTTATGTTTATGAAATAGTATATCATATAATGGAAAATTATATATTCAAATTCTTACTAGCAGAATAACTATCAATGAACATACATAGTAAAATCAATAAATCAACTTTTTCTTGTAAAAACAACATAGAAAATAATGTACCATGATCCCTCTTCATTATACATTATTTTTTTCCTAGTGGGATTGAAAATATATATAAGAAAAAGACCAAATTAATAAATAAACACACTATGACACTAGTTTTCTTTTTAAATTAAGCTAAAAGTTTATTTTTGGGTAATTATCTCCAGATATGACTATTAATATAATACTCCGACATGATTAACATATATAAATGTGTATTTATTATCATTTGCATATATTAATACTTCTATAATTGTATACATGATCAAAATATCAAATAACATAAAAAAATCTGATAAATGCAACCATATGTTATTAGAATGAAGCAACCAAAAAAAATGAAAAATTACCTGAAAAAACAGAAGAATCAAATTTAGAAAGGGCAGGAGGAAGAGGGCCTTGCAATTGATTATTGGCAAGGTTGAAAAGTTTAAGAGATTGGGCAGATTTGAAATCAGGAATAGCCCCTTGAAATTGGTTATTACCAAGATCTAACTCCACAAGTTTTTCCAAAGAAGCCAAAGAAATAGGAATTTCACCAGTAAATTTGTTGAATGATAAATGAACTTTCCTTAAACGTCTCAAGCCCTCAAATGCATCAGGAGGAATAGAGGCATCAAAGTTGTTATATGACAAAAAAAGTCCCTTCAAGGCTCTTAACTTCCTAACATCAGGCAAAGGGCCACTAAAAGTGTTGTGCATGAAACTTATGGACCTTAATTTTGATACACTTGCAAGAGAATCGACATCGATAGATCCTGATAATTTCATATTTTCAAGCCTTAATCCCCAAATATTACCAGCTCGCGAGCAGATAATACCAACCCAATTATTCTTGTTGGCGAAACATGGGGGTGTGGAAGGAGTCCAACTTGAAAGAGCTCCGGAATCATCCTTTAGGCTTTCCTTAAACTTTAAAAGAGCGTTTGCAGCTTCTGATGAGGAAGACGCGCTATAAGAAATGGCAATGTGGAGGAAGATGATGAACAAGAACACAAGAGAATGTTGGCGCGGTTGGTGTTGCACAGGAGCCATATGCATGTATGGTAATTGGTATGGGTGTAAAGGGCAGATGATCACCGCCCTGCCCTTTACAAGGCTAAAATTTGCTGACCTAGACCTCTCTTGCAAAAGAGATAGGTCAAGGGCAAATACAATATTTTTGATAGCATATGATATGAGAAACCAACAAACAAAAACTAAATCAGGCTAAGAATAGGACACATTATTATCAACTTCCAAATGATCCAGCAACACAAGGTAACATGGTAATGGACATGGTAGAGCTTTCTTTTTTCTCCATCAATATTGTGTATGTAGTTGTGTTACTTGAGATTTTTCCGCCTAGCCTTTCAATTTTACAATTATTTACACTTTTTTTTTTTTTTATTTGTCTATTTATGTGCAACTCCTCATTATTTTCAGACACAGGACTTCCAAATGATCATTTTGTGGATATATACATTTTTATTTTATATTTTCATGTATATATATGAGATTTATCAATATGGAGATTATATTTCAATCCCCACTCAACATGCACACATAACCCTTACCCCCTTTGTCTTAAATTAACTACAATACACTTTCATTTTATGTCATCTTAAAATAAATAACTACTAGATATTTTAAACCTTTTATGAATTACTCGATTCCATCTATCACTAACAAGAAGAAATACTTCCTTTATTCTTAAATTATAAACCATATCGTCCTATACTGAAGGTTGTATTTATAAAAAAATTGCTTGAAATGCATTATATTTTACTCATAATGTCAATTGATATACCTCAAACATAATAATGTCTATTTTCAATGGAGTGTTTTGATGGATCATTAACAATAATCCCTCAAAAAATATCATTAACGATGATGTTATAATACTTAGATTATATTAATGAAATTTATAAAGTAATATGATTTCAAATCGACAATATATAATATATATTGTGACTATTGTTAATAATTGGGAGAGTAGCTAATTTATCACATAATGAATGTAAAGATTAAACTTATGACATGTTTTTTTTATTTGTATACATAATTAATACATATATCAACCCTCTCCTTATACATACTTCCTCCCTTCTTTTAATATTGCAACATTCCTCTTATTTGGAAGTTTCCATATTAATTACAACATTATGAAATTTAACTGTGTAATCTCTCTATCTCTCTCCTTATCACATGGGTCCCTTTTTTCATTTTTCTCCATCTCTCTCATCTCCTTACAAAAATATGCAACCCCTAAATGTTGCAATTATTAAAGAACGGAAGAAGTATATACATATATATACTCCAATTCAATGAACGAGAGAGGTGTCTGATCTGTTTCGGACCTAATCAGTAATTTCAGATATGGAAGTATGTATTAGGTAACTATGAGTAATAACAACCATATATTTATGATGTTGAATTGATACTCTACAACTAGTCGACTACATGTCCAACTTGCCACCAACTATTACTAACCCCACAATTTCTCTCAACAAGTCATGACACCGTATGAAAATAACTATCATAAGTCTCACGTTATTTTTGAAAAATCTTATGCATTCCACGAGATGAAATTAAAGCTAGTTTAGTGTATTTATAAACTTGCCTAATGAAGTAAAGTACCCTTTACCACATCAGATGATTGTCTTATTTAGTACTTAGGATAGTATTAAACATGCAATCCGTCTTGCGTGGACCCGGTTCACATTAAAAATAGTGTGGACCAGGTCTAGACGCGTGCCCCACTACAAACTAGTCACTCCCGCGTTCGAAAATCCGCTCGATTTTCTCTCTCTTCAATAAGATTCTCTTGCTCTAAAATTTTAACAAAAACAGTTGTTCAAAATAAACATACACTATATCATTTTAATATATCATGTCAAAATACACTATCATATCAAACACTATAACGATCGATTATGATAATTTTGTGTAATATACAAATAAACTACACTATAACATTTTATAATACACTATATCATGTCAAAACACACTATATCATGCAACACTATCATGTCAAAAAACACAGCAAAATACAATCATGTCAAAATACACTATATCATTTCAAAATACACTATATCATGTCAATATACACTATAACATGCAACACTATCATGCCAAAAAAACTCAGCAAAACACTATCATTTTAAAATACACTATATCATTTCAAAATACACTATAACATGCAACACTATCATGCCAAAAAACTCAGCAAAACACTATCATTTTAAAATACACTATATCATTTCAAAATACACTATATCATGTCAATATACACTATAACATGCAACACTATCATGCCAAAAAACTCAGCAAAACACTATCATTTTAAAATACACTATATCATTTTAAAGTACACTATATCATTTTAAAATACACTATATTGTTTCGAAAATACACTATCAGGAGAGTGAAGTTATCAGAGGAGAGAGAAGTTATCAGGAGAGAGAAAAGAGGGGAAGACTGAACGCGGCAAAAACAGAAAGTTGTAATTATTAAAACTCACGTGAGATGGATAAGGTGCACACTAAGTTAGTGTGCACCGGGTCCATATTAGTTTTTTTATTAAACATGACCCTCAACTACTTAACATTCCCCAAAAAAAAAACCTTACAAATCAAAATTAGAATTAGAGAGTAAAATGTGAAATCCAACGCCGAGACGAATAAGAAAAGAGAGTACTAATATATGGGATAAAATATCCTCTACATCACTGTGTTTAATCGCTCATTTACACAAAATAGAAAAAACACGAATGAATAATCATTGATATATAGACTTAATATAGATTTGAATTTCAACAGGTTTTGGCTGATTTAATTTATTACGATGTTAGATTTATCAGAGTTATTGAGTCAGGCTTGAGTTTGAAAGTTCAGCCCTAACTCAATTCATTAGATGAATGGGTCGAATTATATTAGTTAGTTTTTTAAGTTGCATTATTATCCAATTTATAAAAAAAAGGGTTATCCGTTAAACAAGGGAAAGGTTTGATATCAATGCTAGATTGTATACTTAAAACACCTGCTGAATTTAGATAATTTCAAGGTTGTAACTTATAGCGGTAGAGAGAGAAACATTAGCATTGTTGATCAAAGAGAAAACAAAAAAAGAGAGAAAACAAAAAAAGCTCAGAAATTTGGAAAACTGAATCAGTTTTTTCATTGATTCATCACCCAAATTTCTTCTTCTTCTTGTTGTTCATATAATTTATCTCCTCTGCGTTCTCTTTTCTTAGAATCGAGACGCGGAGGAGTTTAAACACATAAAAAGAAGGAGAATTTTTTTAAGAGAGGAATTGAGGTTGTAATAAGGAGAAAAAATGTGGAATCAACAACAACAACAACAACAACCTCAAATAAATGTGGAGATAAAGAAAGAAGGTGCAGTTGCAGTGGCAATTGATAAGGATAAAGGAAGTCAATATGCTCTTAAATGGGTTGTTGATAATGTTCTTAACAAGGGTCAAACTGTTACTTTGCTTCATGTTAGGCAAAAGCAATCTGCTAATTCTTCCCTATGTAAACTCTCAATATATATATATCTCTCTTTTTTAGCTTTTGTTGTTATTTTAATGTGCATCATATAAACATGTTTAATTAAGGAATATCTTAGAACCAAAGTTTAAAGAGATGATTGAAACAAAATGAATGAATAATAAAAATTGGGGTTAGGCTTGGTTTATCTCAAACATGAGATATGTTTTCGTTTTAACATATCTAATAATGAATGGTTGTTCTTTAATAAGAAATAGTTATAATAATGAAGGGTGTGTAATTAAAGAAATGACCTCCATAACAATTAAACAGAATTAGTAAATTGAATCAATATACTACTTTTTTTTGGCGTGAACATATGTATATAACAATTATGAGCTTGGTAGCTTCTGATATATATGATTAATAGGAGCTCTTTAAATCAATAGACTATGCTTTATTTTTGTAAATAAACTTTTCAACTTGCAACAAAAAAATTACTATTACATAATAATTAATGATTAATGAACTTATATATAACTTATAAGACAAAAGGTAGTTGTAAATTATACTATGTTGCACACTCTCTCGCTTATTGTAGGAACAAAAACCAAGGCAACAAGATAAAAGGGTATGAAAGAAAGTGGTAAGGGAGTGTAGAATTACATGAGTCTAACAAATAGCGATTAGTAGCGTAGAAAATGAAATCATATTTACCGATAAAGTGAAGCAAAAGTGCAAAGAACCTCATATAACGACTTAAACGAAAAGTAGGAAGGTCTTTATAGCATGAACTGGATACATTACTGTTCTGACAGTAAATTTACCTTTTAAATGATGTTATATAACATTTCACCAAGATCTTATGCAAAAATGTGGATGCATACAGCTTCAACCTCAATTCCCCTCTCTGATGTGAATGAAGATGTTGCCAGATCCGTTAGATCTTACGCTGAAACTCAAGCTCGTGAAATTTTCCTTCCTTTTCGCTGCTTCTGCAGTCGTAAAGATGTTAGTTTTTCTTTCCTTTTTTTTTATATGAAAAAGCTCTCTTTTTTATTGGGTTCATATTTTTATTACTATTAGTCCACTCACTTCTAATCATATCTATACATACTTCATCTTCCTTAGGTAAAATGTAATGAGGTTATAATTGAAGACAACGACATTTCGAAAGCTTTGACGGATTATTGCCACATTAATGTTATTGAGATTATGGTAGTAAGTGCTTCAACAAAGAATGGATTGCTCAGGTAATTGTATTGATTCATTTACTCATTTTTGGAATTAGTCATAGATCTTTGGATAGAGTTCAGATGATCATCGTAACAGTTTGGCAACTAACACAAGGCAAAAAGTCAATAGTCTTGCACTCCCAGTTGAGCTACAATTTATTCACTAAGGAAATATAATCAAAGTCGTACAACAGGGTGTGCAAAGTGACCAATAGGCTACAGCACGGGACACTTCATCTTAAAGGGCCTAAAAAGTTGAACTATATAGTTTGTTTAGCTACATTGTCCAAAACCTCGTTATTATTTAATAGACGATATTTATATGCTTTTGAAATTATGCATGATATTATATTTTTGTGTCTAGTAATACTAGTTATTAGTACATGACCTCAATATGTTTAAGAAAGCCATGTATGGCTGTATGTTATTAAGACATAGTTGTAGGAATATATAGATACAAATAGCGGAATTTCAGGAAACAATTTCCTAACATCTACCATAGGATCGCAAACATAATCAAACACATGAATCATTCAATAGGGATTATATATCAAACCTTTGTAGCATGATTTCCCTGTTGTATGCAAGCTTTGAAGATTTGAGAGCCCCAAGTGTTGCTCCTCTAATCAGTCCAAGAGCACCAATTGAACACTAACGTTTGCTAGAACGGAAGAGAAGATTTCTCTTGCTTTTAGGTGGTATGGGCGCCGGTTAGAGGGAATAGATTTGGGTTTCACTTCTCACTCTCTTGTGAAAAGAAACTGATTAATGAATTGATCACATAACCCTAATATTATATCCTATATATAATAGAAGAGTCATAGGCTAGTTAGGAGAACTAATTCTCCTCCTATTCCCCTTTGGACCGGCCCAACCCTAATCCTAAATGGATTTGGATTGCTTTGTCTAACTTGTGCTACAACGTGTGACCTCATAGGATTAATCTATTTTATTTATAGGCCCAATCCATATTGTCCTATTAATCATATTTATTCTCTAGCAAGAAAATACGATTACTAAAATAATTAACATTATTATCTTCATAATAGAATTCCTATTTATATTTAGTAATTGCCGGAATGTCTAAGGACATATTCCTTCAATCTCACATTTGTCCGAAGACAAGAGCGCAGTGTTAAATTCCTTAAGTCACTTAATGCCAAATTTGATAACACCATGATATTCTCAAATTTATGTTCCTTGATCTCTGAGTTCGAACTGCTTAAATAAGGATCAACTCTTTAATCCTATTCCGCATGGCCATGCAATTTTCCAGTTCTAGCTCATCAAGAGGCCCAGACACTATTTCTATTTAATAGGAGGACTTATCCACTCTTCTATGACTATAACTCCCACTCAATTCTTAGCCCACCTAATCATTGCCTTTATAACCTCCTTTTACGGCGCAGCGTTTAACAGTGTCAAAGTTAAACTAATTATATTGTGGTTATTAAGACATACTCATGTCTAAGGAATCCACTAAATATAGTATTTTGATTTTACTTTTAGAATCTAATTAGGTCAAGTCTCAATGTATCAACTATACATCCATATAATCAATTAGATATCTCTATGTCTCCATAGCCCATGGAGCTGCGCTATCAATTAATTATATACTAGTCTTTTAAATAAATCACTTATGTCCAATTTAGTGATTTAGACTAGGGACTTTAAATAAATTGTGATTTCTGTTCACTTTATAGGGTTCCATAATCAAAACGTTTTCGATAATCCTATTTGAAAACACAAATTATTTGGACATTTTATTTAATACTAAACCAAACAATTAAATAAGAAAAGAATTTTTATTGATAAACATTCAAAGCATAATAAGTGTCTTTACAATTGTAAACATGAAGTAAACAACCTAAAGCTAGTTTTCCATATGCTTAAGCCCCATAGACCTAGTATGACACTCATGCTTAGGTTGAGCAAGCGGTTTAGTTAGAGGATCTGCAATATTATCCTCAGTATGAACCTTGCTTAATTTCACATCCTCTCTTCCAACGATCTCTCGAATAAGATGGAATTTCCTAAGCACATGTTTAGACCTTTGATACAATCTGGGTTCCTTGGACTGAGCAATGGCACCATTGTTGTCACAGTACAACTCAATGCCATTCTCAATGCTAGAAACTACACCAAGCTCACCAATGAACTTTTTGATCCAAACAGCTTCCTTAGCTGCATCAGCTGCTGCAATATACTCAACCTCTGTTGTAGAATCTGCGATGGTACTCTGCTTAGAGCTCTTCCAGCTCACAGGTCCTCCATTGAGACAAAATATGAAACCAGATTGAGATCGGAAATCATCTTTGTCACTCTGGAAGCTTGCATTGGTGTATCCAGTAACAACCAACTCACCATCTCCACCATAAACCAAAAAATTATCCTTAGTCCTTCGAAAGTACTTAAGGATGTTTTTCGTTGCAATCCAGTGCGCATCTCCTGGATTTGACTGGTATCTGTTGCATATACTCAAAGCATATGCAACATCCGGTCGAGTGCATGGCATACATAATGGATCCTACTGCAGAAGCATAGCGAACATTACTGATACGCTTGACCTCATCAGGACTCGAAGGACATTGAGTCTTGCCAAGTGTTATGCCATGTTGCATAGGAATGAAACCTCTCTTGGAGTTTTCCAACTTGAACCTTGCAAGAACCTTATCAATATATGTCTCTTGACTAAGTCCAATCAGCCTTTTCGACCTATCCCTATATATCTTTATTCCCAATATGTACTCAACCTTTCCTAAGTCTTTCATAGAGAAACAATTTTAAGCCATTCCTTGACTGACTCAAGCATGGTCTTATCATTTCCTATGAGAAGTATGGCATCCACATACAAGACCTGAAAAGTAATACTACTCCCACTTAACTTCTTGTATACACAAGATTCCTCTTCAATACTGAGAAAGCCAAATTTCTTGACTGCCTCATTAAATCCGAGGTTCCAACTCCTTGACGCTTACTTTAGTCCACAAATGGACTTCTTAAGCTTGCATAGCCTCCCTGGATTTTCTAGATCTTCAAAACCATGAGGTTGTGTCATGTACACATCCTCTTTCAAGAACCCATTCAAGAAAGCGGTTTTGACATCCATCTGCCATATTTCATAGTCATGAAAGGCAACAATCGCAAGGATTATCCTAATGGACTTCAGCATGGCTACTGGTGAGAAGGTTTCATCATAGTCAATACCATAAATTTGTTTGAAACCTTTCGCCACCAACCTTGCTTTGGAAACACTAATGTTTCCATCCTTGTCTGTTTTCAACTTGAACATCCATTTACAACAAATGGGTTTTACCCCATCAGGCAAATCAACCAAGTCCCATACTTGATTTTCAGACATGGAATCCATTTCAGATTTCATGGCCTCAAGCCATCTTTCGGAGTCTTGACTATCCAAAGCATCTTTGTAGCTAGTAGGTTCTTCTGATTCTAAAATCGTTATTTCAGAACTTTCAGTCAAAAGGAAATCAGTATATCTCTTTGACGAAATGATGGTCATACTAGACCTACGTTGGGGAACAACATAAGAAGTTTCTACCTTACTAGGTTGAGTGACTTCGCATGGAGTATGTCCAAGTGGGACGGTAGGAGGTAAGTGAATTGAATGCACCGCCTCCTGAGCATTTTCATGCTGGGCCGCCTCTAATGAGGTGTTAACCTCATCCATTTGTTGTTCATCTCGAACTTCTTCGAGATATACATTTCTCCCACTTGTTTTTCTGGAAATAAACTCCTTTTCCAGAAAGACACCATTACGAGCAAAAAACACTTTGTTTTCGCTTTGGTTGTAGAAGTACTACCCCTTAATCTCTTTTGGGTAACCCACAAAGAGACATTTATCAGATTTGGGTGAAAGCTTATCAGAAAGTAAACGTTTTATATAAGATTTACAACCCCATATCCTTAGAAAAGACAACTTTGGAACGTTTCCAAATCCACATTTCATATGGTGTCTTTTCCACTAATTTGGATGGTGCTCGTTAAGTGTGAATGCCTTGTTTTAAGCGCAAATCCCCGAATGAAATAGGAAGATTAGCAAGACTCATCATGGATCGAACCATATCATGTAGAGTTCGATTCCTTCTTTCGTAAGCGTCATTTCTTGTGGTGTTCCTGGTGGAGTCCATTGTGAAAGTATTTTACAATCCTTCAAATGATCACCAAATTCTTGAGATAAATATTCACCACCACGATCGGATCGTAATGCCTTAATTTTCTTCCCAAGTTGGTTTTGTACTTCATTATGGAATTCCTTAAATTTTTCAAAGGATTCCGACTTATGTCGCATGAGGTAAACATATCCAAATCTGCTCACATCATCGGTAAAAGTAATGAAGTAACTGTACCCTCCCCTAGCCAACGTACTCATAGGTCCACAGACATCCGTATGTATGAAGGCTAAAAGGTCATTGGCCCTTTCACTTGAACTTGTGAAAGGAGACTTTGTCATTTTCCCCATCAAGCAAAACTCACAAGTATCAAATGATTCGAAATCAAATGATTTGAGAATTCCATCTTTATGAAATTTCTCAATGCGCTTTGAGCTTATGTGGCCTAATCGACAATGCCATAGGTATGTAGGGTTTGAATCATTTGCTTTATGTTTCTTGTTGTCTATGTTATAAATGTGGGTTTCTAAGTCTAGCACATATAAACCATTTGATAACTTAGCGGAGACATAGAACATATCATTCAAATACGAAGAACAACAATTGTTCTTTATTGTAAATGAATAACCTTTGGAATCCAAAATAGGAATCGAAATAATGTTCTTTGTGATAGCAGGAACATAATAACAATTATTAAGTTCTAAAACTAATCCTGAAGGTAAAAGTAGACTATATACTCCCACTGCCAATGTAGCAACTCGTGCTTCATTGCCAACGGAAAGATCTACTTCTCCTTTTCCCAATGTTCTACTTCTTTTGAGGCCTTGCATATTACAAATAATGTGCGAACCACAAGCGGTATCCAATACCCAAGAAGCGAAGTTGCTAAGTTAACTTCTATAACATACATATCCGAACTAGAAACTCCTTTCTTTTGATCCTTCATATACTTATGGCAACTACTTTTCCAATGACCAACCTTGTTACGGTGTGTAACAATAGTGCTCATCAGCAACTTTTGGTTTTGGTGTAGTCTTTTGCTTTTCAGAAGTTTCAGACTTGGCAACTTGTTTGCTTTCGTCCTTCTTAATAGCAATTCCAATCCTATTGAGTGATTGCCCTTTACTAACCATAAGAACACCCTCATATTCTTTTTATTGGCTGGTTAGGGATGTTTCGCTCGCCCGAGTTAGCTCGTCATGCATCTCTTGCATCGTTGCTTCCTCCCCCGGCATGTGAAAGTCGTTGAACTTATCGCCCGAGAACGATTCTCATTTCCCTTTCACTTGCAATGAAACGTTCATCATTCAATTTGTCCTTCGAGAGGATGGAGCACAAATTACAAGTAGAATTGTTGGTGTTGATGTTGTTGTTACTAGACATAATTACTACAATAAATAATAAAGCAAGATTCAATCAATGTTTATCAAGAAAGCAAAGAATTAAACAAATTTTAATTAACTACTATCCTTTATTCAAAATGAAAGTCCTATATTGAATAAAGAAATAACCAAGATCCCCTCCCACTACAATCAAACGGACTTTGGCCCCGCCTTTAATTTATAGTCGTTGAGGTAAGTAAACACTTTACTAATTATAATTCTTCGTAGACAAAGCTAACAACTCCTTGTTTACTCCTATCTCTTAGCTTCAAAACCCAAAACTTTGTCGTTTGATGATTTTGTTGAGTTAAACCAAACATTAACATGTAAGTTTCAAAAACTACCCTACTATCCCCGGAAATATGAGCAACACCCTGCTTTGGCAGAACCTATTACTCATGATCTAAGGCTTTATAGGTGTTGTTTGGAAAAGCAATTAAACTCAATATTACTTTTGGGGACCTAAGTTTACTAACATGGTCAATTAATAGTGAACAAATGAATCAATTAACCACAAACAAACTTAGAAGCAAGCATTTAAGCAAAGTAAATGCAAGAAATTAATAAAAGAAATAATTAAAATGATCTAGTATGGCCCTTAAACCTAGGATAATAACTAATCTTCATGAATCTTCCCTTGAATCTCCATGGATCACCATCCTTGAAACTCCTTGGATCCTCATGCTTGATTACATAATTTGAATTAAATAAATAACCAAAATTTAGAGTTACAAAAATACAAACGATTCGCAGATCGTATTTAATTTACATTCAAATATAACGATTCACATATCGTATTTACTATCTAATTTGGGCCATACTAGTCATAACATGCAAAATATAATATCTTACATATTACATTAAACATCCACGCATTTATAATATCATAATAAAATAATCACAAACTATTTACTTATTAACAATTAATAAGCAAATAAAAACTTTCCATAATAATTATAAAACTTAACAAATTTAAGCAGGAAATTATTTAGGAAGCTTTATTATTTTAGTTCACTTACTTATATTAACATGGCAATAATCATTATTATTCACAAATTTGCAAAATAGGAAACTTTTGGATTTATGCTCAACTTTGGAAAATCAAATTTTCCTAAAAACAATTTTTTTTAAAGTTGACTTGTTGACCGTTGACCAGCAGCACAAGGCTGCCAGTCAACAACCAACCAAGCATCCCCGCTAGAATCGAAAAGAAAACTCACGATCGCTCGCAAAAACAACGAGCCACCCATAACCAAGCAATAAAAGAAAAGCCGCCGGCGATAAACCCACCAAGTAGCGCACCATCGACCGTGACGTTTAGCCCCTTACCGCCAGCCGTCACCGAGAGCAACGCCGCAGCACCGGAGCACGCGCTGCACACTTCGAAAGTGCACCGCACGTGTGGCTGCCGCCAGTGCCGCCCGTGTACTACCCTGTTGACGCCGACCC
Source organism: Beta lomatogona (assembly GCA_947646795.1). Lineage (NCBI taxonomy): Eukaryota > Viridiplantae > Streptophyta > Magnoliopsida > Caryophyllales > Amaranthaceae > Beta > Beta lomatogona. The sequence continues at coordinate 2,049,837 of CANSNZ010000477.1, forward strand.
AATGTCGCCCTCCACTGTGGCTCTACCTATGCAGGTGGGGCCACCCAGCCATGGTGGGCAAATTCATGAATTTTGTAACAATTTACAAAAATTCAATTAATCTTTAATTAACAATTAGTTAAAGATTTAGGATTTAATTATGGTTTAGTAATTCGAAAATTATGGCAAAATTTTTGAATAACTTAACAAACTAAAACAAAATTTTAGATTTGTTAAGATTATATTTTCAATGCTTAATCTATATTAAACATTAAATCTAACAAAAAATTGAAAATTAGGACAAAAATCAAATTATATTCGAAAAAGTCAAAAAATTAACATTTTATATATGAAAAATTCGAAAATAATTAGTAGGGTGATCTACTGAATTATCATAACAAACAAAATCAATAATTTTAATTGTTATCCTTAAAATTTATGATTAATCAAATTAAACATAAAATTTAACTAAAATTCATTAATAATATGATAAAATTCGAAAATTAGTGAGAAAAATAATCAAATTATTTTCAGCAATCATATTATTCTAGATCTATGTGGGTGATGTATATTTGATTTATTTAACAAGTAAAAAATTAAATATTTTAATTGTTAACAAATTATTTCAACGATTAATCAAATTAAACATTAAATAATTTTAAATCTAACAAATATACTTATAAAAATCCAAAAATGTTGGAGTGAATTAACTAATTTATTTCGTCCATAATATTAAAAAATCGGAACTTTATAAAATTATTGGAGCATAAATCACAATTAAATCAATTATTTATAATTTCCAATCAATTAATATCAAATAAAAATTATGCAAATTCAAGCCATAAATAAATCCTCCCTTAATTGAATAAAAATAATAACTTTGCATACAATAACATGATCATATGAATATTATGAATTAGGCAAAACTAATACCATTGTAGCAATATATAGATGCAAATAGCGGAATTTTAGGAAACAATTTCCTAATTTCTATCATAGGATCGCAAACATAATCAAACACATGAATCATTCAATAGGGATTAAATATCAAACCTTTTGTAGTGTGATTTCCCTGTTGCATGCAAGCTTTGAAGATTCGAGAGCCCCTAGTGTTGCTCCTCTAATCAGTCCACGAGCACCAATTGAACACCAACGTTTGCTGAAATGGAAGAGAATAAATCTCTTGCTTTTAGGTGGTATGGGCGCCGGTTAGAGGGAAAAGATTTGGGTTTCACTTCTCACTCTCTTGTGAAAAGAAACTGATTAATGAACTGATCACCTAAACCCTAATATTATATCCTATATATGATAGAAGAGTCATAGGCTAGTTAGGAGAACTAATTCTTCTCCTATTCCCCTTTGGACCGGCCCAACCATAATCCTAAAAGGATTTGGATTGTTTTGTCCAACTTGTGCTACAATGTGTGACCTCATTGAATTAATCTATTTTAGTTATAGGCCCAATCCATATTGTCCTATTAATCATATTTATTCTCTAGCAAGAAAATACGATTATGAAAATAATTAACTTTATTATCTTCATAACATAATTCTTATTTATATTTAGTAATTGCTGGAATGTCTAAGGACATATTCCTTCAATAGTGGCTCCTATCAGTTATTAAATCTGTTTCTTTTACTTAGTTATGCGCTTCTTCTGTTTGTAGCAGAAGGTTTAAAGGTCCAGATGTTGCCACAAATTTAACCAAAGGTTGCCCAGAATTCTGCAGTGTGTATGTGATTTCAAAAGGGAAAATGTTGTCTATTCGATCAACCACTCGTCCCATCCCAAGACCGGCTAGCCGAAACCCTGCACAAAGCCAAAGCACTCTTAATCTTCGCTCTGCAAATGATTCTCCATGTTACCGCAATAGTGGCATTCGTGGTGGTGTTGCCTCGAGAGGTAATGCTTCTCTTGCTTTTCCAATTATTCAGATGATCACTACTATAAAAAATGAAATCACATTAACATAAATGAATGTTTTATTATGTGCAACAGAAAGAGATAGGTCACCATTTGACCCAAACAGGCTTTCTGAAGACATGGACATGAACACAATCAGGTAAGTGCAAGCTTTGGCTATTGTTTGTAAACACTTGGTTCCAATATATGTCCATATTTAACTAAAGGGAACGACGTAGTTGATAGGATTTCCACCTTCTAACTTTGAGGTAGAGCTGGCAATTTAGTTGAATGGATGGTGTTTGTAATTGGTATCAAATCGAATTTGAATTGTTCTTTATATATATCAAAAAATAAATTAAATTTAGGGTAATTATGTAATCTGACAAATTGAACAAAATGGGTAGTGTCAGGTTGATTTTGTGTTTGTGTTGTGTCTATTTGGTGTTTATCTCAATAACTTCAAGTTCATGTTGTTTCGGTGCCGGTTGTGTTGTCATGTCAGAGATTGCCAGCTCTACTTTGAAGTCACATATATGACTCCTACTAATTGCAGTTTGTGAAGTTGGGGATCTTCACTTTGCCAAAAGGTAGGGTTAAGGACCTAAACTTTGAAAAGGTAGGGTTAAGGACCCAAAAAGTAACTTCTGTTACTTTTAGCATAACACCTTTACTTTTAACAATTTTGGTTAATTAAAAAACCAAAAAGCTGACTTTGCACTACAATCCAAAATATTAGTTACATCCTTAAGTTTAACAAAAAAAAAGAACCCCATTAATGAACCAAAAAATAGTCGTTACCAACCAAAGAAACAAAAAATAGAGGCTTCATCTAATTCTCTCCCAAAATCGATCCTCCATAATCACTTCTTCATCAAAAATTCATCTTCAAGCACGTGAGCATGATGATACCAGAGTCAGAATTATGCTACTGTAATTGTGAAACAAAAATAAGAATTTCAAGAACAATGCGTATTCCATTCATGACATTTGCAATATGTGAAAGGTATAAAAAAAGGAACGGCTGTGAGTACTTCAGGTGGATTGATCAACCACACCAAGAGGAGGTCAGGTATGAAATTGTAAGCTTGATGCTTAAAAAAAAGGAACTAGAGAATGAGGTGGCAATAAAGCAAGGGATGATCAAGAAGTTGTATTTTGTAATTTCAATATTAGTAGCTTTAATATTTGCTCTGTATTGTTGTAAATGAATTTCTCACCTTCACCATGGTGTTGGGAACCTCTGTTTAGTAACCTCTTCCTTGCAAGATCCTTGAGATGTAAAAACAATTAAGATTAGAATGTTGTTTTACAATTTCAGAAGACAAAATTTAAATGAATATTAATTTATTAATTACCTGCAAGATTGAGTTGAAATGGTGTTCCTTTGTTGTGATGGATTGTTGGAGCTTGTTTGTGTGAGTGTGAACTCTTGACTCACACTCTGAATTGTTTTTGCACCTTCAATGTCAGAGTAGACTACAAAACTCCTCTGTACAGGGGGATTTGGGACATTTAACTGTGAATAAAAGAGCAACATTAGCTTGTTTACAATGTAATAATGCATATAAACATGATATAGCAAATACAAAAAACTTACAGAGGCAACTCTTTGAAATCCATTTGGGTAGGTGTATACCCCAACACCAGTGTTATGAGGAGGAACACTCCTTTGTACATGCCCCTGTTGGCTTTGTGGAGGTGTGTTGTCCTCATTGTCATGCATGTGTGAGTTTGACCCCCTCTCCTGATCTGGGATATTTTTGCAGCCTCTTTTGTTGTGTCCAGCAACACCACATGAGCTGCACTTCATCACACAACCTGTTTTCTTTATCTTGCCAGAGTCAGTGACCTCCCCATATGATTTCTTTCTCTTTGTTGTCCTTCTGTTTCTAATCTTTTTCAATGGGGGAGGCTGCACAAAGATAGGCTCAGTGCTTGTCCATTCTTCTGGACCATTCAAAGGCTCCATGAGATGTTCATAAGCCTTAAGGTATGTCACTTTCTTATAGTAATCACTTGCATAGTGCTCTGGTTGATCAACCTTGTTCCATATGGTAGTGATAGCATGCTTGCATGGAATGCCATTCAACTGCCATGCATTACAACTACACCTTCTCTTAGCTAGGTTCACAACATACTTAGTCTGAGTAGAACCCTCTCTCACACCATATGAGAATGCACCATCCCAGAATGCATTTCACCTGCTAGCAGCAATCTTGTTTTTCTCCAATTGTTGTTGTATTCTAGGACAAATCTGTCCATTTTTCTTGCAAATGAAATCTTTTTTTTTTGTGTAACCTCTCCATTAATCCCTCCTTTATATCTTCCAATAATGTTATTATAGGTTTATGCCTTGAATTGACGATGTAGGCATTAAACACCTCACTCATGTTGTTGTCTACACTGTCACAACATGACTGTGAGGCAGGTGAAGAAAGCTCTGCACCATTTCTTATAATTTCTATTAAGTAAATCATTTCCAGCTTGATCTGAAATCTCCCTAAACAAAGCCATGTTAGCTTGGAATTCATTTTCAATTGTGGACTTTGCAATGAACCAAAATAACTTTCTATACTCTGCACCACCACCATAAACCTCCCTGAAATTACAGTACACATACCTTGCACACACTCTTGTTTCTGCCTGATGGAACACATTACTGATTGCTGCAAGAAGACCCTTCTGTTGGTCACTCATGAATGTGTATCCAGCTCCTGCAAATGTACCCAGGTCAACAACTAGTATCTCTAAAAACCATGTCCAACTATCTGTGCTCTCTACTTCAGCTACACACCAAGCAAGTGGGAACATTTGATTGTTCCCATCCCTCCCTACAGCCACTAGTAGTTGCCCCCCATATGGACCTTTTAAGAAGCATCCATCTAAAGATATGAAGGGTTTACAACCACCTAGAAAGCCTTTCTTCAATGCATCAAAACAAATGTATAATTTATGGAAATCATTGTTTTGTAGCATAAACTTCACTGTATTGAACATGTTGCTTCTTTTAATCACAGATGCATATCTAGGGTGTAACAGGTACTGCTCCCTATACTCCCCAACAATAAGTGCTTGCCCCTTTCTCCTTGCCTTAAAAGCCATCCACTTGGATACTCTAAGTCCGCAGTCAAGCCAAACAATTTCCATATATAATTTCATTGAGCTTCCAATATGGATTCACTTTGAACTTTATTCGGTAATGGCTAGCAATCCATGCTCCATTGATCTTGTTGACCTTTGATGCCCTACCACATGTTCATCACAGTGAGTTTTTTACTGTGAAGCTTCTTTTCCCTCCCTCCCATGATGCCCATATCTTCCTTGGACAACCATCACTATTGTGTTTACAATGTGCACCAATTTTGTCCCTATGGTTTTTAGTGTATTTTGTATCCCTCCCATGTAGTACATAATAGTCAGTCACTGCCTTCCTAAACTGCACTGCATTTTCAAATTGTTGCCCTACAAAGAAAATTGTGTCTTTAACAAATGTGCCTGGTAGGTACTCTTGCTTTTTCTTCACAAATTTTCTCATTGACAAAGGAGGTGTTAAGTATCCTACATCATCCTCATCTAAAACCTCATCTGGACTATCTAAGTCACAGGTTTCTTCCTCAAAATCATTACCTATGTCAATTTGGGACAGTCCCTTAGCCTTAGCTAACTTAACAATCATGCATATCTCATTTTCATAAGCTTCTTGCCTTTCTTACTCAGCTATCAAATGGGTTCTCGTAGTTATATACTCATCATCATCTTCATCTGTTCCTTCACTATCATAATCAATATCCAGTTGACTAAGGTTGGGTGTATGGCTTGAGAGAGGTGATCCACAAGCTTACTTACTAGACATTGGAGCTCATTGGACTATGAATTTTAGAAAACTTAGAAGTCGCCACCCTATTAATATCTGAATAGGGACAGATTTATTTAGTAAATCGTTTTAAAATCAATTTCAAGAAAAATCATTTAAAATGATGATGACTCCATATGGATAAGGCTTTTTTGAAAATTGGTCTTTCATACCATGAGATAGGGTTCGGGATTTAGGTTAAGAGGTGTGAACGTCCGGAACTCGTAACACCCCGATAATTCTCTCTTTTCGTAATTACCTTTATAATATAAAACTTAGAGAATTACCCAAGTATTATCGCCCGTGTGATAACGTATTGGCTTATTCAGAAATTTGCAGCGGAAAAACATCAAACTATTCTTTATAAATACATAAACAAATAAGTACTTTATAAATAAACCACTCTATAAACGTCTATCAAACCAACTTATAATAATACGTTCCTACTAATGCAGAAACATGATAAACTAAACTACACAAGCTCTCCATTCCCAGATTTCCCAATGATGATACATCGCGAACCCGTAAATGTCAATGCTCTAAAGAATCTCGCTCACCAAAATTGGGTCATCACAGAACAATAAGGCAAAGCCATGATCAACACATACAAACAAAGCACGTAATCCGCAAAAGCCGAGTACTACATAACAATACATAAACAATCCTAATCATGATACTAAGAAATAATAAACAGGGATAAATAATAATACAACAATATAACATTCTGCAGATAACTTCTACTGAACTAAACTTTAATCATCTTTTATTATTTTAAATGGAATAGTTATTGGACCGAGCTGTCTAACTAAAAACCAGCTTTCACCTAGGAAGACGAAATACGGGCGCGACTCCGTATTCCATAATGACCTGCGATATCGAGGAACCTTTGAATAAAAAGAGGAACGGTGATCAATCCAATTCCCGAGTAAAAAGCCATGGCACGCTCACCATGTACCCCAACCTCGATTGTCCAACTTCGGACATGCACCAGCCTAAAGTTTATTACTATCCAAGTTACACTTTACGTGATTTACAATTTGTTACTTGTTATGACACACATACAACCAACACAGAATATAATTCAAACATTCACAACTGAACTTCTTTTATCTTAGGATTTAATAAGTGATCACAACTTACAACCCAAGACATACTTTCTTTTAATCTCAACTTTCTTATTTGTTGAACCTAGCCAGCAATCAAACTTACCTTTAAAAAGGCATACTTATCAACTTACCAAATAAGGCCCACGGTCGTCATAAAGTAGTGAAAATTATACTTGTAAGGGAACACATGAATAATCATGAATCAATCTTAACAACATATTAATTCCCCCATGTGAATTAATAATTAAAGTTCCCATCCACATGCTTGCATCAATAATCCATACAAACATGACAATTCTTTACTCATAATAAATCTAATAATTAACATGCTTGCTCACGGGCATAAAACATGTAGAAATCAATCATACTAGAAATCACATATGAACTTATAAAGTTCCTATACATGATACTACAACTTCTTTTCTCCTTAAATCATGATACTAATCATACAATCATACAAGTATGTACGTACCTTGTGTAAACTAGTCGACCACCTTTTAAACCTTTAAAAATCTCCTACGGAATATTCTCCGCCTAGAAATCAAATATAACTAAAATCAATACTCTTAAATAAAAAGACAGCAACTTTAAAATATTTAAAATCCCCTTTAAACATATTCAAAAGTCGATTTTACTATCAAAACTCCAATTACTTTTAATTCCTAGCATAGTACTACCATACTAGTAATTAAAATTCTTAAAACTCCCTAAATAAAATATTTTTCTGAAATTCCAGCAACCTATAAAATCATGAAACCCTCTTTAAACCCACTTAAACATGCTTAAAATCATAAATTAAATCAATCTCATAGTATATAATATGCTACTATGGTTTTCTAATAATTAACACCCTAAAAATCCATGCTTTAATTATTAAAACTTCAATCTAACAATAATAAACAAATCTGAATTTTTATTCTTATAATATAATATATATGAATCAAGATTATTTATTAAAACAGTAAATTAACATTGATAATCATGATTAACATTAAAATAAAGCATAAAAACATAGTCTTTAATGGAAACTTGAGGAAAAAGAAAAGAATTAAACCAACACAAGAGGAAAGTGATGATGCGCCGGCCAAGGAAGAGCAGTGGCGGCAGCAGCGGCGGTGCACCGGTGTTCAACGGTGGTGGTGACGTTTCTTAGCGAAGAAGAAGAAAGAAAAACTTGAGAGGAAGAAAGCTGAAATTTACGTGGAAGAGGAAGAGAGAAGAGTGTCGTGAGAAAAGAGAGAGAAGAGTGAAGAAAGTAATTTTGTGTAGGGTAAAATAATTGGGCTTAAGGTATTTATAAGTAGGGTTTCCTTTTAGGCTTAGGAAAAGGAGATTGAGTTTAAATAGAATTCGATGACAACTAGGATTGATAAATGAGGACTCCTAGCATTAATATAACTTCTCTTTCCTAATCTACTTAGAATTTGGGTTCCTCAAGTCCATTAGACTTCTTTTCTAAATCAAATTCATATTTCAAACCTTTTTCAAAGCATGCCTAATTAAAATATTTTCAACTTACTTAAATTCTTAAAATAATTTCATTTGACTTTTAAAATAGTCAACCTTCTTTAAATAATAACATCATTTAAACTAAAATATAAATATATAACTACTAAAATATATTTATAAAATCCTTTAAAATTATGGGGGATTACAGTCTACCCCCCTTAAAAGAAGTTTCGTCCCGAAACTTGACACGAAAACTCACATATTTTCAAAACTTGAACTCATCTTTTCCAAAAGTTCGCAAAGCAATGTGCCACTTATGCACACTTTTGCTAACTTAAAACACTTGTGTTACTTATGAACACGCTTCCTTATGCGGAGAGTCTACTTCTTTAGCACTAACATGTGCAAATTGTTCAACATAGGCATACATATGCATAAAAATCTCATAAAAAAATAGACGAAAAACGCGGAATTTATTGCATTCTATCCCCCTTAAAGAAAACGAGTTACGCCCTCGTAACTCACCTCAAGGAACAAGTCTGGATACTTCTTTTTCATCTCATCTTCGGCTTCCCACGTTGCCTCTTCGGACTCATGGTTAGACCAAAGTAATTTCACGATGTGGACGTCCTTATTGCGTGTACTACGCACTTTTCTGTCGAGAATCTTGACAGGCCTTTCCCCATATGTGAGGCTACTATTGATCTGAATTCGTTCAGGCTCTAGGCCATGATGTTCGTCAGGAATGTAACGCTTAAGTTGAGAAATATGGAACACATCATGCATCTTTTCAAACTCCATTGGCAATGCCAATCTGTAAGCCACTTTCCCAATTCTTTGCAGAATCTCTTATGGACCTACATATTTGGCACTCAATTTGCCCTTTTTCCCAAATCTCATCACACCCTTAGTGGGTGATACTTTCAAGAACACCTTATCACCTATAGCAAACTCATCTTCGTGTCGCTTCAAGTCAGCATAACTCTTCTGTCTATCTTGCGCAGCTGGAATTCTAGCCTGAATCAGTCTGACATTCTTAACAGTTTCCTCAATAAACTCGGTCCCCAAGACTATATTCTCACTAAAATCGTTCCAGCAAATGGGACTCCTACACTTTCTTCCATATAAGGCCTCAAAAGGTGCCATCTTTATGCTCGCATGGTAACTATTGTTATAAGAAAACTCGATCAGGTCTAATTGGTCGGTATGAAAACGGCCTCAATATATCCTCCATCGTCTCGGTTAGTCCTCTCGCTCGACCATCGGTCGCGGGGTGAAAGGCCGTACTCATCTTCAATGTTGTCCCAAGATTTAATTGGACCTTCTTCCAAAATTTCGAAAGGAATCTAGAGTCACGGCCGAAATGATATCCTTTGGAACTCCATGTAGTCTTACCACATGCTTAACAAATGTCTTCGCAAGTTGCTTCTTCTTCCATGTCTCCTTGATCGGTATGAAAACGGCCGACTTTGTCAGACGGTCCACAATAACCCAAATAGTATCATTACCACTCCTTGTTCTAGGCAAAGCAGTTACAAAATCCATCGATATGGAATCCCACTTCCATCCAGGAACCTCTAAGGATTGAACTTTCCCCATGGGTCTCTTATGATCTATCTTCACCTTTTGACAGGTTAGGCACTTAGACACATACTCGCCTACCTCTCGCTTCATGTTTGGCCACCAATAGACCACCTTAAGGTCTTTATACAACTTTTCACCCCCAGGGTGCACAGAGTACAGCGTATTATGGCCCTCATCCATAAGACGTCTCTTAAGCTCATCACATTTTTGTGGTACACACCACCTTCCTTTAAACCTCAAACTACCATCATCATGGATCTGAAAATCACCTTCTTTACCTTGCTTAATTTTCTCCTTGATCTTATCTAGGTGCTCATCCCCAACTTGACCTTCTCTGATGTCGTCTAGAATGGACAACCCCAATGACAAAGCACTTAACCTTGCCTCGATCTCCCCAGGATTTAGAATTTCTAGGCTAAGCCTTTGCATATCTCGACACAACTCCTCATGAACTATCAAGGCGTTCATGCTATGACTCGACTTTCTACTCAGCGCATCAGCGACTACATTTGCTTTCCCCTCATGGTATTGGATGTCTAAGTCATAATCCTTTATCAACTCCAGCCATCTCCTCTCGCCTCATGTTGAGGTCTTTTCGGGTAAAGATGTACTTCAAGCTCTTATGGTCTCGTGAATATCTTACAAGTTACCCCATACAAGTAGTGTCTCCAAATCTTCAAGGCGAACACAATGGCAGCTAACTCTAGATCATGGGTAGGGTAATTAGCCTCATAAGGTTTCAACTGGCGTGACGCATACGCAAGCACCTTCCCATTCTGTTGCAACACATATCCCAAACCATTTTTCGAAGCATCACTATATACCTCAAATCCCTCATTCCCATCAGGTAGGGTCAAAACAGGTGCAGAGGTTAAACGATCCTTCAAAATCTGAAAGGCTTCTTCACACTTTTCACTCCACTCAAATTTTGACTCCTTTTTCATCAAGTTGGTCATAGGTCTTGCTATCTTCGAGAAATCTCTCACAAATCTTCTATAATAGCCAGCTAAACCTAGGAAACTTCGAATATCAGACACATTCTTCGGAGTTGGCCATTCACTCACCGCTTGAATCTTAGCAGGATCTACAGAGACTCCTTCCTTAGATACATAGTGAGCCAAAAATGCTACCTTCTCCAAACGAAACTCACACTTAGAGAACTTGGCATACAATTGATTCTTCCTAAGCGTCTCCAATATGATCCTCAAATGCTCATCATGCTCTTTTTCATTCCTCGAATAGATCAGAATATCATCAATGAATACAACCACGAACTTATCTAAGAACTCATGGAAAATCCTATTCATTAAGTCCATAAATATGGCAGGTGCATTGGTTAACCCAAAAGGCATTACAGTGAACTCATAATGACCGTAACGAGTCCAAAATGCAGTCTTAGGTATATCCTTATCGGCTACTCTCAACTGGTGATACCCCGAACGCAAATCAATTTTCGAGAACACGCTCGCTCCATTTAATTGATCAAATAGGTCATCTATCCTAGACAAAGGGTACTTATTCTTGATGGTTACGTTATTCAATTCCCTATAATCGATACACAACCTCATACTCCCATCTTTCTTCTTAACAAACAACACAGGAGCTCCCCAAGGTTATGCACTAGGTCTCATATAACCCTTATCAAACAATTCTTGCAACTGCGTCTTCAATTCACTCATCTCCGGAGGTGCCATTCTATAGGGTGCTTTAGATATAGGTGCAGTTCCAGAAACTAAGTCTATGGTGAACTCAACAGCTCTAACGGGCGGCATACCCGAAATCTCACTCGGAAACACATCCATAAACTCATTCACAATCGGAACATCTTCAATACCTACCCCGGCCTCTTTACTCACATCTTGCACACTACAGAAATATAACTCACACCCCTTCTTCATCAACTTCTTTACTTGCATTGCGGAGATAACCCCAAAGTTCTTGGATTTCCCAAAACGTCTATACGAAGTCAGCTTACCCAAAGGATCCCTTAAAGCTACTTTTTGAACTTCACAATCTATCTTGGCCTTGTATAAACTTAGCCTATCCATCCCCGTAATTACATCTAGGTCTCCCGCATTAAACTCTATCAAGTCGAAAGAAAACACACAGTCTCCTATCTTTAGAGATAAGTTTCTAAACATCTTGGTACACCTTATGGTCTCACCAGTAGGTATACTAACAGGCAAATCAATCGCTTCAAAATCTACTAACCCTAGACTTTTAATAACAGACGACGAGACAAAAGAATAAGTCGCCCCCGAATCAAATAATGCTTTAACTAGCACGGTGTTAATAGAAAAATTACCAGACACTACGTCGGCGAATCGTTCAGCTTCATTGCGACTCATCACGAACAGTTTGCCCGGAGCCTTGTTCTGGTTGTTCTCACTAGCAGGCTTGCTATAGCTTCCTTGATTGTTCTCGTGCCCCCGCAGGCTTCGAACCCCGATTTCCCGATTTGGTTAAACCCTGACCTCACTTGGTTACTACCCCCATTGCCATTTTGCTCTTTCTTTTGCTTAGCAAAGCACTCATACTCCCTATGGCCCTTCTTCTGGCAGTAGTTACAAATCATTGGGTCCCCCTTACAGTCTCTACCAGGGTGGTTGTTGCTACACTTCTTGCAGTGATACACTCTTTCAGCTCGACCCCTATTGCGGTTATCCTGGTTGTGGTTTCCTTGGAAATTCCCATTACCATTCCTACTCTTCTTGAAATTCCCCTGGTTTCCCCCAGCATTAAAGTCCTTCCTCTTCTCACCTACCACAGGATTCTTTTTATCCCGCCTCGACTGGAGTCCATAAATATGGGCGGCTCTCCCATACACAATATCTAGGGATGAAAAGGTCTCACCTCCTAACCCCAGTTGCATCTCATCAATCAACCCTTGCTCAAATCTTTGAGCCTTCAACTCCGCAGTAGCTACAACCTCGGGTGCAAACCTCGACAGTGCTATGAATTTACTGTAGTACTCAGAAATGGTCATACTACCCATCCTAAGGTTAATGAATTCTTGGGCCTTCTGCTTCCTCATAAACACAGGGTAAAACTTCCCTCTCAAGGCAGTCACAAAAGCATCCCAATTGAATCCTTCTATAGCACTCAGTCTAGCTCCATTCTCCCTCCACCATAAATCGACCTTATCCTTAAGGTACAACACAGTCTGACCCACTCCCAAATTTTCAGGGCAGTTTACAACCTCAAAAAGTTTCTCAAACTCCCTAATCCAGTTTTCTAGGACGGTAGGGTCAGCTTGCCCCTTATAGTATGGTGGCTCAACCTTAGCTAGCCTTTCAAACATTTCCCCAGCACTCTCAGGACGCTCAGCTCTCTCCTGAGTCAATTTCTCCGCCAAGAGGCGAATTGCAGCAGTTAGATCGTTGTTGTTAGCCATTCTACTTCGGGACCTGTAAGTAACATAACCCTTCTTTAGGTTCCAGCATAACTCATATTTCCATCTAGAAAGGCAACATTTGATTTGATCATTAAAGATCGCATCAACAGACAATTTCTCAACTAGTTCCAAGTTCAACATGAAATGTTCTCTAATAATCACATAATCATCCATGTAAAATATATTCACATCAACATGCAAATAGAAACAAGCAAGCAAGAATATAATTGCATAATGAAAATAAAAATATTCCCATTACGCGCCCAGAATAAATTTTTACTCACTCATAAAATTAGGTAATAACTTTTATTCTTCCATAACGGGTATTTAAATGAAATAAATGTTGCTATAATATTATACCTTCCTAAAAGAAAACCATGATTGTAAAAAAAATAAAACTATGCTATCACTGTTGGTCGACTAACCAACTGATTATAATATATTATTTCCTCTAAACGCAACAAACTATAAATAGTAACCTAAGGTACCACATTATCATTTTTGTCCTCAAATTCTATGTATAGCTCAGGTACGAAAATCTCATCTTCAAACTCATCTATGTCCTCATCATAATACGCGACATATCTCCTTTGTCGTTTAGATCTCCTTGAAGGTTGAGACTCTTCATCCTCTGACTCCGAATCAATTTCAAACCTGAACCATGCACGATAGATATATTTTCTAGTTTGGCCTCTAGCATGGTCGAACTCCACAATAAGCTCATCATCACTGGTGACTTCCCTCCTTATTAGAGTACGCATAGTCCAATCTAAACTGGTATAGTTATTGTCATCAATAGGTGCAATGTCCTCATCACTTTCATCGTCACTCAGGACAATGGAGTTATAATAGCTTCCTAATCTGGCAGACATGATTAATGATCTACAACAAATAAATATATACAATAACATTTTTAGTACTCTCCCTGCACGCCATTCCCAACAATAATAATAAAAAGATGCCATCAACATCATAGACACAAAATACAACAATCAGCAGGGAAGAAACATATAAACAGTTAGCAGGGAAGAAAATAATCATGAATAGTTAGCAGGGAAGAAAAGTATTAGCATGCTGAACTAACTATTCAATGCAGGCATATAATATTTCTATCCTATATGCCCTTCCTATGCTACCCATTCTCACAATGCAACAAGTAAAACTTCAAAGGAATGAAAAATAATGCAGACACTTTTATAAGATAATAATAATAAGTGTCGAAAAAAAAAAGAAAAAAAAAATTTGCGACTAAAAGAAAATTTCGGATATCTTAAAAAAAAAATCTCAAGCCAAAAATAAATTCGAAAGGAAAAAAAAATCTATATATATATATATATATATATATATATATATATATATATATATATTTTTTTTTTTTTCTCGAACAATAAATAAAATAAATATTACGGACAAAATAAAAAAATTCCGAACCAAAAAAAAAAAAATTTTGCACTCCTCTAAAAAAAAAATCGGTCCTCTTAAAAAAAATTTGTATATTAAAAAAAACATATTCCTATAAAATGAATAAGTATGAGCAATTCTAAGAGTTTATTCAAATAACTAGTAAGTTAATTAGTTAGGCACCTAAAATTTTTGAAAATAACCTAAAGCTCCCAGATACCACTTTGTAACACCCCGATAATTCTCTCTTTTCAGAAATACCTTTATAATATAAAACTTAGAGAATTACCCAAGTATTATCGCCCGTGTGATAACGTATCGGCTTATTCAGGATTTTGCAGCGGAAAAACATCAAACTATTCTTTATAAATACATAAACAAATAAGTACTTTATAAATAAACCACTCTATAAACGTCTATCAAACCAACTTATAATAATACTTTCCTACTAATGCAGAAACATGATAAACTAAATTACACAAGCTCTCCATTCTCAGATTTCCCAATGATGCTACATCTGCGAACCTGTAAATGTCAATGCTCTAAAGAATCTGCTCACCAAAATTGGTTCATCACAGGATCAATAAGGCAAAGCCATGATCAACACATACAAACAAAGCACGTAATCAGCAATGCTGAGTACTACATAACAATACATAAACAATCCTAATCATGATACTAAGAAACAATAAACAGGGATAAATAATAATACAACAATATAACATTCTGCAGATAACTTCTACTGAACTAAACTTTAATCATCTTTTATTATTTTAAATGGAATAGTTATTGGACCGAGCTGTCTAACTAAAAACCAGCCTTCACCTAGGAAGACGAAATACGGGCGCGACTCCGTATTCCATAATGACCTGCGATATCGAGGAACCTTTGAATAAAAAGAGGAACGGTGATCAATCCAATTCCCAGAAAAAGCCATGGCACGCTCACCATGTACCCCAACTCCTGATTGCCCAGCTTCAGACATGCACCAGTCTAAAGTTTATTACTATCCAAGTTACACTTTACGTGATATACAATTTATTACTTGTTATGACACACATACAAGCAACACAGAATATAATTCAAACATTCACAATCGCACTTCTTTTATCTTAGGATTTAATAAGTGATCACAACTTACAACCCATGACATACTTTCTTTTAATCTCAACTTTCTTATTTGTTGAACCTAGCCAGCAATCAAACTTACCTTTAAAAAGGCATACTTATCAACTTACCAAATAAGGCCCACGGTCCTCATAAAGTAGTGAAAATTATACTTGTAAGGGAACACATGAATAATCATGAATCAATCTTAACAACATATTAAGTCCCCCATGTGAATTAATAATTAAAGTTCCCATCCACATGCTTGCATCAATAATCCATACAAACATGACAATTCTTTACTCATAATAAATCTAATAATTAACATGCTTGCTCACTGGCATAAAACATGTAGAAATCAATCATACTAGAAATCACATATGAACTTATAAAGTTCCTATACATGATACTACAACTTCTTTTCTCCTTAAATCATGATACTAATCATACAATCACACAAGTATGTACGTACCTTGTGTAAACTAGTCGACTGGCCACTTTTAAACCTTTAAAAATCTCCTACGGAATATTCTCCGCCTAGAAATCAAATATAACTAAAATCAATACTCTTAAATAAAAAAGACAGCAACTTTAAAATATTTAAAATCCCCTTTAAACATATTCAAAAGTCGATTTTACTATCAAAACTCCAATTACTTTTAATTCCTAGCATAGTACTACCATACTAGTAATTAAAATTCTTAAAACTCCCTAAATAAAATATTTTTCTGAAATTCCAGCAACCTATAAAATCATGAAACCCTCTTTAAACCCACTTAAACATGCTTAAAATCATAAATTAAATCAATCTCATAGTATATAATATGCTACTATGGTTTTCTAATAATTAACACCCTAAAAATCCATGCTTTAATTATTAAAACTTCAATCTAACAATAATAAACAAATCTGAATTTTTATTCTTATAATATAATATATATGAATCAAGATTATTTATTAAAACAGTAAATTAACATTGATAATCATGATTAACATTAAAATAAAGCATAAAAACATAGTCTTTAATAGAAACTTGAGGAAAAAGAAAAGAATTAAACCAACACAAGAGGAAAGTGATGATGCGCCGGCCAAGGAAGAGCAGTGGCGGCAGCAGCGGCGGTGCACCGGTGTTCAATGGTGGTGGCGACGTTTCTTAGAGAAGAAGAAGAAAGAAAAACTTGAGAGGAAGAAAGCTGAAATTTATGTGGAAGAGGAAGAGAGAAGAGTGCCGTGAGAAAAGAGAGAGAAGAGTGAAGAAAATAATTTTGTGTAGGGTAAAATAATTGGGCTTAAGGTATTTATTAGTAGGGTTTCCTTTTGGGCTTAGGAAAAGGAGATTGAGTTTAAATAGAATTCGATGACAACTAGGATTGATAAACGAGGACTCTTAGCATCAATATAACTTCTCTTTCCTAATCTACTTAGAATTTGGGTTCCTCAAGTCCATTAGACTTCTTTTCTAAATCAAATTCGTATTTCAAACCTTTTTCAAAGCATGCCTAATTAAAATATTTTCAACTTACTTAAATTCTTAAAATAATTTCATTTGACTTTTAAAATAGTCAACCTTCTTTAAATAATAACATTATTTAAACTAAAATATAAATATATAAATACAAAAATATATTTATAAAATCCTTTAAAATTATGGGGGATTACAGTCTACCCCTCTTAAAAGAAGTTTTGTCCCGAAACTTGACACGAAAACTCACATATTTTCAAAACTTGAACTCATCTTTTCCAAAAGTTCGCAAAGCAATGTGCCACTTATGCACACTTTTGCTAACTTAAAACACTTGTGTTACTTATGAACACGCTTCCTTATGCGGAGAGTCTACTTCTTTAGCACTAACATGTGCAAATTGTTCAACATAGGCATACATATGCATAAAAATCTCATAAAAAAATAGACGAAAAGCGCGAAATTTATCGCATTCTATCCCCCTTAAATAAAACGAGTTACGCCCTCGTAACTCACCTCAAGGAACAAGTCTGGATACTTCTTTTTCATCTCATCTTCGGCTTCCCACGTTGCCTCTTCGGACTCATGGTTATACCAAAGTACTTTCACGATGTGGACGTTCTTATTGCGTGTACTACGCACTTTTCTGTCGAGAATCTTGACAGGCCTTTCCTCATATGTGAGGCTACTATCGATCTGAATTCGTTCAGGCTCTAGGACATGACGTTCGTTAGGAATGTAACGCTTAAGTTGAGAAATATGGAACACATCATGCATCTTTTCAAACTCCATTGGCAATGCCAATCTGTAAGCCACTTTCCCAATTCTTTGCAAAATCTCATATGGACCTACATATTTGGCACTCAATTTGCCCTTTTCCCCAAATCTCATCACACCCTTAGTGGGTGATACTTTCAAGAACACCTTATCACCTATAGCAAACTCATCTTCGCGTCGCTTCAAGTAAGCATAACTCTTCTGTCTATCTTGCGCAGCTTGAATTCTAGCCTGAATCAGTCTGACATTCTTAACAGTTTCCTCAATAAACTCTGTCCCCAAGACTATATTCTCACTAAAATCGTTCCAAAGCAAATGGGACTCCTGCACTTTCTTCCATATAAGGCCTCAAAAGGTGCCATCTTAATGCTCGCATGGTAACTATTGTTATAAGAAAACTCGATCGAGTCTAATTGGTCCTCCCAACTACCTTGAAAATCAATAGCACATGCTCTCAACATATCCTCCATCGTCCGGTTAGTCCTCTCGCCCGACCATCGGCCGCAGGGTGAAAGGTCGTACTCATCTTCAATGTTGTCCCAAGATTTAATTGGACCTTCTTCCAAAATTTCGAAAGGAATCTAGAGTCACGGTCAAAAATGATATCCTTTGGAACTCCATGTAGTCTTACCACATGCTTAACATATGTCTTCGCAAGTTGCTCCTTCTTCCATGTCTCCTTGATCGGTATGAAAACGGCCGACTTTGTCAGACGGTCCACAATAACCCAAATAGTATCATTGCCACTCCTTGTTCTAGGCAAAGCAGTTACAAAATACATCGATATGGAATCCCACTTCCATCCAGGAACCTCTAAGGATTGAACTTTCCCCATGGGTCTCTTATGATCTATCTTCACCTTTTGACAGGTTAGGCACTTAGACACATACTCAGCTACCTCTCGCTTCATGTTTGGCCACCAATAGACCACCTTAAGGTCTTTATACAACTTGTCACCCCCCAGGGTGCACAGAGTACGGCGTATTATGGCCCTCATCCATAAGACGTCTGTTAAGCTCATCACATTTTTGTGGTACACACCACCTTCCTTTAAACCTCAAACTACCATCATCATGGATCTGAAAACCACCTTCTTTACCTTGCTTAATTTTCTCCTTGATCTTATCTAGGTGCTCATCCCCAACTTGACCTTCTCTGATTTCGTCTAGAATGGACAACCCCAATGACAAAGCACTCAACCTTGCCTCGATCTCCCCAGGATTTAGAATTTCTAGGCTAAGCCTTTGCATATCTCGACACAACTCCTCAGGAACTATCAAGGCGTTCATGCTATGACTCGACTTTCTACTCAGCGCATCAGCGACTACATTTGCTTTCCCCTCATGGTATTGGATGTCTAAGTCATAATCCTTTATCAACTCCAGCCATCTCCTCTGCCTCATGTTGAGGTCTTTCTGGGTAAAGATGTACTTCAAGCTCTTATGGTCTGTGAATATCTTACAAATTACCCCATACAAGTAGTGTCTCCAAATCTTCAAGGCGAACACAATGGCAGCTAACTCTAGATCATGGGTAGGGTAATTAGCCTCATAAGGTTTCAACTGGCGTGACGCATACGCAATCACCTTCCCATTCTGTTGCAACACACATCCCAAACCATTCTTCGAAGCATCACTATATACCTCAAATCCCTCATTCCCAGACTTCTTTTCCTCCAAGTGTACCGGGCAGTTCCTCTTCCAGTGTCCTATCTTATGACAGTGGAAGCACTTGCTTTCCGCAGCGATCTTTGGCTTGGCGGTTGGCTTAGGTTTTTCGAGAACAAAGTGGCAACTTGCTTGCCTTTGTCCTTCTTTCCTGCCCATTTCTTCTTGAAACCCTTTCCCTTTTAAACCATCAAAACCTCTTTCTTTGGTTCAACCTTAGGGATGTTCCTTTCAAAGATTGACCAACAATCCATGCAACTCTTGCAAAGTCTTTTCGGACTCATTCATATTGTAGGCCTTTTCGAACCGATTGAAACGCTGTCGGGTAATGAGTGGAGAATAATGTCAAGTAGCCAACTCAACCCTATAAGGGAATCCAAGTCGTTCCATGTTTTCGAAAAAACCCATCATTGCGAAAACATGGGGGCCAACAGCTTGACCCGGCTTCATGTGACATTCAAGTATCTCCCTATTAGTCTCATACCGCTCAACTCGGGCTTGTGTTTGAAACATAGCCCGCAGCTCTTGCATGATGGTATAAGCATCCTTGGTTTCGAACCTCCTTTGGAGGTCTGGCTCCATGGCTGCTATCATCAAGCAAGTGATCGATACAGACCTATCATTGGCCTGCTTAGCACGACGTTTGTCTACTTCAGTCGACTCATCAGTAATCACAGGAAGTGGGGTTTCTAAGACATCCTCTCGACCCTCAGACCTCAAAACAAGTCTTAAGGTCCTTTCCCAATTAAGGAAATTTTCACCATTCAGTCTGTCCTTTTCCAGAAAAGGACAAATGTTGAAACCGGAGTTGTTGTTGTTGTTATTAGACATGGTATCTACGTATTTAAAAATAAAACAAAGTTCAATTTTATGTTTATAAAGTAACCTAAAACATGCAAAGGTTTCTAGGTTGATCACCTATTCAATTATAAAGTCCCATTTGAATAAGTGTTTTACAAGATCCTATCAACATGCAACACTAAGCAGACGGAGGCCTTATCTTTAACGTTTCATTATCAAGGTAAGTAAACTCTTTTACTAATTATAACAAATTATAACTCTTGTTTAGATGGATAAACATCGCATGCTTAACTATCTCTTGCTTCAAAATTCAAAACGCTTTTGATAATTTTGTTAAGGACAACCAAACTAAGTTGTAAAATTCGCAATTTTACCTTATATCCCAAAATTAATGATAACACCTGCTGAGGAGGCATGACCTATTACTATTAATTAAGGGTTTGATAAGTACTTTATGTTTGCAAAAGCAACCTTAATATTTACGGGACCTAAGTTTATTATGTTGTTATGAATTAGTGAACTCTAGCGCATCAACAACCAACATACAATAAACTTATAAGCATATTAAAGAATAATAAAATGCGAAAATAAAATGATCTAGTATGGCCCCTAATCCTAAGAACTAAGCATCAATGGCTCATTCTTGGACTCTTCATGGATCTCCATCCACCTTATCCATGGGCCTTCTCTTGATGGACTTCGTCTTTGGATTACATAAGTATCAAAATAATTTAAATAATAACTAAATTAAATAAATTACAAATATACTTAACGATAAGCAGATCGTATTTAAATTACAAGAATACATCACGATACGCAGATCGTATTTTCTAACTTGATTTGGGCCATACTAGTCATACATAGCAATTATATCAAAATATATAAAAGCCACATCATAATATCACATATTATACTTGCCATCAATCAAAATATCAAATATTCTTAATTATAGCAAGTTGATAAAACATTTAAGTAATTCCTAACCACCTAAAGATTCTATCCTATAATACTTTCCTACTAATTTTAATTAGATTAAAGAATAAAATTATGGAATTATTTATCTGAAAATCTGCTTAATATTCTGAAAATCTGTTTTAATGATTTTCCAAAAAAAAAAAAATTATTAAAATATCGCTGAGCAAAGCAGCCCACGTCAGCCCACCAAGGACCACCTGGAGCAGCCACCGTGGCCCCACCAAGCGGCGGGCGCGCCACCCCCACCAAGGCCGCTCCTCCTCCCTCCTTTATTTTTTTTTTCTTTTGTGGGAATTAAAATAAATCACAACTTCTTGTAAATTAATTTAGGCTGTGGGGTGGGGGTGATGGGAGGGTGGGGATGAGGTGTTAGAGGGTTAGGGTTAGAGGGTTTAATCAGGGTTAGAGGGGTTAATTAACCCTAATGACTAACGGAAACTTGACACCGTTAGTCATTAAGGGCATTTCGTACATTTAATTTCTAAAGCAAGGGTACTTGGTGCTTTTTTTTAAAAGCAGGGGTACCCTATGAATTTTGAAAACCTACAGGGGTACTTGATGAAAAAACCGAAAAAGATATATTCGAAAGACGCGCAAGTGAATATGCTTGAATATTCTGGAATATGCGCCGGACGCGGGGCCGCGCTCGGCGCGCCACGTGCGTCCAAAGACATAGGCCGAACGCGTCGGGCGAGCTAATGAGCGCCCGACACGTAGATTTTGTGACTCACATAGAGTCCTCGCGCTCGACGCAAGTCTCGTGTGAGACACAATTTTCTTTTCTATTTTTTTCAAAACGCGTTTACACGTGCCTCAAACTGATTGGGCTGGCTGTGTCAGGCACACCAATGTGCGCCTGACGCGTGGCACGCCTGCCACGTAGGTCTGCACCTGGCGCAGGGCTTGCGTGGAGCGCAAGTTTTCTTTTTCCTATAAATACCCGCAATTTTCCGAATTACGGAATGCTTTTCATATTATTATTTTACGCACACAAATTCTCTGGAATACTCCGAAATATATTTCGAATATTTCAAACACTCAAATACTTTCAATACTCTCAATCAATTCTTAATCACACGGTGTTCCTGGTTCCACGATTGCTCCGCCTACAGATCGTTGCGCTCTTCAATCTAAGCCGCATAGGTATAATACCTGAGGATCCTTGAATAAATTCTCTATTTTTATTGCTTCGAAGTTACTAACAATTTATTTCATGATGTAGATCTTTAAGTAATAATCGATCTACTGTATATTCTAAACCTTTCTCTTTCTTTTTATTTATTTTTCATATTATTACATGTTGCCTGATTATTCTATGCATATTATTATGATTCTCCCTGCTTTATTGCTTTTATCACCCACATGTTGTTTTTGCTAATCAAAGACCTAAACAACTGTTCTAATATTAATCAGATTAATTTGGACAACCTGTTAGGTTCCATGTAATATTGATTACCTAATAACATGTCACTAAAAATTAGTTTTTTATGTGTTTCTCGAACCTACCTAGACTAAATATTATTAGGGTGTTTAAAACATTATTTTGATTATTCTTTGGCATAAAATCTGTAAATGAATCGATATTTAGTAAAGGCCAGCAATGGGTAATATGGTTCTTGACCATATTTGTACCCTCACCCCAAACTCAATCTTTGGTTCACTTTGACAATATATGGATTCATGACGGGGAAATCTACAATGGATAATTTGTCCCTATGATTTTCCTATATCGAATTAGGTTTATGATTCTTCCTAAAAAGAATTGTTGGCGACTTCCTTCGATAGAAAACAATTTTCAATAAAACCTTAACAAGTGGGATAGTCAAATCTAATACGCTCACACCGCGTAGGCGAAATAAAAACTCGCCTACACCTTCCCTTTAACCCCCATGTGCAATGGTCCCCACTACTTTAATCCCCCACCCTTACTTTTACTTAATCCCCAATTAAATTTTTGCCTAGGTAACCGCAATTTTCAAAAGTGTAACATGTAAAAAAAACGAAGGAAGTATATCAAATGAAAACAAGACATGGAAATTAAATGCAACACTAAAACAAAAAACAATAATTGATAAAGTTCCATTATTTTAGTTCTTATTCCTACCGAACTTTGCCCATATATATTAGATCAAATCGTTTTTCAAAGATAAATGAGTTTGTTGATCTTCAATTTGTACTTTGTGTTGCAAATACGTGTTGATGTCGACAATTCGCTCGTTATGATATGCAAAGCGACCTTCTTGCTCTTCGTTGTTTCTCTGAGCAAAACGACGTCGAGATCTGCCTACATCGAACTCTAATGGATCCATGTAATTTTGGTAGGTTTCTCGTTCATCTTCAACTATCATGTTGTGCATAATTATGCACGCCAACATAATCTTATGAAGTATGTTGACATCCCAAGCAAGGGATGGCATTCGAATAATAGCAAATCGAGCTTGTAGCACTCCAAATGCTCGTTCCACGTCTTTCCTTGCTGCTTCTTGATGTCTTGCAAAGAGTCTGTCTTTATGAGATTGTGGACTCGTTATGGACTTCACAAAAGTATCCCATTTGGGATAGATACTATCAGTAAGGTAATATCCTTTGTTATATTGATGGCCATTTACAACGAAATTAACAAATGGAGCTCGACCTTCTAAAATATCTTCAAACACAGGAGATCTATGAAGCACGTTCAGATCGTTGCAACTTCCCGACATTTCGAAAAAAGAATGTCAAATCCACAAGTCCATACCAGCTACAGCTTCAAGCACAAGTGTAGCTACCCCTGCCCTTCCTTGATATTGTCCACTCCATGCTGTTGGACAATTCTTCCACTCCCAATGCATATAATCGATGCTACCAATCATGCCAGTAAATCCACGTTCTTCTCCAATTCGTAACAGCCTCCTCAAATCGGCTTCATTCGGTCGTCTTAAGTACACATTACTGAATTGGTTGATGACACCATCAATGAATCTCTGAAGTGCCAATCTTGCCGTACTATCACTAATACGTATGTACTCATCGCAAGCATCGGAAGCACACCCATAAGCTAATTGCCGTATTGATGTGGTACACTTTTGCAGCGGCGACAAGGTCATTTAATTGTTGGAACCACTCGTCAGTCCTCACAATTTCATTCATGATACGCTCAAAAACATGTTTTTCCATACGATATCTACGTCGAAACAACCTACTTGAGTAAACTGGATTTCTGCAAAATAGTCATTGAATAATCTTCAATGACCTTCTTCTCGACCCCTATCATCCCGAGGTCCAGTACGCCCATCCGGTCTCATTCTAGGAGTGACCGTCAACACAAGGAATGGGAGGTAAGTAGGTAAGTATGAGTGACATTGTCGATCATGTCATCTACTTCTTTGTTCTCGATATTCCTCATTTCCTCTTTTAAATCATCGGAAGAAGAAGAGGAAGTTGAACTGATATTAAATTTGTAGGAATTCATTTTAGATTTGTAGGATATCTGATTTTGGTAGGGGAGATTGTTGTAGAGAATTGTAGAACTCTGATCCTTTTTATATATACTAATGGAGGAGCATAGAGATTTATTTTAAAGTAGGAAGTGTATCATCACATGGGTTCTCTGAAAAGGAGTAGGTAATGATGTCTCTTCAGAGACAGTATCACATGGGTTCTCTGAAAAATAGCATGGGATCATAGAGATGTCTCTTCAGAGACAGTAGCACATGGGTTCTCTGAAAAGTAGTATGGGATCATAGAGATCTCTCTTCAGAGACAATATCACATGGGTCATCTGAAAAGGAGTAGGGGGTCATAGAGATGTCTCTTCAGATATAGTATCACATGGGTTCTCTGAAAATGTGTAAGGGAGCATAGAGATGTCTCTTCATAGACAATATCACATGGGTTCTCTAAAAAGTAGTATGGGATCATAGATAATGAACAAAATACTTAAACTTTTATAACAGTAAACCGGCATTACAACAAAAACTTAATACATTAATACTCAAACTAAAACATAATACATTAACACTCAAACATACAACATAATATAATTAAAAACACTCAAACCTAAAATATATTACATTGACACTAAAAGTCTAAACATATTACTCCAAACGTAAATACTACACTCCCCCAAAGTTTTGAAAGTATATTTGCAGATTGTTGATCATTTCATCTTCCCATGGTGTGCAATTTTCCTTATATGTTAATGATTGAAGCATTTGTCAATTCGTCTGATATTGTTGCATCTTTAAGTTTTTCTCATCTAACTCCATCTGCCTCTGCCTGTTTATCTCTTCCAACTCTAGTTGCCTTTGCTTCCTTGTTTCCTTTTGCTTAAGAAACTGTAGTTTTTCATGTTGCATATCAAAATCTTGACCCTTTCGCTCACCATAGAGTTGAAGTCTGTCACCAAATGATGAAAAAGCTTCAATAGCTTCACTAGTTTGGCTCTTACCCTTAAGTCTGGCCTTAGCTTTCTTATTTCCTTCTGGACGAGGCAAGGAATCATCCCGAACATATCCGCTTATGGGCGTGGTTGGTGTGGAGCCTCCATCTTCAGACCTTGTTCTCTTCCCACTACTTCCAGAATCATACATTTGAGGTGTAGTCGATGGACGTCCACGTATTATCTTGTAAACGGGGTTAGTCAAGATGGAACGATACTTATCGAACTTCCTCAGCAAAATCCATTCATCATAGAAGTGAAATTTACCTCCTTTGCTTTCAAATATCTTATGAGTTTCGGAGATCACATCATAATCATTTTTGGCAACTCCTCTTTCTTACCTTTGCCTTGTCGTAGCATCCACACCACTTTTGCACCGCTTCAGACATTTTAAACCATTGGCCCTTCATACTACAAATAGACCGAATCTGAATTTCATAAGGGTTGGCTTGTCACGCTGCCTTGTATTTTTCCATCACTCTTCCCCAAAACGCACCCTTTTTCTGCTGCGTTCCAACAATGCTGTCTAAACTCGTATTCATGAATGCTGAACTAGTGCTTCTTTTTCAGCTTTCAACCAAGTCTTTTTCTCAGTTACAATGGGTTCTTGAGTTTGTTGTGGAGTTGGATGAGGAGTTTGTTGAAATTGTGTTGGTTCAGACAAAAGTTGTGAGAAGGTTTGTTGCATGCATGGAGCTTCAAATTCACCATCATCATCATCATCGTCAGCACCATCAACATCAACATCGTCATCTTGATATTGTTGATGTTGTGGGTAATTTTGTGGATGGTTTTGTGGGTAATTTTATGGATGGTTTTGTGGGTAATTTGAGAGATTTTGTTGATAACTCTATGGATTATTTTGTGGGTAATTTGGGTGATTTTGTGGATAATTATTAAGATTTTGTTGGTAATTTATGGGGTTTTGATTTGAGTTTTGTTGTGGATTTGTTGGGCGATTTCTCCATCTTGTACTAGGATTAGGATTAGATACATAATTAGGATAATTAGAATCCATAATTATGAAGAATTTTTCAGAAAGATTGCAAGCTAAAGCAAAATTATGTGAAGAAACAAAAGATAATAGAAGAATAAGAGAAAACTGAAATTGTGAATAAAGTATACCAAAATGGGTGTCTATTTATTGAGAATGAAAAATTATGAATTTAGGTTTTTTTTTCTTGAGTTGTAATTTGAAAATATTAACGTTACAAAAATCATAACGTTAAAAAATGGAGCGGCAATCAAATGCTGCCACATGGCACGAGATTAGAGGACCGCAGGAATTCTGACGCGCGTCAGAATTCCCTACAGCGTCCCTCTACTTTTTCTTTCCAGCTCCTCTTTCGTCCAATGCAGCCGTGACATGTGGCTTTTTACTTTCTTTTGATTTTTCTTTCTCTACCAAAATTCAGCATGGGATGATACAATTTTGGGCTGGACGAACCATTCAGAAAACCGAATTGGTTGGCCTCGATTCATGCACAAACCTTTTAAAATTTCATTGTTAAGCAAAAAAAATAATGGTTCAAGCTTATGAACCATTTTTGGGTTTATTATTAAGAGTGCTCTTAAAAGCCATCCACTTGGATACTCTAAGACCCAGTCAAGCCAAACATTTTCCTTATATAATTTCATTGAGCTTCCAATATGGATTCACTTTGAACTTTGTTCTGCAATGGCTAGCAATCCATGCTCCATGGATCTTGTTGACCTTTGATGCCCTAACACATGTGTGTTGATCACAGTGAGTTTTTATTGTGAAGCGTCTTTTACCTCCCTCCCATGATGCCCATATCTTCCATGGACAGCCATCACTACTGTGTTTACAATGTGCACCAATTTTGTCCCTATGGTTTTTAGTGTATTTTGTATCCCTCCCATGTAGTACATAAAAGTCAGTCATTGCCTTCCTAAACTGCACTGCATTTTCAAATTGCTGCCCTACAAAGAAAATTGTGTCTTTAACAAATGTGCCTGGTAGGTACTCTTGCTTTTTCTTCACAAATTTTCTCATTGACAAAGGAGGTGTTAAGTATCCTACATCATCCTCGTCTAAAACCTCATCTAGACTATCTAAGTCAGAGGTTTCTTCCTCAAAATCACTACCTATGTCAATTTGGGACAGGCCCTTAGCCTTAGCTAACTTAACAATCATGCACGTCTCATTTTCATAAGCTTCTTGCCATTCTTACTCAACTATCAAATGGGTTCTTGTATTTACATACTAGAGGTGATCATGGGTCGGGTCGGGCCGGGTTCGGGCTGGGTCGCGCCTAAAAAAATTTACCCATTGGTCAGGCCGGGCCAAAATTTTGTGCCCAAAGCCCGTTATTTCAGGCCGGGCCGGGCCGATCGGACTTTTCGGGCCAAAAACTGGCCGGGCAAAAAATTAGACTAAAAAGTATTTTTTGGCTTGCCCAAAGCCCGCCAAAAAAAAAACCGGGCCGGGCAAAAAAAAAAACTGCCCTACCCCGCCCAAAAATCGGGCCGGGCTGGAGTTGATCAGCTCTATTACATACTCATCATCATCTTCATCTGTTCCTTCACTATCATAATCAATATCCAGTTGACTAAGGTTGGGCGTATGGCTTGAGAGAGGTGCTCCACAAGCTTACTTACTAGACATTGGAGTTACCTCATTTAAACCATCATTGTTATGCTCTGTAAACACATGAATCACCTAAACCTGTAGCAGCAAACTCATAAATGGGTCACATTGTTCCTACCAAACACTAGGTATCTAATGCCATTATTGAAATCTTTTCTGGGATCATGGAAATGCAGCTTAATGATATCATCATGCCCTAATGAAGTTATCACTAGTGGAAAAAAGCGCATCTGATCTGGTCAAAATCGGGCTTACTGATCCGGTTTTGGTCCGGATCAGATGGGCTCGCAGCAGCTATGAGGGACAAACTGATTCGGTTTTAGGTGAAATCGGATCAGTTAACCAAGTTAACTGATTTGGTTTTCACCCAAAACCGGATCGCTTAACCCCCCAAAACCAAAAAAAAAAATTTTTTTTTTTTTTGCATTTTTTCATTATTAATCAATACAAAATCAATAATATATATAAATACTCATATTATTAAGCATATTATACTCAATTTAAGCATAAATAATTAGACACATAAAATTATTAACAAATAACATCATAGTTTATCCACAGCATCTATTCAAGGACCCAACCAACAGTTTGAAGGGATTTCACAAGTGCAACATCTAAATTCATTAACCACGAATGCCACGTCAAAACATCGAGCATTATGAGCAACAAACACCACATATCCCCCTGGTTTATGACGGCTTTTGACAAACTGAAGCAATATTGGAATAAGCTCATCCATCCTACAAATACATCAGAGTCCAAACACAGAAACATGAAGAATCATTCCACCAAGTAAGCTTAAATGAAGTGCAAAAGAGTTTCCAAGTTCGATGGTACAATTTGTAAACATAAGAGAAGAATGTGCTGCTTTTACTCTATATTCAGCAACATTTTAAAGACATTTCGGATAGATGAATGTCGTTTCCTGGTCGAATTATGGCTTGTGCGGGGGGGGACTGTGCAAGAGGGGTTGGCAGTAGGGGGTCTATGAGAGGTGGGGTGGCAAGGGGAGGGGGTCTACAGGGGGCCAGCAAGGGGGTAGGGCACAGCAGGGGGAGGGGGGTATGCAGGCGGCAACAGGGTGGAGGGTCGCAGGGGGGCAGCAGGGTTGGGGGTCTAGAGGGGGGCAGCAGGGGGGGGTCGCAGGGGGTGGCATTGGATCTTGCATCGCACTCTTTAATTCCCTAGCTTAAACCTCATCCCGAAACGGAATAAGATTGGAAATGTGAGAAGTAATAATATACAGCCTATTTCAATACAAGGGAAGATAATCATTGTTAAAGAAGAGAAAGATGCAACTAACCTTTGAATGGTAATCCCGCCAGTGAGTCTTGGCCGTGAGAGTGCCATCAAAGATAGTCCTTCCATCAACTTTCAGAACTCATCACGGTTTCTCCGTTCAACTTTTCTTATTTCTTCCTGACAGGACATAAGAAAAGCAATCAGGAAGAGAAAGTTTACTTCCACCATATGCTCCAATAACCTTCTTAGTGTGTGTGTGCACACACATTTAGACTTTGGTTGGGGTGGTAGTCATATTACCACTACAACTGAAAAGCTGCCAAGTGATTGTTCGTTCAATGGGGGCATTATTCTACATTCATGTCAGTGAGTATGTATGGCATATTAGCACTATGCTGAAGTCTCATTCTTGAGCCATGCGACCCTATTAGCACTTCATTCAACTAAAACCTATTGAAGCACAGGATCCCATTAAATCCCCCCCCCGCCAGACCAAGAAAGGTAGCCAAGAGAATCAACAACAATATATTATAGAACCATGTATACTTGGAAAAGCTTTCATTCGTACTGGAATCGCATACCAGCTATTGGGAAAAACAGTTTTTCTTCAAGACTAAATTAAATTACCTCTTCAATCCTTCTCTGAAGATTGGACAAACTCTCAGAACTCGTGCTTCTAAAAGTGCCCCCGAACTTAACACTCTCTGGAATCACATCTCCTTGTTGGCTACCTGATATCATGGTAACTGTTACCACCTATATCAATTCATAAGGACCAATCATGATCAGTTGTGCCCTGAATTTCATATAGACAGCGTTAAAAAAATAGAACAGAGTTGAGCGTCAAAAAAGTAGTTCAAAGATCACTAGTTCAATGATATAATAACCCACAAATGAAATCTGAACCTGTAGAAAAAGAGGCGAAAAATGCTGCCAAATAGACATACAGGCAACCACAAACACACCTGTTAAAATGCCAGGTCCCTAAAACAAGTAAATGAGTTAAACGAAGAGTTTGAGTAACACTGGTCTCTGGTAACAAGTCACTATACTCATGATCATAAGACTGTAAATAATGTCCAGAGCTCAAATAAAACAGCTCGAAATTCAGGATATTAAGAATGAAATAACAAAATGCAAAAAGAGAAACTAACATAAATTAAACATCAAAGAATATCATTGGGCTATGTTCATATGTTTATTTAAGTATTCTGACATTAGAACACAAATCTCAAAGAAACAACACCAGAGTAGTACTCATCCTGACATCATTACTCAATAAGCTCGATAGGTAGAACGAAATCAGCTGTCATAAACTAGTGATCTTTGAACTAGTTTTAAAAAAAAACGTTCTTATATACATCCAGCAGTTGCACTTTGCTAAAAATTTTAAAACGTGAAAAAAAAACCAAAGAGAAACGACACCAGATTGTGATTAAAAACCTCAAAAATCTACATGAAATACTTTTCTAGAAGAGTAGAGATGTTAAGCAACTGTGTATGACCATATAACAGAGATTTTAAGCAATAGATGCATACTTCAGGAAGATTAGGTTTTCTCATTACAAGACCATCAACCACAGGAGACTTCCTCACTTCTGCGTGAGCATAGTCATGGCCAACTGTGTACACCTACAAAATCCATTAGTGAAGCAAACTAATTTTAGCTATAGCAACGGAAAAGAGAACATATTAAATAATATACGGAAACATTGCAGCATATGGCTCCTTCAACAAAAGCAAGAAAGAAGATGAGACGATATTGTGTATCTGATGTACAAGTCTTATGACGACTTCAAATTTTGTACTAAAATGACATCACAAGTTTCATAACAAGTAGTTCCACTGTAATAAGTATTTCTGTTACATACTGATCTCCTTGAAACAAAAGTAATATTACTGTTTGAGAATAGCCTTTTATGGAATATCCCAATTCCACTGTATATGACATAATTTCATTGAAATACCTTCGTAGTAGGTCTATCATTCCAACATTACTCATTCTACACACTTGGAAACACCTAATCATAACACCATACTATACTGACAAGATGACATCCTTTTGTCCAAACATCCCAAAATTGATATTTGACAAGTAGTATAACACTGATAAACAATCCCAATTCCCACATTCAAGCAAACAACATACTATTTCCTATTAATTTGGTCGAACAAAATTCAAAATTATAGTACAGGACTTATAATAAATAACGAAACCAAAATTATCAAACTCAAGGAAAATTATCAAATAACCAAACTTATAACATAAATAACGAAACAAAAATTAACAAAAAAAAATAAGAGAGGGGAGAAAAATTAACTAATACATAACTTATAACAAACTCAAGCAAAAATGGAAATTATAAAATACAGTAAATATAAAAAATGAAAAAAACTAACCATTAAAGCACGACTTGAATGAAAACCAAATCGAAGATGAAGAAAGCACGACCCCATTTGCGCGAAAAACGAAGAGAGTAATGGCGGAGTAGTAATGGCGGAGTGAGAGAGAATGATGCGGGTAATGGCGTAGTGATAGCAGTAGTTGTTGGTGGCAGTAGTAACGGCGGAGTGAGAGAGGATGATGGGGCGTGGAGATTTGAGGAAAAGCTATTGAGGAAGAGAGAAGAGACAAAGTGAAAGAACCCTAGATGGGAAGAGAGGAGGGTGAGATGATCAGATGAGGGAGGAGGGAGGAGGACAGAGGGCGTCGTTCGATTAGGGTTAGAGAGGATTGAGGAACGGTGTTGAGAGAGATGAGAGGTGGGGGGTTTATGTGTTGGGCCTTGCGTGTTGTAATGAAACTGGGCCTTGCGTGTATTGAAAATGGGTGAAGGAGGGAAAACGCGGGTTTCAAAATCTGATCCGGTTCACTAAAGAACCGGATCAGATTTTCCGCCCAGCTTTCCCTCCCATTTTTTTTAATGATTTTCGGATGCGGTTATGTAAAAACCGAATCTGTGACTAAGTGAGAGATATGATTTTTTCCACTAGTGTATGATATCCTTAATGTAATCTCCATTAACTTCTAGAGGAATATTATCAAACACATAAACTCTCCCTCCATTATAAGACATGGGCTGGTCATTAGTCTAAGACCCCCCATGATGCACAATAACACAAGGATCTAACTCCATAACCTGTATGCATTTAACATATTAATGTACAACACTATTAACTTGAAAAAGGAACAATAAACTAACAACAATACATTTTCATTCCATCACAACAAAATGAATTCTTAACATTCATGCTTACATTGTTGATTGCATCAAAAAGTACATAATTAAGCACCTAAGATCTACACTAATTCTTATTGTCATGACAGTGACAATGCCTTACAAAATGAGATTTAGAACATTGTCACACAATGTGCCCTAAATGCCATGACAATACAAAAAATCACCTATATACATTTCATCCAATACATAACACCCTAAACCAATCCTAAGTAGGTAGCTCCATCAACTAAAAGGGATACACATCCACCCTGTCTCACAACAATCTATCTAGACTAATTTTCCCCAAATAGAAGAGCAAATCCATCAAAATACATTGTTACGTCATCATCTAACCAAGCAAATTAATCCCTAGCATCACCATCCTTCATAATTGTGTTCAGTACCCACTCCTCATGAGAACTCTTCCTCTCAGCAATCACCCTAGGAATCCACTGCTTCCAAGACCACCACTCATTCCACTGCTTGCAAGTTAGGCATACATGGGCCTGGCTTAGCTTGTCAAGCCTTGGAAATATCTGCGTTTAGAGAATGGCCTCTTGAGTGGCAAGTAAGTGGGCGTCCTTCAATCCATCCATACCTAAGTGCATGAAAACTTAACTTGATTACATATATTGTTTAAATTTTGTTCAAATTCTATACACCCATGCTCTGTTTAAACTTGATTACTAAACCCTAAATTCATAAATTACACTAAATGCATGAAAACTTAACAAAAACAATCATCTTACTTCTGCTTAAACAGTACTTAACTAGCATAAACATGGCTGGCAAATTCAAGTAAAAATTCGCAAATTCATAAAAAAAAGTTTAAGGTTAACATTTATTTGCATAAGAACAAACAAAAATTTTCCCATAATTCGCATAAAAACAAACAAATTCATAACATAATTTGCATAAAAAAAAAAAAAAATGGAATAAGAAGTTACTTACTTAATCGCTGCAGAAGAATTTAAGATCTTCAAGATTTTGTTGAAGAAAAAACCAGAGTAAATGAATGAAGATGAAGGCGTGTTCAGTACAGTTGCAGAGAAGGGAGAGAGTGTATGTAATAGCCCGAACTTTCAAGCTACTAACTAAGATTAGGAAACATTTAAGTAATCAAGCTTAAATTGAGAGGACGACAAAATTTATCTTCTCATCCTGGACGAGGGCACCATGAGTTTACATGACTATAACCTAGAATATATATTTGAATAAAAATACACAACTCCAATATAATAACCCTTGATTTTAACCTAACATAATCACATCTCACATTCCTTTAAAGTACTTTACAATTATGAACCAAATAAGACCTTGCAATGATCCTTAAGGAATGCCCTTGCCATTGACTCAATCATGGACCATCTGATACCTGCAAAAATCATTAAGAAGAAAATCTGCCCCCACCAAGATAGGTTCCGAGAACAAAATCAGCGAAAGTTGAGCACACACTGTCCAACCTAAAATTCTTTTTAGTGGATTTTACGAAATTTCACAACATATCACACATTTCAGATAAACATTAAGAATATAACACATAAAAGAGATAGTTCACAAAGTTGATACAACAAAGCTTAAAACTATTAGGATTAAACGACTTTTACATGCTTTAAGTAAAGTACTTCGATTTCATATTCGGGGTGACAAACATAACACACGAAGGTCCTATATTCATGATTCAACCATTTGACACTAACCTACATATATGTTCACATGACTCTTAATCAACATAAGTAGTTTTTAAGAACTTTATTCAATGAGCTAAAAATTATTGCACAAAGTGACCATAGTAATGCGTCAGGTTGTGTATGAACTTGTATAACAAAACATCATTGTACACCATGTACCATGACTCCCATGTTCAATAACATTCTTGGTTCTCGTTCTTTAAGCACTTACAGAATTTCAATCAATGCATTTTTCATTTTGGGAAAGTGAACACGATTAGAGAGGGGTCACCACAACCAACTATCTCTAAACTGTGGGTGTCGTCACCCTCCTATTTACCATATGCTTGCAAGACTTTTAGGACATGCCCCTAGCAGCTACGAGACACCACGCTCACATGCAATCTTAAATCTAGTAACCGGCAGCTAAGAGACACCACGCTCGCCTACAATTGTTGTTCCTCACCGTTCCACGACTACTTTCCCCCATTGCTTTTTAGTCCATTACACATTACACATAGCAAATATATACACATTCTCAGTTATATTTATTTCATCATTATCTCCAGTTCTGTTAGTAGAGATAAGTCATTTAAGAACACTGTGTTGAAGAAATAGATATATAAATCATACAAATAAACTCCAACAAGGTTTACTTGATACACATAATTTGATAAAACTAACTTAACTCTTAACAGATATTGTGGCTTGCATAAAATATTTGTTGTTTGAGTCGTACACTTTTACTAAACACTTGGGATTAATAATCACTTGTAATAACTTGTAAGAATAAATTAAGGTTTCAACTTGGAAAAACAAAACTGTTAAACAAATTTGGGAAATAGTTCTTCTCTTTTAGTTTTTTCTCTAACTTCCATGAACTTGTCCAAATTGGATATAACACACTACAAGACATTTAAAATATTGACTTATAAGAGCTTTACTAACGTCTTAAACCTTATGTAAAATCCTCATATGCTTTACAGTTATAAAACATGATTAATACTTATAAAAGATTGCTTTAAAAATAAGCGATTGGAAATATGTTTAATCTTCTGCAGGTTTAGCTTTTAGAAGTCATACATATATGGTAAACATTTTCTCTTTTAGCTTCGATAAATCTGGAATTTATTTCTTTCAAAATCGGTATTAAACCTTCCTCTGAAAATCTGGAAATAAACATTAGTTCTAAATACTTTAAACATATATAACTTTGTCATACGAAGTCCAAATCGAATGATTCTTGAGACTAACCTCGAGAAAATTTCAATACGAACATCTTTTGTGAAATAAGATTTTTTGCAGAAAAATCCCCGAATATGGCTAAAAATATGTTTAAGTGAAACTGGTTCAAAATGACACGAAAATGGACAAACTAAGTTTAGCGTTTTAGATTCTTAACATACACTTGCAAATCTTCTTCTTCAAAAACATAAACTTGATCATGAACTCAAAATCTGCACAATAACTCTTTCCATTTATAATACACAAAGATTTCGTCGCTTAAATCCAATACATCTTCACAACAAATACTTTTCGCACAAGAAAAACATTTCTTTCCCAATTTTCATTGAATCATTAACCCATGTAAACAAACAATCATTCTATATTTCATCTTATTTATATGTAATTATCCATCTTTTAATCACAAAATAATATACTTATAAGTTCAAAATAACAATTTAATTGCTCTCACTAAAGTTTATTTGAACTCACTAAAACATATTTACAAACCTTAAAATCGTAAATACTTATTAAAAACATTATTCTTTTTAACCTTTTAACCAACCAAACTCAATATCCAGCAATATTAAAATGTAGTATAGTAGTATCATATTTTTCATAACATGTTTTAGGTCAACCTTTAATGGACTCAAATATGAGTAACCATTGCAAAGATAACGTATGTTGTTGGTATTGTAGTGGTAAAAATAACTCGATAAAGATTAGTCCTAAACATACATGGCCACATGGGTATGAATAATAATGAACCCATCTCATATTCCTAAGGCCATGTTATTAATTATAATAAAGCAAAAGTTCCAAAGTTTTTGCATAAAGGGAAAAAAAAAATAGACCGACAAATTAATCATTTTAGCAAAGATTTTTGTTATATAGGATGAAATCCGTTATAAAGTAGTATGAATTTTGCAACTTATAAGTAAAACATACATAGATAATATATCCATTTAATTGAATCAAAACTGTTATAGCATAATGCACTTAGGGAATTATCCAAAATACTTATGGGATGGAAATACTTAAGTACAACAGCTTAGAAATACAAATCCTTTCTTGTATATTGAACGACTTAAAAAGATGAACTTAGTAATTAGTATGCCTTGAATATATATTCAAAATACCCTTACTAGTATTAGTCATACAACAATCTCTCACATTTGGATATTACTCTTTAACTTAAAAAAAATCATGAACATGTGTCTTATAATTCAACAAGCACATGTTTAGAACCATAATTCGTAGGCTATTCTTACTTGATGAATTTATAACCCATAACACTATATTTAGAACCATGTGGTCTTCAACCAACAATCGATCGTCAACCAAATAAAATAAAATAAAATCTCAATCAATTTCACAAGTCATACATCATTGTAACATATATCTCAAATTATCATCAATTACTCAAATGCAATCCAGTTAATCCTAAAATCAGATAAGTACATTTCGTTTAATGAAAAGTGGGTGGACAATGTGTACCTTAATTCAATCATCAATACCAAACTCCAATAAATAATAATAATAATTGGCTTCCAATGAAATCTTGAACCCAAGAATTTTAACTATTGCTTGACCTCCATAACTATCACCAATGACCTCAAACGATCCTTCTCACTTTCAATGATACTTCAATAATAATAGTAGGAAGAAATTAGCAACCCATTCAATGAACTTAATAAGAAATCTTAATTAATTTCCACATTTAAAAAAATGCTTTAAATAAGAAAATTGATTATCCCATAAACTATTTGAATTTTGAAGTATTCTTTTTTTTTTAAAAAGAGAAAAAACTAAGAAGACCAATTTTACCTTTGCATGCAATGGATCATAAGGAATTTGAGTCATCTCTTGCACATAACAGAAAGAGAAGTAATTTAGAGAAGCAATGAAAGAGTTTGTTGTTTCTACACGAGCAACAACACAAGAAAAATGGCAGCAGCAGCAGAAAAATTCAAATGGTCATAACTCCTACCACACAATTCCAAATTGAGTAATTTTTGAGTCTAAATTCAATAACTTTCCGAGATCTACAACTTTGAAGAAGGTATATTTGCTAAATTCAGAGTGCAGGTTCAAGATAACTGGGCCAACAGAAGTCGTGAACAGAGGAGAGAGAGAAAGAGTCAATGGGTTTTGGGGTTTTCTTCCAATGTCCAATTTGCTCAAGCTTTTAAGAATGTTTATGGAGGTTTTTATTTTATTTTTTGGCTACATGCATGGCACTTGATCAACATATTAGGGTGAATTCAAGAAAAAGAAAATTGATTGAAGAATGAAGTTTGCCTAGATTAACTTGAGGAAAGCAAAAGGTTGCTCTTATGGAGTCTCCAAAGAATGAAGATGAAGTTTTGAGAAAGGAGAGAGAATGAGAGAATGAGAGATATATGGTAAATGAGGAGTTGGGTTTCCTTTCTTAAATAGAAATTGACTAGTTTTGACTTGTTTCAATAAAACTCAAAATAGCTACACACTATAATTTGAGGAATGAGTTTAATAAAAGTTGTAAATGTTAAAAAAAAAAAAAAAAAAAAAAATATATAAACTCATAACTTATTTGAAAATAAAGTATTCTAAAAAAAAATTTAAAGAAATATATATATGCATATATCTCATAATATTTTCATAATAGCAATATTCTCGCATAATTAATTAGATAAAATATATTTAATTTTTAATTAAAATTGCTTAAGAATGCGGGCTATTACAGTGTAAGTGAGTGCGTTGTGGAAACCTGCCATAATGAAAGTAACTGAAGAAGGGAAAGGGCGGTCTTGTCGTTTTACGTGCAAATAAAGTCATCATTACTTGCACAGTAAACCAAGAAAACTGACGGGGTTAAGCAATAATGTAACAGAAGTTAGTTTTAGGTCCTTAACCCTACCATTTCAAAGTTCAGGTCCTTAACTCTACCTTTTGGCAAAGTTGAGGTCCTTATTTTTAGCTTAACTCTACTCCAATTCGATGAACGTGAGAGGTGTCTGATTTGTTTCGGACAGAATCAGTAATTTCAGATATGTAAGTATGTAACTATAAGTAATAGTAAATAATAACAACCATAAAATAAAGGGATATTTCCTCAGGTACCCCTGAGGTTTGGCGTAATTCCCAAGATAGCCCCCACATTTGGAGAATTCCTCAGATACCCCTGAGGTTTGTGTTTGGGGCTAAATACCCTTACTATGGATGAAACCCTAACGCCGTTAGGTTTTCCGTCCATAGTATCCCTAATTTTCTCTCTCCTCCCATTCCCCCACCAACTGCCAACCCCCCCCTCCTCCCCGGCCCCCGGTCAATGGCCGGCGACCACCACCCACACTGGCACCGGCGACCCTACCCCCTCCCTTCCCCATTCCCGATTCCCGATTCCCTCACCCCCGGCGTTGGCGCCAACAGCAGAACAGCAGCACCCTAGGGTGGTTTCTGGGGTGGGTTTAAGGGTTTAGGGGCGGCGTATCTGGGTGGGGAAGGGGGAGGGGGTCGACTCACGATGGGGGACAAGGAAGGGGGCCATTTCCGATAGGGGGGGGGGGTGGTGTCGAGTGGGGTGGGGTGGGAGAATCGAGAATGGGGAAAGGGAGGGCTAGGGTGGGGTGTCGAGGGTGGGGGAAAGGGAGAGGGTGGGGTCGTCGGCGCCAACGCGGGGGGTGCTGCGGTTCTGGCCGGCGAAGGGAGGGGGTAGGGTTGCCGGTGCCGGAGTGGGTGGTGGTCGCCGATCGTCGGCCGCTGGTTGGGGGAAGGGGGGTTGGCAGTGGGTGGGGGAATGGAAGGAGAGAGAAAATTGGGGATACTATGGATGGAAAACCTTACGGTGTTAGGGTTCCGTCCATAGTAAGGGTATTTTAGCCCCAAAGACAAACCTCAGGGGTATCTGAGGAATCCCCCAAATGTGGGGGGTATCTTGGGAATTACGTCAAACCTCAGGGGTACCTGAGGAAAATTCCCTAGAATAAAAATATTGCCATAAACTACCTTAGCTTACCTTGTTTTCTCTCGGCGTAGGATAAGAAAACCCATTCTTATCCTGCACCGTCGCCATGATAGAAAATCTAAGGCAAAAGCGAAGAAAAGTCAAGGTAACCAGAGCAATCAAAAGAGAAGGAATGGTCCTACGAGTCCAATTTCTGGTCAAAAGCACAAATCCATAGCTGAACTTCATGGAATTGAGTTGTTGGAGATTCAATCCCCCACTATTGATGAACCATTATCACCTCGAAGTTCTTTGAAAGATTTGCAAAATCAATCAAAGGAGAAAGCACAATTGCCTGAGTGGCTGACATTTATGAAGAAAACACAGAATCGTTTGGACGCCATTGGTGGAGGTAACATTCAAACTCGAACCTTGTTGCCTGAATTTGAAAAAGTGCAATCACCTATACCTAGATCATCTGAATCAGCAATTAAAATAGACATAGAGGATGTGCAAGTTGAAATCAGATACTAGAATTCAGCATTGATATGTTATGTGGTGGGTGCAAATCCTCCATTTCCTGTAATGGATGGTTTTTTGAGGAGAATTTGGGCGAAAAAAAGGAGTAGAGAAGATTGTAACTGTGAATAAGAGGATTTTCTTTGTTAGATTCTTTAATACAAAACAGAGGGATGATATACTAAAGGAGGGTTTTCAATTCTTTAATAAGAAACCGCTCATTGTGAAGAAATGGAATTTAGAAAGGAATTTTCAGAAGGAGGATCTTAAAACTGTGCCAATTTGGGTACAATTGCCTGCACTAGATTTGAAGTATTGGGGTGAGAAATGTTTATTCAAACTAGTGGCAGGAATTGGAAAACCATTAAAACTTGACCAAGCTACCATAAACAAAGATAGGGTTATGTTTGCTAGAATTTTAATTGAAGCAAGAATGAATCAAGAGTTCCCTGATTACACTAGCTTTGAGAATGAAAGAGGAGTAATGATGACACAGGATGTGAAATATGAGTGGAAACCAATCAAATGTGAGCAATGTCATGGGATTGGACATATAATGGCTGATTGTAAACTCAAAAAACAACAGAAAATTCAGCAGAGATGGATGTCAAAATAGAAGGTGATTCAG
Source organism: Beta lomatogona (assembly GCA_947646795.1). Lineage (NCBI taxonomy): Eukaryota > Viridiplantae > Streptophyta > Magnoliopsida > Caryophyllales > Amaranthaceae > Beta > Beta lomatogona. The sequence continues at coordinate 2,090,758 of CANSNZ010000477.1, forward strand.
AAGGATAAAGATGGGTTTCAATTGGTGAAAAAACATACTCATGTTGATAAAAATGTGAGTAAGCCATTCATGCTTGGCAACAGTTTTGCTGGATTAGAAGAAGTGGAAATGGAGATTCAGAAGAATGATGTGGAGAATAAGGAGGTTATGGAGGTTCAGGAAATGGGTGGTCAAGGTGAGGAGGGGGAACCTCCTCTGAATCACAACATCAGATTGTTCAGTTTCCTTGAGACCAAGATAAAAGCTCTTTCTCTTGGGGACTTTTATCTCACTGTATGCCCAGGTTGGTGTTTTCACTACCAATAATCAATGGCATGGAAACAGAAGAATTGTAATGGGATAGCAGCCTTCTACATTTACTGTCAATGTGTTATGTTGTACTAGTCAACTAATACATACTGAAATAGAAGTGAAAAATGGGAGGAAGAAGTTTATGTGTACTTTTGCCTATTGAATGAATGATAGGCAAGGTATAGAAGAACTATGGAGAGATGTGAAAAGGTGTGTTGTTTTGGAGAAGGCCTGGATAATACTAGGTGATTTTAATGCTTTAAATATGGAGGATAGAATTGGACAGCCAGTTAGGGAAAGAGAAATAGTTGATATGAAAGAATGTATAGATTGGTGTAGAATGATGGAGGTGAAGACTAGTGGTCAATACTATACTTGGAACAACAAACAAGAAGGTGCAGACAGAGTCTTTTGCAAATTAGATAGAGTGTTGGGCAATGAAAGAATGGGTGTACAACTGGCCATTCACAAAAGTAACAACTCTTTCAGAAGGTGAATTTGATCACTGCCCTTTACTGCTCAGATCCTTTGTGAATAAAGCTAAGAAAAAACCCTTCGGGTTTTTTAATATGTGGTGTCAGGAAGGAGGTATCAAGGAATGGTTGAGCATGTTTGGCAACAACAAAAGACTGGTACAAAAATTTATCAGGTAATTAGTAAGTTGAAGCTTCTGAAGAAGGACCTAAAGCTGCTAAATGCTTCACAGTTTGGGGATGTCTCTGAACAAAAAGCTCTTACTTAAAGTCTTATGATACAAGCTCAACAAGCTATGCATAATAGCCCTGGTGATCTTAATTTGAGAGCTCAGGAGAAAGTAGCAAGAGAAGCATACAAGAGTGCTCATAGGAATTATTCTCAATTCCTAAGTCAAAAAGCAAAAGTGAGGTGGATAAATGAGGGAGATGATAATACAAAGGTCTTCCACCAAAGAATTAAACTTAGAAGAATACAAAACATAATAAATACTATTAAGAAGGAAGATGGGACATGGGCAAGCAACTCTAATGAGGTGGTTGGTGCTTTTTTAGAGTTTTATCAAGGCCTCCTTGGCAGTGATGGTGCAGTCAAAAATGTGGAGCCAGCAGTAATTAATAAGCGGTGTATTTTGAGTCCTGAACAGCAGCAGGAGTTGGATATAAACTTCAGTGCTGATGATATAAAGAATGCCCTCTTTTCCATACCTGATGATAAGTCACCGTGTTTGGATGGATATTCTAGTTGTTTCTTTAAAAAGAGCTGGAATGTAGTTGGCCAGGATGTGGTGGATGTTGTTTAAGACTTTTTCAGGAGTGGAAGACTTTTATAAGAGATTAATGTGACAGCCATTACTCTGGTCCCTAAAGTCAAATGCCATGCCTCAGTTGGGGACTTTAGGCCCATTGCCTGTTGTTCAGTGATTTATAAGACAATCACTAAGCTCATTTGCTCCAAGCTTGCAAGATTCTTCCACAAGTGGTTTCACATAACCAAGGAGCTTTCGTAAATGACATAAGCATTATTAGCAACATTCTTCTATGTCAGGATCCGGTTAAGAGGTTTGGAAAGAGTAACAATCAAGTTAAAGGTCTACTTATGAAAGTGGACCTCAGAAAAGCATATAACTCAGTTGAATGGAGTTTTGTGCAAAGTTTATTAACTGCCCGGAATTTCCCAGGTCATTTCATCAGGTGTATCATGGAATGCATCTCAACTCCAAAATTTACTTTGCTCATCAATGGCAATCCAGAAAGGTTTTTGGGGGATCCTATGTCCCCTCTGTTGTTTGTGCTGTGTATGGATACCTTAACTAGAATCCTTACCTACATTGGAGAGCTATAGAATTTTAAGTTCTTCAGAGGGTGTTCCAGTTTAAAGATCAATCATCAATGTTTTGCAGATGATCTGCTTCTATTCTATAAAGGTGAAGCAAAGTCAGCTTATTACTTGTTATTACAAGGCATTAAGCTGTTTACAGCAACTTCTGGGTTACAATTCTATACAAGTAGGTCAGCTTTATATTGTAAAGCTATGGATAATGATGAGATAACAAGGATTGAGCATTTTTCAGGATTTGTAAAAGAAGAGCTTCCTTTTAGGTATCTTGGAGTACCTATTAGCTCCAAAAAACTTAAAGTGACTGACTGTGAAGTGCTTGTAGATAAGATGACCAGTAGAATTAGAAGTTGGAGTACTAGGCACTTATCATTTACTGGTAAAGCCCAACTCATTAATTATGTGTTACTTAGTGTACCCAATTATTGGGCTCAAATTTTCATCATTCCTAGTGCAGTTATGGAGAAAATTAACAATATATGTAGACATTTTCTATGGAGTGGTCAGAGTGTTAATAATAAGGCTGGACATGCTAGATAGACTGAAGTCTGCACTCACAAGAAAGAAGGAGGTTTAGGGTCCAGGAACATTAAGATGTGGAACAAAGATGCAGTGGGGAAACTGATATGGCATATAGGGTGTAAAAAAGATGAGTTTTGGGTCAAGTGGGTTCATGCTGTGTATGTGAAGGAAAGGAACTAGTGGGATTTTCAAGCTCCACCAAGTGCAAGCTGGTTATCAAGGACCTGTGCAAAGTAAAAAATGAGATGGAGCATATAGGCATGGCTTAATGGAACAGCAACAGCAAGTATTTAATTAGCAATATTCGTAAATTGATGTCTGGTGATAGACCTGTTGTCCACTGGGAAAAAGGTATATGGAACAGGATGAATCTTCCCAAGCACAGATTTATAGCTTACGTAGGAATTCAAGCTAGATTGAGAACCAAAGACATATTATTCCAGTATAATATTTGTTCAGACAACCTGTGTTGTCTTTATGGAAATGATACTGAAACACGTAGCCATCTGTTGTTTGATTGTGTTTCACTAAGCATCATATTACTCTTTTACTTGAATGGCTTTGTCTCAGATTTAGTAACTGGACCTTGGCTCAGTGGATCAGTTGGGTTCGAAGGAGTTATTCAGGGTGAAAAATGAAGAAACAAGTGTTGTTTGCTGTGATTACTGCTGCTCTGTACCAAGTATGGAAGGCCAGGAATTTAGCTTTTTGGCAGTTAAAGGTGAATAGAGTTGAGTGTATAGTTAAGGAGATAAAATACACTGTAAAGCATAGGATTCAATTTTGTAACTCCACCAAGTGGAGCAATAGTGATTGTAGTTGGAAAGATAGCCTATAAGTTGTATAGGTGTTTGTGTTGGCCTCTTGTGGCCTGTTAGTTTCTGGTTCTCCTAATTGGGGGACTTAGGTTGTATTCAGTTGATTTTTTTGGAGCAATATACTTCTTACTTACCAGGAAAAAATATAATAACCATATAATTATGATGCTGTTTAATCGATACTCTACAACTGCACGTCCAACTTGCAAACAACAATTACTAACCCCACAATTTCTCTCAACAAGTCATAACACTATATGAAAATAACTATAATAAGTCTCACATTGGGGGTGTTTGGCAAATGGCTTTTTGCCTGGCTTTTGGCATTTAGCTTTTTAGTTTGGTCAAACAGCCAAAATATATGTTTGGTTTGTGGCTTTTTTGTTGGCTTTTAAGCCGACTTTTCAGCCAAAAGCCAAAAGCTAATTGGAGTAGCTTTTCTCCTTGGTTGTTGGCTTTTTAATAATAAGTTTACTAATATACCCTTATGGTAACCTAAAAAGTAAAAATCAAATGCCCTTCCCACTTCCTAAAGCTTCACTTGCCATCTTCCATTTTCATTCCACTGTATTCCAACTAGCAAGTATTACAATTTTTGGAGTACTTTGCCGCCAAGACACGGTGCACTAGAGTTTCTCAAAGGTGGTTAGTTTCTAATTCATTCCTTCATATACAAAGTAATTTATTTTTAGATCTTGATTATTTGTTGAATGAAACTACATTGGAATGTAGAATTTTAATACTTTTTTTACTAGAAAATTTGCTTAATATTCTACTGTATCTTGATTATTGCTTAGTTTTCTTTTTATTTTCTTATGAATTTAGTTATGAAGATATTTTACCCAAAAATTTGGTTATTTTTTTCAAATACTCTGCAACTTATTTTCAGATCTAAAAATTTAAAAGGTAAAATTTTGTATTAGTTTTCTCATCAACAATCTAATTTTCTGGAACTTCATCTTCATATATCTTCTTGTATCTTCATAGAGAAAAGGTTCGTGTAGTTCGTGTCTTTGATGGGGCAAGTATCACAACCCCATCTTTGATATTAATGCCGATAAGTTAAATAGTGTTATGCATGATTAGATCAGATTCTTATATGTCGTGAACCTTTGGTTTGAGTATATATAATTGTTTTGTATGTTGAGTAATGTTGTAATTAATATGAATTTTGTTTCTTATGCTTGAATTGGTTGCTGAAGATTTATTGTTGAAAAAATTTGTTGTATAGATGGTTCGTAAAATAAACCAAAAAGGTCAAGGAGATGAAAGAGTAAATAACAATGAGAACTAAGAATGGGAAATGTAGGCAGAATTACTTGGTCAAAAGAGTTAATCTTAATGCTTTTTTATCTTTGTATCAAACATACTCTATGGAGTAAAGGGGAAAATGGTGTAGTAACTTCACACAAGCTATTATGGAAAAAAGTGGTAAATGAATGGGCAATTAATACTAATTTAGCATGGGATAAATCTCGACTCAAAAATAAGTTAGACGGGTTGAGGCCCAAATGGATACTCTGGAACCAATTAAAAGGCAAAGAGACAGGTTTAGGATGGGATCATGAGAAAGGAACGGTAGCCGCAAGTAATGAGTGGTGGGTTTAAAAATTCAGGTTAGTTTTTCTAATTATTATACATACATGTAATTTGATAAGATAATGGGAGTTTAAAAAATTAATCTTTTTTCTCATTTTGGTTAGGAAAATCCAAAATTTGAAACTTTTCGAGATGAAGGAATAGAACCCGAGCTAGAATATAGAATGGATCAAGTGTTCGGTGGGTGTGCCAAGGAGTGGAAAAGTACACTCCAGTGGCTGATGTTAATGATGTAGCAAGAGAAGATGAAGTATATGTTCCTTCTCCACCTCCCACTAATGTTACTGTTGGCTAATCATCTGGTTATACTCATGACATGGATGAAGTGTGTTCCAAATTGGGAAATGAATGGGATACAATGTGGAGAGAAACTAGCCCTACATCTTCTAATCCCCGAGACATACGAAATGAAATTAGTGATAAAAGTAGAGGGAAAAGGGTTATGGAGAGTGGTTCATGTCAAAGCAACAAAAGTGCAAAATTTGAAAGTACTAAGAAGGCTGGAGGAATTACTGCACTTTGTGACAAGATTGATGGTATGGTGCAACTTATTTCTGAGAGAAATACTGCAACGAAAGACTTTCAGCTTACTATGGCTAATATGATGAATACTATGAATATTAGTGCTCCAAAATATTCTGTGACTGATGCTATGGTCAAGTTGTGCTCAATGACTGATTTGGATTCTAAATCTCCTGAATTTTACTTTAGTTGTACTCTCATTGAAGATCCACAAAGAAGGATTATTTTGCTTGAGCTTCCAGATGACAAAAAACGAGTTGATTACATTCGTTTTATGTATGCATGACCTACAGAGGGCAAGTAGTTCGTGTTACCTTCTTTATATATGTATCATGGGAATGTTAGATATGTAGGCCTTGATACCCTTAGGTTATGCTAATTATATAGGCCTTGATCCCCTTAAAATATTTTGGAGTACTTAAATATGGATGTACATGGGGTTTTTTTGTTGGATGAGTTTATATCATCTACATTTTGTATAAATTAACTTGTTATATTACAGTGATGTTAGTAGTAATCTTAAACTTGCTGCACTTTTAGGGTTTATTTGTAGGTATGGATTATAATATGCAAATGAAAATGCTCCTTCTATTCAGTGACTATATGGATGCTGATGACAACTTTTGGGATTTGATAGCTTGTACAACCGGTTATATTAGCATGCATTACTTAAGTCATATATGTAAGGCACCATGCATGACCTCATCTTTGACAGGGCAAATGTGGATGGATGAAATACTCAATGGTCATGAAACAAGATGTTTTAATGCCCTTAGAATGTATTCAAATTTATTCATTCAATTGTGCACATATTTGGAAAACAGGTATGGTTTGAGACCTTCATTTAGGATGTCAGTTGTAGAAAAAGTGGGTATCTTTGTGTATGTTTTTGCTCGTGGTGCCCCTAATAGGGCAATACAAGAGCGTTTTCAGCATTCTGGCGAAACAATAAGTCGAGTACTCAAGGAAGTTTTGTGTGCAATGGATGGATTGTCAAGGGATGTAATTGTACCTATAGATCCTAATTTCAAAGAAATACCGCAACAATTAGCATCGAATATTAGATACATGCCATTATTCAAGGTACTTTTTAATTGTTTTTCCTTTTATACTATTGCATTTAGGTCGTTACTTGTGTAATAGATGTATTTTTTTTTTCCATTTAGGATTACATTGGAGCTATAGATGGTACACATATAACAGTCATTGTTCCGGAAGAAGATCAAATGCGTTATAGAGGAAGGAAAGGGATACCTACTACAAATGTCTTAGCAGCATGTGACTTTGATCTCCTTTTTACGTATGTTTTGACGGGGTGGGAAGGTTCAGCACATGATTCTCGTATATTTCTTGATGCAATAGGTGATCCGAATATTAAGTTTCCAAAACCCCCAGAAGGTGATATAATTTAATATATTATTAGTGACATGCCTAAATATTTTATTTTCTTACATTACTTTTTTAATAACTTTGATTAATAATGTCATATAGGTAAATACTATGTTGTGGATAAAGGGTATCCTGAAAGAAAAGGATACTTGATACCTTATCCTAAGACAAGATACCATCAATCAGAGTTTCGTGGTGCAAATCCAAGGGGGATAAAAGAAGTCTTCAATCGTGCTCATTCATCTTTGAGAAGTTGCATTGAAAGGTCTTTCGGAGTTCTTAAAGCTCGATGGTTAATATTAGACAAAATGCCTAGATACTCATTCAAAGACCAAAATAGAATAATCTCCTCATGTTTTGCATTGAACAATTACATTAGACGAAACAAAGTTGGTGATCTCGCTTTTAGACTTGTCGATAAAGATCCTAATTTCGTACCTCCTGAGGAACTTGAAGATATTGAAGTTAATCCCTCACAATGTGTATAAGAATTGTCAACTAGAGAAATGAGAGCACTCCGTGATAGCATTGTTTCTACCTTGATGACAGCTAGACGAGCCAATAGAGTTAGACGTCGATCTTAGATTCTTAGATTATTTATATATATTTATGGTTTAATTTGTTATATCATTAAACATTTTTCTAATAATGTAATGCTTAATAATATGACTGTTTATACATCATTATCAACAATGACAACAACAAATGTTACTTACAATCATCTTCAAATATAATAATAATAATAGTAAAAATAATAATAACAATAATAATAATAATGGTCATTTTATAGTGTCTTAAAATGTATAAGTTTAATAAAAAAATCAATGTCCATAATGGTCATTTTATAGTGTAAAAGCCAACAACCAAAAGCCAATTTTACCAAACATGTTTATGAAATAAAAATAGTCAAACAGCTAACACAAACAGCCAATACAAACAGCCAGTCAAACCATCCAAATAAAACAGCCAACAGCCAACAGCCAACAGCCAACAGCCAATTACCAAACAAGGCCGTTATGTTTAAAAATCTAATGCATTCCACGAGATGAAATTAAAGCTAGTTTAGTGTGTTTATAAACTTGCCTAATGAAGTAAATTACCCTTTACCATATCAGATGATTGTCTTGTTTAATACTTCTAGTATATATTAAAGATGACTCTCAACTACTTAACAATCCCAAAAAAAATACCTTACAAATCAAAACCAGAATTAGAGAGTAAAATGTGAAATCCAACGCGAAGACGCGCGAATAAGAAAAGTGAATATTAATATCTAGCATAGAATCTCGTCTACATTACTGCGTTTAGTCGCTCATTTAAACAAAAAGAAAAAGTGCGTATGAGTAATCATTGATAGAGTTAATATATACTTGAATTTCAACAGGTGTTGGCTAATTTAATTTAGGGAAATTCAACATGGTGGCCTCCTAATTTGCATTTTTCTATTTGGTGGCAGGGCAAAAAAAAGATTTATATCAAGTGACCTCCAACTTTATGTAAATACACATAGTGACTTTAATATTAAGCTTATATTAAGCTAACCCATCACAACCACATGCACAACACAACCCTACCACCACCACAAACACCCAAACACCATCCCAACCACCCAAATAGGCAAGCTAACACGAGGAAACAACTTCTAGTGAAGATAATTCAGGTAGTCTCCATATATTAATTGTCCAGTACAATTTGCACTGTCACAAAAGCCTAATGGCACAAAAAATACCAAGTTAAAAGAATGCATATATAGTAATACTAATTAAAGATGTTGAGCGGGAGTAGCATGAAAGACTGAAGATTAACTCAATTTTGTAAAGTGTACAAATAAAACTCCCACAAAAGTAGAGTTGAGGCAATTATCAAAGAAGCATGAGTTTTGTGAAAAATTGCATCTGGCCAGAAGTGGTTCCTCACTTCCTTCTATGGCTATAATATATGGCGCACATTGCGACTCTGTTAATTGTTTGGCCTCCAAGTGTATGAGAGCATATCAGCTGGTAACTTTTTGCGAGTATAGACAGATTAGTTTAAATAATTAGATCGATGCTCTCTCATCCGAAAGGGGATTGGAGTTTACAGAGAGAAAGGGGATGAGGGAGGAGAGAGAAAGAGTTAATTTTAATTGGTTAGCCACCAATTAATGAAATAAGATCACTAAGTAGAATTTGTCAAAGTTGGGAGTCACTTTGTATAATTTTTTTTTTTGTCCTGCCACCATATAGAAATTTTAAAATTTGGAGGCCACCATGTAGAATTTCCCTTTAATTTATTATAATGTTATATTTATTAGAGTTATTCAGTCTTGAGTTTGAAAGTTCAACCCTAATTCAATTCGTTAAATGAATGGGTCGAATTATATTAGTTAGTTTTTTAATATGCATTATTATCCAATTAAAAAAAAAAGAGGGTTATCCGTTAAATAAGGGAAAGGTTTGATATCAATGCTAGATTGTACACTTAAAACACCTTCTGAATTTAGATAATTGCATGGTTGTAACATATAGGGGTAAGAGAGAGAAACATTAGCATTGTTGATCAAAGAAAAAACAAAAAGAGAGAAAGAAAGAAAACAAAAAAAGCTCAGGAATTTGGAAAATTGAATCAATTTTTTCATTGATTCATCACCCAAATTTCTTCTTCTTCTTGTTCTTCATATAATTTATCTCCTCTGCGTTCTCTTTTCTTAGAATCGAGACGCGGAGGAGGTTAAACACATAAAAAGAAGGAGAATTTTTTTTTAGAGAGGAATTGAGGTTGTTATAAGGAGAAAAAATGTGGAATCAACAACAACAACAACCTCAAATAAATGTGGAGATAAAGAAAGAAGGTGCAGTTGCAGTGGCAATTGATAAGGATAAAGGAAGTCAATATGCTCTTAAATGGGCTGTTGATAATGTTCTTAACAAGGGTCAAACTGTTACTTTGCTTCATGTTAGGCAAAAGCAATCTGCTAATTCTTCCCTATGTAAACTCTCATATATATATATATATATATATATATATATATATATATATATATATATATATATATATATATATATATATATATATATATATTATCTTTTTTAGCTTTTGTTGTTATTTCTATGTGCATCATAAACATGTTTGATCATATAATTATAGAATATCTTAGAACCAAAGTTTAAAGAGATGATTGAAACAAAATGAATAAACAATAAACATTTGGTTAGGCTTGGTTTATCTCAAACATGAAACGGGTTTTCATTTTAACATAACTAAATAATGGTTGTTCTTGAAAAAGAAACAATTATAATAATGAAGAGTGTGTCATTAAAGAAATGACCTCCATAACAATTAAACAGAATTAGTAAATTGATTACATAATAAATTAATGAATAATAAACTTATATACTATAACTTACAAGATAAAAGGTAGTTGTAAATTATACTATATTGCACACACTTTACTTATTGTAGGAACAAAAACCAAGGCAACAAGAGAAAGGGTATGAAAGAAAATGGTGAGCGACTGTGGAATTATATGGGTCTAACAAATTGCGAAAAGTAGTATGAAGGAAAAGTGCAAACAACCTCATATAACAACTTAAATGAAAAGTAGGAAGGTCTTTATAGAACGAACTGCATACATTTATTTTGTTGTGCTGGAAGCCATAGAGGATTAGAGGGCACAGACATGACAGTAAATTTACCTTTTAAATGATGTTACATGAATACTCACCAAGATCTTATGCAAAACATGGATGCATACAGCTTCAACTTCAATTCCCCTCTCTGATGTGAATGAAGATGTTGCCAGATCCATTAGATCTTACGCTGAAACTCAAGCTCGTGAGATTTTCCTTCCTTTTCGCTGCTTTTGCAGTCGTAAAGATGTTAGTTTTCCTTTCTTTTTTTATGAAAAAACTCTCTTTTTTTTTGGGTTCATATACTTCCTCCATAACATAACAACTGCAACAAATTGGTATTATTTGTGAGGTATAAAATATTCATTTGTTGCACTTATTTTGTTAAGGAGGAAGTATTTACTACTACTAGTCCACTCAGTTCTAATCATATCTATACATACTTCATCTTCCTTAGGTAAAATGTAATGAGGTTATAATCGAAGACAACGACATTTCGAAAGCTTTGACGGATTATTGCCACATTAATGTTATTGAGATTATGGTAGTAAGTGCTTCAACAAAGAATGGATTACTCAGGTAGTGGTATTGATTCATTTACTCATTTTGGTAATCAATCATAGATCTTTGGATAGAGTTCAGCTAACCACCATAACAGTTTGGCAAATAACACATGGCAAAAAGTCAATAGTGCTGCACTCCGAGTTGAGCTACAGTTTACTCACTAAGAAAATATAATCAAAGTCGTACAACAACAAAGTGACCAATAGGCTATAACACGGGACACTTCATCTCAAAGGGCCCAAAAATCTGAACTCTGTAGTTTGTTTTAGTAACATTATCCAAAACCCTATGATTATTAATAGACAGTATTTTTATGCTTTTGAAATTATGCATGATATTATATTTTTTGTGTCTAGTAATAGTAATTAGTACAGGACCTTAATATTTTTAAGAAAGCCATGTATGGATGTATGTTATTAAGACATAGTTGCTCCTATTCATTGTTTGACAAGTCTGGTAGGAAAACTGTTTCATTTACTCAGTTCTGCACTTCTTCTGTTTGTAGCAGAAGGTTTAAAGGTCCAGATGTTGCCACAAATTTAACCAAAGGTTGCCCAGAATTCTGCAGTGTGTATGTGATTTCAAAGGGGAAAATGTTGTCTGTTCGATCAGCCACTCGTCCCATCCCAAGACCGGCTAGCCGAAACCCTGCACAAAGCCAAAGCACTCCTAATCTTCGCTCTGTAAATGATTCTCCATGTTACCGTAACAGTGGCGTTCGTGGTGGTGCTGCCTCAAGAGGTAATGCTTCTCTTGCTTTTCCATGTAGTAAGTTGATCACTACTATAATAGATGAAAACATATTAACATAAATGAAAGTTTTATTTTGTGCAACAGAAAGAGATAGGTCACCATTTGATCCAAACAGGCTATCTGAGGACATGGACATGAACACAATCAGGTAAGTGCAAGCTTTGGCTATTGTTTGTAAACACTTGGTTCTGATATATGTCCATAATTAACTAAAGGCAACGGCGTAGTTGATAGGAATTCCACCTTCTAACTTTGAGGTAGAGCTGGCAATTCAGTTGAATGGATGGTGTTTGTACTTGGGATCATGTCAAATTTGAATTGTTCTTTATATGTATAACAAAAAATATTAAATGTAGGGTAATTGCATAATCTGACAAATTGAACAAAATGGGACGTGTCGGTTTGATTTTGTGTTTGTGTTGTGTCAATTTGGTGTTTATCTCAATAACTTCATCTTCATGTTGTGTCGGTGTCGGTTGGGTTGTCATGTCAGAGATTGTTAACTCTACTTTGAGGTCACATATTTGACTCCTACTAATTGCAGTTTGTGAAATTGGGGGTCTTCCTTTATTCCTCACGATTAGGTGAAGGTGAGGTCAGTACTCAGTAGCACCGAAGGGGGAGTTGGCCGGGGGGAAAGCAAGTCATTTCACCCCGGCGCTTAGAGGCCTAGCATGTATAGCTGGGTTGGGTTGACCTATGAGAATTCTTCTTATTTTATAGGGCACATCTAACGATCATTTAAATTCTTTTTCTTATATTTGGGTGGAACTAGGTCGCCATTTACTAGAGGCAGAGCAGCAAATGGCAGAGCATATGGAGAACTCGGCACACCAGACTGTGACATATCATTTGTAAGCTCTCCCTGGCCAAGCAATGAGCAACGAATTAGTATTGATCGGCCTTCGTATGAGCGTCCAACGTATGAACGTCCTTCCTATGAACGTCCTTCCTATGAACGCCCTTCGTATGAACGTCCTTCACTTGATATGATGGATTTTGGACTTGGGTCTCGACTTTCAAATGGATCTGAAGTGGATCGTATGAGTATTGGATCATTGTCTGACAGGAGATCAATTGATCAGAATGGCTTACCTGATACGTATTCCTCTTCTAGTGGGTTCTCATCATCTTCTGTGGGCACGGTACAATATGGAAAGATTATTTATAGCCTTGTCATGAAAATTAAACTATATAGCTTCAATTAAAGATAAAAATAAAACATTCATTCTTGTTTTGACAGGAGGATTTTGAGTCTGAGATGAGGAGATTGAGACTTGAGCTCAAGCAGACAATGGACATGTACAATGCAGCCTGCAAGGAAGCACTAAATGCAAAACAAAAGGTGACCAACTTCGATGTTGTTCGTATTACAAGCTTTCTTACATGAATCTATTAGACCTAGCAAAACATACCCATATTTAAGTACTCGAACTGTACTCGAAATTGCATAATTTGATATTGACTCTGAAACGATATGGGCTAGAGTCGACCAAGCCAGAACATGGATGTGACTAATATTTATAATTCTAACATAAGAAGCTAATTGATGATAAATCTGAATATGATCGACCTGAAACCAAACTAAATGACTCGTCACTCAAACTAAATTGAACCTTACATTCGAATGATTCCTTTGATACTTCTAACTTAGAATATACTGAGGCACATAATTCACAAGTGTACACTGAGCACCTACCCAAGTCTAAGTAACACAAAATTCACAAGCAAGGAAAATTGTGTAGTGTACTTATAATAATTCTTCTGTTTGCTATTCTTTGACTTTGCTATTCTTTGACATTAGACAAGTGAACTTCAAAGATCTATGAAGGAAGAGGATCAACGATTAGAGGATGCACGTTTATCAGAGGAAAATGCTCGGGCAATAGCCGAGCAAGAGAAGGCCAAGTGTAAAGCAGCCATTGAAGCTGCAGAAGCAGCTCAGAGACTTGCAGAACTCGAAGCACAAAAGAGACTTCATGCAGAAAGGAAAGCCCTCAAAGAAGCAGAAGAGAAGAAGAAGGCACTGGAAGCTTTGAATCATAATGATGTTAGATACAGGAAATATAGCATTCAAGAGATTGAAGTTGCCACTAATTACTTTTCTGAATCCCTTAAGATTGGAGAAGGAGGGTATGGTCCTGTTTATAAGAGCACCCTTGATCATACACGTGTTGCCATCAAGGTTCTTAGGCCTGATGCAGCACAAGGACAATCACAATTTCAGCAAGAGGTAACTTTTTTTCTCATTAGTGTTATAAATGCCCTAAAATCTTTCATTCGAAAAAAAAAACCTAAAATCTAAAGGTCATGTGGTGCGTTCTCTTCTACTTGAAGAAAATAAGTCTTAAGGGAAAATAAGTTATGATAAGCTATAAAAAAATTAAACTAAAATGAATTCAGATAAATTTAGTTCAACAAATTTTAGGTGAAGAAACGCACCACAAGGATCCACGTGCTACTTAAATATACTACTTCATATTTCACCACTCTTCAACTATAATGAGATACTTCTATTAGCAAATAGTAGTTAGCATATTGGATTTTAGACTAGATCAAAATTTATCTCTACCTACTGAATCTAAACATCGGCTTATTATATTGGAAAGGCATAAAATCCAAATGTGGTCTATTTAATAAGTTTAAGCTAGATCAAATAAGACATGATTATAACTCTTGTAAGCCTAATCTCTCATGCAGGTTGAAATCCTAAGTTGCATAAGACATCCTAATATGGTGCTCCTCTTAGGTGCATGCCCTGAGTACGGCTGCTTGGTCTATGAATACATGTCTAACGGAAGCTTAGAGGACCGTCTTTTTTGTAGTGGAAACACACCACCACTTCCATGGCAACTGAGATTCCGCATTGCTGCTGAAATTGGAACAGGCCTACTCTTCCTTCACCAGACAAAGCCCGAGCCACTAGTACACCGAGACCTCAAACCCGCAAACATTTTACTCGATCGAAATTTTGTGAGCAAGATCAGTGATGTTGGGCTAGCTAGGTTGGTCCCACCTTCCATAGCTGACACTGTAACCCAATATCGGATGACCCAAGCAGCTGGAACCTTTTGTTACATTGATCCAGAGTATCAGCAAACAGGGATGCTAGGGACGAAATCGGATATTTACTCATTAGGTATCATGTACTTGCAGATGATTACAGCTAAACCAGCTATGGGTTTAACCCATCACGTACAAAGGGCTATTGACAAAGGAACATTTGAAGAAATGTTGGATCCTTCTATTCAAGATTGGCCTTATGAAGAAGCCTTACATTTTGCTAAACTCTCTCTTCAGTGTGCAGAGTTAAGAAAAAAAGATAGACCTGATCTTACGCAAATTTTACCAGATCTCAACAGATTGAGGGAATTTGCTGAAGCAAATAGTCCTACATACATGTTTTCTCCCATGTCTTCAAACTCCCCCTACAGGCCAAGCCAATTTTCCACAAATCATGTGAGTTTTTATACTAATGTTGCAAAATTATACTTCCTCTCTCTTTTTAGATGCAACATTTGCCTTTTCTGAGTGGATTAGAAAATCAAATGTTGCATCTATTAAGAAGGACGGAGGACGTACAATTTTGTATAGAAAATCTTATGTCAATGTTCTTAACCGTAATTGTCTACCTCAAACATGTTACAAGAGGGTATTGCACTAACATGTTACAAGAGGGTGTTGCACTACCATGAAAACCGGAGGAAACTAATCTTACAAAATTAGATATAAACTTATTGTCATTTATTACCATTTACCACCCAACAACGGGTCGTAATAGTAATGCCGAAAGATAAAAATTAACTTTTACGGTCTGTTTGGTAAGTAATCATAATCAGTGGTAATAGTGACACCAACTGTATATTTGTGGGGTATGTATCATGTCGATAATCAAGGTAATGCTACGTAACAACCAAACAGAGGCACATAGCATGGTTTTAAATTCTAACTGTAATAAGATTTCAAATTTTTAAGTCAGTTGGTTTATGAATGACTTACAAAAGTTGGTGGTTTTAGTTTTCACAGGATGTGACGAGTGAAAATCCATCACCATCACGGTTGTCAACGGGGTCAGGAGTAAGTAGCGGAAGAAGTCGGACAAGCTTCTCATCTTCATCAGGAGGAACTTCGTAGTACCTTTTTCCTCCTTTTTCTCTCTCCCTCTCTCCCTCTCTCTCCCCATTCTAATACCATATTGATCAACTTTAAACTTCCTAGATAATTGATGTGGGACAGTGGGAGGGAGGTGTACATTTTTCAGATTTATGTTAAAGAGTTAAAATTCATAGACTTTGGAATAGATTTTTGGTATGTAAGATCAAATTTTCGACATAATTCCATTGTCTTTTTAGTTATTCAATTTTTTTCTAGGCTAGTGAATATGTTGGAAAATACTTGGTGTATCCAGCACAGCTGTATTGGTACTAATTCCACTTCCAATTGATAAAAAAAAAATCAATTGGTATCTAAACCTTTTTCAAATGGTATCATCTTATAGTTTCGATGATACCAATTGGAAGAGATGCTAGTACCGGCATAGATACCAATGTAACAATGTTGATAACAACTTCCCTTGAGAGACCTATCTTTGCAATAATCATGTTGGTACCTAGCACAGTTGTATAGGTACTAATCCCACTGCCGATTGTTTAAAAAAAAAAACCAATTGGTACCCAAACCTCTCTCAAATGATACCATTTTATAGTTTTGATTATACCAATTGGAAGAGATGCTAGTATCGGCCTTTCTAATAAATACCAATGTAACAATGTTGATAAACTCCTCCTGAGAGATAAATAGATTCGATATCTCGTCTTATTTAACTTTTTTAGAAAATAAAAATGTTTATATTACGAATAACTTGTTTATATAAGCTTGTGTAAGTAGTTGAATTTATCTTAGATAAACGCAAAAAAGTTTAAACAAGGGCTAATTAGATTTAATAAGTTCTGATAAGTAAATTTGAGTGAAATTCAAATGAATAGAACCGGTGAGAGGCCAATAGAAATGGCAGTTTGGCGACTAATCCATTTTACCATTCCTGAAGAGATATCATTTGCCTCCAATGGCGTCTAGTTTTCAAAGATTAGATCCTGAACATATCCACTGGAAGTAAGAAACTCAGTCTCATGTTAGTGATGGACAAAAGTACTAGTTCCAAACTGAATTACTTTATTTTACACGCCATAATCACATTGTTCTTCGAAGCATCTTCATCACATAATTTATTTTGGTTCATCATTTCACATTCCTCTGCATTTCTGCTAGATTGTATAACTTCCTTAAGTGGCTGGCACAAGGAAGAGGCATATGTTTTCACGGAGACAATGTGCTGGGTTTGTGTTTGAGTGCTTGACGTTGGTTCCATTTACAAATTTAACTTATTAGTCAAAATCATGCTAAAGCAAACGAATCGTCGACATTTGGCCTTGTACTACCAGCATTCATGAAAATGAGGCATCACAAGGTGCAAAAACAACTGATGAGGCCTCGAAAAGATGTAAGACTAGGAGCATCTATTCATCGACACAGTAAAAAATTCTCTCTCTAGGAAAAGGGAGCCTCTCTATCTGAGAGTTTTCTTATCCTTCCTACAAAAACCCTAACTCACAAATTCAAAATTTCTTCTACTTTCCCCATGGATTTACTTCTAGATTCCACAGGTCAAGCATTACGTAGGATAGGCCCAAAGGTACAAGGCCTTGATGAAGATTAGATTTCGGATGCTGCTCAGTTCAAGAGAGTTGTGGTTGCTCAGGTATGGGATTATAGGCATTTCGAAGTGGAAAGTGTCCAGCTTTGGGTCGATAATTTCTGGGTCAAGCGAGATGTTATTGAAGTTCGTAAAGTGGGCTGTCTATTCTTCTTCCTCTGTCATCATCAAGAAGATCGGCAAGCCTTGATAGTTAAGAGCTATGCATGCTTCCAAGGTGACCTATTTACTTTTTCAGGGTTCAAGTACAATCGATCTTTACAAGATCTCCATTCTCAAGAGTTGACGTTATGGGTTCGAGTAGAGGGTTTGCCTTTTCTTTTTGCTCAACCGACTCTCGCAAGGAAAGCTCTCATGCAAGCAGGAAGGTTCCTGTTTTTTATGATCTTTCTCGCAGTCAAGATCCTCCCATCCATTTGCGTGCATGTATTCGGGTCAATTTGGCGAATCCATTAATCCCAGGTTTCTACTTTCAGGAGGAGGATCTTCCTCCTTCGTGGGTAGTGTTCCGCTATGAAGGGATTTTTGTTCATTGTAAGAAATGTGGTCAGGTTGGCCACAAACAGGGAAGTGTCATCGTTCTCTTGAAAGGGTTCGCCAGGATTTTACGCTTTGCATGCAATCTTTGTGTGGACAACCGGAATTTGTGTATGTGGATCCTTACCCTACCCCGCTTTATACTAACAAAATCATAGGCCTTCCTCGAGTTGAGAAATACCGGACAATGGTGGTTAATTTGATTCAGAATGGTCCTCTTTCATCTCCCTCACCGCTATTTACTGATGAGTCCTCTTCATCGGAGCCTGGGGATAGTCCTCATCATCAACCTGTTGCGGATGGTGACCCTGGGCCGTCACATCGAGGTAAACGTAAAGAGTCATCAACCCCTTCTGAGTCAAGTAGTAGTGGCAGTAACAACTGCGGTGGTGGCGGTGGCGCCACCTCGGGGAAAAAGATCAAGTTCACAACCCTAGCTGACGTAACTAAGGGTTCCAAGAGGCGGTTGACTTTAATGCATGAATCTTCCAAGAAGGTGAGACTCACAGACTGTAGTGCACAGCTCGAGGTAAGTTCTTTAAGTAAACTATTGAGTCCCGAGGATTGTCTTTTTTCCAAAAATTACCATGCAACCCCTAGTCCTTCTACCTATACTAGGGATAATAGGGGGGAAATGGTCTTTTGTGACTTGTTTAAATTGGCAAAAATCTTTTGCATTAATGAAATGGGCAGTTGGGGGAATAAATGTTAGGGATGGTCAGTTCAAATATTTGGATGATAGTGATACTAGGGCTTCCTTGTTTAATTCAACCTCCTTTTCTGACGTCTAAGTCTTTAAATAGTCATCCTCTTGTCTCTTTCTACACTTGGGCTTTGAGTTTATCCCCACAAGAGTCCACTCCCTGGTCAAGCTCTTATTCCCTGCATTTTTCAAAGTCCTTCCCTTATCCAAACATGGCTCACAAGGACTACAATATGGGCTAAAAATATTTAGGTATGTCTCCTGGGGCTAAAATTGACATCCAAGTCGGTAGGCGTATATCGGTTACCATTTTCTCTACTGACCGACTTTTTGCTCCTTTAAATCCAGCTCATGACCCATTTATACCCTCTCGTTGTGTTCATCCTATTTTTGGCCCACCGAACTCTCCTCAAGAATTCTCCTTCCAAGTACTTAAACCAGTGTTGGTCAATCCCAATCTCTTCCCATCTTTTACACCACTTTTTATCAAAGTTCCAAGCCCAAGATGGCCCAATTGCAAGTTAACTCAGAGACTTCTTCCCACAAAACACATGATTCAAGTGAAGAGTTTCACTTTATGGAGTCTGACTTCCCTTTGGAAGAAATGAAGTCTTTGGACCTTAATTCTAGCCCTCCACCATCGGAGCCTGAATATGTGGTTTCTCAGAAAAGGAAGAAATCTAAGGATGTTGATAGAGCAGAGAGGAAGAGGAGGGAGACCAAAAGAACTTCTGCTTGGAAGGCTATGGGATTACTTGCTGCTGCCTTGGGTCCAGTAGGAGAGAAGCGTGTTTTAGAAGTTGGAGAATCGTCTCAATCTCACACTGGTATGACTGAGGTTACAGAGTTGGCTAAGAAAACGAAAGTGCAACGAGAATATCATGGTTGCCTTTGTGGTAAGACATGTCTTAAGTTTGGTATGCCTTAAGAGGGTTCCATTCTGTCGGATTTTGACCCAGATGGCGCGACTGGCCAACAGCCTTTTGGCAAGGCATGAAGGTATGTGCCTGGAATTGCAGGGGTGCGATAGCGGACTCCCGTGTGCTGTCTTATATCCGCTTTTTAATTTCTCAGTTGCTAGTTGATGTAATGTTCTTATCGGAAACCCTCTGTAAGGTTGATGCCTTGGTACCAATTTTCACTATTCTAGGGTTACCAAGGTGCTATAGGGTTATGTAGATGGGCGTAGTGGGGGGCTGGTTTTGGCTTGTAAACTGGATGTAAATGTGTCCCTTCTAGTTTGTTGTAAGCATTTTATCATATTTAATATAAGCAGATTTGATTTGCAATATACTGGAGTTTTCATTTATGGTGCTCCAAGAGTTGAGCATCGCACTCAAGTATGGCAAGACCTTGAGTATCACTTAAAGTCTATGACCAATGTGCTCTTAATAGGAGACTTCAATCAGATAGAATACCCCAGTCAAAAACAGGGGGGTACTCGATATATTAGGGGTGCAAAAGCCTTTGGTGAGTGGCGATCAAATATGAACTTAATTCATATTCAGGGGCAAGGTCCGTTATATACTTGGACAAATGGTAGGGAGGATAAGGATCTTGTATTTAACTGCCTAGATCGAGTCTATTGTGACAATGCTTGGCGTTTGGCCAATCCTGATGCAAATGTTCGCAATCTACCCATACTTATTTCTGATCATGGACCCATAATATTGGACATCAGACCACAAATCAAAAAGAATAAAAGACCCTATAGGTTGGAGGGGTGGTGTTTGTTCAAACGTGAAGTGTGTAGCCTCATTAGACAGGAGTGGTGTTATCTAATTCATGGTAATCTCATGTTTGTGTTAAAAGGGAAATTAGAGAATGTCAAGCACAAGTGTCGAGGATGGTGCCTTTATTTTAAAGCCCAACAAGGGTTTCAATGGCATACTTTGCATAATGAGTTAGATGGTATTCAGTTTGACCCGTCTTTTATTGACAAAGTTTCTGGCATAAGACAAGAAGCTTATTTGCAGTGGTGCTATTGGCGTCAAAGAGCTAAACTTCGGTGGGAGTAGTTAGGGGACTCTGGCACTTCTTTCTTTTATCGGAGTGTCAAAGTAAGACAGCATGGGAACCTTATACACGCCCTCAAAAATGATGCTGAGCAATGGATTACTGATCACGACCATATTGCTCAACTTTTTTCTTCGTACTACCAAAATTTGTTTCGCCCCACAACAAAACTCAACAGTTAATAGTAGTGATCTTCTAAGTAAGTGGATGGGCCCAATGCCAACTTTGGAAGATCATCATCGGTCTACTCGTATGTAGCCAGTGACAGGGGAGGAGATACAAGAGGCAGTGTTTGGTATGCACTCGTTCAAAACACCTGGGCCGGATGGTATTCCACCTTTGTTTTTCAAGCAATATTGGGATCTTGGTTGTGATATTGTTGTAGCTGTTCAACGTTTCTTCCAGGGTAACTTCATGTTAACTCATCTCAATCACACTTTCATTACACTTATACCTAAAGTTCTTTCTCCTCAAGATGTCACTCAAATCTGGTAGATTAGTTTATGTAATACCCTTTACAATATTATCGCGAAAGTAATGGCTAATCGTCTCAAGAAAGTTTTGGGGTCCTCATACGACCAGAACAAAATTCTTTTATTGCTCAAAGGGCGATGGCTGACAGCGCCTTGTTGGGCCATGAAGTTATTTCATGGTTAAACAAGCACAAGAAGGGTTCCAAGTTTTTTGCGGTCTTAAAAGCTGATCTTAATGAAGCCTATGACCGGGTTCGTTGGGATTTCCTGATTAGGGTGTTACAAACTATGTGTTTTCCCCGTGAATGGATTTCGTGGATTTTTCAGTGCATCTCAACAGTTAGGTTCTCTATCTTAGTTAATGGGGAGCCTACACCATCTTTCACTCCATCTGCTGGCCTTAGACAGGGAGACCCCTTGTCCCCTCTTTTATTTATATTGTGTATGGAAGTGTTAGGGCGCAATATACTTCAAGCTAATCATCAAAAGCTTATTCAAGGCATTCGGATAGGTCGTAAGACGCCTGAGCTTACTCACTTGTTTTTTGCGGATGATGCACTTATCCTTTTCAGGGATACTCCAGAGAGTTGTCGACATGTCAGAAGGCTACTTGATGAGTTTTGTACCATCTCGGGGGAGATGGTAAGTTACCGAAATCATTCATAAAGTTCAACGCCAATACCCCTTCCATTTTTGTGAGATTGATGCGTAAACCAATTGGAGTTCAGAGTACGAGTACGCTTGGGGATTACTTAGGATGTCCTATATATGGAGATTGATGGTAGGCGGTTACAGATGTTGGATGCGCAAGTGGAGCGCATCTCTAGGAAAGTTACGTACTGGCAATATTCCATGCTCTCCCAAGCTGGTAGGCTCGTTTTGATAAATTCGGTTCTGTCGTGTTCTACATTCCTAAGAAGGTTTTGCGACGTATTTCGAGTACAATTCGCAGATTCTGGTGGGGTGGTTACGAATTGCAGAAGCCCATCTACTGGGCTAAAAGGGAAATTCTACATCATCATAAAGCCCAAGGTGGGTTGGGCCTTAGGAATCTTTAGACATTAAACGCGGCTATTCTGTTTAAGCAAGCGTGGTCCATTCATTCAAAGAGGTCAACCCTTGTAAGTTGAGTTATTTGTAATAAGTATGGTGCCTCCCCGATAGATGTTGCCAGATTCAAGAAGCTTCCTTCCCAATCTTCATGGGGTAAGCGAAGTCTTGTCCGGGCATCAACATTGATGCAGGCTAGTATTCGTCGCCAAATTGGGGATAGGCGCTCAACCAAAATCACAACAGACTAGTGGTTAGGGAATGGGAAAATTGGTTTCAGATTGGAAACTTTAGCACAGTCTGGCCTCACTCCTCCCACCCTTGTCTCGGATTTGCTTAGTCCTAGTGGTTTTATACCAAGTATTATTTGGAAGTGGTTTCCAAGACACATAACTGAAGATATTTTGTCAACTTCATTACCTGAAAGGGCTTTTCCAGACAAAGACATATGGCCTGCATCAATTAATGGACAATATACTATTAAGTCTGGGTATTGGTGGTTGGCTAAGTCTCCAAAGGAACCTGGCACAAAGGTGTGGAAGTGGTTGTGGTGTTCAGATCTTCTCCCCATATGGAAGTTGCTAGTTTGGAAACTCTTAAATCAAGCTATCCCAACGTGTCAGGCGTTGGCGCGCCGTGGGATGCCTGTGTCTCAACTATGTTCCTTTTGTTGGAAGAGGGATGAATCACTGGAACATTTGTTTAGGGATTGCGAAATTACTCGCAGAATTTGGCATAGCTTCCCCTTGGGAATTCGGGTGGAATCGCAAGTTCACATACCTTTGCCCCTCTGGATTACTAATGTCTTGTTTTATTTGTGGTCCATGACAGGTTCTAAGGAACGTCGGCAATGTGTAACGGTTAGAGCTTTTGTTGTTGTTCTTTGGACGGTTTGGTGTTCCCGAAATGACATTGTGTTTAGGCATCATCCTCTTGATCCTTCACAAATGATGAAATCAATTATGGAATACTGCACTAAAGGGATTCAATTTTGTAGTATGCCTACCGCTCAAGATTGGAGTCCTAAAGTAGCGGTCAATCCAACAGGGACAATATTCTGGTCTACAAGGAGGCTTGTCCCTCCGGTAGCTATTGTCCAGGTTGATGGAGCGTTCAAGCGTTCCAAGAAACATGGTACCTGGCGTGCGGCTATAGCTTGGAACTTATGGTGGAATCATGAATTCAACGGATCGACAGAGAGAGTTTTTGCAAAGATGCGACTCATATAGAACTACAGTCTACAAGCAATCAGAGGCAGTCTAGAGGTGGCGGCATCCAAAGCAAGTAGTGTTGTTTTTTGGACAGATTCCAAGGAAGCAGTACAAGCTCTATGCAACCCTTTTGCCGCGAAGGTCCATCATCAACTTGATGTTTTCAATATTTGTACTCGAGCAGCCCAGTTGCAGTTTGTTTCTATAGTTAAGGTCCTTAGGGTGTTAGTCCAAGGGGCTCACAGACTTGCAGTGCAAGCTAGGGGTTGACTTGTCTTGACTTTTGTTTCGTTTCGTTTGTTATGGGAAGCCGTGGTAAAAAAAAAACTCATCGACACAACACATGCACGATGGGATGGCCAGCTAGGTGATTATCTAATTAATAAATGGGAAATGCTTAAGGAGTCCTAAAGGCTGGCTCCTGTGACCATAGGCCGAGACCACGCAGTGGTGGGCATAAGTCTATTCCACCAGGTCATGGCGCCAAAAGGCAGCAAGTCCATATCCTAAATCAACGGCGAAGATGTATGAGCAAGTAACATAAAGGGGGGTTTTTGAGGTTTTATTTCAATTCCAATCAAGCCGGCAGACCAGCACAACCAGTGCTCACGGAGGGCCTTTAACTAGTAGAACATAACATATTCTGTCAATGTATCAATTTGAAACAACTAAACCACAACCTGCAAATTCAGATAATCACAAAGGAAAACAATTTTGAAGTAAGTTCCTGCTCAGCTATCGCGACCACCCAAGACAATTTGATTTCAATTTTACAAACCAACAAAACCAACACTACACTTTCCAAGAATATCAATTGCAATGTCCAACGATGCTCTCCGAACACCCAACTAGTTTGATGAAATAAGTTGTCTACTAAATTAAAACAAGTTCCCTAGTACAAATAGCTTGCGACCATTTGCTTTGCTAGTGTAATTTTCTGATCAAAAACCAACCACCCCCCTACCTCGGCAAGAAAAACAGGGAAGTAAAGACGAGGATGTATAAGCCCATAGTCACCATAGGATCATCGCAGTAAAGGAACACACGATCCTAAATTGCTGTGCACTATTGCCCTTCGTCCATCGGATCGTTAATTCCTCGGCCCAATGCATCAGATTCCAAGCTTTTTGAAACGGAGTCTTCAAGTGCCTCCAAGAAAGAAAGAACAGTAAACTTGTCTGCGTGCAAAAAAAGGAATTATAATCAACTTCAAGCACAAGGTTGTCATGCGTCCCACTCTAGAATCCTCGAACTGTAAGATATCTTATCAGATCAAAATGGTATCAACAAAAGCACAAAGGAGAGGGGAAGAAAAAAATAGGAAGAAATAGAAGATATCATCAGAAGACAGAAAATTGGTCCACGTTGCTTACATTTACTTGGGTCGATGCCAAACTGAGCCAAATCTATTTGGCCCGTCTTCAGAACCTACAGAAAATAGAATGTGAATAGCAATTTTTGCATTGATACACATTAACACATGGGAAACTAAAAAAAAGTAACCCTTGCGATGATAGTTATACGAGTTCATAGGGGAAAGAGGGAATAGGAAAAGATTATCCTTACATAAGAGAAAGCATCTACTTGTTGCCGGAAAGGAGGGCACTGTAGAACCTCTATCAAGTCATGAAGTGACTGTTGACCCTGTAATGACCTCAAAGAAATAAAGCACCCCCAATACAAAATATAGTAAGTTCATAAAAGTACCAACATATAATTACCTCTGGCAAGTATGGAGCGACGCTTTCTTCAAAAGGCAAAGTCTCGAGCAATGGGAGTACCAATTCAGGCTTCAAAAGATCCCCTAAACCAAAACCTGTAATACATGCACAGCAATAATCAGTAGAAAAACGCAGTTAAGGGTGCTTTAAAAATCGCTTGGAAACTAGAAAAATAACAGAGCTCTTGGCGATATTATAGACGTTTTCCATCCGCCTTGTCTATAGAGAAGCAAATAGGGCAGCAAAATTTCCATTGAATCAGAGATGAATACCACCTATACGACCTATCTGGTAAGTAGTAAAAAGTTCCCTGCCAATGTCTATGGTTATGAAATGGTAATGAAATTTATGGGAAAAAAAAAAAAGGAATAGATATTTAATTGCCGTTATCGCAATTTTCACCGCCTACCAAATGGATCATTAGTGATGTACCAGATTAACTACCTTCGAACAACTATTTTCAGATATTTACTCATTAACACTCCCAAATCCTTCAGACAGCTACTGTTAGAATTTGAACCAACTACTTGGCAACCAAAACCCAAAAAAAGCCTGATATACCAGGGTATAGAGGGAAAACCAGTAGACCAACAAATCTGCAACGAAGTTGCATAATTAAGCTTTATTGAAGGGGTAGCATAAGTATTGCATTATTAATTTGTTAGATTAGCTTGAATAGGAAGGAACAGAGCTAATAAGAGGAGAAAGAGAGGGAAAGAGAGCAAGAAAGGCAATAACTAAATGAAAGTAGAGAAAGGCAAAGAGGCGTAAATATTAAGGAAAGTTTCATTTATTTGTTTTATGATTTGGGACTTAGGACAGAACGAGCATCTGAAAGAACTTGTACCATTCATTGATGCAGTTTTCCTGAAAATCGAAACAAACATAATCTTCTTCTTTCATAAATCTTCATACCAAAATGCGAATTAATAACAAAATCATAATATCACACCTATTTTTAGGAACTTAACAAGACTGAGAGTTAACTCACACATTGAATGACGAAATAAATCCCATTAAACCCCAGAGGCAATACTCAAACTAAGATCTTTATTTTCCAAGCATCCCCAAAAATTCCTATAGTGAAGATTATATGAAATTTGAAAGAAATGCATCATTACCTCCATCAGGATCTTCCACATCTTCTACAGGACCTACAATGAAGTAACAGATGATTACTTTTATAGTGATATGATAAGAACTGACAGGAGGGGAAGAGAAAAAGAGGGATCCAAAGCCAATATGATGATGTTGCAACAACATAATATTTTTCAGAAGAACATACCAGCAGACTGAAGGTTACTTAATATCCTTTGCAAATCTGATAATTTTACTGGTCCAGGTGCAGAGGTTACATCACTCACTACTTCGGCTCCCATGCTAGAGCCAATCAAATTACCAGCTCTGCAGTTTTAGAAAGGGAAATGAAGCTTAAAACTCCCTGCATTTCAGAAATGATTGTCCTAGACAACTTTTCACAAATTTTTAGGAACTTAACAAGACTGAGAGTTAACTCACACATTGAATGACGAACTAAATCCCATTAAACCCCAGAGGCAATACTCAAACTAAGATCTTTATTTTCCAAGCATCCCCAAAAATAATGATGTTCATTTTGAAAAGAAGAAAAAACCCCAATATGGAAAGCAGGAAAATCACTATGTAGGGGTTGGAAATTGTGTCCTGAAATATTGACATAAGCTTGTGTTCTCAAATGTTGACATAAGTTTGCGTTATCAAATGTTGATATAAGCAAAGAAATTTACCATAATCATACTACTTATGTTGAATAAGTAGAGGTGACACATAAGAAACCACATCAGCTGCACACTGTAGCTTTAACTAATTGACAATAAATCCAAAAAGATGTATCATGTAAAAACAAGTATGGGCAGTTTTTTCTTTGTATTTTTATTTATCATTTTAAACGTTTCAAATTGAACGAGTATCATTTTCTCATTGTACTCTCAAGGTGCTGAGAATCAATCAAGGCCAATCATCACATACGTGAGAAGGGGTAAAAGAGGAAATGCTGTGAATGAGGCCACCTAAGGCTGCTATCATAACATTCTGTTATGGATGTCAGGGTAGTGGTAGTGAGGAATATTTCTGTTATTTTACTTGCTTACGAGGTAGCCTTTTCCTATATATAGCAAAGAGATTGTAATTAGAAGGCAGGAAATAACTTGAGAAAAGTAGTCACTATTGGAGAGACCTCACCTCTCGAAAGTGAGGGTTGTATTTGTTAACCTTTCCCTGAGATTAGCAATACAACATCTATCCCTTCCCTATTCTGGTGCCATTTTACTGTGATAACTTGTGATTGAGTTTGATCTACAGCAAACTTGGTATCAGAGCAAGGTTTATTGCAGCCCAAAATGGCGCCTACACACCAACAGAGATTGGATCATCTAGAAGAAGAAGTGGTGGGTTTAAAAACCTCCATGGATGTGATGTTGAACTCACAGCAGACCTTGCTGGCTCAGTTCACCAACAACTCGGAGGAGTTGACCCAGAGGCTGGATGATCGGATCGCCCACGCGCGTGAAGATCAGGAGAATTTTGCTGCTCAGTTCAGGGAGGAGCAGCAAAAATTCAAAGAGATGTTGGCGGCGCTACAGAACTTGGGAAATGGACAGGAGAACTCTGAAACACCGAGTGTGGTGCCACGCTACCGACGAGGTGGTGATCAGTTTCAGGGGGGCACACCGGCCGAAAACCAGGGAGGAAATCCACTGGGTAATTGGAGGTATAAAAAACTTGATCTACCTCTCTTTGATGGGGAAAATCCAGATGATTGGATTTTGAGAGCAGAAAGGTATATCAAATTTTACCGACTGGAAGATAGCGAGAGAGTAGAGGCGGCGGTGGTCGCTTTGGAGGGAGACGCGTTGCTGTGGTTCCAATGGGAAGATGGTCGCCGTCCGATAATCCGGTGGGAGGAGTTGAAGGGGTTAATTTTACGGCGGTTCCGGCCGACGGAGAGCGGTAGTTTGCATGTCAGGGAGTATCAACGTAAGTTTATTGAGTTGATGGCTCCTCTAAAAGATATCCTAGAAGTGGCCAAGGGCCAATTTCTAAATGGGCTGGACCCAGGAGTAAGAGCAGAAGTCAGGCTACACAACCCTAGAACCCTGGAAAGTGCAATGGAGTTATCCTTGCGGGCTGAGGAGAAATTTAAATGGGCCCAACCCAAACGAGGCTGGACTACTTCCACCCGAACCCAATACTCCCAAAATCCTAACTACAGCCCAAACTCCACAAAGAACCCCTCCACCTTTACAAATCCATAGTCCTATTTCCAGAAAAATCCGACCCTCCCCACCTACCAAAACAAGCAGTACTCCCACCCCTCCCAACATTACCCAGCCAAATCCCCCACCTCCTCGTCTGACACGCCGAGAACCAGCATGATTCCGGTGGCTAAACCTGTCGGTGAACTCCGCCGGTTAAGTGAGCAAGAGTACCAGGAGAAACGGGCCAAGGGCCTTTGTTTTCGTTGTGACGAAAAGTGGAACGTTGGACACCGTTGTAAGAGGCGGGAGTTAAGTGTCCTTCTCACTGAAGAATGGGAAGAAGAGGAGGCACAAGAATTGTCGGTAATGGAAGATGCTGCTCCGGCGAGTATACAAAGTGAGATTTCACTCAATTTCGTTTTAGGGATTGACACACCTAAAACACTTAAGATGAAGGGGGAAGTTAATGGGCATGATGTGGTGGTTATGGTGGATCCGGGAGCAACACACAACTTCATCTCTCTCGCTACAGTGAAGAAACTATCCATTCCTATAAGTCCAACTCAGAAATTTGGGGTGACGTTGGGCACCGGAGAAGCCAAGGCGAGTGTCGATCTGTCCTACTTCAATTGCAAGGTATTGATGTTATCGAAAACTACCTTCCTCTCAATTTAGGTAATTCTGATATTATATTGGGTATTCAATGGTTGGAAAAATTGGGTACAATGTCAGCAAATTGGAAAACCCAGGTTTTGAAATTCCAAATTGGTGATCAAACTATAACACTGAGAGGGGATCCTTCATTGGGTCGGTCCCTAATTTCCCTTAAGGCCATGATGCGAGCCTTGATTAAGGAAGGTGGGGGTTTCCTGCTTGAACTTAACAGACTTGAGCACAACCCCAGCCCAGAACCCATCCCAAACACAGACCCATTACTCTCTGCCCCCTCCTTTTTACTACCTATCATCCACGAACATCAATCTGTTTTCTCCCTTCCCACTGGTCTTCCCCCACTTCGAGGCCATGAACATCCTATTTTGCTCAAAGATGGAACCAATCCCATTAGTGTACGCCCCTATAGGTATCCACAAATTCAAAAAGATGAGATTGAACGATTAATAGAGGACGTGTTACAAGCTGGCATCATACGACCCTCCTCTAGCCCTTTCTCAAGCCCGGTCCTCTTAGTGAAGAAGAAGGACGGATGTGTTGATTACCGAGCCCTTAACAAAGCCACTGTCCTTGACAAATACCCCATTCCCGTCATTGACGAACTGTTGGATGAACTCAAGGGTGCCACAATATTTACCAAGCTGGACCTCAAATCTGGATATCACCAAATTCGGATGAGGGAAGGTGATGAACACAAAACTGCTTTCGGCACCCATCAAGGCCATTACGAATTTCTGGTAATGCCCTTCGGCCTCACCAATGCTCCCGCTACATTTCAATCCCTCATGAACGAAGTTTTCAAACCCTTCCTCCGTAAGTTCGTGTTGGTTTTTTTCGATGACATCCTTATATATAGTCCTTCACCTGAGCTCCACATAAAACACCTTACCCTCGCCTTACAACAACTTCACAAACACAGCCTCTTTGCCAATCCTCACAAATGTGACTTTGGGAAAAGCGAAATTGCATACTTGGGCCACATTATTACTGCTGCTGGTGTCTCTGTTGACCAGGAAAAGATTAAGGCAATGATCAATTGGCCTAGACGTCTGATGATACTTTTTTACTTATAGATAGTAAGGGAGACAGTTATTCCATATATTTTGATATTGAAAATCAAATTTTTGAGATTGACAACGATCATTCTTTTCTGAGTGAACTGCAAAGTTCCTTTTCGAATTATTCGAATTCAAGTTATTGCTAATCTGAAGTCCTTAAGGGGCTTTTTGGGCCTTACAGGTTACTATCGTAAATTCGTGGCTGGTTATGCTAAAATTGCAGCACCCTTAACTCAGCAACTTAAGAAGGACAGTTTCTTATGCAATGAAGAGGCCACTAATGCTTTCAATGCCTTGAAGCATGCTATGACAATAGTGCCTACTCTCACACTCCCTGATTTTTCGAAGCTTTTTACAGTTGAAACGGATGCTTCTAGTTTCGGTTTGGGTGCTGTGCTCACTCAAGACAACCACCCCATTGCATATTTTAGCCACACTCTCAGCCCCCGAGCTCGGTTGAAATCGATCTATGAAAAAGAACTCATGGCTATTGTGCTTGCCGTTCTTAAGTGGAAGCACTACCTTCTAGGCCGGAAATTTGTGATCAAAACCGACCAACAAAGCCTAAAATTCCTCATGGAACAACATGAAATCGGGCCGGACTACCAAAGGTGGGTGAGTAAAACATATCAGAGGTTGGCTAGCTAGTGGTTTTGGCCGGGTATGCGGCGTGATATCAGTAAGTACATCCAGGCTTGTCATGTCTGTCAACAAAGCAAGACTTCATCTCTCAGTCGGGCCTTCTCCAGCCCCTCCCTATTCCATCTCAGGTCTGGGATGATATTAGTCTTGACTTCGTAGAGGGGTTACCTAAATCTCAAGGCTACGATTGCATATTGGTGGTGGTGGATAGACTCACCAAGTTCGCTCACTTCATTGGCCTTAAACATCCTTATACTGCTCCTATGGTGGCCGCTCTGTTCTCCAAAGAAATCATAAGGCTTCATGACACTCCCTCTTCTATTGTCTCGGATCGAGATAAGGTCTTCCTTAGTCTTTTCTGGAAAGAAATTTTCAGGCTGCAAGGCACAGCTTTACACCACAGCACGGCGTACCATCCCCAATCTGACGGTCAAACCGAAGTTGTCAATAAAAGCTTGGAGTTCTATCTCAGGTGTTTCTCTCATGACAAACCAAAAACATGGGCTAATGGCTACACTGGGCGGAATTCTGGTATAACACTAGTTTTCATACTTCCACTCAATGTACCCCTTTTAAAGCTCTATATGGCCGTGACCCCCCACTCTCATCAAATTCAAGCCTGGTCAAACTGTCGTATCTTCATTAGAGGAGCAAATGGTTGAACGGGATGCCATTCTCGATGACCTTAAGGCTCATCTCATTCAAGCACAGCAGCGGATGAAACTGTATGAGGATGGAAAGCGGAGGGAATTGACTTTTCAAGTGGGCGACCATGCTTACCTCAAACTTCAGCCTTACCGCCAAAAATCCCTTGCCAAAACCTTCAATGAAAAACTCTCCCCTCGTTACTATGGACCTTTCCAGATCCTTCAAAAAATAGGCCAAGTAGCTTGCAAACTAAACCAGCCACCCGATTCCAAAATTCATCCAGTTTTCCACGTCTCTCAACTCAAACCTTCTATAGGCCCTCTACCCTCCTCCCCATCCATTCCTCCACAAATCACTGCTGACTTAACCTTTGAAGTTGAACCTGAAGCTTTGCTTGACGTTCGAACAACCTCTGCCACCTCATCTAACCCCACAGACGTGCTTATCAAGTGGCAACACTTGCCTGTTTATGAATCTACCTGGAAAGATTTTGCTCTCTTCACGGCTAGATTCCCTTCCTTCCACCTTGAGGGCAAGGTGGCTCTTTGGGGGGCGGGTAATGCTGAGAATCAATCAAGGCCAATCATCACATACGTGAGAAGGGGTAAAAGAGGAAATGCTGTGAATGAGGCCACCTAAGGCTGCTATCATAACTTTCTGTTATGGATGTCAGGGTAGTGGTAGTGAGGAATATTTCTGTTATTTTACTTGCTTAAGAGGTAGCCTTTTCCTATATATAGCAAAGAGAGTGTAATTAGAAGGCAGGAAATAACTTGAGAAAAGTAGTCACTATTGGAGAGACCTCACCTCTCGAAAGTGAGGGTTGTATTTGTTAACCTTTCCCTGAGATTAGCAATACAACATCTATCCCTTCCCTATTCTGGTGCCATTTTACTGTGATAACTTGTGATTGAGTTTGATCTACAGCACAAGGTTGACATTGAGCAGAGAGACATTCACCAAAATCATACAAGTTGAATAAGAGGCACAACACAAGAAACCATATTAACTTTGCCCCATTTCCATTTTCCATTGTCCCTGAAGGTTTGCCCCGTCTCCTTTGGAGGTCACATGGACCCCACAATATCTCTACTTTTCTCCTACCGCACATGCTAAAGGCCAAAACTGCCAACAACTCTTAATTAAGCGAAATAAGAGAAACGGGACAACTCTTTAAAGACGAAGGGGGTAGTTCTTATCAAGACAGTTTATCTCATAATGATAACATTCCTAGCCCCTAAGCCCTAAGGGTAAGTTACTTAAACAAAATTATAAATTCCTATGCCAAAAGTAACAAACACATGATGACATCACATAAAATCGCATCTTTTTTCCCGTTCCCTTACACCCTCTTCTCTCCTCTTTTGGGTGGGGATGGGGGAAAGAAAAGAGATAGGCACAAATAATTCTCACTGCAGAGCTGAAAGGACATCACTCACAATCGATCATAAAGTAGATTTCCTCATGAAATCAAACTCACATAATACATCAAGTTCTCAGTGTATTAGATATACCTAGATGAGATATCGTCTTCAGCCATCTCCTCAGCTTGAAGGGGGATGGATGCTCCAGAATCCTCCTCAGCAAGAAAATCTACCAAAAAATGTGAAGTTCAACTGTTCAGCATGATAATAAAATATAATACAACTGCAAAACTAAACAGAATGGCCTGGCCCAAGATCCAAATAACTATGCTTAGCAAAGATGTCTGATGCTCTGATTTGTAGTTTACTCGTCTCCAGAACGTCCCTAGTATGGAGAACGTCTCAATAATAACTCTGGAAAATGGGGGACGACAAGAATCATAATGAGACAGCGAGGGTATAATGGGGGCGGCCCAGAGTCAAAAGAGGAGCTTAACGTGACCCCCCCCCCTTTTAATTCCCCAACACAACTTTTTCCATTAGAAAAGGAAACTAAAGTTTTACAGAACTAGGACTCCAGGTATTCAGAGAATCCAACAAATACAATAACCTCTCTATCCACCCTTCTCCTTGAGGCCAATGCCACTTCAACATGGCAAGACTCATGGTAGGTTTCCTGAACCAACGTTCTCAGACACTACAGTAGCTTTAATTCTTCATAACTAGCCTGAATTAATCATGGCAGGAGTCCTGAACCAACGTTTTCAGTCATGGCAAAAGTTCTCGATCAAATTCCTTGTCTTCGAATTTCTGATATAATTATGTGAGTATGCAAGCATATATAACTCCTAATTATATTTCTGCTCTCTAGAATTTCTAATTTTATTACTAACTTTTATATACCTTATGTTTTAAAATTTTCCCATCCCAACGTCCGTGTAACCAAGGCAAATACACTAGACAAGATTCTTAAGATAACTCTCAATTCAAAAAAAAAAAAGTGACCCTAGAAAACGATAACTGATGTGGAAATGGATGGCTTCCCTAAAACAAGTCCTAGTTCTGTTAGGATTTGTTTGTTTTTCCTAATTCTAGTAGGAATAGGACTCTTAAAATCCTAATCCTAGTAGGATTAGAACTCCTAGTTCTGTTAGGAGTCTAAAAGTTTAGTTTGTTTGTAATTCTAGCTGAGTTAGAAGTCCAAAACCTAGTTGGATTAGGATTCCTAATTGGAGTAGGATTATAGTAGCATTAGGAGTCTAATTGAAGTAGAAGTATAGTAGGCGTGTAGGCTTACTTGCTGCCCAAGTTGGAGCTTGTTCCACTTGGATTCGGAGTGTGTTTATTTCTTCTTTATCTTGTTTTAGTTTTCTAGTTCTAGTAGGACTAGGGTTGTTTTGTTTGCTTTTGTTTCACACGCCTATATAAGGCCTATTAACGCATTAATAAAATGAGTTTTGCTTTGATTTTAAAGAATTAAAAGTGTGAAGCTTGTTTGCTTGCATAAGAACTGAGTGTTCAAAATACACAAACCGAGATTTGTATGATCTTGGAGCCGAGACTCACAAGAGAACCTCTTAAACCTAGATTTAAGAGTCTATCCGGTTACTTTTCCATTGTTATTCGTTTACCATCCACAAACACAACCAACGTTCGAAACGAGCCAAGAAAATCCACATCAATAACATGAAAGCTATAACAAGAAACCTTATTCCTCTTACGTCTGACTACTTTCTTGGTAGACGGAAGAGGAGATAGGAAGTAGATGGTTCGCTCAGGATAGAGCTGGAAGCATTCAGAAATCAGAATAATGGAACTAAATTCCCATAATGACGAATATTAAGGACATAGCAAGTTTGCAGAGGTACGAGCCTTCCAATAAAATCTATTATCTGTATTGTAATGTATGAAAGAAAGTGTTACAAGACCTAGGTTTTAACTCAGTTAATATATGAAATGAAGCAAACTCTACAAGAATTTCACGTCTTTCAACAGAAAAGGAAACTAAAGTTTTAAATGCCTTGACTTGCTCCTGCATTTGGCAGCCAATTGGCAACAAATATGCTGGTTTAATGAGAATATGATAATTGCAGGCTCTGTGGCTATGAGAAGATATATGGGCTCCAATAATGGTCAAAAGCTTTATAATCATATTGAAACTCGATAAATTTGGTTCCTCTGCAAGCATGTCTAAAGTAGTTTTGCCCATATAAATTGCTCAGCTTGCCAAAAGAATCCATACGAAGCTCTGAAAAGACGGATTGATATGAGTTTAGTATTAGAAATTTTTTTGTTTGTGTTCAGACTTCAGAAATTCTATCAGAGTCAACCTCAGGATCAGTTGCGAGATATATGGCTGTAACACAGGACACAGCACAAGATGGGCTGCTAGTTCAAAGTCTTCATTTGTGGTAGAGATGCATAAGCTTGGCGCAAAGCTCGAGAGGCCAATGCTTTTGCTTCCTCTAACTACCACACAGAATAGTAGTGAAAAGAAGTTAACTCTTCTGATGTCTCCAATAGCATGCTGTCCTTATTAAGGTTCTCACTGTAGACCTAGGTAAGCCTTGGGGTAAGTGATGTTTTGGAAATCATTCATTATGCTGTACCAAGTTCTCAATCTGTATAGATCAGGCAAAGAAAATGCTTAAAATGTAAAAACAGAGGATATCAGAGTCCTTGGATCAACAAATCCAAGGAGTGACATTTTCCATCAAGCAAGCTTGCATAATTAGTGAAATGAGTTAGATAAAATGAGCAAAAACCAGTGTAGTGATATGAGCAAGGGATTGTAAATTGTAATGCAACATATAATTATTATATGTGCTTCTTAAGCTGCTTGTAAAATACTCAGAGAACCCCCATGCTTATATATGATCCATTTATCCGTACTAATGTACGATACAAGCTCATTATCCACGATGAAAACTTCCCTTCTGGATTGTATTGTACAACGGATGACATAGATTCTCACTTTACACATTAGATATTGTTTGTACATGATCCCAGGGATCCCGATCCACATACATGCATGTGAGTGTGTAAAGGATACAAGCAAGTAAGCAACCTCACAACAAGAAAATATGACGTAAAATGGAACTTCTCCCTTGGGAGGGGGATTCAGAAGCTTTCTTAATAAGAAACAGCACTATATGTAATGAGAAAAACTGATTATAAATTGTACCTAATGGTCGGTTAAGGTGATGGTTTACTGAGCGACATAACTGTTGATCATCCTCAGCTTTTGGCTCCTGGAAATAGTTCAGCAAAAAAAAGTTGGAAAGCCAAGAACGTTGAAAGTGCATTTTCTACCTCAGTTGTCAAGTGCACCAGATGAAGGAATAACACAACTCACTTGCATCCAGAAAAAGAACTTCCTATCATCTGTATTGAACTTTAGAATGTAGACCCTTCCAGATGCTTGCTCAACCTGGGTGGTGTTGAAGATAGACTTAAAATTGCAACCAGAGAACCATATAAAATGTGAAGTCATATTGCAAGTAAAGTAACATACCTTCTCAAAAGTTGCTTCCTCTGGAAAAACAATTTGGTCCTACAATGCATTAAGGAGAAACAGAGACAACAGCAATACCAAGAAATAGAGAAAAAGAGCATAGAATCCTTGAAGAGCGCCAGGCGTAACTAAAATTTCTAAAAAAAAAAGGGTTAAAAATATAAAAAGAAGTAGAGGGGATTACACTGGTGTAGATGAAGAAATGAAGATCTATTTATTCCAGTTGCAAACACACTGTGGCAGTCCAAGGCCATAAACCGATAATGTTGGTCATACGAAGATCATACAAAATATGACACATGACATAATAACAAGGCAACAAGGGGGGCATCAACAAGCCCAATAAAATAAGAATTATTCAACACTCTATAGACATACTTAAGAACATACAAATTGTGTGCACTTCAAAGCACTATACTTAAGCTAAATAAAATTGCTTTCCAGCTTATATAAGAGCCCCAAGATCCAGGATGATCCCAGAAAATAGCTTGCTGCTATCCTCGTATAATTTCAGACACGATTGCCAGGCAAACAACATTTATTGGAAATTCAGCCGTCATTATTCATCTTTCTCTTCAAGCCACTGAGAGAGGACTGACTGAATAAGGCTAATCCCCTTGATTCAAACAGGCTTAACCAAGACACTAAGAAAACACCAAAGCATGGCCCAGTAGGTAAACCATTAGATAGTCTTCATTTTCACAGAACTTAAACCTATAACTCCTCCTCTTCAATAAAAACTCAAAAAAAATCTTCCACTTAGCAGCTATCAAGTGAGGTGGAAGCTTTTGAGTTCCCGAGTCCCTGGCAGCTGTGAGCCTGTGACAGGCCAGCTGGAACCTGGAAGCTGCAATCCTTTAGGCCAATAACTACTCTCAACAACAATGCAACTATATCAACCATGATACAGAGACCAATAATGAGAAGAACATAGGATAAACATTTCTCCAACAGGGTTGATA
Organism: Beta lomatogona; assembly: GCA_947646795.1. Taxonomy (NCBI): domain Eukaryota; kingdom Viridiplantae; phylum Streptophyta; class Magnoliopsida; order Caryophyllales; family Amaranthaceae; genus Beta; species Beta lomatogona. The sequence goes on from CANSNZ010000477.1 coordinate 2,128,156, forward strand.
ATAAGGTTGATGTCTTTTATCACCAACAAAGCCCAATAATTTTTAAAATGTCAATTAAAGATATCACTCGATACCATGGATGATATGGTGATCCAAGACCACGTGGTGATGGCTCCATGACCTCACTTTCAAATTCAACCCCTAATCTTAAACACTAAATCCACCAAACTGACAATGCCACCTCTTTCCATGGTCAAGAACCCTCAACAAATTCAACTCTCAGCCCCATGGTTGCTTCTATAAGCATGTTATTCTAGAATCTCATATAAAGCAGACATTGCCAAAGACGCATGTTGGATCAACTTTACACCTTATAATTATCGAAGTCAAGAATAGTGCATCCAATTCAAAACCAAGAGGCTTCAAGCTCCACTATCCAACCTTCCACGTTACATTCAGCGCTTATTCATAAATTATTCCACAGTACCTGCCCGTCATTGGGAGGTTTCAAGAACCACTTTGCGTCAATAGATTTCTTCATGATCCAAGGAAGTATCACATAAAGAAAGGAGAGAAGTTTAAAGCAATAGTGTATACAATTTTTGCCAATCCACGCAATGAAAGCGTGCAACAGTACCATTACTAACCCATAAGAAGTCCCTAACATTTCACCATTTTTATGGGCCAAACTAGCAAGAACTGTCAACATAGAAACTGAATACAAATATTGAACAGAGTATCCTTGACCTTATATAGATAAAATTATGGATTCAAATCTGTCTAGCAGATTCTTGTTAACTAGAAATCCGCAACATCAGTTCACGCACTTTATAGATGTGCTTCAAGAGGAAGATCCAAGGAACGTCTCCAGTCTTTGAAGCCTATATATATATGAGTGATGTTGTAGGCATAATTGGCTCATTCTACCCAAACAAAGAAAAGTTCCACCGGACTAGAGACTGAACAGGAGTAAGGTTGCATCTAGACCTTCTGAGACATAACCAAGTGCAAGATCCTAACTGGACATTGTCGTTGTACCAAGACAAATTTGCAGAGTTTCTAATGTATCATTCTTATAAGGAATTAATCATCAGTCTCTGATACTTTAGCGCAACAACGCAGGAGAATTCCAGCTTGCTGGAGCTGGTAAATTCACTGTCTCAGGTCTAGGACTCCCATTCGCAACTGTAACGGATTTAGCACACAAATTCAAAGAGGGCCCGAAATCTATAAACATGAATATTTTGCTCTACAATATAATCATATAAGAGTCATGAACACACAAATTTTATAAAAACATGGATGCAAAAATTTAAGGACCAAGAGTAACATGGATAAAATGATCAATTTCTCTCATCCTAATCACTAATGTGTAAAGGTTTGTTTTTGTTAATATATCGTTCCATAACAGAATCATCCTCCCGAGTCCTGGGAGAAGAAGTAACAATTCTTAAGAACCAAATAGACTGAGGTGAGGAAAGCCCCAAAAGCTTCAATTATATCGACTTTTCATTCCATTTCTTGCTAGTCACTCTCACACTTCTAAACGACAAACATTTGCTTCATATAATCTCCCAAATCTCAAATAGTTAACTATTATTTTAATGGCGAAGAAATAAAAAGGAATAAAGGAAAATGGAACTTTCTAAGTAATTAACATACATGCCAGTAGAAAATTTCCTTAATACTTCGGAAATTCGCCATTGTATTTTGTAAATTACTTAGTACGAGAGGGAAAATATGGAGGAAATGACATGATGAAGTTGGCAGTAAAATTAGTTAACCAATGCAATGCAAGGGCTCCTACAAACATAGGATGCATTAGGAGACATGTCATGAGAAGTCCAGAAAAACAAGAAGCTAAGTGTAGGCGAGAAGAGTGCAAGAGTTGTGAGAGAACAACAAATTGAGGGAGCGCGCGTTACCAGCCAGACCATAATAGATGTTTGAGGGGAATGTTTTAGGATAATTGTTTCCGAGTATATTGGTTGGGGTACCGATTAACAGTTTGCCCTAGCGCATAGCTCCTATTATTGTACCTGTGTCAGTTTTTGCTTACCTCTCAAATATTAAAAGTGAAGTTTCCTTGCCATGGAGATCCAGTCCGTAGAATTTCCCCTTATTGTTGACAAGGAATTTTTCCACATAAAAATCGTGTGTTATTTTATAGCTCGTAATTTATTTTTCTCGCATCTATTGTGTGTGATTGTTATTCTTCCCTAACACATTTGTTCTGATACACCAAACAACATATGAGTAGCATTCGCCTATTAAGACGTTCTTAAGATTTAAATATCTAACATAATGAACCGAAGACACACAAAGTAATCCTAACTGTAAGAAATAAGAAACCGGAAACTGGTTCGATCAACTCATCAACCAGCACTGTTAAAATCAACACACAATAAATACATAAAACACAAAAAACATAGCATAAGGATACATCTTCAATCGCATTTTGCACCCGATCGATCCACTGAAAATGGACCAAGCCCTCCTCACCCTAAAAAAAACATAATTGATAACATCCTCAATCATACATCATGTGGCAAATATCATTCAAGATTTGAAGAGCAATTTCGAATTATCATAAACACAGAACAATTCCCACAAATTTCAAGCTAAAATATAAATACGAATACACAATTTTGATAATCAAACATACCCGTGATATCCTAACTAACCCTTTGCGGGTATCTGGAGTGACCCGTTTACCCTCTAGTAACATTTTACCAGCACGAAATTCCAGCATAACTTCCTGTACAATCAAATTCATATAAACTAAAAACTATTGAAACATCAAATTAAAACAAAATAAATTAAAAAAAAAAAAAAAGCAAATTGGGTTTTGTTTCACTTTTAAAGGAGAAAATAAGTTAATTTACCTGAACCCCTAACGAAGCTTGCTCTGAAGATGCCATAGTTTTTCTTCAATCAAACCCCTTTTGAATAAACAAAAATATGGGTATTAAAAAAAGTTGCGTAAAATCAAAAACCCATAACCTTTTATCTACTAATGCAGTAATTCATGAGCAATTCAAAGTTTTGTAATTGTTTTAGATGGTTTTCCCTATTGTTTTTTTCCTTTTATTGATTAATTAATTGCGTTAAGACTGTAAATCGAAGAAGAGAAGAGAGTGAGAAGAAGAAAGTAAGAACCAGGAAGAAAGGTTTGGACTTGGCAGGGAAGAAAGGCGAAGTTATAAAAAAAAAAAAAAAATTGTTGTCGCAAATTTTTGTTGCGAAGTTGCAATGCTGGCTCTCCTGGAGTCGAGCTTTCTTTTCTCTCTCCTTCGATCTTTTCTGTCGAAGATATCCGTATGGGTTGATTTGGCCCATTTGGGTGTATAGAGTATAACATGCTTGCTAAATACAACTTTTACTTACTACAAAATATTTTGGGTAAACCGAGTTTACAATAATTTATTGTGCACCCAAACTGACTTTATCACACGAAAACTAACTATATTAGGAAAAAAAACTGACTATATATGGAAAAAAACCGACAATATAATACGAAAACTGACTATATCATAAAATTAAATCATACAAAAATATGACTATATAAAAGGTGACTATATCATACAAAAACTAATTGTATCAAACGAAAACTGACTATATCAAATGAAAATTGACTATATCATATGGTTTTTGGTGCACACTGCATAATAAGTTATGGTGAACCCGATCCATTCAAGTTTTTCTGTAGTTACTAAACGTAACGTACCAAAGTACCCAAAATGCCCCTCCAAATCTTTTTCTTGTCTCCAGTTTAAGCTATTTTCTCTTTGCTCTGATAATAAGAAAATCCCTAGCTCCTTGGTCCATTTCATACAACCCAAATAAACCGTTTCTTAATCTAAAATCTTTATTAGGAGCATGGAATTGCATAAAAGAACTTTACCCACCAATCTCGTCAAGTTTGTTTTACCCAATTCCGATTAGTACTGAAAGGTAATTCACAAGATCTGCTAATTTTGCTAAAAGTTACAAATTCTGAAGATATCAATATGAAATAGCAGATTGAATACCAATATTAAAATTTTACAATATCAAATTGTTTTCGTTTGAGAATTGAAGTGTTGCTAATCGTTGGGTTAGCATAGTGCTAAGCTAATTGCACAAAATTAGATTGATTCAGAGAAAATCATATTAGAGACCTTATTATGGTAATCAATTATATGAATCTGATATTAGGACTCTATTATATGATATGTATTAGTTGAAGTAGGACTCTCTACTTAGGTTGTATAAATATATTCTGATGATGAATGAGAAAGGTGACTGAAATTGAACCTAATTTATCATGGTATCAAGAGCCAAAACCTGAAAATTCTCTCTACCAAAATCTGAAAAAAAAAAACCAAAACCAAAATCTGAAAAACGAAATCAAAAATCTGAAAAC